>OY882865.1:83193157-83793157 GCA_963693515.1 Pipistrellus nathusii | reverse complement strand
ACTCTTATGGAAGCCACTTTAGACTTATGCACCACGCCAACATGTCTGCTCAGATGTAAGACAAATTAGGTCCCATCTCAAGTTCCACTCCCAAGGCAACGGCATCAGTGGATTCTGACGGCTGGAATCTTTGAAGCACAACCACGTTTTGGGGTGGAACTTCTCCAAACACAGAATTTGCTGTTACAAGCTCCACGCCGCTTTGTCTTAGGAGCTTCACTCCATCTTCCTATTTCATTCCACCTTCGACTAAGGCGAGGGCAGCAAGCACCAGAGCTCCTCCAAGGCCTGCAGCACGAGCCACAATATCACACCAGCTCCCTCACGAAACCTACTGTTATAAGATTTAACCGGGCAACCATCTGGTTGGATGGTGGCGCATCATCACCGAAGGCCAATCAAGAACAAGGCCTTCCTTGTTTCCCCACAAGAGCGCCAGACGGTGCTCCACACACTCTCACTATGCGGCAACGCCATGCTGCTAACTTCCTCTGTCAGTGTGCTTGAGGTCTCGGTGGTTGGGTTGTGAATAACAAGAAATCTCACATTCTTGTATGTGACTGCCACAGGAGCAGGCAGCTCCTGTGAGCCATGATCTAGTTAAAGGACACTCAACTGGGTAATGAAAGAATTTAACAATGGAATGCAGAAATGATGCAAAGAAACTGCTTCAGCGCTGCGAGTGACGTTGGGAGCAATAGGAAATGAAACAAACCTCCTGACAGGAAGCCGCAATTCTTCAACCAAGTAACACAGCAAGAAAGTGCACTGAGGGTTTCCCCACCTTATAAATTGCTCTGTAGCTTTCCATTCAACACTTCTGCGTCCAAGTTAACCACTCACATGGGGCTTCTTGGCGGAGTAGTCATAAATTTCTACAGTTCACTCGTCTGCACAGAGGTCGTGCTGTGCCTGGCAATAACCTCCAATGCCATCAATGTGTGACCAAGAGCACTGCCCAACTGAGGAATATGTCTGCTCACTGAACACTGCAGCCTCATCTACAGCCTGTCCCAAGGCAGCGGTGAGGCAGCAGCAGGGCGGGGGTGCACCACGTTCTACTATGCAGTGAACTGCTGGGGAAGAGCATGCAGCCAAGCTGGTCCACAGTTCATGGAGCCAATACGTGCAAAAAGGCAGCAGCTGCTTTCTTTATATGATTTCCTCTAGTTCCTCTCAATATCAGCACATGAGGAAGGCGTTATTATTACCCACAGAACAGAACTTTAAAAACCTAACTCAGAAGATATAAAAAGGTATCCAGGGAATGCAGTATGTACTTTGTAGAAAACTAAGCTTACAAATGTCTATTTTAAGTACCAAAGAATAAAGATGCAGTCCTAATTAAGCATAATATGCAAATTAACAGAGGAATAACCCACATCTAGAAAAAACAAGGCTTAAAAAAAAAGTGCAGAGCCGAAACCAGTTCGGCTCAGTGGATAGAGCATTGGCCTACAGATTGAAAGGTCTCAGGTTCGATTCGGGTCAAGGGCATGTACCTTGGTGGCGGGCACATCTCCAGTGTGGGGTGTGCAGGAGGCAGCTGATTGATGTTTCTCTCTCATTGATGTTTCTAACTCTCTATCACTCTCTCTTCCTCTCTGTAAAAAATCAATAAAATATATATATTTTTTTAAATTGACTTTCGGGAGGATCCAAGATGGCTGCTCAAGTAGACACCTAACCGCAGCAGCACACAACAATTTCAATTGAATACAACTAAAATGTAGAGTGGACATTGCCCAGAGCTACAGGCTGACTGAAAATTCTACAACAAGAAGGAAAGAGAAAAACAGAAGGAAAAATCAGAGGAGCTGAAAAAGCCTAAGGTATGGAGACATGCTGCGCACACGCATGTGCGCACGCGCAGAGGAGACACAGCCGGACAGGAGAAGGCTAGGTGCCTGCCTGGTGTTCCCTAGCAGGAAGGAAATAAAAGACCAGTCCTGGGCTGAACCCCAGAATCGGCAGCGCTGAGCCCCAGTTATGGGCCAGACCCTGGGGACCCAGGCTCAGGCAGGGGGAGATGGGGCTGTGAGGCGGAATCCCAGGGGAGCGGCAAAAAGCAGAGCCCCCAGGGTCGCGCACATTGTGCGCAGGGGACGGAATGTTGACCCTGATGCTGGATTGCCCTGGTGGGAAGAAACAAAACCTCCGGCGGTGCTGAGCCCCACTCCCGACTGCCCTGAACTCCAGTTCTGGGCCAATCCCTGGGGACCCAAGCTCAAGCAGAGGGAGACGGGGCTGTGAGGTGGAGTCCCAGGGGAGCGGTGAAAGGCGGAGCCCCCAGAGAGGCGCACATTGCGGTCAGAGGACAGTCTGTTGACTCTGATGCTAGACTTCCCCAGTGGGAAGGAAAAAAAAAGCTCCAGACTGGAGGAACGCGACAAGGAGCAGGAGCCCCTGCCGAACACTGGCCAGCCGAGTGCCAGCAAGGAGCCGGGCGATGGGGCTCCCCCGGGGTGGGGTGTGCCCCTGGGCCTTCGACCACTGAGCGCAGGCAACGGAGCCAAGGCCGGGGGCTGCTTCCTGGGCGGCGCTGACCCCGGCAACAGGCTGAAGCAGCACAGGAGCCCGCGGAGAACAAAGGGGAGCCACAGGCCAACCTGCTGAGCTCCCAGGACAAGGAGGAAGAAACCGAAGACGTTTTCAATGTGAAGAAATCAAGTGAGAGCAAAAGATACTAAAATTACTTTAGAAAGAATACAAAGATCTTGAGAAATCAAAGACTAAGTCAGAACTCAACTAGCAGCCAACATTGCAACATAAATGCGTTTAAAAAAAAAAAAAAAAAAAGGACAGAATGTTGGAATGGCAGTGACCAGGCCTAGAGTGGCCAGGCACAAGGCAGTGGCACCCAGGCCCGGAGCAGCAACGGCCAGGCCCCAGAGCAGCAGCAGCCAGAACCAGAGCATCAACAGCCAGCACTGGAGCAGCCAGACCTGGGGCAGTTGCAGCCAGGCCTGAGGCGGAGGCGGCCAAGCCCAGGGTGGCCAGTCCAAGAACACCCAGACCCAGAGTGGCCGGGCCGGGAGCAGCCAGGCCCAGAACAGCAGCAGCCAAGCCCGGAGCATCCAAGCCGGGAGCTGCCAAGCTCAAAGCGGCCGGGCCCAGGGCAGCCGGGCCCACAGCAGCCGGGTCGGGAACAGCCAGGCCCAGAGCAGCAGCAACAATGCTTGGAACAGCCAGGTCGGGAGCGGCCAGGCCCGGAGCAGCTGGGTCCAGAGCAGCCGGGTCGGGAATAGCCAGGCCAAGAGCAGCACCAACCAAGCCCAGAGCAGCCAGGTCGGGAGCGGCCATGCCCGGAGCAGGAGTTGTCAGGCTGGGAGCGGCCAGGCCTGGAGCAGCCGGGCCCAGAGCAGCGGGGCCGGGTCCGACTAGGCCCAGAGCAGCAGCTGCCAAGCCCGGAGCAGCCAGGTCGTGAGCAGCAGTGGCCAGACCCTGAGCAGCTGGTTGTGGAAGGGACCAGAGCAACAGAGGCCAGGCCCGGAACAGCTCACTCCTCGCCTGCCCCCGCCCCCGCCCCAAGGCTGCCTCTCAGACATGGCTGGAAACTTTTGGGAGAACTTGTCTGCTGAATCAAGTGATAAAGACTTAAATCTGGATGTGTTGAGTTAGTATAGGGCTGGGGTGTTGATCTGTGAGTGCCTTGTGTGGGGTCTGGATGAGGTTGGTTGATCTATTTGGAAATGTCTTTTGTGTGAAGTGTTTCCTTGGGAATGTGGAGGTATTATTGATTTGAGAAAATGCTAAGTAACTGATTTACTATCTGAAAAATTTAAAGTTCTGAAAGTTTAAGGTCTCTTGCCAAAAAGAGGTTTTAAAGCTAACACCTTAATTTTAATGGAGAAAGGGGAGGACAAACCCTTCCCACCCAGAACAGGTAATCCAATTCCAACCAGCAGCTATCTGTAAACAATGTGTCCATTTACACTTGAATGGCTACACCTTTTGATAGCCTAAGGGCAAGTTTACATGTAAACAAGTTTGCTTTCAATTCCCAGGGCAGAAAAAAAAACAAGGTTTAAAATTATTAGATTTTAAAATTTATTCTTAGAAGTGTAAAAGTTTATTAAGAAAATCTTGAAATATAGGCAAAATGTCAAGTTCATAGTGATAGATACAAGTTTACAAAATTCTAATTTTCTTGAGAAACCCCAAATTTTATCATTGACAAAAACTATTCAGCTGCTTTCCCTGCTATGACAGGCTTACTTCACTCATATTTGAGGGTAAGTCCATCATATACCAAGCCTGAGTAGTCATAGCTTGTCTCTCAGTTGTTTTTTCAAGTAAAATTTATGTTCCATAAGAAAACCAGCTAATTCAGCTTTCAAGTTAACTAGTTCCATAGGTGTGTGTGTTTTTAAGACAACCAATGTACTTAAGTATGCAATGGCAGTTCTTCATGCATACTTCCATTTCATAAGATAGAATATTAAAATGTACACTACTACCCTGGCTGGTTTGGCTCAGTGGATGGAGCATTGGCCTGCAGACTGGGGAGTCCCAGGTTCGGTTCCAGTCAGGGGAATATGCCCTCGTTGCAGGCTCAATCCCCAGTGGGAGGGCTTGCAAGAGGCAGTGATTCTATCTCATCATTGATGTTTTTGTCTCTCTCTCCCTTTCCCTTCTTTTCTGAAATCAATAAAAAAATATATATAATAAAAATAAATGAATAAATAAAAAAAATTGCAGAGTGCTGGCAAGGATGTGAAGAAAAAGGAACCGTCGTGCACTGCTGGTAGGAATGCAGACTGGTGCAACCTCTGTGAGAACAGTGTGGAGTTTCCTCAAAAAAACTGAAAATGGAACTCCCATTTGACCCAGTAATCCCAGTCCTAGGAATATATCCCAAGAAACTAGAAACACCAATCAAAAAGGATATATGCACCCCTGTGTTCATAGCAGCACAATCTACAATAGCTAGGATCTGGAAAAAGCCTAGCTATTCAGCAGATGATTGGATCAAAAAAATTGTTACGTCTACACAATGGAATACTATGCTGCCATAAAAAAGGAGTTCTTATCATTTGCAGTGACCTGGATGGAATTGGAGAACATCATGCTGAGTGAAATAAGCCAGTCAATGAAAGAGAAATATCACATGATCTCACTCATTTATGGATAATAAGGAACATTATAAACTGATGAACAAAAAGATACAGCCGAAACCAGTTTGGCTCAGTGGATAGAGCGTCGGTCTGCGGACTGAAAGATCCCAGGTTCAATTCCGGTCAAGGGCATGTACCTTGGTTGTGGGCACATCCCCAGTGTGGGGTGTGCAGGAGGCAGCTGGTCGATGTTTCTCTCTCATTGGTGTTTCTAGCTCTCTATCCCCGTTCTTTCCTCTCTGTGGAAAATCAATAAAAATATATTAAAAAAAAAAAAAAAAAAAGATACAGAGACAGTAAAGAAACAGAATGTCAAATTACAGCGGGGAGGGTAGAGAGATATGGGGGAGATAAGAGATCAACCGAAAAACTTGTATGCATGCATATAAGCATAATCAATGGACGCAAAAATCTGGGGAGGGAGGGCATGTATGGGAGTTGGGGAGGTGGGGATTGGTAAGGTATGTACACATATAATACCTAATAAAAAAAAATGAGGAAAAAAAATAAAATTTAAAAATAAATTGCAGGCGTGCCCCACCCCTCGCCCCAGGAAGACGCCCGGCTGCGCCATGTCGAAGAAAAAAGGACTGAGCATAGAGGAAACAAGATCCCGCATGATGGAAATTTTTTTTGAGATGAAAGACATATTTCAATTAAAAGACATGGAGAAGATTGCTCCCAAAGAGAAAGGCATTACTGCTATGTCGGTGAAAGCTTAGTTGATGATGGTATGGTTGACTGTGAGAGGATCGGAACCTCTAATTATTATTGGGCTTTCCCCGGTAAAGCCCTTCATGCGAGGAAACGAAAGTTGGAGGCTCTGGAGCCTCAGTTATCTGAAGGAAACCAGAAGCAGCAAACCTGCAGAAAAGCATTGAGAAAGCTAAAACTGGCCGACATGAAACGGAAGAGCGGACCAAGCTAACCAAAGAGCTTTCTTCACTTCGAGAACAAAGGGAACAGCTAAAGGCAGAAGTAGAAAAGTACAGAGAATGTGATCCTCAAGTTGTGGAAGAAATACATCAAGCAAATAAAATAGCCAAAGAGGCTGCTAACAGATGGACTG
Organism: Pipistrellus nathusii; assembly: GCA_963693515.1. Classification (NCBI taxonomy): domain Eukaryota; kingdom Metazoa; phylum Chordata; class Mammalia; order Chiroptera; family Vespertilionidae; genus Pipistrellus; species Pipistrellus nathusii. Next base: position 83,786,971 of record OY882865.1, on the reverse strand, counting down.
ATAACATATTTTCAATAAAATCTTGGGCCAAAAGAAAATTTGGATTTGAAGAAAATTGATAAAAATTTTGGAATTCCAGAAGACTTTGACTACATAGACCAAAATATCCAATGTTGGTAAAGGATCTATGTGCTTGTGAATATGTAAATTATTTATGTTATCCAACCAAGTGTACAGAATTGTCATTTACCAGTAATTGTGATGATCATTCTGATCATTTTAAATAAAGTATAAGGTGTAAATTAATAAATAAATAAATAAATACAAGTAAAAATAAATTGCAGAAATGGAAAGGTAAAATTAATGAGCACAGTAAGATAAGGGAAAGGCTGAAAGGTGGGTGATTATGCTTGGAGTGAACCCATTAATGCCAAAGCAGAATGAGACCAGTCAATCTGCAGTTTTACCGAGGCACCCTGAGAAGAGTGAGCATGGTCATGTGAAAAGGGAAAGGGTAAAATGATAAGCACTTCTATAGATTTTATCTAGAGAAGAAGGTGTCTTAATATTAGTATGTTACACCATAATTTTATCTAGAGAAGAAGGGGTCTTAATATTAGTATGTTACACCGATGGTGTAACATACTAATATTAAGACCCCTTCTTCTCTAGATAAAATTAAGGGAGGAAATGTAAAGTTTGCTATAAAAAATTGATATTAAAATTTTTTCATTATTCTTTTTTTTCCCCGTAAGTTACTCTAAAACTTACAAATACAGGAACAAATAGTACAATAAGCCCTCATGTACCTGTGACCCATCTACATTAATAAAAGAGAAATATGCTAATTGACCGTACCTTTGCTACACCCACAGCCAATCAGGAGTGATATGCAAATTAACCCAGCAAAGATGGCAGGTAAATTTGCATATCACAGGCAGCGGAAGCAGAGGCCCTATGCAACCGATGGAGTTGGGGGCATGGGCAGGCAGAGGGGGCAGCGCATGAAGCCACCAGTGGACCCCAGCTGAGATGGGGTCTTGGGCAGACAGCGTCAGGCAGCTTGGATCCGGGCGGGCTAAGATCCATGGTCCAAGCCCCCACGATCACGGGGCGAAGAGCCAGGGTCCAAACCCCTGTGACCGCTGGGCTAAGAGCCATGGTCCAAGCCCCCGTGATCACTGGGCTAAGATCCGTGATCCAAGCCCCCGTGATCACGGGACAAAGAGCCAGGGTCCAAACCCCTGTGACCGCTGGGCTAAGAGCCATGGTCCAAGCCCCTGTGATCACTAGGCTAAGATCCGTGGTCCAAGCCCCTGTGATCACTGTGCTAAGATCTGTGGTCCAAGCCCCGTAATCACGGGGCTAAGAGCCTGGGTTCAAGCCGCCCTGCGATTGCGGGGCAAAGAGCTTGGGTCCAAGCCACCCCATGATCACGGGCGAGCAGGCCGGGCCAAGCTGCCCTTTGAACACGGGGCAAAGAGCCCAGGTCTAAGCCTCCCTGCAATCACAGGGTGAAGAGCCTGGATCCAAGCCACCCTGCAATTGTAGGGCAAAGAGCCCAGGTCCAAGCTACCCTGCAACCATCGGGTGAACGGTCCGGGCCACGCTGACCCCCACGATCCTGGGGTGAACAGGACAGGCCTAGCTGACCTGCGATCATTGGGTGAACGGGCCAGGCCGAGCCTGGCCATGCTGCCTACAATCCCAGGCGAAGAAGCCGCTCCGCTGAACAGCCGGTGCTAGGGACCTGTTCCCCTCTAGCCTGCAGCCACAAAAGTCCCTCTCCCCAGAGTTAGAAGCACCAGCCCAGGTCTACCCAGCACCTAGTCCTGACTGCAGGATGAGTTCCTGCAGGCTGGGGTTTGATCTGCACGCATTAGCAGTAGGGGACAGTGCCTCTGTTATTGCTGTGTGTCCGGGTTTTAATTGGACAGATGCCCAGTGGTCCTGGTGGCCAGCTTAGCAAAATCTTTTATGAGGAGAATTCTGCCTGGGTTTTCTCAAATTCCCTCAGCCCCTACTCACCCCTCTACAAAGGTGCAGAACAAGGTGCAGTGAGGCCCTCAAACAAAAATCAGCTGATTCATGAGCATGGCATCCCTTCCTACTTTAAAGGAAGCTGAGTTCCATGTGAACTGTGTACTATGCTACGATATTTGAGGCACAGGACAGGGGAGGGAGGCCCTAAGTGTACAATGCTTTGATATTTGAGTCATTCTTTATTGTTCAAAGTAATTCATTTCTGTACGCCTCAGTTTTGTAATAGTTAAATTACTAGAATAATACATCTTACTATAAAACATTACAAGATCAAATGATCAGGGGACACTTATTGTTATTTTCTTTTTTTAAAAATATATTTTATTGATTTTTTACAGAGAGGAAGAGAGAGGGATAGAGAGTTAGAAACATCGATGAGAGAGAATCATCAATCATCTGCCTCTTGCACACCTCCTACTGGGAATGTGCCCGCAAACAAGGTACATGCCCTTGACCGGAATCAAACCTGGGACCTTTCAGTCCGCAGACCGACGCTCTATCCACTGAGCCAAACTGGTTTCGGCTGTTATTTTCTTATATATTGTTATGAACACAATCTCTGGTATGCTAAAGTGATAGGTATTACAGAAATATTCAGATAGAGAAACCTACAGGCTTGATTACAAGTGAGGCTTACTATTACAATCCAAATTAATTGCTTGAAAAAAAACAGGGAGCCAAATATAAGCCCTTGAAGGGAAAATATAAATTGGATAAGCTTTGCTATTACAAGAGCAAGAAAAAAAAAAATTTCAGATTTAAGAATGAAAACCACATTACATCCACTCTAAATAGCTCTAGAGAAAAAGAAAGACCTTTCTTCTGCCATGCTGCCAGTGTGAGTGGGACGGAGCCCATGCTAGCATAAAAATGGAAAAGGCTCTTTTGTTTATTGCATCGGACTTGGCTCCCTGGTGGTCCTTGGGGATCACAAAGTCTGGGCGTAACATATGGGGGCTCGTCCGGGATCCCCAGCCAGGACCATGAGGGAACCCAATCCGGAGAACCTGACTGGCCACGGTAGGAGGTGTGTGTGTCTGTGTCCTTGTGTGTGCGCTCTGGAGGAATATAAAACCCCTCATGGAATTGGTGCCCAAATATGCCTGGTGGACGCACCAAGAAAGCCACGGGCAGAAGGTCAGAAGACAAGGGACCCTCGTGTGGTGAGGGGAAGGGAAGCCTCTCCCAGGACGAGGTGAGCGGCGTGAGCCGTTGCCTCACCTCCGGAAGCCTTTCCCAGGTCTGAGTTTGGTATCTGCGGGCGACATGGCGCCCGAGGATGGATCCGGCGAAGTGTGGCCGGCGTGGCGGTGCGGGGCCCCCTGGCGGCGCTGGGTTGGAGGGGGTGGCTCCCGCGGGGCTCAGTCTGCGCGCTGGAGAGCGGCTGGGCAGTGGTGGCCTCGCTCGGGGAGCAGGCACATGGGTTAATTTTCTGGCTGCCTGGAGAAGGGGAGGCGGAGCCGGGAAGCCACTGGGGCAACCCGCATTTCCTCCTCAGGGGCCACCTGAGTAGCGTGGCTGGGGCGGCAGCGGCAGCAGCCTCCCTCGGGGGCCTGGGCCCGGGGGGGGGGGGGGGTTGGGGGGGGAGTGGGCTGGCGTGGAGGCCTCGGGTACGGAGAAGAGCTCAAGGGCGAATCTCTGTGCTCAGTAAAGGGAAAAGGCCAGTTCAAAACGAGTGCGCATAGTGTTGGGCTGTGCTTAAAACTCTTTTCTGTGTACAGAATGAGCTTTTAAAATGGTGGAGATTAACTGGGAGATAAATTAAAACTGGTTTCCCAAGTCATTGTAAGCAGCTTTTGAAATTCCCCGCCAATGGCTGCGAGTCTTCAGCTAAAGAATGTGTTCATTTGCATTTGAATGCTACTCCAGTGATCTGCAGGGAGTGGCAGGTGATTCCGTGGTGAAGCTGCCCAGATGGCCTTGCTTACAATGGTTAGTCTTTGTCATTGGTATCAGCTAAGCAGAGTCATATAGCTACTTAAGTATGAATTGTGATTGACCTATGAACAAAATTCATTCTTTTTTCTGACATTGTCTTGAATCTTAGTAAACTGCCTCTGGTGCGGAGAGGTTTAGGGGAGGCCGGAGAGTGCAAGACTATTAGCTCTCCTGCAAAGAGATTATTCAGTGCTTTGTTTGCACTTCAGAAAAAAATGCCAAATATATTTGACTTGCCAGCTTTAAAAGTTCAAAGTATAAATTGAATTAGGAAAAGTTAACTAAATGCCTAGAATATGGCAGGCTAAACTGTATTACATGTGTTAAGAATAAGCAGTAATGATCAAAGAGCTCAAGGACTGATTTATTCTCATTTGTCAGATGAGGAATCTATATGATGCTTGAGCCCAATCCAGGTTGTTTCATACAGACCTAAGTAAATTTATTGGGAATTTATAGTGTGCCTCTTGTGAAGAAATAGGCCAAGTCATATATTTTTCTCTTAATGTAGAAAAAGTGATAGCCATATTAATTTGTTTTGTTTTGCTTTTCTCATATGCCATTGATGTTATCATTTGTAATCACATTGTAAGCTTGAATTTAGGCTTGTATTTTGTACATTCGGTTGTTTAAAATTTAGGAATCATTTTTGGTTTCGTGTGTTTACTTTATAGATTTAAGTAGGCTTCATCACAAAGGTTTATAATTTATTTAGAATTGTGTTAAAACAATGTGAAAACAATTATTTGTATGATTTAACCCCCCTCGACTGCTTGGACAATTTTCACCTATGTTCTACGGGGGGGAATAGAGGGAGACTTAGAAATGCAGATAAATCTGTATCTGTAGGAAAAATGTGGCATTTTAAATTTCAAGCGGCTGGAGGCCTAGGAACAGGTACTGGACCTGCTCTCTCCTCCCTTGCCTTTTCTTTAAAATTTGAGGCATGGTTATGTATTTTTGGAAGATAAGATTTTTATAAAAGTTATAAAGAGAATTTCCTGATAGGTTAGCTAGGAGAGGCAAGCCTGTTAGTTTCCTGATGGGCATTGGGGCACCCTATTTAGTCTTGAGAGAGCCAATAGGACCGTACATCAGCCCAGGAAGCCACCGGACAAACTGCCTGTTTTCCTTGAACATCAAGAAGGACTGTGGTCCTCGGAAGGAACACGTACTGGGGGAATACAACTGTTGAACTGGTCCAAAGTGGAACAACGGATCTTTGAGGAGCTAAAGGCGGCTCTCATCTCAGCAGTTGCGCTAGCCTTACCAGACATCACGAAGCCCTTCCACCTCTACGTGAGTGAAGGGGCATTGACAAAGAGTCACTCAGACTCTAGGTCCCTGGAAGAGACCTGTTGCCTATCTAAGAGACTGGACTCTGTGGCAGCAGGGTGGCTAGAGTGCTTCCAGGCAGTGGCCACCACAACATTGATAGTGAAGGAGACAGATAAGCAGACTCTGGGCCAGGAGCTAACCTTGATGGGCCAAGCTTTTCTCCTGGACCAGCCCTGTATCCAGATTCATAAGACTCTGGCCATCAACCCTGCCAGCCTGCTTCCAGATGATGATGGAGGAACCCATTCATGACTGCACAAAGGTAACAGACGACAAGGTACTGTTCACGGATGGGAACAGTTATGTGCAGGATGGGACCTGACATGCAGGGGCAGTGGTAGTCACCCTGGATCACACCATTTGGGCACAGTTCCAGAACTTTTGGCCTTAATCCGGGCCCTTTGATGGAGACACTGTGCCATCCACCGAGAAAAGAGGGTTACCAACTGCAGCCGGAAGGAATCGGCTGGACAGAAGCAAGCCCCTGAAGGACCAGATGATTGTTGGACCCTCCAGATGACAAGACTGTTGGTCCCAGAGGCTCTAGGTGAGAGTGCCCTGTGACACCAGGTTACCCACTTAAGTGTCACCAAGACTTCTGAACTTCTGTGAGGCAGAGTTGCTAGAAGTACTGTCTGTGCACAGGTAAATGCTAAGCAAGGTAAGGGGGGCCCCCTGGGAATTCGGGTCCCAGGGAACTTCCCCAGGAAAGCGTTGGTAGGTGGATTTCAGAGATTAAACCACCAGCATTAAGGTCTAGTTTTTGTTGACACTTCAGATTAGGTTGAAGTATACCCCACTAAGACAGAAACTGCCTCTATAGTAGTCAAGAGATTACTCAAGAAGATTATACCTAGATTCGGGCTGCCAGTATCAGATAACAGCCCCACCTTGGTAGCTAAGGTATCTCAGAGTATAGCTCTAGCCTTAGGACAGGTAAAGTGAGACTCTGGAAAATAAGGTTTAGCTAAATGTGTCCTAGAATCGGTGAAAATTGGACCAAACCCCTGTCCTTTGCCCTCTTGAGGGCCAGGTGTACCCATTACTGAGACAAGTTTCCCGTTTTTTGAGAGGGGATCATGTATGGTAACCATTCCCTTGCTCAAGTCCTTACAGGCTCTGCAGTTTGCTTGTTCCAGATGCACTACCAGTGCCCACAGCAGACCCTGTAGCCCCGGAACTCAATGTGGGTAAAGAAATTCACTGCCTAAGGACTCAAAGGGACGCTGCACTGTTATCCTGAGCACGCCCACTGCTGTTGAAGTAGATGGCACCCAGACCTGACTACATGACTCCCAGCTCCTGCATGGCCTGGATCCTGGCAACTACAGGCCAGGAGGAGAACTGATGCCTGCAGGAGGGGAACTGGACTTCAGTGAGGACAATACTGATGGGAACTGTGGTACTAAAGGTCTTGGTAATTGTATTTGTTGTTTATGCTGAAAGGAAGTAGGCTGAGTCAATGATTTGACTAGGCACATTAGACAAGGGGGGGAATGAGAGGGCAGGGCAGGGCGAGGATGAGCTCCGGACTCCAATGCAGGGCAGGGCAGAGTTATCCCTAGCCCTCACCCAACCAATCAGGGTTACCCGAGGCAATGACATCACCACCGACCGGAGTAAAACCCCTGGACTGGGCGAAATTCGCTCTCTTCCACCATTCTGCCGGCGTGAGTGGGATAGAGCCCATGCTAGCATTAGAAAGGCTGTGTTGTTTATTGCATCAGACTCGGCTCCCTGGTGGTCATTGGGGATCACAAAGTCTGGGCGTAACAGGGGCCATGTGCTGACCTGACAAGCTCAGGGGAGGCCTGCATGGCAGTCTTGTAAACTCAGAGACCTAAAGTAACTACAAAAGACGGTCTGAAATTGAACTTTAGCTAAACACAAAAAAAAAAAAAAGAGAGAGAAAAAGAAAGATATACTAAAAAGAAAATACTTAATACAGATTATAAAGACATTTGTTCAAAGAGTATTTTCTAGAATAGGTGATATTTCAGTTAATTTTTTTAAATGTGAAGAGGTTAGAGAATCCAAGATGGCTGCCCAGGTAAACACCTAGCCAGAGCCGCACACAACAATTTCAATAAAATACAACTAAAATATAAAATGGATATTACCCAGAACTACAGGAAAATCGACTGACTGGAAATTCTACAACGAGAAGCAAGGAGAAAACCAGAAGGAAGTGCGGAGGAGCTGGAAAAGCCTAAGGACGGAGCCGGAGAGGAGGGAGGCCGAGTGCCTGGTGGGTGTTCCCTAGAAGGAAGGAGATAAAAGCTCCAACTGTGTTGGGCCCCAGTTCCGACTGCTCTGACCCCAGTTCTAGACCAGACCCCAGGGACCCAGGCTCATCCAGAGGGAGCTGGGCTGTAAGGCGGAACCCCGGGAGAACGGCGAAAGGAGGTCCAGGAGGCGCACAGAACTCCAAACAAAAGGAATCCAAAGAGGACCACACCAAGACAAATCATAATTAAAATTCCAAGAGCAAAAGACAAAGAGAGAATATTAAACGCAGCAAGAACAAAGCAGGTAGTTACCTATAAAGGAGCACCTACACGATTGTCAGCTGATTTCTCAACAGAAACCATGCAGGCCAGACGGGAATGGCAAGAAATATTCAAGGTGAGAACCTACAGCCAAAGATAATCATTTGATCCTCACAGAAGTCCTGGAGTAGATAGGAGACTCAGTGGAATCCTATTTTCATTAGCCGGAAACAGAGATTTAGAAAGCTTAGAAACTTCACCCGACTGAAAAGAATAAATGGTGGACCTTGAAAATGACTCAGGTTTTCTACTATGCAGAGTATAGTCAAACACTGCTGCAGTTAAATATTTACCCTTTGTTCTCCCTGCGTGATCTACAATAATCTGATTCGTTTTGATATTTACTGCTGTGTTTCTGACAATTACCTGAAAGAGACGTTGGGGTGCTTCACTGGGCTGGAAAAGTTTAGCTACATCAGAAAACAAGTCTAATGAAGCAAGTTTATTCTATATCTATAAAAAGCTAAGTTGACTAGCACATATGAGATGCATATAAAGCTCTCGCTGGTGCCAATCACATGAGTGTGTTTCCATCTGCCATTGTCAATTGTGAATTTGGTTTACACTTCTATTATAGAGAAACGGCAAATAGTGATATTAAAATATTTCTTCTAAATAATTGCCTTTCAATGTGCAAAAATTCATGCACCGGGCGACTAGTATTCAAAATTATCAACTCATGGCCAATTTATTTCATTTACCTTTCTAGGACACATCACTGAATCATGACAACATAAATTCTAAATAACATTTCATTTCATTTGTAATGTTTTAGTATGTCGCAATAAGAGGTTTTTACAATGACATAATACCACTATCATTAAAAAGGAATAAAATTCTGGCCCTAGCTGGTTTGGCTCAGTGGATAGAGCATCAGTCTCAAAGGGTCCCGGGTTCGATTCTAGTCACAGGCACATGCCCAGGTCAATCCCCAGTAGGGGATATACAGGAGGCAGTCAATCAATGATTCTCTCTCATCACTGCTGTTTCTATTTCTCTCTCTCCCTCTCTCTTCCTCTCTGAAATAAAAATATATATATATTTTAAAAAGTAATAAAATTCTGCACAAAGGGCAACTGACAGCAGAATTTTTTAATTTTCCAAAGTTCCCAAAAAAAACAAAGCAACTAGATAACAAAAAGCAAAAAGCCAATGGACATATTTATGAAGAAAATAGGTAGAAAGAAATCCCCATGATACAAAACCCAAGCAAGACCCAACTTATCAGGAGGCCAGGGAAAAGGACACAGAGATAAACGAGAGATTTAGATGACCCTGAGAACAAGAGAACCCACAGCAGCCAGAGGTCTCACTGGGAAGTCGTGGGCCAGCGGGTGTTGTTTGATCTCGTATCAGGGGAACCCGGGGGCTCCGGGTGAAGTTTAAAGGGGTTAAGGCAGGTCAGACACTCTGAACTCTCAAACTCACAGTATAACTCCTTCCTAGTGCCCCACTCTAAGGAAAAACTGCTGAGGGCGAAAGAAAATTGGTGTTGGACAGAAGATGGAGGCAATGAAAAAGAAAGTCCAAGTAAAAGCACAGGTGAGGAACCAAGTTAGAAAATTTCAGAAAGCAAGCCACTATTTTTTAAACCACCTTTATTTTTTAACATTTAGATAAAATCAACAGAAAAGGGAGCCATGTCAATTTCTAAAACTAAAACTAATTTCACATCAAAATGAGCAGAAAAGCCTCAATGTCAAGTCCCATACAAAGCTGCTGTAAGAAAAGGGGTGGGGAAACAGAAATACAACCTTCCCTTTTTTTACAGAAACATGTTTTAGTTTTTAATGAACTTATAAATCAATAAGCTCCCATTTCAAAATAAAACTAAAATTCCAGAACACATAAATGTTTAGTGTTTGCATTTACCTAAGCAGCATACATACATTTTCAGTTTTAAGATGTTAACTAAATTTCTGTGAAAAAAATATGCTTATAATTTGTTGATTTCAGAGGGAGGAGGGAGGAGGGGACAGAGGGAAAGAGTGGGAAGAGAAGGGAGAGGGAGGGAGGGAGGGAGGAAGAGAGCGAGGGAAGGGAAGAAAATGGGAAAGACAAAAAGAAAGCTACCAGTTTGGCTGAGTGGATAGAGCAACGACCTGCAGACCGAAGGGTCTCAGGTTTGATTCTGGTCAAGAGCACATGCCTGGGTTGCGGGCTTGATGTGCAGAAGGCAGCCAATCAATTATTCTCTCTCATCATTAATGTTTCCATCTCTCTCTCCATCTCCCTTCCTCTCTGAAATCAATGAAAATATATATTTTTTTTAAAATAAAGAAAAATATTGATTTGTTGTTCCACTTATTTATGCATTCACTTGTTGACCCAGGTGAGCAGGCAGTCTTTCATGTGCTCAAACACAGAATCTTTGGTTGCTACCAAATAAGCTGCCTTGCAAACAAGAAGCCACCACTTTTTTAAAAATATATTTTTGATTTTTAGAAACAGAGGAAGAGGGAGAGACAGAAACATCAATGAAGAGAGAGAATCATTAATCAGCTGCCTCATGCACACACCCAATCACGGACAGAGCCCGCAACCGGGCATATATGCCCCTGACCAGAATGGAACCCAGGACCCTTCAGTCTGCAGGACAATGCTCTATCCACTGAGCCAAACCAGCTAGGGCGAGAAGCCACCACTTTAAGAATGTTTTAGGTGAACAACTTTCAAATCCCCCAGGATGGATAAACTCTAAGAATGCACAATTATGAGCCTTCACAACCATCACAGGTATGGCTAACAGTTGATCAGACCATTCTTCTGAAATGAGATCTCAAAGTAAAAGATTTTAACAGAAAATATGGCATAAGCACAACTTCTTCACTAATTTGTGTGTAGAAACTATCTAGTTAACTTTTCCAGTTGAAAACAATGCCTCACTGTGTGTGTTAATATTCACTATCAGAGTGTCTATGACCAGGACAGAGCATTACCAGTGAGGCCCTGACCCACTTTATACTGGAAGTAAGCTCTTTACTTACAATACATGGCTCCTCATAACCACTAGCTAGTGTACAGAAGAACTAAAACTTGTACGTTTGGGGAGAAACAAATGCTGCTCGGATGACAACACAGCTTTTCTGTTCCTCAATTCATGCTCAGAAACCTATGGGGGTGGGCCTGCTGACCCCGTCCACCTGAAGCTGCCTGATGGCTGCTTTCTACTTTAACACTGTCCAGTCCAATGTGCAGACCTACTGGTCATCCAGGGTCTGGGAAATGGCTCCTCAGATACCTTAACCCAGGGCATCCTCAAATGCTGCTCCAACAACAGTGTAAGCATGGCAAATTCTACAGGAAATCCCTACATAAAACTGCTTTTCACATATATACATTTCTTAAATATCTTTGCTGCAACTTGTAGTCCTTGCAATGGCAGACTGGTTCCATTAAAATACATCAAAACAGATCCTATTGATTCCCTGTCATCTCAGCAACTCTGTTCAATACAAAGATGTGCATCGATGCTAGCATTATCGGCAGTGCCAGTAAGATTTTTATCTTCAACATGGTATGTGTTGCCTCATCCTGTTGACTCTGGACTTTTGGCCTCTAGTTTAAAAATAAATGTTGACTCACACATGTATGATATATATAATATATAGTCTCGCTGGTGCCAATCACACGTGTTTCGATCTGTCACTGTCAATCGTGAATTTGGTTGTTTTTGTTGACATTAGTCAAGCACTCTGAAAATGTTTTTACTCTTCTTTTTTTAAAAATATATTTTGTTGATTTTTTTTACAGAGAGGAAGGGAGAGAGATAGTCAAAAACATCGATGAGAGAGAGTCATCAATCAGCTGCCTTCTGGACACCCCCACTGGGGATGTGCCCACAACCAAAATACATGCCCTTGACCGGAATCGAACCTGGGACTCTTCAGTCCGCAGGCTGACACTCTATCCACTGAGCCAAACCAGTTTTGGCAATGTTTTTACTCTTAATGTGATATACATAGAGATATTAGAATGAGTTTAATCAATTTGTCAGTCACTGTGTTATCAATGTTGTTTTTATACCATGTTTTTGTTTTTGTTTTATGTTTTTGTTGTTATATTGTTTATTTATTAAGCAATTTATATATTATTTCATATACATTTTACTAATTTCCTTTCATCTCTGACACTTCTATTATAGAGAAAGAACAAATAGTGATATTAAAATATTTCTACTAATTAATTTCATTTCAATGTGCATGAATCCATGAACCAGGCCACTAGTCAATAATAAAAATATATTTTTAGAAAAATCTAACAAGATCTGCAAATTGCATTAAGTTGACACATTTTTAGTCTCTTTTGAAGTGCCTCCTTCCCAGTTCCCCTTTCCTTTTAACTTATTTGTTGAAGTTATCAAATCATGTTACTCTAAGGCAGTGGTTCTCAACCTTTCTAATGCCACGACCCTTTAATACAGTTCCTCATGTTGTGGTGACCCCCAACCATGAAATTATTTTCGTTGCTAATTCATAACTGTAATTTTGCTAACATTAGTGAATCATAATGTAAATATCTGTGTTCTCCGATGGTTTTAGGCTCTACAGCAGCGGTTCTCAGCCTGTGGGTCGCAACCCCACACGTTGAGAACCACTAGTAGGGTCACCTAAGACCATTAAAAAACACAGAGATTTATATTACGATTCGTTAACAGTAGCAAAACTACAGTTATGAAGTAGCTACAAAAATAATTTCATGGTTGGGGGTCACCGCAACATGAGGAACTGTATTAAAGGGTCGTGGCATTAGAAAGGTTGAGAACCACTGCTCCCAAATGCTGGATTTTGCTGATTGTACCCCTGCTCTACTGCCTCACATTTCCCATGTCTCTATTTCCTGTGAACTGCTTTGAGATCTACAGGCTGTGATCAGAGTAAAGGTCCATTGGTTTAGCAAGACCATAGCTTCTGCCTTGGCCAGTGTTCTCAATGGTTAGAGCATCAGCCCACACACTGAAGGGTCTCAGGATTAATTCCTGGCATGTATCTGGGTTGTAGGTTTGCTCCCGAGACCGGTCGGTCGGGGTTTATGAAGGAGGCAATCAGTAGATGTGTCTCTTTCACGTCAATGTTTCTCTCTCTCTTTCTCTTCCTCCTCTCTCCCTTCCTTTCACTCTCTGAAAAAGCAATGAAAAAAATATCCTTATGTGAGGATTAAAAAAACAAAAACAAAGACTACCTCCTAGGCTATGTTGTACAAATGAAGTCTCATAGTCTCTTTTTTGTGTACATATTCTTTTTAAATTTCTTAAGTGAAAATATGTGCAAATTATATTTCTTATACTATGTGTTTTGAAGGTTTTAACAACAACTTTGCTTATTTACAAACAAATCATAAATCCTAGAAAATTTTAAGCAGAAAAGTTACAGCCCCTCAATGCAACTATAATATATCTGATTATCATGCTATACAACCCTTAACAAACACTGTTACATGTAAGCACTGCACTCACCTGCTGGAAGGCTTGAATTGTAGCAGAGTAGGAATGAAGAGACAGAGAAAATTTCAGCAAATTCTGCTGCAGGGGTGACAGAAACGGAAATGCAGCTCCCAGTATTGCACGATAATAGGAGGAATCAGTGTCTGCGAAGAAAAAATATGAAGCAAAATAGTCCCATGACTGGAGATATCCCAGTAAGATAGCTTGTAAGGTATAAAGCTCTGTGATACAGAGGCCTAGGAAAGCAACATTTCACCACTATACTGTCAGGAACTACTGTCAGATGCTCCGAATCCCCTGGAGTACACAAGTGGACTTTTCTTCCCTTCTACCTTTTGTCCAGTCTTTCTTCTACATGGGATTGCTAGTTAAGTACTCCAAGACACCCCCAATACCACCCATGCTTCACTGGACCAAGTACATCTTTCCTTTGCTCTCATATTTCCTTGCTTACCTCTTTCATTCACATTATTACTAAATTACTTATTCACTATCTACTCCTCCCCATATAGTCTGAGTCCCCATAGGCAGAAACTATGAGTTATTTGTCTTTGTATCCCTAGTGCCTACTACATGCTATCTACTCGAATAAACCAACACTCCTGAGCCAGGTGATGAGGAAGTGCAAGGTATTAAATGATGCTGATAAAACTACAGTTTGGGATAAAGCATTTAAACAAACAACTGGAACAAATTATCTAGGAAGAAAAAAGGACATGAACCAATATGAAAAAAACCCAAGGATATGTTGCTACATGAAAAGTGCAACATATAAAACAATATATACCATAAGCTATCATTTTTCACTCTAAGAAAGAATGAGAAATAAGAATAGATATGTATTTGTTGCAAAAAAAAATTTAAAGGCTAAACAAATTAAATGGTTATAAAAAATGTGAGAGCCCTAAACAGTTTGGCTCAGTGGCTAGAGCGTTGGCCTGCAGACTCAAGGGTCCCAATTCGATTCCGGTCAAGGGCATGTACTACCTTGGTTGCGGGAGCATCCCCAGTAGGGGGTGTGCAGGAAGCAGTGTTTCTCTCTCAATAATGTTTCTAACTCTCTCCCCCTCTCCCTTCCTCTCTGTAAAAAGTTAATAAAATACATTTTTTTAAATATGGTAGAGAAACAAAAAGAGGGAGGCAACAAGATTTTTCTCTATAAGTATATCCTTTCATATAGCTTTTCTTTAGAAAATATTAACATTTTATAAAGCAAAATATAAATGGACAGTCTGCATTAGCATCTAAGTAGAAAAAGAGATCACAAAGAAATATCTCAAAGTTGTGTCAGAATGTTGATGAATATCTTTGGGTGGTAGACTACAGATAATAGTTCAAATAAAATGTTTAACATACTTTCACAACCACTTTCAAGAATTCATACTCACATAATTCTAATCAAGAACACTACCACTTATATTGAAGACATGTCATTTATATGTCACAGTTCAAATTCATTATAAGTCCACTTTATAATTTGTTTCATAAAATTATAAACTAAATGTAAAATGATTTTGCTGATAACTCAAACAATTCTAGTTGACTGAATTACATAACTAAAACTTACAGGTGCTTGTTCAAAATTGTTCTGTGTTTATACCAAAAGAAAACTCAGACAGAACTTTTTAAATTCATATTGTTTGAATAAAAATCTAGCAGTCACAAAATTTTTACATATTTTCTCTTCAAATGCACCTGTCAATTTAATACCAAGGTTTTAACTACTCATATATCTTTAACTATTCATTTTTATATTCTATATAGCTTAGATTCAATTAGAAAATGTATATAAAAGCACATCATAATCTGTAAACAAATGAGAAAATTTACATTGTAATTTAATTGATACCTGACACTCAATCTGTGAGTGGCTGGCAGACATAATAGAAAACATTTTTGGTGGCACTAACTTAATAACAAACTTGCTCTGATCAGTGTTGTGGAGAGGTTAGAACATCAGTCCACACACTGAAGGGTCTAGGGTTCAATTCCCAGTCAAGGGCACGAACATGGGTTGCAGATTGGATCCCAAGCCCAAGTCCGGGCACATGTGGAAGGCAACCAATTGATGTGTCCCTCTCATACTGCTGTTTCTCCCCCTGTGTCCTCCTCCCTCTCCTCCACTCTAACAATTCATGGAAAAAGTATCCTCACATGAGGATTAACCAATAAATAAACAAATAAACAAGTTAGACTTAACAAATAATAGATCACTTATATAATTAGTTTATTTTTTTAAAAATGAATCAATTCTGATGGGTATTAACTTAATACTAAATGACTTTGACTTCCACAAAATAGTCACACATTCTACCTATAAAACAGTAATATGCAAATTAACCATCACTCCACTCAAGTCACGACCACCAACCACGCCCACCAGCCAATCAGAGCAAGTATGAAAATTAACCCAACCAAGATTGCTGGAGCCACAGGGAACAGTTGAGAGGCTTGCATTTCCACGGCGATAGAGGAAGCCAAGCTTTCCACACACCCTGGCCAGCCTAGGCCTCCACTCAAGGATACAAAGTTTCAATTATAGAAGATAAATCCCAAGAAAAATAGCAGCAGCCAAGGAGCTGGAGAGAGCAGGGCAGGGTTACCCAAGCAATGGAGGAAGCAAAGCTTTCCACCTGCTCTGGCTGGCCTAGGCCTCCACTCCAGGATACAAAGTTTCAATTGTAGAAGATACATGAACCCACACAGAAATGGCAAAAGCAGGAGTGAGCAGGGGGCTTGGCTCCACTCGAGGCTACAAAGTTTCAATTGTAGGTGAATAAATTCCAGATACCAGGGCCTCCACTTGGGTACCAGGGGCGTGGCTGGCCTGCAAACCACCACAGGCCCCTCATCCAGGCCATCCCACACCCCAAGGGAACCCCCACCCAGATCAGGGACACCCTTCAGGGCAAACCAACTGGCCCCCAACCATGCACCAGGCTTCTATCCTATTGACTATCACTCCAACACACAAGATGGCTGCCCCCATGTGGTCAAAGATGCTACCCCTATGTGGACACAAGATGGCCACCACAAGATGGCCAGCAGGGGAGGGCAGTTGAGAGGCACCAGGCCTGCAAGGGAGGGCAGTTAAGAGTGACCAGGTCTGCAAAGGAGGGCAGTTGGAGGCGATCAACCCTGTAGAGGAGGGCAGTTAGGGGTGGCCAGACCAGCAGAGAAGGGAAGTTGAGGGTAAAGAGACTGGCAGGGGAGCAGTTAGGCATCAATCAGGCTGGCAGGGGAGTGGTTAGGGGGTGATGTGGCTGGCAGTCAGAAGGGGTTAGGGGCAATCAGGAAGGCAAGCAGGCGAGCAGTTGGGAGCCAGCAGTCCTAGATTGTGAGGGCTGTCCGGCTGCCCATTTAGACCACTGGGATCGGGTCTAAACAGAGAGTTGAACATCCCTCAAGGGGCCCCATATTAGAAAGGGTGCAGGCTGGGCTGAGGGACACGCCCCACCCTGTGCACAAATTTTGTGCTCTGAGCTTCTAGTTTTTAATAAAACAACACAAAAACAAGAGGGTGAAAGTCAAAGATAGTGCTTAAAGCCAAAGTTATAAACTTCAAAAATAATTATTAGTCCATGTTGGCTCTGCTGGCTGCCATCATAACTCTAGTGATTAAGTTAAAATTGAATCCCATTCACTGCCGTGCCACACATACTCTGAAAGAGCATTTTCCCGATATTTTCCCAGACAACAAAGTCAAAGCAGCATTGGCTTCAATTTACCGTGATGATCTGATGATCCAATACTTTGACTGGCTTCTACAAAATTCCAAAACTTCTCTTGACTGTCTTCTGCTAAAAATTCACTGGGAGAAAAACATAAAATAACTTTAAAACAAAAATCTTCAAATATAAGCTCTATTACTAAAGAAAGAAAATTAAGTTTTTATGAATTTCCAAATATTCAGTTTATCTTTTAATTTACAATACATCCTGCTAATAAAAGAGTAATATGCAAATTAACCACTACCCGGCTATATCCCTCGAGAGGTCCCATATTGGAAAGGGTACAGGCTGGGCTGAGGGACACGCCCCACCCTGTGCACAAATTTTGCCAGCCAATCAGAATGAATATGCAAATTAACCCCAGCCAAGATGGCTGCCACCACAAAGAGCAGGAGGGAGGCATGGAGGAAACCAAGCTTTCCACCTGCCCTGGCCAGCCTAGGCGTCCACTTCAGGCTACAAAGTTTCAATTAAAGAAGATACATAAACCCCATCAGAACAGGCTGCTGTCACAGAGCAAGCAGAAGACCTGGCTCTGCTCCAGGATACAAAGTTTTAATTGTAGAAGGTAAATGAACTCCAAATACTAGGGCATCCACTTGGGTTGCTCCTGGGAGAGACGGGGGGGTTGTTGGCCAGCCTCAAACCACGACAAGCCCCTCGCTCAAGCAGCCCCACGCCCCAAGGGAACCCCCACCATGATCCTGGACACCCTTCAGGGCAAACCAGCTGGTCTCCACCCATGCACCAGGCCTCTATCCTATCTAATAAAAGAGTAATATGCAGACTGACCATCACTCCAACACACAAGGTGGCTGACCCCATGTGGTTAAAGATGGCTGCTGCCATGTGGACACAAGATGACCAGCAGGGGAGGGCAGTTGAGAGGGACCAGGCCGACAAGGGAGGGCAGTTGTGGGCAATCAGGCCATCAGGGGAGTGCAGTTAGGGGTGACAAAGCTAGTAGAGGAGGGAAGTTGGGGGCAAAGAGGCTGGCAGGAGGGCAGTTAGACATAATCAGGCTGGCAGGGCAGTGGTTAGGGGGTGACTAAGATTTCATACCAACCTGACAGTGGTTTACAGTCTAAGAAGGCAGACACTAAGACAGATAGATTAGGACATGTTGACGAACACTAAATTCCTAAATTAAAGCTTCACTCACAAATAAGTGAGAAGGCGGAGGGAATACTCTGGTCAAATGTATGATGAACCAAAACAGATATGGCTCAGTGGATAGAGTGTTGGCCTGCGGACTGAAAGGTCCAGGGTTCGATTCTGGTCAAGGGCATGTACCTTGGTTGCGGGCACATCCCCAGTAGGGGGTGTGCAAGAGGCAGCTGATCAACGATTCTCTCTCATCAATGTTTCTAACTCTCTATCCCTCTCTCTTCCTCTCTGTAAAAAATCAATAAAATATATATATTTTTTAAAAGGTATGATGAGCTGAAACCGGTTTGGCTCAGTGGTAGAGCATTGGTCTGCACACTGAAAGGTCCCAGGTTCGATTCCAGTCAAGAGCATGTACATTGGTTGCGGGCACATTCCCGGTAGGGGGTGTGGAGGAAGCAGCTGGTGGATGTTTCTCTCTCATTGACGTTTCTAGCGCTCTCTCTCTCCCTTCCTCTCTGCAAAAAATCAATAAAATAATTTTTTTTTAAATGTATGATGAGAACAAGGATTCAGGGAAGCTAAGGTCCCCTATAAAGGCTTATTGTAAGTAAATATATGCTTTTCAGATAATGACAGAAAAACTTCTTAAACTATACATTCTTTTTCATCCCATTGCATAAATAGCTCTTACAGCATCTAAATTTGACTTAAGAAAAATAATTACTAGATCCACTCACTGAACTAGTTAAGTAAACATAAGAACACAAGATACTTTTCAAAGGCATGCTGCCATTTGTTTACAGTATACTTAAATATGATTTTTTTTAAATCAATCTTTATTGTTCATATTATTACAAAGGTTCCTCATTTCTTCCCCCCTCCACCAGGTTCAGACCTCCCTCCCCCCCCCCCCCCCCCGCCCTCTCCCCCCCCCATTGTCCTCACCCTTAGGGGCACAGTTTGTTCAGTCTCTTCCTCCCTCCCTTCCCCCCTCCCCCCTCTGCCCCCCCCAGAACAGTCAGTCCACTCCCCTCCCATATCGCTGACTCTACTATAATGAACAGCTATTATTGTTCATCAGGTTTTTCAATCTCCTTTTTTTTTTTTTTTTTAATAAAATTTTACACTTCTAAGAATAAATTTTAAAATCTAATAATTTTAAACCTTGGTTTTTTTTCTGCCCTGGGAATTGAGAGCAAACTTGTTTACATGTAAACTTGCCCTTAGGCTATCAAAAGGTGTAGCCATTCAAGTGTAAATTAACACATTGTTTAAAGATAGCTGCTGGTTGGAATTGGATTACCTGTTCTGGGTGGGAAGGGCTTGTCCTCCCCTTTCTCCATTAAAATTAAGGTGTTAGCTTTAAAACCTCTTTTTGGCAAGAGACCTTAAACTTTCAGAACTTTAAATTTTTCAGATAGTAAATCAGTTACTTAGCATTTTCTCAAATCAATAATACCTCCACATTCCCAAGGAAACACTTCACACAAAAGACATTTCCAAATAGATCAACCAACCTCATCCAGACCCCACACAAGGCACTCACAGATCAACACACCAGCACTATACTAACTCAACACATCCAGATCTAAGCCTTCATCACTTGAGTCAGCAGACCCTCAAGTCCCCCAAAAGTTTCCAGCCATGTCTGAGAGGCAGCCTTAGGGCGGGGGTAGGCGAGGAGCGAGCTGTTCCGGGCCTGGCTGCTTCAGGCCTGGCCTCTGTTGCTCTGGTCCTTTCCACAACCAGCTGCTCAGGGTCTGGCCACTGCTGCTCCCGACCTGGCTGCTCCGGGCTTGGCTGTTGCTGCTCCGGGCCTGACTGTTCCCAATCCAGCTGCCCTGGGCCCGGCCGCTTCGGGCCTGGCAGCTCACAACCTGGCTGCTCCAGGCTCAGTTGCTACTGCTCTGGGCCTGGCTGCTCCTGACCCGGGTGCTCTAGGCCCAGCTGCTCGGAGCCCGGCCACTCCGGGCCTGGCCACTCCCAACCTGGCTGATCTGGGCTTGGTTGGTGCTGCTCTGGGCCTGGCTGCTCCCAACCCGGCCGCTCTGGACCTGGCTGCTCCGGGCCTGGCCACTCCCGGCCTGGCTGCTGCTCTTCTGGGCCTGGCTGCTCCCGACCCGGCTACTCTGGGCCTGTGCTTTTTGTTTTAAATTGTTTATTAGCCTCTTATGCCTATCCCACTGAGGAAAAAAAAAAATCTATAGTTTTACAGATGAAATTGTTACGCCCAGACTTCGTGATCCCCAAGGACCACCAGGGAGCCGAGTCCGATGCAATAAGCAAAAGAGCCGTTTCCATGCTAGCATGGGCTCCGTCCCACTTACGCCGGCAGCATGGCGGAAGAAAGAGCGAATTTCGCCCAGTCCAGGGGTTTTACTCCAGTCGGTGGTGATGTCATTGCCTCGGCTAACCCTGATTGGTTGGGTGAGGGCTAGGGATAACTCCGCCCTGCGGGGCGGAGTCGGGAGCTCATCCTCGCCCCGCCCTGCCCTCTCAGAAATTACATGCTGTTTGGGATTTGCTTTAAAACATACCAGCGGGCTCAGTGGTGGAATGTCAACCTAGCAACCAAGAGGCCTTGGTTCAATTCCTGGTCAGAGCACATGGCTATGGGCTTCATCCCCAGTGGGGGGAGGGGGGTGTACAGGAGGCAGCCCATCGATGATGTTTCTCTCTTATCGATGTTTCTATCTCTCTGTCCCTCTTCTTTTCTCTCTAAAAATCAACAGAAACATAAAAAACAAAACAGAAACATTTCAGCGGGGGAAGGGAGGAGAATAGTGCTAGTAATGGTTATTGGACTTAAATTGATAACTGTAAAAAACCTGGTAAGTAGAGGAAGGGCACATTATACCATTCTCTCCAATTATAAACATTTTTGGAATGCCAATAAAAAGGTTTTAATACTTGGCAAAAAGAAAACATAACTAGAAAAAAAACAAAACACAAATGTCTAGCCGAAACCGGTTTGGTTCAGTGGATAGAGGGTTGGCTTGTAGACTGAAAGATCCCAGGTTCAATAACAGTGAAGGGCATGTACCTTGGTTGCAGGCACATCCCCAGTAGGGAGTGTGCAAGAGGCAGCTAGCTGATCAATGATTCTCTCTCACCGATGTTTCTAACTCTCTATCCCTCTCTCTTCCTCTCTGTAAAAAATCATTAAAATATATTTTTAAAAAACCAAATCTCTACCCATCAGCGTAAGTCTGCTAGTAAACTTGTTTGTTTTTTTCGATTTCTGAAGTTATTGTGGGAGATCAGAGTAGGTCTTTCTTTAATACAGAACTAGAAAGGAAAGGGAAGTGAGTATTTAGGTGGCTCTACTGCGTGACAGACACTAACTAAGCATATTCATCCATGTCTCCAAATCCTCACAGTAACCCTGCAATTCAGTAGACTTGCTTCAAGGCACAGAGTTAGCAAATGGAAAATCTGGAATGTGAGTTCCAATATTCTTGATTTATATCTTTATCATGCTATATTCTTGAGCCATTATAATATTTAGCAGTCAAAAAATGATAAGTTTTCATTTTTAATATACTTCATTTACATATTTCTGCAACTATATTTAATTGAAGTCAAACATATCCAGTGTTTGACTTCAATTAAATATACCAGTATAACACTTCATGGATAACTACAAAGCATCAGGCCCAATCTTAAAATACAGCTGGGAATAGTTTTTGTCCCTTCGGCCAAATATAGGGAGCAATGATGTATGGATAGTCTGAACCATCCCTCTGGACCACACCCACCAACAGTGCTGCCAGGACCAGCGCAGAGCCTGCGTCAGCTAACTCTGGCACAAGACAGCTCATTTCTGAGTTGGTTTCAAATAAGACAGCTCATTTCTGAGTTGGTTTCAAATAAGACAGCTCATTTCTGAGTTGGTTTCAAATAAGACAGCTCATTTCTGAGTTGGTTTCAAATAAGACAGTTCATTTCTGAGTTGCATACATGTCACACTACTCTAGCAAACTGTCTGCAAATAGCTACAGAGAGGGCTAAAAACAGTGAAACAAGTGGCAAATGGCCAGGATACCCTGTAAAGGTGTCTGTGCTGGGTAAGCTGGTGAAGTACCAAAAGTACACGTCAAAGAAACTGGAAAAAAAGTGATCAATTAAGACTGACAAATTTAACATACTTTCTCAAAAGTCCATAGGGATATGCCAAAGGTATCTTCTAAGACAATGTACACTGGGGAAAATAGGAAACTAATCAGTGTGAGAGTAATGGAATGTAATTCAGGTAAGAATGGTAAGCAGAATATCATAAAACATATTACAGTTAATAACACAAATGCATTTAGAGAGTGATAGTAAATCTCAATAGCCTAGACTTACATCAGACAAATCATCAAAAATAAGGTTAGCGGAGACTCCGCCCCATCCAAGCAGAGCCCAGAAGCCCTCCCAGAGGCTGGCTTTCTTATTCGCAACAAATATTATTTTCCTAAGGACGGACTGACGGGAATCCAAAGCTAGTCTGTGCCTATACTAAAGAGGGGCGTGCCTGCAACCAATCTTGTTGGACTCACCTCGAATAGGACTTTCCTAAGGGAGGACTGACAGGGAACCAAAGTTTGTCTGCACCACCCCGAGACTCCGCCCCATCCAAGCGGAGTACAGAAATCCTCCTATCTGAGTCAATGCTGATCTTCACAGCCAATTGGCTTGGAGATCAATGCTTCCCAGTGATACCAACAACAAGCAAGGCTTAACAAGACTGCACACACAGCTCACAAAGGGTTACACCAAGACTGTCCACCTCAGGTAACTGGGAAGGCTGTGCTACTGGGCTCTATCAGAACACCTAGCACACAAAACTATTCCATCAAATCAGGGAAGCAGCTAAAATGCAGAGAAGAGGAAGGACACAAAGGAAGGAGATGGAGGAAAGTAAAAGAATGGACATTGAGTTCAAAACTACACTTATAAGGCTTTTCAAGAATTTCCTAAAAAAGACCGAAAAAATAAACGAGACCTATGAGGATATGAAAAAAGATCAACTACAAATAAAGAAAACATTGTCTGAAATAAAAAATATTACACAGAGTCTTAAAAACAGACTGGAAGAGCACAGGAATCAAGACAAAGATTTGGAACACAAAGAGCCAGAGGACACTCCTCTGCACCAGCAAGAAGATAAGAGAATCCAGAAAGTTGAAGATAGTGTAAGAAACCTCTGGGACAATTTCAAGCGAACCAACAGCAGAATTATGGGGGTCCCAGAAGAAGATAGAGAGCAAGATATCGAAAACATACTGAAAGAAATAGTGACTGAAAACTTCCCCCACCTGGTGAAAGAAATAGATTTCCAAGTCCAGGAAGCACACAGAACCCCAAACAAAAGGAATCCAAGGAAGACCACACCAAGACACATCATAATTAGGATGCCAAGAGCAAAAGACAAAGAGAGAATATTAAAAGCAGCAAGAGAAAAGCAGGTAGTTACCTATAAAGGAGCACCCATACGACTGTCAGCTGATTTCTCAACAGAAACCATGCAGGCCAGACGGAGAATGGCAAGAAATATTCAAGGTGATGAATAGCAAGAACCTACAGCCAAAAATACTGTCACTCAGAATCGAAGGCCAGATAAAGAGCTTCACAAATTAAAAAAGCTAAATGAGCCAAAATCGGTTTGGCTCAGTGGATAGAGCATCACCCTGCGGATTGAAGGGTCCCAGGTTCGATTCCGGTCAAGGGCATGTACCTTGGTTGTGGGCACATCCCCAAAAGGGGGTGTGCAAGAGGCAGCTGATGGATCTCTCTCTCTCTCATCGATGTTTCTCTCTATCCCTGTCTCTTCTTCTCTGTAAAAAATCAATAAAATATTAAATTTAAAAAAAAAAAAAAAAAAAAAGCTAAATGAGTTCATCACCGCCAAACCAGAATTATATGAATTGCTGAAGGGGGCTATTTAGAAAGAGGAATAAGATAAAGATAAAAATTATGAACAATAAATATGTAACTATCAACAAGTGAAACTAAAAACGAAGGAATTAAAAAATCTGATGAACAGCTGAAGCCAGTTCGGCTCAGTGGTAGAGCGTCGGTCTGCGGACTGAAAGGTCCCAGGTTCGATTCCAATCAAGGGCATATACATTTGTTGCGGGCACATCCCCGGTAGGGGGTGTGCAAGAGGCAGCTGGTCAATGTTTCCCTCTTATCGACGTTTCTAGCTCTCTATCTCTCTCCCTTCCTCTCTGTAAAAAAATCAATAAAATATATTAATAAAAAATAAAAATAAAAAAATCTGATGAACAATATTAACTGGTGAATATAATAGAACCAGAGGAATGGAAGGGGAATGAACTGACAATTCTTGGGGAAAAGAGGAGTGGGAGGTGTGGGAAGAGATTGAACAAAAACTGTGCACGTAAAGATGAGGACAATGGGGGGTGGGGAAAGGGCAGAGGGAAGGGTGGGAACCTGGTGGAGGGGAGCAATTGAGGAGATGGGGGGAGGAACATTTGAAAAAATAAATAAAAATAAGGTTAGCAAAAGGAAGAAAAAGGTGAGTTAGGAGTCCTGGTGCAAGCAGGCTAGAATTTCAAAAGATCTCAGTCACTTCACTTAAACAAGTGCCCTAAATCTAATCAAGTTCTTATATTTGAGGAGCTCACCCCCTCTATCAAGCTAGTTACTGCAACATCACTACGACTCAGATACAGTGCTTTTCTTGTTTGCCTTTGCCATTTTATTGATGAGAAAAGCAGGCGCAGTAGAGGTGGAAGCAAGTCTGCTCAGCAGCAAGTCAGGGGCTTCTAAGCAAGTCAAGACCACGCCCAAGCATCCTACTTGCCCCTTATCAATGCCAAACTCGGCTTTTCCTTAGAAGATGCCATATTCACATACATAACCAACAGGACAAAGTTTTCTTTTTTTTTTTTTTTTTTTTTTAAATATATTTTTATTGATTTTATACAGAGAGGAAGGAAGAGAGATAGAGAGTTAGAAATATCAATGAGAAAGAGTCATCGATCAGCTGCCTCTTGCACACCCCCTACTGGGGATATGCCCGCAACCAAGGTACATGCCCTTGACCGGAATCGAACCCGGGACCTTTTAGTCCCCAAGCCGACGCTCTATCCATTGAGCCAAACCGGTTTCGGCGAGGACAAAGTTTTCATTCTCATTTTTCTAGTGGTTAAGGGGGAAGTGTTAGAAGATGAAATCCTAAGTTGAAGATCACAAAGTTAGACCACAAAGTTAACTGAAGTAACTCAACAGTTCAAATTTCTAACACTATCAATTTGCAAGACTGCCATTCAACCCACCTAACGTACACTTTAGGAAGATTCTATGCAAGTCCTAGCTATTATTCACACACAATAAGTTTCCATCTGTAAACATTAAAAAAAAAAAAAGTCTAAAAGAAGGGTATGTGGTTATATAGAAGTAATATATGCTATATATAATATATATGTTACATATAAGTAATAAGTACACTTGGAATATAAAATTTTCCAAGAAATCATTGACTATTGTATTTTGATGATTTTAAGGCACTAGCGATTTTAAGATATATTATTGCTTTATGAAACACCAAAAATGAGAGGTGCTGCCAATTCTAATTGTAAGAGAACTTTCTGATTTGATTAGAATCATCCTGATGGGTCAGTGCTCATAGTTGAACAAGCACATTTTAGAACAGACAGAACCTGGCCATCTCCTCTGCTTCCGGCACTGTCTTACTTTGTCTTCTCCCAAAGCAGGTCCTCCTTTCCCCAAGCTCTCTTCTCTTCCTTTTAAATTAATAAGTAGAAATGTTCCTTTAAGTACAACTCTCTCTTCCCTTCTTAACACATACACTCTTCCTGAAAGATAGCATAATAATCTAACCAATTCAACCTACTTGTCTAAAGAAGTCTCTGTATGAATCCATATAGTCCTATCCTGCTAATGGCAGATACTGTGCTGTTAGAAAGAGGCCTTCATAAATGCATTTGATGATAACTTCACTTCCTAAAAACTCCTGAAAATTCACTAGTAGAAATTCACTTGTACTTTGCTCAAACATATGAAAGGGAAAAATGTTCTCTTACCTGGTTTCTAACAACAATGGAGCAGAAACCCATTTTGTCGTCAGAGAGGTTGTAATGGCTTTTGAATCGGCCTTTACTAAGGAAAACAGCCACAGTCCAGTGAATACAATCAAAAGTCCCATTTTACAGCAAACCCCTAAAAAGGAAAACAAGTTTAGCTACAAGGAACTGTTTAAACCTCAATCTTAATACTAAGAGACACAAAATACCATGAATATTAAAGAAATAGAAATGCTTCCAAAATATAACGGCCCTACTATGTACCTTAAGCATGTCAAACCCCTGAGGCGTGCGGTGTGGCCTGCTAGCTGTGAGTTTGATATGCTTGATGTACCTAGTTCAACAGATATTTGCTGAGTGACAGACACACCATGACTACCCACCATAAACTGCTTCCAGCTAAAACAGTTTAAATTTCAGACTATCCTTTGTGGTTATTGTAAGTCTCCTGAGTTTGTGAAGCCGCAGTGTAGATCTTCTCTGAGCTTGTCAGGTGTAGCGTTTGGTGCCTTACAACTTCTAGCCTCCAGCCGGGACCGGTTTGGCTCAATGGATAGAGCGTCGGCTTGGGGACTGAAGAGTCCCGGGTTCGATTCCGGTCAAGGGCATGTACCTTGGTTTCGGGCATATCCCCAGTAGGGGATGTGCAAGAGGCAGCTGATCGATGACTCTCTCTCATCGATGTTTCTAACTCTATCTCTCTCCCTTCCTCTCTGTACAAAATCAATAAAATATATTTAAAAAAAAAAAAAAAAAAAAAAAAAAAAAAAAAAACAACTTCTAGCCTCCAAAACCATCAGACAACAAACCGCTGTTGTTGTAAGCCACCCGGGTGTGGTGATGTGCTATGGGAGCCCGAGGAAGCATATATGAGGGATCTCGATGTAAAATCAAAGGTAGGTTCTGAAACGAGGAATGCAAGAACTCAACCACAAAATAAAGAAGCTGAGGTCATGGTAAATCGGCACAACAAGAAAATGCAGGCCTCCTGGACTCTCAGCAGCAGCCCCCAGCGCACTGAGCCTCAGAGAAAGTCTCCAGCTTCAGACCCCTTTGATCTGAGTTTTCATTCCTAATCAGACTTGTGCCTGAGCTATCTGTAAGTCGACATCCAAGTGCCACCTGTCACTTGAAGGGAATGTGAGTGTGGGAAACACTAAGCCAAACTTGTGCTTCTGAGCATTAATATTTGGAAAGGCTGGTCCCAACTCCTCAAAACTGGCGGTAAAATCTATTGTTGGAGGCCCTAGCATGTTTTGCTCAGTGGATAGAGCTAGAACAGTGGTCGGCAAACTCATTAGTCAACAGAGCCAAATATCAACAGTACGATGATTAAAATTTCTTTGAGAGCCAAATTTTTATTTTTTTTTAATATATTTTATTGATTTTGTACAGAGAGAAAAGGAGAGAGGTAGAGAGTTAGAAACATCGATGAGAGAGAGTCATCGATCAGCTGCCTCTTGCACATCCCCTACTAGGGATGTGCCCGCAACCAAGGTACATGCCCTTGACCAGAATCGAACCCCGGTCCCTTCAGTCCCCAAGCCGACGCTCTATCCATTGAGCCAAACCAGTTTTGGCGAGAGCCAAATTTTTTAAACTTAAACTTCTTCTAACGCCACTTCTTCAAAATACTAGCCCCGGCTGTGGTATTTTGTGGAAGAGCCACACTCAAGGGGCCAAAGAACCACATGTGGCTCACAAGCCACAGTTTGCCAATCACTGAGCTAGAACATCGGCCTGCGGACCAAAGAGTGGGTCTGCAGGTTCAATTTTGGTCAAGGGCACGGTCAAGGGCAGGTATCCTGGTTGCAGGCTCTTCCCCTCTCAGCCCTGGCTACATGCAGGAGGCAACCAATCAATGTGTTTCTCTCACATCAATGTTTCTCTCTGTCTTTTCCTCTAAAAGATCAATAGGAAAGTATCCTCAGGTGAGGATTAAGAAAAAACAACAATAAAATCTACTGTTGGGGAAAGAAAGTCCATATTGCAGGCCACCAGCTAGTATCTTCCTTTTAGAAAAAAGTATTATCATTCTGTTCATATAACACACAACATCTCTAAAGGGCACAGGTCAAAAGCAAAATGAATTCTACCAAATAGAAAAGCTGCTTTTACGTGGGTTTTAAAACAGGCTCTGTCAGCTTCTTTGGAAACAAAAAATATGAACATCCCATTTACAAGTAAGTATGTTTAAGTTTGTTTAAGCAATCAGTATTTTCAAACTAGCCTTTTGACAATGAAAGGTACTAGCAGCCGGCACCGGTTTGGCTCAGTGGTAGAGCGTCGGTCTGCGGACTGAAAGGTCCCGGGTTCGATTCCGGTCAGGGGCATGTACCTTGGTTGCGGGCACATCCCCAGTAGGGGGTGTGCAGGAGGCAGCTGGTCGATGATTCTCTCTCGTCTACGTTTCTAGCTCTCTATCCCTCTCTCTTCCTCTCTGTGAAAAATCAATAAAAATATATTTAAAACCATGTTAAAAAAAAAAAAGAAAGGTACTAGCAGTGTGGGGAGGGAGCTGCTGGGGGCTGGGTGATGTTGCAGAGAGGATAATGTAGGGCCCTTTCTTAATCTAGCAGAAGCTGCCAACATTCCCACAGAAAGGCAGAGAAGGACACAAACTTCCACAACTTCAGACCACCCGCTCCCTTGGGGTAGTAATAGACATCCTCCCCGCAAGCCTGCCTGATAGAAAAAACAAGGTCATGGAAAAGAGAAAACATTTTAGATCGATTCCTGAGTTTGCTACTTACTAGCAGTTTAACCACAAGCATGTTACCTAATAACTTCTCTGGCCCTTAGTCTCCCAGTCTCTAAAATAGGAGTAACAGTATCTGCCACAGCGGGTCCCTGTGAAAATGAAAAGGCAGTATGAATATCACTGCAAAAGGTGCCCAATACTATACCACACTGTCCTAATAAAACACATCAGTATGGAAAAACTAAAAACTGTCTTTAAATTACAGAATAACATGTCACCATTATTACATGGCCTCAAATATATGCCTTAAGCCAAAACCATTTTGGCTCAGTGGATAGAGTGTCGGCCTGTGGAATGAAGGGTCCCAGGTTCGATTTTGGACAGGGGCATGTACCTTGGTTGCAGGTATATCCCCAGTGGGGGGTGTGCAGGAGGCACCTAATCGATGTTTCTAGCTTTCTATCCCTCTCCCTTCCTCTCTGTAAAAAAAAATCAATAAAATATATATTTAAATATATATATGCCTTGCCAAAACCAGTTTGGTTCAGTGGATAGAGCGTCAGCTTGTAGACTGAAAGGTTCCGGGTTAAATTCCGGTCAAGGGCACATACCTTGGTTGCAGGCACATCCCCAATAGGGGTGTGCAGGAGGCAGCTGATCGATGGTTCTCTCTCATCGATGTTTCTAACTCACTCTCACTCTCCCTTCCTCTCTGTAAGAAATCAATAAAATATATTTAAACTACTGAGCCAATAGTATGCGATGGTCATATGCATGGTTTTTCCAGAAGGAGTCTAGATGGGTAATCCCACAAAGGCAAATGACCCAGGTGAGAAACTGGGCTACAGGAACTGAAGAAGATCAGCCCTCAGTGAGCAATCACTCTGGGTGGAGCCCGGCAGGTGCTTTGCAAACACTGCAGTTCCTTGAGTGGGAGCAGCCATGTCTACCTGTTCACCATAGCAACAGCCTGGCAAACAGGAGCTACGCCATGAGGATGCTGCGTCCTGCTAGCACTCCTGCTTAAAAGTAAGAAAATGGAAGCTCAGAGGCTGAGTAAGTCACAGTTATGCATTGGCTGCTTTTAAAAGTTCTCTACCATGTTCTCTCTCCTGGTTTTCTGTTTCACAAGGGATAAGAATTCAAATTGTGCAGAACCAGACTGAGCAAACAAAGGCGAAACAAGGATTTTCTGGGGACAGAGTCCTTGGGACACAGGAGGCTGAGAGAGGAACAGTTTTAACTGAAACCAAGCATGTGGGTTTGAAGTTGGGACCAGAGCAAAACATCCCACTAGCCTAACAGATCCATACTTAGGCTGGGCTCCTCGAAAGCTGTCACATGCCTAACTTTCTGCTTGGAACACGGGAAATTATCAAAATAAAATAAATGCAGGCTTCATTATTAAGGGTTAAATGAAAGAAATTGGAAAGAAGAGTTGCACCAAGAGCAAAGACAAAAATAATTGTTTTTTTAATAAAAAAAGAGCAACAGAAGGAGTTCTTGGTTAAAGATGAGAAAGGAGGAAAGCTACTCCTTCAAGAGCCTTCCAAGGTTGGCCCCACTTCTTGATTCCACAGAGAAACAGAGGAAATGGTGGTCTATCAGCGGCCACTGACCTTCCAGGCCTCGCGGACCACGGTCGGTGACCGCTGGTCTGGAGAACCAAAGGCAAGAGCACCGCTGAGTGGACTGTTTGAGGACGCCTTCATGTTACAGGATCCCTTATCACCCTGACCGTGTGGTCTTTAAATGTTGTTTATAATGAACAGTCTGAGAAATAATAGCTGTCAGAATCCGCAATGTGGCATGACAGATAAATAAAACATTCTTTAAAAGTTCTAGGCCCAGCCCTGGCCGGCGCTCACCCGGCTGGAGCGTTATTCTGTACACCAGAGGCTGCAGGTTCACCCCATTTGGGGTGTTCAGGGGACAACTGATTTTCTCTCTCCGGGATTATCTCTCACCAATAGAAATACAGTCTCGGGTGAGGATTAAAAAAAAAAAAAAAAAGTGCCCAAACCAGTGTGGCTCAATGGATAGAGCGTCAGCCTGCGGACTGAAAGGTCCCAGGTTCGATTCCGGTCAAGGGCATGTACCTTGGTTGTGGGCACATGCCCAGTGGCGGGTGTGCAAGAGGCAGCTGATCGATGACTCTCTTTTATCGATGTTTCTAACTCTCTATCCCTCTCTCTTCCTGTGTAAAATCAATAAAATATATTAAAAAAAAAAAAAAAAAAGTTCTAGGTCTGCCTTAGCTGATCTGGCTCAGTAGATAGAGCATTGGCCTGTGGATTGAGGGATCCCAGGTTCGATTCCAGTCAAGAGCACATGCCTGGGTTGTGGGCTCAATCCCTAGTAGGGGGCGCACATGGGGCAGCCGCTCAATGATTCTCATCATTGATGTTTCTCTCTCTCCCTCTCCCTTCCTCTCTGAAATAAATTTTAAAAACTAAAAAAAAAGTTCTAGGTCCAAATGTATCATCTGTAAAATCTACTCTGTGGCCTGTTTTTCTCAGTTTTAATTAAAGACACTATCTCTGGATCTACAATAAGATATCAGAAATATTGAATTTTATAATATTTGGAAATGCTTTCCACTTTTTGGAAAACAAAAAAGGTATAAAATTGAGTCATAGACAACTTTCTCTTCTATTTTTTTTTTTATTATTGAGTTTTTTTTACAGAGAGGAAGAGAGAGATAGAAAGCTAGAAACATTGATGAGAGAGAAACATCGATCAGCTGCCTCTTGCACACTCCCTACTGGGGATGTGCCCGCAACCAAGGTACATGCCCTTGACCGGAATCGAATCTGGGACCCTTGAGTCTGCAGGCTGATGCTCTATCCACTGAGCCAAACCGGTTTGGGCTATCTTCTCCTATTCTTAACCTGAAGATAATACCTAATAAACTCTTAACAACTCACACCCTGCAAGTGCAGAGATGGCCATCTGTGTTTCAATATATATCCCAGTAGAAAAATATTAGAACATACCTTTCCCTAAAAATAACTTC
This sequence comes from Pipistrellus nathusii, assembly GCA_963693515.1. Lineage (NCBI taxonomy): Eukaryota > Metazoa > Chordata > Mammalia > Chiroptera > Vespertilionidae > Pipistrellus > Pipistrellus nathusii. The sequence goes on along the minus strand of OY882865.1, from coordinate 83,755,108 downwards.
ACTTCTCCAATAGTTAAACTTAATATACATGTATACCTATTACAAAGCCATTTGTTGTGAACCATATAAGTCTAATTTCTGATACAAGTAGTTACTATTCATCTCATATGAAAATGATCACAAGTAGCTGCAGAAAATAAGTCTAATAGAATTCTCTTTAGTTCCATGTATTCCCCTGATATTAAATGTGCATTGTAAAGGTGATATACTACCGTACAACGCAATGTTCATTTCCATTAAGTAAAAAATGAGTTTCAGCTAAGTTTATCAAAAGCAAGCCAAAGAGAGAGGCTACAATCATCCCAAATTTTGTAATGTTGCTAAATAGCTATTTAAAATGCCTTCACCCCCCGCAATAAAACTAGCCAGCAAGTGCATGGCGGATGTTGCCAAAATAGTGTAGCACGAAATATGCTAGTTTTCAAATCTGGCGAGAAATGCTAAACAATCTGTGTCCGGCCAAGGAACAAGAGCAGTTCACAGCCGCAGCCACACGCCCCGCGCCGGTCCCCTCGGCCGGGGAACCGCTCACGGCGTCCAGCAGACCGTCCGCTCAGGAAGCCCGCCGGCCCCCAGCTCCGCCGGCACGTGCGGCCCGAGCCTCCGCCGGCTCCCACCGCGGCCGCGCAGGAAGGACCTGCACGGAGCCCGCCGCCGGTGCGGGGACTCGGCGGGGAGAGAGTGGGGGAAGCGGAAGCGGGGGGACAGGGCAGAGGGGCACCTCGCGCCCCACACCCTTCCCGTCACCGAGACCTCCCGCGCCAGCCGGGGGTACCTGTCACCTGCCGCGCGGCCGCGACGCCAGGCAGCTCCCGTCCCCTTCCGGCCCAGCAGGGCCAGTCCGTCCGCCGGGCTCCGGGACGGCGCCGGGCGGGGCTGGGGGCGGGGACGGCGCCGGCGCCAGTGAGCGGCCGACACGCGCCTCCCGCGGTTCCGCTCGCCGGCCGGCGTCGCAGAGCCAGAGCCCGGCCGCCGACTGCCCTTTCCTTCCGCTTCCGATTGGCGAGACCCAGAGGACTTCCGGCCACCGAGTCGTGGCGGGCCGGCCCAGAGCGTCGCGCGGCCGCCATCTTGTCCTGAGGAGGCCCCGCCTCCTCCGGGCTCCCGTGCGTGGAGCACGCCGCCCCGCGAGAGGGAGGGGCGGCTGCGGAGACCGAGGCTCTGCCGGTGAGGCCCACGGAGAGGGTTAGCGGTCTTTCCGCCTGACTTCGTTTAAAGCATCTTCGCACGCAGCGCGGGGCCGGGGACGGGGCGGGGGGGCGGGGCCGGGGGCGGGGCGCTGGAGCGCCGGGCGGGGGCGGAGCGCGCGGCGGGGCTGGGGCTGGGCCGGGGGCGGGCGGGGGGGGGCCGGGGGGCGGGCCGGGCGCGGGGCCGGGGCTGGGGGCGGGGCGCGGGGCGGGGCCGGGCCGGGCGCCGCCCGCAGGGGAATCTGAAAAGCTGTGGTTCCTTGAACTCAGGCCAAGCCCACACTTAAGGAGCTTCCCCTGCCACCTTGCAGGAGGCAGCCACTCAGTGTTTCTCTAAAAACATGTCCTCTCCTCAAGCCCTCCCCACCCAGAACAGGTAATCCCATTCCAGCCAGCAGCTATCTGTAAACACTGTGGCCATTCACACTTGAATGGCTACGCCTGTTGATAGCCCAAGGGCAAGTTTACATGTAAACAAGTTTGCTTCTCAATTCCCAGAGCAGAAAAAACGAGGTTTAAAATTATTAGATTTTAAAATTTATTCTTAGAAGTGTAAAATTTTATTAATAGAAAAACAAGAGCAAAAAAAAAAGGAGATTGAAAAACCTGATGAACAATATTAGCTGTTGATTGTAGTAGAGTCGGCGATATGGGACAGAAGTGGACTGACGATTCTGGGGTGGGGGAAGGGAGTGGAGGGGCGGGAAGAGACTGAACATAAACTGTGCACCTATGGATGAGGACAATGGGGGGTGGGGAGGGGGCGGAGGGTGGGGTGGGAACCTGGTGGAGGGGGGAAGAAATGAGGAACCTTTGTAATAATATGAACAATAAAGATTGATTAATAAATAAATAAATAAAAATAAAAACATGCGAGCCTCATGGAGGCCGGCTGAGGCACCCAGGGTCGTTCCAAGATGGCTGACAGGTAAACACCTAGCCGCAGCTGCACACAACAATTTCTTTTTTTTTTTTTTTAATATATTCTTATTGATTTTTCACAGAGAGGAAGAGAGAGGGATAGAGAGCTAGAAACGTCGATGATTGAGAATCATCGACCAGCTGCCTCTTGCACACCCCCTACTGGGGATGTGCCCGCAACCAAGGTACATGCCCTTGACCGGAATCGAACCCAGGACCTTTCAGTCCGCAGACCAACGCTCTACCACTGAGCCAAACCGGTGCCGGCTGCACACAACAATTTCAATAAAATACAACTAAAATATAAAATGGACATTACCTAGAACTACAGGAAAGTTGACTGACTGGAAATCCTACAGCGAGAAGCAAGGAGAAAACCAGAAGGAAGCGCGGAGGAGCTGGAAAAGCCTAGGGAAGGAGCCGGAGAGGAGGGAGGCCGAGTGCCTGCCTGGCGTTCCCCAGCGGGAAGGAGATAAAACTCCGACTGTGCTGGGCCCCATTCTGACTGCTCTGAACCCCAGGCCTAGGCCAGACCCCAGGGACTCAGGCTCACACAGAGGGAGCTGGGCTGTAAGGCGGAGCCCCGGGGGAGCGGAGAAAGGAGGTCCCGGCCACGCACACATTGAGCGCAGAGAAGGGACAGTTGGCTGTGCCGAGGGATTTCCCTGAAGGGAAGGAGACTGGGGCTCCAGACTGCTCTGAACGCCACCTCCAACTCCACTTCCAGCTGAACTGAACCCCAATACCGGGATCATTGGTGGGGAGCATAGACTGTTTGGCAGCAGGCGAAAATCGAGGGCACTTTTCTCTCAGAGGCACTTGCAACTAGTACTGAAGGACCCGCATAGGGCGGGGCTGATGGAAGCCAAGGCTGCAGGCTCCACCCTGAAACCCTGCCCCATCCAAGCAGAACACAGACTTTTAAGGCTACCAACTCAGGAAAGCTGCGAAAATGCTGAGACGAAATAGATCTCAAACGAAAGAAATGGAGGACAAAAAGCGACTGGATATAGAGTTCAAATCTATGCTTATAAGGTTTTTCAAGAATTTCCTAGAAAAGATGGATAAGACCTATGAGGATATGAAAAGGGATCAACTAGTATTAATAAGGAATCAACAAGAAATGATAAGTGATCAACAAGAAATAATAAGGGATCAACAAGAAATAAAGAATACATTGACTGAAATAAAAAATATTATACAGAGTCCTAAAAACAGAATGGAAGATCGCAAGAATCAAGACAAAGAATTGGAACACAAAGAACCAGAAGACACTCCTCCGCAGAAGCTAGAGAATCCAGAAAATTGAAGATAGTGTAAGAAACCTCTGGGACAACTCCAAGCGAACCAACATCAGAATTATGGGGGTCCCAGAAGATGAGAGAGAGCAAGATATCGAAAACATACTGAAAGAAATAGTGACAGAAAACTTCCCCCACCTGGGGAAAGAATTAGACTTACAAGTCCAGGAAGCACACAGAACTCCAAACAAAAGGAATCCAAAGAGGACCACACCGAGACACATCATAATTAAAATTCCAAGAGCAAAAGACAAAGAGAGAATATTAAAAGCAGCAAGAGCTAAGCAGGTAGTTACCTATAAAGGAGCACCTATACGATTGTCAGCTGATTTCTCAACAGAAACCATGCAGGCCAGACGGGAATGGCAAGAAATATTCAAGGTGATGAATAGTAAGAACTTACAGCCAAAGATAATCTATCCAGCAAAGCTATCACTCAGAATTGAAGGTCAGACAAAGAGCTTCACTAATAAAAAAAAAAAAAGGCTAAAGGAGTTCATCAACACCAAACCAGAATTATATGAATTGCTGAAGGGGGTTCTTTCAGAAGAGAAAGTAAATAGAGATAAAAATTATGAACAACAAATACGTAACTATCAACAAGTGAATCTAAAAACCAAGGGAATTAAAAAACCTGATGAACAATATTAATATAATAGAATCAGAGGTACAGAAGGGGAGTGAACTGATGATTCTTGGGGAAAAGGGGAGAGGAGGATGTGGGAAGAGACTGAACATAAACTGTGCATCTATGGATGAGGACAATGGGGAGTGGGGAAAGGGCAGAGGGTGGGGTGGGAACCTGAAGGAGAGCAATTGAGGGGGTGGGGAGGGTAACATTTGTAATAATATGAACAATAAAAATTTATTAAAAAAAATAATTTTAAAAAAAGGAAAAAAAAAAAAAACATGTCCTCTCCTGAGGATTAAAAACAGATTTTTTAAAAGCACAATAAAGAAAAAAATTATATTTCAGAATATCTTAGTCATTATTTGAAACCCAAATTTTGGTAGCTCCCGTTTCATAAATTTTATGAAGAATTTTATAAAGTTTAATTTTATACTGGCAGTAGCAACTTAATCTACAGGGATTACTATGTCCTTTGAATTATTTATTTGACAATATAAATCACTATTTAAAATTGTTTTAGAATATGTGACACTGGGCAGATCATTTTACTCACCCAACCAATATGTCTTTAGAGGGTATATTTTTAACTATTAAGTCAAAGTGAGCTAAAAGCCAAAAATAGATTTAAAAGTACATAAAAGGTGTCTGACCAGTGTGCTCAGTGGTTAGAGCTTCACCCAATTTCTGGTCAGGGGCACCTACCTGGGTTGCAGGTTCCTGATTTGGGAGCAAGGAGGCACCAAAATGTCTCTCTCCCTCTCCTCCCTCTCCCCTCCTTTTCTCCCTCCCTACTCTCTAAAAACTCTGCTGAGGATTAACAAAAGTACATAAAAGGTGTAAAATTTTGACTGGCTTGTTTGTATGACATAAACCCTTCCCCTGAGAATGCCAGAACAAGGACGGAAACACTTCCCTCACCTAACAGTTGTACATACAGACTGTGTTTAAGAACTTAGGAGTGGACTATTGTTTTTCTGTTCCTTGCTGGGACAAAAGGAGTTAAAATTTATTTTAAGGAATGAAAATTTGTGTTTTAATATTCTTGAGTGAACTTTTTTGTTAGTAGCTTTCTATTGGGTGCTTTTTTGCCGCTGTCAAAATACTTCAAGTGATGCTTCCAATAAAAAACAAGACACAGTTTCTTAACTCACATTATAGAGCTGGGGTTTTTTTTTTACTTTTTTTTATTATTTAACTTTGCCTTCTGCTCTGTGAATCATAAACACCACAGTTGACCCCAAGAAAAGCTGTACCTGCTTAGAAGGACTCCTTGTGGTTGACTGGGCCCAAAATCCTAACCAGAGTCTAGCAGCCATTGTTTACCAGGGGCTGTGTTTCAGGGAAAACCCACTAACCAGACTGCCAGCTCCTGCTCTCTGCTCCTGTCCTGAGCTGATCCTTATAAATGAGTTCCTGGAATACCATTCTGACCCATGGGACTGAGAGGTTCCTGTCCAATTGGAGCTTTTAGAGCTTTGGCTTTTGCACCTTTACTGACCAATCAAAACATCTCCACAACGACCAGGGTACATGGAACTGGCCAGTCAAAGCAGTGCTATTTGGATCAGTCTGTGTGCCTTTAGAGCCCTTTGCATAGAAATGGACCAAACAGGCCTGGGGGCTGTAACCTCTCTAAATACGCCAGCCTCCCCTTTGTATCAGTAGAGCACAAGTTCAGCTGAATCACCCGTTTCTTCTGTATCATCAGAGCAACAACACTAACTGCAGCATTTGAGCTGCTTACCGCCTCACCCTTCACTAACCCCACAATGGGAACTCCTGATGGCATTGAACAGGTGGCAGAGACTGGCGGTCGACATCACCAATGTTTGCTTAGTTATTAGATACAACTACTAGTAAGGGAGCTCTGAAGAAATTTGGGTTTCCCTTTTCCTAAACCACAGACAATTCAGTGCTATTTTCTTTGAATAAAGACATTTAATTTTTTAAACTTTTTATTTTGAAATGAGTCCCCGTGGACAAATTTGTGCCCTCGGGGGGTGGGAGGTGGTCCTTCAGCCAGCCTGTGCCTTCTCACAGTCCAGGAGCCCTCGGTGATGTCCGATGGATGCCCTTGGTGCAAAAGAGGCTCCCGCCACTGCCACTTGCTCACCATGAGGGCGACTCAGCGTTTCTGGCTGAGCAGCCAGCGCCCCCTGTGAGAGTGCACTGACCACTAAAGGGCAGTTCCTGCATTGAGTGTCTGTCCCTGGTGGTCATGGTCAGTGCATGTCATAGCAACCTGTCATACAGCTGTTTGGTCGATTTCCATAATAGCCTTTTATTATATATATAAGACTAGAGGCCCGGTGCACAAAATCACAAAATTCATGTGTGTGTGTGTGTGTGTGTGTGTGTGTGTGTGCGCGCGTGTGTGTGTGGCGGGGGGCTGGGGGAGAGAATGTCCCTCAGCCCAGCCTGCACCCTTTCCAATCCGGGACTCCTAGGGGGTGTCTGACTGCAGTTTAGGCCCATGGATCAGGCTTAAACCGGCAGTTGGACATCCCTCTCACAACCCTGGACTGCTGGTTCCTAACTGCCTGCCTGCCTGTCACCCCTAATCGCTTCTGCCTGCCAGCCCAATTGCCCCCAACTACCCTGCCCTGCTGGCCTGCTCACCTACAACTGCCCTCTGCTGCTGGCCATCTTGTGGCGATCATCTTGTGAACACATGGGGATGGCCATCTTGTGTGTGAGAGTGTGACAGTCAATTTGCATATTACCTCTATTATATAGGATAATTATCAAATCGGAAGAAGTTGCAAACAAAGTACAGAGAGTACCTTTAGTGGTTTCCCTAATGATTATATCTCGATTGTAGTACATCAAAATCTGAAAATTGAAATTAATATAATGTGTGTGCATAGTTCTGTCATTTTATCACATGTATAGATTTATGTAATTACCACCAAAATCCAGATACAGAACTGTTTCAGCACCACAAAGATCTCTGATTGATTAGAGTGAAAAAGACAAGTAGTGGAGCACAGAGGACTTTTATGGAAGGGAAACTATTCTACATAATAGTCTAGTACTGGATGGATGCATTATACATTTACATTAGGATATACATACATATATATGCATTTATTAAACTATGGGCATGGGCAATGATGTGTCAATGTAGGCTCATCAGTTGTCACAAATCTGCCCTCTGATTCAGGTTGTTGATAATGGGGAAGCCTTGCGAGCAGAATGTAGAACTCTGAACTTTTGCTCTTTTTACTGTGACTCTAAAACTGCTCTAAAAAGTATAAATGTACTTTTGAAATAGAATAGTTCATGAATTTGTCACTTTTGCTCTGAGAACATACTCTCTCTGCAGCATTCCAATTTTTAGTATTTGGTAAAAGGGAGCACTACAATACATTTAAAATGGAGAAATCATAAATTTTAAACATGGAAAATACATAAAAAGATAACCTATTAGCCACCCGCCACTGCACCTGACCACTTCTCGATTGGCTGGTGCATCCAGTGGTGAGCTAAGACTAACCCCGCTTAGGGACAGTTATTCTTCATGGGGGTGACTCTGCCCAAAGCACGGAACAACGAGGAATGGCTCAGGCAGGGAGGGAGGGCATGTGGTCCGCTCTGGCTTTGGGTTGTGACAAAACTTTTGCTGTGTTTTCTTTTTAAATAAAAATAAATAAATAAATAAATAGATAGATAGATAAATAGATAGAATATTAAAAAAAAAAAAAAGATAACCTAACTCTGTGCTAATTGTAAAATGAGGACAAAGGAGACTCGGACTTTAAAAATAAGTACTATGCTTTATTTTTTTTTTTAGTACAGTTTTAATTTTACAGAATTGAACAGGTAATTCATATGGTTCCATATACCCATCTCAACCCAACACCCAGTCCAGAGTTTCTGATATTAATATTTTGCATCATTGTGGCATAGTAGAATTACATAAATACAGTGGAATATTTGAAATTGTTTTCAAATGGTGTAACTTCCAAACCACATATCTAAAATCTATGAAGGACTCTCAAAATTCCAGTCAAGGGCGTGTGTCTCGGTTGCATCCTGGCCCTGATCGGGCGCATGTGAGCAGCATCCAATTGTTGTGTCTCTCTCACATGGATGTTTCTCTGTATCTCTGCATCCTATCCATTCCCTCTAAAAGCCAAGAAAAATATCCTTGGGTGAGGATTATACAACAATCAACCTGGCCACCCATCTAAAGACGGATCTTGTAACTGAGGATGCACAGAAGGAGCCACACTGAGATGGTAGGGAAGGCAGAGATGTGAAAGGAGCTGGCCTTGGACCCATGTGCTTCAGTTGAGAATCCATAGAACTATCTCAGCAGGGAGGTGCCCCGAAAGGAAAGGTCTCCCCCCTGCTTGCCTTTCCAGGCCAGAGCGTCAGTGCCAGGAAGAGGCACCCACATAACATCCAGCTGTGACCATCAATGGGGATTCAGTCTGCCAGAGTGAGATGGATGGAAGACTGCTAAAAACCCTGGCATCCTCTGAAAGAGACACACAGAATTTTCTTTGCATCACTTACCCTCAATTCCAGTAGGAAATGGCACCTTAGAGCACAGTGGAGGCATACAAGGGAGAGATTGGGTAGTTTGACTTCAGGGAAAGAGTTGGAGGGACAGCTGTCAATGTTTCTGTGCTGAGTCCCTCTCCCACACTACCCACAGACAACGTATTTCCTGAGTCAAGCATACCTGTTTCTATGGCATTAACCTGTGGAGTTACACTAGCCATACTCCCTCACTCACTGTGGTCCCACCCTGTCAAGCTCTTGCCCTGTGGAGGAATTAGCTAGCTGTAGCATTGCAGACCTTGGGAGATTTCTCAAGGAAATCTGGAGGACTCAGGAGGTTTTAAAGACAAGGAGAGGCTGAGTGCAGTGGCTTTAGGGTGAGTGCCAAGTCCCCTGTGCTCCTGACTGACATCACCCCTATAGAAGTGGTCCCCAACCTTTTATTGGCTTCGGCCCACCTAAGCATTTCTGAAACCCTAATGCCCCCTGTGACATATAATTCTTATTATTCACATGGAGGAAGCCTAAAAGGCCATGGACTAAATAAGCTTCCAAAGAACATTGCATCCATGAATAAGAAAAATAAGCATGAAAGGACAGTTGAAGTACTGAGGAAATCATTAAGAAATGGTTAAAAATATAGGTGATGGGGAAATATAGCAAATAAAATTTCAAAAGATAATAGAGAACTGAAATGCATAAACATGTCACAATATATATTTACTGTATATGAGGCCCCTAGAATCATAAGAAATGCAAAAAAAAAAAAACCTGTTAATAACTCATTCTCAAATTGCCACCATTAAAAATCAAATTGCCCCCCTGTGGATGTGTGCCCCACATTGGGAACCACTGCTCTACAGCATGGGTGTGAGGAGGCACACTAGCCTCACCCTGCAAGCTCACTGGCCTCGCTGCCCTGCAGCAGTCTGCCGGCTGCCACAAGCCTAGGCTCGCACTGCGGTCTTTTGGGAAGGCTTCCAGGAGTCCCTGCACACGGCTTGTCAGAGATGCACAGGGAAAGACTGTGCATTGTATGGCTTTGATGCAAAAGCCATTTTTTCCTGAGTGCCCCAACTATGTCAAAATTCTTCCATACGGCCTTCATCCAAATGGCCAGACCTATAGCCTTTAGCCTGAGGAACTCACTAGCTCCATCCCGATGACTCCCTGAGACCCCACCCCAGTGAAAAAGAATCTATAGACCCATGGCTGGTGGTGGTGACTGGACTGGTGTACCCTGAAGCTTTTATTGAGTGGCCTCAGACCCAGCACTGGTGCAGAGTTTAAATCTGTGTCAACCTGGTAAACAACACTTATACTTATCTTGTGACTCAGAACCTGCCTCATACCACTCACCTACCACCATGGCAGAGTCTAAGAAGCAGCAGACAGGTGGAGGTAGATTTTGAGGTGCCTTGGGCTTCTTGCTGGCCATCCCCAAGCTCAGTACTGGTGAAAGCCACCCTCAATACACAGGTTCAGCAAAGAAAGCCAAAAAATGGGGACTGCCTTGTAGCATCTAACAGGTAGCAAGGACCAGTCACTGGCAGTGTTAGATTGAGATGCATTGAGGCCCTTTCAACATACTTCAGCATGAACACTCCCATTATCTGGCTTCAAACCACATCATAGCATAACCCAACAAGCAGCATATCCAAAAAGAGAAGAGCTGGGGTGAATTCCACAACTGGGGTCAGCCCACACACAGCAGCTCATACACTGGTCAAAGTCAGTTCCCAGTCAGCCAACCTATGGGCCAACAGAATTCAAGAAATTGCTGGGCCAACAGAATTCAAGACTGAACTATAACAAGAGAGAGAGCATAACCCACACAAGAAACATTCCTGGAGCACCTAGCTTGGGTGAACCGGGAGGCTACACCATTGAGCCCACTGGACATGTACTATATAAAGCCATCAAACCAAGACTGAGAGACATAGCAAATCCACCTAATAGACAGCAATAAATACTAAGAGGCTACCAAAGGGGGAGACAAAGATTTCATGTCCCAAATGAAAGAACATGAAAAATGCCCCCTCCCTAAAAATAACAAAGCAAATGAAATCTATCAGATACAGAGTTCAAAATGATTATAAAAATGTTCAGTGGGCTTAGTGAGTACTTCAGTAGAAAGATAGAAAGAATTAAAAAAACGAAAATAGAAAAGGACCAGTCAAATTAAATAGCTAGTCTGAAATGAAGAATACTCTAGAACAGTGTATTTTTGACATATGTGTACTCCTTCTATAATTTTCTTAATGCTGAGGTAGTACCCCTCGTACTCATGAGAACGTAGAATTAGGCGCAGCTAAGCACGGTGCAGTGCATATCCCCACCAAACTCTTCCCGTACCCCTGGGGGTACGCGTACCACACTTTGGGAAAAACTGCACTAGAAGAAACCAATAGCAGACTGAATAAAACAAAGAATTAAATCAATGATGCAGAAGACAATGTAGCAGAAAACACCAAAGCAGAGCAATAAAAAAAGGAACCTTAGCAGAAGCCAGTGTGGCTCAGCGATAGAGCATCGGTCTATGGACCGAAAGGTTGCAGGTTTGATTCCGGTCAAGGGCATGTACCTTGGTTGCGGGCACATTCCCCATAGGGGGTGTGCAAGAGGCGGCTGGTCGATGTTCCTAACTCTCTATCTCTCTCCCTTCCTCTCTGTAAGAAAATCAATAAAATATATATATTTTTTTAAAAAAGGAACCTTAGACTATGAGAATAATTTGGGGATCTCTGGCCTCTGGGACAACATCCTATATAACAATGGAAATCGACCGAACAGCAGAACATGTAGACACACACTGGCCACCAGGGGGCAGACACTTAATGCAGGAGCTGCCCACAGGCCCCAGGCCAGCCAAGGCTGATGCCAGTGGGAGGTTCCCCCATTTACCCTGCTGGTTGCCCTGAAGAGAAAGGCAGTGGCGGTGGCAAGGGGTGGGGCCGGTGAGTGGGCAGCACCAGGCTGGCCAAAGCAGGTGCCAGTAGAGACAGCCCCCCAATCACCCTGCAGGTCACCCACAGATTGACCCTGATTGTACGAATTTCATGCACCGGGCCTCTAGTCAAATATAACATCTGCATCATATAAGTATCAGAAGGAAAAGAGAACAAAAATGACTGAAAGTGTTCCTAATATGGGGGGAGTGGGGGAGAACACAAAAGTCCATACAGACAGAGAATCTCAAACAAAGATGAACCCAGAGTAGCCCATACCACCAATAAAGTTAAAGATAAAGGCAGAGTCTTAAAAGCACTAAAAGAAACACAGTTACCTATAAAAAGCTTCTACAAGACTGTCAACTGATTTCTCTATTATTCTTTTTTTTTAAATAAATCTTTATTGTTCATATTATTACAAAAGTTCCTCATTTTTTCCCCTCCATTGCTCCCCTTCACCAGGTTCCCACCCCACCCTCTGCCCTTTCCCCACCCCCCATGGTCCTCATCCATAGGTGCACAGTTTATGTTCAGTCTCTTCCCGCACCCTCCACTCCTCTTTCCCCCGAGAATATTCTTTCTTAATAATTAATTATTTCCCCCTTAATGGTGTGTAAACTTATTTTTATTGCTTAGATCCAGGAGCATGCTGAATAATGCTGTTTCCTGCCACAGTGGCTTTAAAAAGGAAATTTTGTAAAATCAACAGTAAAGTTGGGCATGATTAAGAAATTGCTAACATGCCAAAACCGGTTTGGCTCAGTGGTGGAGCGTCGGTCTGCAAACTGAAGGGTCCCAGATTCGATTCCGGTCAAGAGCATGTACATTGGTTGCGGGCACATCCCCGGTGGGGGTGTGTGCAAGAGGCAGCTGGTAGATGTTTCTCTCTCATCGACGTTTCTAGCTCTCTAGCTCTCTTCCTTCCTTTCTGTAAAAAAATCAATAAAATATTTTTTTACATTTTTTATTAAATTATTATCTGTGTACATATTTTAACATTGCTCCCCCTCGCATATGTACCCTCCCTCCTTAGAGTTTTGTGTCCATTGGTTGTACTTATATGCATGTATACAAGTCCTTCGGTTGATCTATTATCTCCCCCAGGTCTCCCTCCCCTCCCTGCTGTAATTTGACAGTCTGCTTGTTGCTTTACTGTATATATAGCTATCTTTTGGCACATCAGTTTATAATGTTCTTTATTATCCATAAATGAGTGAGGTCATGTGGTGTTTCTCTTTCATTGACTGGCTTATTTCACTCAGCATGATGTTCTCCAATTCCATCTAGGTTGCTGCAAATGATGAGAGTTCCTTCTTTTTTATGGCAGCATAGTATTCCATTGTGTAGATGTACCATGGTTTTTGGATCCAATCATCTGCTGACGGGCACCTAGGCTGTTTCCAAATTCTGGCTATTGTAGATTGTGCTGATATGAACACAGGGGTGCATATATCCTTTCTGATTGGTTTTCTAGTTTCTTGGGATATATTCCTAGGACTGGGATTACTGGGTCAAATGGGAGTTCCATTTTCAATGTTTTGAGGAAACTCCACAATGTTCTCCACAGCGATTGCACCAGTCTGCATTCCCACCAGCAGTGCACGAGGGTTCCTTTTTCTCCACAACCTCGCCAACACTTGTCGTTTGTTGATTTGTTGATGTTGGCCATTCTGACAGGTGTGAGATAGTACTGCATTGTTGTTTTGATTTGCATCTCTCGGATAATTAGTGTAAAAATTGCATAGATTTATTGGCGTTAATTTTACATCCTGCTACATTGCCAAATTCATTTATTGAGCATGTTTTCATGTGCCTTTTGGCCTTCCTTCTGTCTTCTTTTGAAAATATTTTCTTTAGGTCCATTGCCTATTTCTTAATTGGATCATTCATCTTTCTTTTATTTAGTTGTATAAGCTGTCTGTAGATGTTGGAGATTAAATCTTTATCAGTGATAACATTTGCAAATATGTTCTCCCACACAGTGGGCTTTCTTGTTGTTTTGTTGATAGTTTCTTTTGCTGTAAGAAAGCTTTTTATTTTGATGTAGTCCCATTTGTTTATTTTCTCTTTAGCTTCCATTGCCCTAGGGGCAGTATCAGTGAAGAAGTTCTTTTGGCATACGTCTGAGATTTTGCTGCCTGTGGATGCCTCTAGTATTTTCATGGTTTCCCATCTTATGTTTAAGTCCTGTGTCCATTTTGTGTTTATTTTGTGTATGGTGTAAGTTGGTGATCTAGTTTCGTTCTTTTCATGTATCTGTCCAATTTTCCCAACACCATTTATTGAAGAGACTGTCTTGACTCCATTGTTTGTTCATGCCTCCTTTGTCAAATATTAATTGAGCATAGTGATTTGGGTTGATATCTGGATTCTCTATTTTATTCCATTTATCTATATGTCTGTTCTTGTGCCAGTACCAGGCTGTTTTGAGAACAGTGGCTTTGTAATACAGCTTGAAATCTGGTATTGAGATCGCTTGTACTTTAATCTTCTTTCTCATGATTGCTGTGGCTATTCAAGGTCTTTTTTTGTTCCAGATGAATTTTTGGAGAGTTCTTTCTAGGTCAGTGAAATATTCTGTTGGCATTTTAATGGGGAGTGCATTGAACCTATAAATTGCCTTGGGAAGTATGGACATTTTGATGATGTTGATTCTACCAATCCATGAACATGGTATGTTCTTCCATCTGTTTACATCTTCCTCTATCTCTTTTTTCAGTGCCGTGTAGTTTCCCACGTATAGGTCCTTTACTTCCTTAGTTAAGTTTATTCCTAGGTATCTTAATTTTTTTTTTTTTTGGATGCGATGGCATATGGGATTTCTTTTTTAGTCTCTGTTTCTGTAAGTTCACTATTGGTGTATAAAATTGCATAGATTTCTTGGCGTTAATTTTATATCCTGCTACATTGTCAAATTCATTTATTAAGTGTAGTAGTTTTTTGATAGAGTCTTTTGGGTTTTTTATGTACAATATGATGTCATCTGCAAATAAGGATAACTTTACTTCTTCTTTTCCAATTTGGATGCCTTTTATTTCCTCTTCTTATCTAATTGCAATAGCTAGTTCTTCCAGTACTATGTCAAACAGGAGTGGTGAGAGTGGGCATCTCTATCTTGTTCCTGTTCTTAGGGGGAATGGTTTTAGTTTTTGCCCATTGAGTATGATGTTGGCTGTGGGTTTATCATATATAGCTTTAATATGTTGAAGTATGATCCTTGTACTCCCACCTTGTTGAGAGTTTTTATCAGGAAAGGGTATTGGATTTTATCAAATGCTTTTTCTGCATCAATTGATATGATTATATGATATTTATCTCTCAATTTGTTTATGTGATGTATCACGTTTATTGGTTTGTGGATATTGTACCATCCTTGCATTCCTGGAATAAATCCTACTTGGTCATGGTATATGATGTTTCTGATGTACTGCTGGAGCCGATTTGCTAGAATTTTGTTGATGATTTTGGCATCTATATTCATGAAGAATATTGCCCTGTAATTATCTTTCATTGTGTTGTCTTTATCTGGTTTTGGTATTAGGGTGATGCTGGCTTCATAGAAGGAGTTTGGAAGTGTTCCTTCCTCTTAAATTTTTTGGAATAGTCTGAGGAGGATAGGTTTTAGTTCTTCCTTGAATGTTTGGTAAAACTCTTCTGTGAAGCCATCTGGCTCTGGGCTTTTGTTTGCTGGAAGCTTTTTGATGACTGCTTCAATTTCTTCCCAAGTCACTAGTCTATTGAGATTTTTAGATTCTTCTTGATTGAGTTTTGGAAGGTTGTTTTTTCTAGGAATATGTCCATTTCTTCCAGGGTGTCCAGTTTGTTCGAATAGAGTTGTTCATAGTATTTTGTAACAATCCTTTGTATTTCGGTGGGGTCTGTTGTTATTTCACCTCTTTTGTTTCTGATTTTGTTTATTTGGGGCCTCTCTCTTTGTTTCTTGGTTAGCCTGGCTAGAGGTTCATCAATCTTGTTTATCCTTTCAAAGAACCAACTCTTGGGTTTGTTAATCTTGTGTATTGTTTCTTTGATCTTTATGTCGTTTTTCTCCGCTCTGCTTTTTATTATTTCCTTCCTTCTGCTTACACTGGGCTTTTCTTGTTGCTCTTTTTCTAACTCTTGGAGTTGTAGAGTTCGATAATTTGTTACCATTTTTTCTTGTTTTTTTTTTTGCAATAGGCTTGTAGAGCTGAAACCGGTTTGTAGAGTGTGGGTCTGTGGACTGAAAGATCCCAGGTTCGATTCCGATCAAGGGCATGTACATTAGTTACGGGTACAACCCTGGTAGGGGGTGTGCAAGAGGCAGCTGGTCAATGTTTCTCTCTCATCAACCTCTAGTTCTCTATCTTTCTCTCCTCCTCTCTGTAAAAAAATCAATAAAATATTTTTTTTAGAAAATAGGCTTGTAGAGATATGAACTTCCCTCTCAAAACTGCTTTTGCTATATCCCATAAATTTTGGATTATTGTGTTTTAATTGTCATTTGTTGCCAGGATGTTTTTAATTTCTTCCTTGATTTCTCTGGTAACCCAGTACTTGTTTAATAGCGTGCTATTTAGTCTCCATGTGTTTGATTTCTTTGGATTATTTTTATTGTAGTTAACTTCCAGTTTTATGGCACTATGATCTGAGAAGATGCTTGATATGATTTCTATCTTCTTGAATTTGAAGAGACTTTGCCTATGTCCCAACATGTGGTCTATCTTTGAAAATGATCCGTGTGCACTTGAGAAGAATGTATATTCTGTGGCTTTGAGGTAGAATGTTCTGAAGATGTTGATTAATTCCATCTGGTCTAGCGAGTCATTTAGGATTAATATTTCTTTGCTGATTTTTTTGTTTAGATGATTTGTCCAAAGATATAGTGGGGTATTAAAATCTCCTACTATGATTATATTGCTATTAATGTCTCCCTTAATGTCCTCCAGCAGTTGTTTTTTTGTTTGTTTGTTTTTTTATGTATTTGGGTGCTCCTGTACTGGGTGCATTTATGTTTACCAGGGTTGTTTCTTCTTGTTGGATTGCTCCCTTTAGTATTATGAAGTGGCCTTCATTATCTCTTGTTATGTCCTTCACTCTGAGATCTAATTTGTCAGAAATAAGTATTGCTACCCCAGCTTTTTTTTTTTTTTCATTTCCATTCGCCTGAAAAACCATTTTCCATCCCTTCACACTCAGTCTGTGTGCATCTTATTTTCTGAAGTAGCTTTCTTATAAACAACAAATATATGGGTTTTGTTTTCTTATCCAATCCGTTACCCTATGTCTTTTGATTGGGGCATTTAATCCATTTACATTTAAGGTTATTATTGATAGGTACTTATTTGTCACCATTTTTATTCTATACGCCTGTGTTCCTTCTTCGTTTCCTATTTCCTTTTTATTTTTACAGCAGACCCTTTAGCATTTCTTGCATTGCTGGTTTGGTGGTGATAAATTCCCGTAGACTTCTTTTTATCTGTGAACCTCCTGATTACACCTTCAATTTTGATTGATAGCCTTGCTGGGTACAGTATTCTTGGATTCAGACCCTTCCTTTGCATGACTTTGTACATTTCATTCCATTTCATTCTGGCCTGATTAGTTTCTGTGGAGAAATCAGTTGCTAGTCTGATGGGGGTTCCTTTATATGTAACTTTCTGTCTCTCTCTGGCTGCTTTTAAGATTCTTACTTTGTTGTTGGTGTTTGCCAGTTTAATTATAAACTGGCGTCGGTCTTTTGGGATTTATTTTGCTTGGGATTCTGCGAGCATCTTGGATTTGTGTGGGTTTTTTCTTCTCTATCTTGGGAAAGTTTTCTGTCATTATTTCTTGAAACATGTTTTCCATGTCTTCCTCAGTTTCCTTTCCTTCTGGAACCCCTATTATTCTAATATTGTTTTGTTTCTATTGTCCCAAAGTTCCCTTAGGCTCCCCTCCTGCTTTTGAATTTTTTTTTTCCAGAAGCTGCTCTAATTGGGTATTTTTTTCCATCTTGTCTTCTAGCTCTCTGATGCGGTCCTCTGCTTCTTCTATTATAATCTACTCTTAATGCTTTTTATTGAGTTCTTTACAGTAACAATGTCATTTTTCATTTCTTCTCAGTTCTTCATTTCTTCTTGGTTCTTACTCATATTGTCAAATTTATCTTCCATTCTTTTTAGCCATTTTATGATCATTACTCTGAATTCTTGCTCTGGTAGGTTGCTTGCCTTTAACTTGTTTACTTCCTTTTCTGGTGATGCCTGCTTTTCTTTCATATGCGGGCAGTTTCTTTGTCTCCCATGATCTCTCTTTTCAGAATGTCTGTTTATGTATTTCTCTCTCTTCTGGGTTGATTTAAAGGCACAAAATATGGCACAACCAGGTACAACACACAATGCTCTGAACAGAAATGTATTTAAATATTAATAACCTCCAATAAAGGTGACCATGAGGGAAAGGCAAATTAGGGAGTAAGAGAGAAAGAAGAAGAGTAAAAAGAGAAGAGGGAGGGAGAAAAAGAAAGTAAAAAAATAAGAAAAGAAAAGGAGTGTCAAAATGAAATTGTGAAACAGGAAAAAAGAAAAGAAAAGAAAGGAGATAGAGACAAGAAAGAGACTAAGAGAGAAAAGGGGAACAAACTATATATATGGGGAGAATATTTCAATAGAACAACCATTAACTCCAGCAAATGCTTGGAATAGTACCTGGAGATTAATATAAACTACAACACCCACTAATATCCAGCAAAGCAAAGGAAAACAGAAGTTAAAAACAAACAAAAACAAAGCAAATAAAAAATATCAAGCAACAGCAACAACAAAAGAATAAGGAAAATAATCTCACTAAGAAGGATAAATACAATATAATCAGCATTCATGCAAACAGCATCAAGAGGACAGAGAGGAAAACATTTTTTTTTTTTTTTGCTATTTATACAGCTATGAAAGGGGTGTGTATGCACTTGGCACAGGGGATTGGAATTAGATATATAAGTAGGGTAAAAATGTTAGCAGGGGGTAGACAAAAAGAGTAGGAAAATCTAAAGCAGGAAAAGGTTAAGATAAACAGGACAGCAAAAGAGAAAAGGTGAGGAAGAGAGTGATGGTGTAAAGGTCGTGTTGAGATAGGGTTAAATGATGCTAATGGAGAAATGAAATAGAATGAAGAACACTAATTCCAATGTAAAATAAGGAGAAAATAAAATGGCATTTAAAAAAGAAAAAAAAAGAAAAAGGAAACAAAAAAAGTTAAAATAGCAGTAGTAATAACGCTGATTGCACCTAAAAAATGTAATAATTAAAAAAGTGAAATCAAGTGAGGAACAAAGGAAAAAATTCGTTTAACAGATGCAAAAAAAATGAAAATAAAATAAAAAATAAAAAAATAGCAAAAAAAAGTGTGCAGTAGTAAAGGCCATTCACTTCCTCTGTTATTCTTTTTAGCATGCCTGTTTCTCAGTCAATACAGTATTGCAGTTTACTGCATCCCACTGCACCTCAGTGTTGTAAGCTAGTCCTTAATTTTTTTTTTTTTAAATATATATTTTATTGATTTTTTACAGAGAGGAAGAGAGAGGGATAGAGAGTTAGAAACATTGATGAGAGAGAATCATCGATCAGCTGCCTCTTGCACACCCCCCACCGGGGATGTGCCTACAACCAAGGTACATGCCCTTGCCCGGAATCGAACCCGGGACCTTTCAGTCCACAGGCCGACGCTCTATCCACTGAGCCAAACCGGTCCCGGCCTTAATTTTTTTTTAATAAAAATCTTTTTATTTATTTTATTGATTTTTTACAGAGAGGCAGGGAGATAGATAGAGAGCTAGAAACATCGATGAGAGAGAAATATCAACCAGCTGCCTCTTGCACACCCCCTACCGGGGATGTGCCCACAACCAATGTACATGCCCTTGACCAGAATCGAACCTGGGACCTTCCAGTCTGTAGACTGACGCTCTACCACTGAGCCAAACCAGTTTCGGCTAGTCCTTAATTTTAAGTTGGTGATTTCTTAGTTTATTGGTTTTTGTTATATAAAACTAATAATAAACACAGTCAGTTTGTACTCCAGCCTCTAGGTGGTAGTGTTTCTGGATTGATATCCCCGTCTTTTTGGCTGCTCTGGCCCTCTTTCTCTATGGCTCTCAATATCAGTTTGTGGAAGTGGGCTGCATCAGATCTGGTTCCCAGATGGTTTCTCCCTGCTTTGCTTCACAGCTTCCAGAAAAGCAGTTTCCCCTGCCGTCTCTCAGGGCCAGCCAATCTGGGTGGTCTCTCCTTTGTGATAAGAAGCAAAGGGTTGCAGGGGAACAAGGCCAGGTGCTCGATGGGCCAGTCTTCGTGCAATTACAGACTTCATACCTTTCAAAGTCCTATGTTCTCCCTCCGTGTCGGATCAGAATGGGTTGCTCCATAGAGAACCCCACTATCAGCAACCTTGAGGATCCCCGTCCACTCTCACAGATCACGCCAGTCCCAACATCGGGGGGCTTCTGTGGACACTGATTTCTGCAGTCCTCTGGGTCATGCAGCACTCGCTCTTTTGTCTGTCTCTGCCACTGCAGCGGCTGCAGCTGCCGCCTCTGCTGCCGGGACCCAGACACCCCACGTTATCCCCGGCAAAATCCAGCCTCTCTGTGGAATCCGTATGTCTGCACCGACTGGGACCCCACAGCTGCTCAGTGGTCCTCACAGTTGTGGTTTTTCAGGTCTCAGATAAGATCCCTACTTGTCGTTTTGATGTGGTTGTGAGAGGCAGCAAGTACAGGTGTTTACCTATGCTGCCATCTTGTTCTGCCGATAGTTTGACAATCACTTTTTTATTTATTGTAAAAAATATTTTTGAGCCCCAAGTTTCCTGAACTTATGGTTTCAAATTTAGTTTAAAAGAACACCAAGTCCTAACCCATTTGGCTTAGTGATTAGAGTGATGGCCTGGGGACCAGGTTCCATTCTGGTCAAGGGCACATATCTCGGTTGCAGGCTCCAATACTGAACTGGTCAGGGCACCTGTAGGAGGCAACCAATTGATGTGTCTCTCCCATCAATGTTTCTCTCTCTGTCTTTCCTCCCCTTCCTCTCTCTCTAAAACAATAAAATTTAAAAATAAATAAATGGGAAAATATCCTTGGGTAAGTATTAAAAAAAAAAAAAAGACCCGAAACCGGTTTGGCTCAGTGGTAGAGCGTCAGTCTGCGGACTGAAGGGTCCCGGGTTCGATTCCGGTCAAGGGCATGTATGATACATTGGTTGCGGGCACATCCCAGGTGGGGGGTGTGCAGGAGGCAGCTGTCGATGTTTCTCGCTCATCAACGTTTCTAACTCTATCTTTCTCCCTTCCTCTCTGTAAAACAAAAATCAATAAAATATATTTTTTTAAAAAAAGAAGAAGATGTGTGAGAGTGGGGAGGGTCAAGACAGCAGCAGAGTAAGTAGAGTAGGTGGGGTTTTTCTTGCACCTCCTACCAGAAGCAAACTGGAAATAAAACTAAATTGGGTGATATTTACGCTGAAGACTAGCTAAAGAGAAGACTTTTAAACAAGGAAGTGCAGAAACCATCTTGAGACTAGTAGGAAGGGCGGGGTCACAATGGGGTGGAACACTTCTCAGGGGCACAGGGTTGTGAGGAATATCTCAACTGTGGGGTATTCCCTGAGAGGAGTGAGGCTTGGATTCCACGCTGGACTCCTCTGTCCCTAACTCAAAGCCTGGAACAACAGCCCACATAGCATCCTTTGTCAAAAATTAATTGACCGTAGAGTCATAATTCCAAGCTCTCTTTCTTGTTCCATTGATCTATATACCTATTCCACTGGCATTTATTATAATTATTGATAAATATATGTTTAATGCCATTTTATTATTTATACTAGAGTCCTGGTACACGATATTTGTGCTCAGTGTGTGTGTGTGTGTGTGTGTGTGTGTGTGTGTGTGCGCGCGTGTCCCTCAACCAGGCCTGCACCCTCTCCAATCTTGGACCCCTCTCACAATCCAGGACTACTGCTGGTTCCTAACCACTCACTGGCCTACCCTCCTGATTGCCCCTAACCACACCCCTGCCAGCCCGATCTACACCTAACTGCTCCCCTACCAGCCCAATTGCCCGTAACTGCCCTCCACTGCCAACCTGGTCACCCCTACCTGCCCTTCCCTGCAGGCCTGGTCCCCCCAAACTCCCCTCCCCTGCAGGCCTGATCCCCCCAAACTCCCCTCCCCTGCAGGCCTGGTCCCCCCACACTCCCCTCCCCTGCAGGCCTGGTCCCCCCCAAACTCTCCTCCCCTGCTGGTCTGGTCGCCCCCAACTCCCAGCTTGCCTTCCCTGCAGGCCTGTTTCCTCCCAACTTTCCTCCCCTGCAGAAATGGTCACTCCTAACTACGCTCCCCTGCAGGCCTAGTCCCCCCACCTCCAATGCCCTTTCCTGCAGGCCTGGTCACCCCAAACTGCCCTCAACTGATGTTCTGGTCGCGCCCAACTCCCAACTTCCCTTCCCTGAAGGCCTGGTCCTCTCAACACCCCTCCCCTGAAGGCCTTTTCCTTCCTGCCTGCCCTCCTGTGCAGAACTGGTTGCCCCAACTGCTCTTTCCTGCTGGCCCAATTGCCCCTAACTGCCCTCCCCTGCAGACCTGGTCCCCCCAGCTGCCCTCCCCTATAGGCCTAGTTCCCCCCAACTGCCCTCCGCTGCAGGCATGGTCACCCCCAACTGCCCTTGCTGCAGGCCTGGTTCCCCCCAACTGTCCTCCCCTGCTGGCCTGGTACCCCCACCCCCAACTTTCCTCTCCTGCAGACTTGGTCCCCTCCAACTGTCCTCCTGCAGGCCTGACACCCCCTAACTGCCCTGCTCTGCTGGCCTGATTGACCACAGCTGCCCTCTCCTGATGACCATCTTGTGCCAGCTTCTATCTTGTGTGTTGGAGTGATGGTTAATTTGCATATTGCCTCTTTATTATATAGCATTTTTTATCTTTTATTCCTTCTTTTCTAAAAAGACCCTTTAGCCGAAACCGGTTTGGCTCAGAGGTAGAGCGTTGGTCTGCGGGCTGAAAGGTCCTGGGTTCTATTCCGGTCAAGGGCACGTACACTGATTGCAGGCACATCCCCAGTGCAGGGTGTGCAGGAGGCGGCTGGTTGATGTTTCTCTCTCAGCAACGTTTCTGGCTCTCTATCTCTCTCCCTTCCTCTCTGTAAAAAATCAATAAAATATATTTATAAATAAATAAATAAATAAATAAACCTTTAACGTTTTTTTGAATATTGGTTTTGTGGTGATGAACTCTTTTACCTTTTTCTTGTCTGAGAAACTTTTTATCTGTCTTTCAATTCTAAATGATAACTTTGCTGAGTAGAGTAAACTTGTTGTTAGGTTTTTGTTTTTCATAACCTTTTGAATATTTCTTGCCAATCTTTTCTGACTTACAAAGTTTCTGTTAAGAAATCAGCTGCGCCAAAACCGGTTTGGAAAGACCTTGGAGAATCCAAGATGGCTGCTCGGGTAGGCACCTAGCCGGAGCCACATGCAACAATTTCAATAAAATACAACTAAAATATAAAATGGACATTACCCAGAACTACAGGAAAGTCGACTGAATGGAAATTCTACAACGAGAAACAAGGAGGAAACCAGAAGGAAGCACGGAGGAGCTGGAAAAGCCCAAGGTAAGGAGACACGTGGCGCGGAGAGGACGGAGCCAGAGAGGAGGGAGGCCAAGTGCCTGGCTGGCGTTCCCCAGCGGGAAGGAGATAAAACTCTGACTGTGTTGGGCCCCACTTCTGACTGCTCTGAACCCCAGTTCTAGGCCAAACCCCGGGGACCAGGCTCACACAGAGGGAGCTGGGCTGAAAGGCGGAACCCCGGGGAAGAGGCGAAAGGAGGTCCCGGCGGCGCCGCGCAGAGAAGGGACGGCCGGCTGTGCCGCGGGATTGCCTGGCGGGAAGGAGACAGGGGCCCCGGACTGCTCTGAACGCCACCTCCAACTCCACTTCCAACTGAACTGAACCCCAGTTTCGGGCCCATTGGGGGAGAGACTAGACTGTTTGGCAGCAGGCGAAAATCGAGGGCGCCTTTCTCTCAGAGGCGCTTGCAAGGAGTACTGAAGGACCCTGAGTCTCAGGAGTCGCATAGGGCGGGGCTGACGGAAGCCAAACCTGAAACCCCGCCCCATCAGGAAGGCTGCCTGCGAAACTGCCTAAACCAAATAGATCACAAACGAAAGAAATGGAGGACAAAAAGCGACTGGATATAGAGTTCAAAAACCACACTTATGAAGTTTTTCAAGAGTTTCCTAGAAAAGGCCAATAAAATAAATGAGACTTATGAGGACATGAAAAGGGATGAACAATAAATAAAGAATACATTGACTGAAATAAAAAATATTATACAGAGTCCTAAAAACAGAATAGAAGATCACAAGAATCAAGTCAAAGATTTGGAACATAAAGAGCCAGAAGACACTCCTCTGCAGAAGCTAGAAGGCAAGAGAATCCAGAAAATTGAAGATAATGTAAGAAACTTCTGGGACAACTTCAAACGATCCAACATCAGAATTATGGGGGTCCCAGAAGATGAGAGAGAGCAAGATATCAAAAACATACTGAAAGAAATAGTGACAGAAAACTTCCCCCACCTGGGGCAAGAATTGGACTTACAAGTCCAGGAAGCACACAGAACTCCAAATAAAAGGAATCCAAAGAGGACCACACTAAGACAAATCATAATTAAGATTCCAAGAGCAAAAGACAAAGAGAGAATATTAAAAGCAGCAAGAGAAAAGCAGGTAGTCACCTATAAAGGAGCACCTATACGATTGTCAGCTGATTTCTCAACAGAAACCATGCAGGCCAGACGGGAATGGCAAGAAATATTCAAGGTGATGAATATTAAGAACCTATAGCCAAAGATAATCTATCCAGCAAAGCTATCACTCAGATTCGAAGGTCAGATAAAGAGCTTCACTAATAAAAAAAAAAGCTAAAGGAGTTCACCACCAAACCAGAATTATATGAATTGCTGAAGGAGGTTCTTTCAGAAGAGAAAGTAAATAGAGATAAAAATTATGAACAACAAATATGTAACTATCAATAAGTGAATCTAAAAACCGAGGAAATTAAAAAAAATCTGAGGAACAATATTAACTGTTGAATATAATAGAATCAGAGGTACGGAAGGGGAGTGAACTGATGATTCTTGGGGAAAAGGGGAGAGGGGGATGTGGGAAGAGACTGAACATAAACTATGCACCTATGGATGAGGACAATGGGGGGTGGGGAAAGGGCAGAGGGTGGGGTGGGAGGGGGGGAAGGAACATTTGTAATAATATGAACAATAAAAATTTATTTAAGAAAAAAAAACCGGTTTGGCTCAATGGATAGAGCGTCGGCTTGGGGAATGAAGGGTCCCGGGTTCCATTCCGGTCAAGGGCATGTACCTTGGTTGCGGGCATATCCCCATTAGGGGGTGTGCAAGAGGCAGCTGATCGATGACTCTCTCTCATCGATGTTTCTAACTCTCTATCTCTCTCCCTTCCTCTCTATACAAAATCAATAAAATATATTTTTAAAAAAAGAAAGAAAAATGAAATCAGCTGGCAGTCTTATGGGTGTGGCCTCTTTGGGTTCATCTTGTTTGAGACTTTCTGTGTTTCCTGCATTTGTATATCTAGTTTCTTCATCAGATTAAAAAGTTTTCTGTCAGGCGGGTCGGGTGCGGCCAGGCCCGGAGCAGCGGCTGCCAGGCTGGGAGCG
This sequence comes from Pipistrellus nathusii, assembly GCA_963693515.1. NCBI lineage: Eukaryota > Metazoa > Chordata > Mammalia > Chiroptera > Vespertilionidae > Pipistrellus > Pipistrellus nathusii. The sequence goes on along the minus strand of OY882865.1, from coordinate 83,729,900 downwards.
GCCAGGCCCAGGGGAGCAGCCGGGTCGTGTGCGGCCAGGCCCGGAGCAGCGGCTGCCAGGCTGGGAGCGGCCAGGCCCGGGGGAGCAGGCGGGTCGGGTGCGGCCAGGCCCGGAGCAGCGGCTGCCAGGCTGGGAGCGGCCAGGCCCGGAGCAGCAGCAGCCAAGTCCAGAGCAACTAAGTCGGGAGCGGCAGTGACCAGACCCGGAGCAGCTGGTTGTGGAATGAACCAGAGCAACAGAGGCCAGGCCCTGAGCAGCCAGGCCCAGAACAGCTCGCTCCTTGCCTGCCCCTGCCCTACGGCTGCTTCTCAGACATGGCTGGAAACTTTCGTGGGAACTTGCGGATCTGCTGAATCAAGTGATGAAGGCTTAGATTTGGATGTGTTGAGTTAGTTTAGGACTGGGGTTTTTATCTGTGAGTGCCTTGGGTGGGGCCTGGATGAGGCTGGTTGACCTATTGGGAAATGTCTTTTGTGTGAAGTGTATCATTGGGCATGTGGAGGTATTATTGATATAAGAAAATGCTAAGTAACTGATTTACTATCTGAAAAGGGATTTACTATTGGGGAAATTGAGGGAAGAAAAGACTGAACATAAACTGCACCTATGGATGAGGACAATGGGGGATGGGGAGGAGGCAGAGGGTGGGGTGGGAACCTGGTGGAGGGGGGAAGAAATGAGGAACCTTTGTAATAATATGAACAATAAAGATTGATTTAAAAAAAAAAAGAATAAAAAAATAAAAATAAAAAATAAAAATAAAAAGTTTTCTGTCATTATTTTGTTCAAATAGGTTTCTTTTCCTCTCTCCCTCTCTCTCTCTCTAATATATTTCATTGATTTTTCACAGAGAAGAAGGGAGAGGGATAGAGAGTTAGTTAGAAATATCAATGAGACAGAGACATCGGCCAGCTGCCTTCTGCACACCCCACACTGGGGATGTGCCCGCAACCAAGGTACATGCCCTTGATTGGAATTGAACCTGGGATCCTTCAGTCTGAAGGCCGATTGAGCCAAGGTGGTTAGGGCCTTACTCTCTTCTACTTCTGGCACCTCCAGATGCAAATGTTGATATGCTTAAAGTTGTCCTATAGACTCTTTAGACTAACCTCATTTTTTAAATAATATATTTTATTGATTTTTTACAGAGAGGAAGAGAGAGGATAGACAGTTAGAAACATTGATGAGAGAGAAACATCGAACAGCTGCCTCTTGCACACCCCCCACCGGGGATGTGCCCGCAACCAATGTACATGCCCTTGACCAGAATCAAACCTGAGACCCTTCAATCTACAGACCGACACTCTATCCACTGAGCTAAACCGGTTTCCGCTAACGTCTTTTTTTTATTATTATAAAATACAAAAGGGTAGAAATATTGCTTTATTTGAGAAGCTTACATCCAAATTACATCTACTTGTTTTAAGAAGTCCTATCAAGCACCCAAGAAGAAAACATATACAGTTCCCACAGGAATAAAAACAAAACAAAACAAAACAAAAAAAAAAGGGGGGGTTGATGATTACCCCAAATGATACTTCCTAAAAGAAATAAATGAATCTTTAACATTTCTTCTTTTGAGGCAAGGTAAGCGAACTACACACACTGTAGGTAACATTTTCTTACTTTACAAAGAAGGACTGTGATCCTGTTATGATGCAATGAAATACAAAAAACAAAACCTACTCTTCTGATCCAGATGAAGGAAAAAACAACCATTCTTCAACATTTCAATTCTCACGCTATGAAATCCAAAGGTCTGTTGAATGCACCTTTGCAATTCAAGTCTTGCACAGTCCATATAGGAGAGCAATTCAGAAGAGATATATTTTGCACCTATGATTTTAGCCTTGGCCGGGGCGGCTCAGCTGAATGGCCGTGGTCCGTGAACCGCGGTGTCTCCGGTGGTGGCGCTGCTTGAGCTGGGGTATCAGTCCCTGGTCGGGGTGCGCGAGCGATACCGCCTATTGTTTCTCTCTCGGCCTTCTCTCTCTCTCTCTCTCTCTCTCTCTCTCTCTCTCTCTCTCTCTCTCTCTCTCTCTCTCTCCTTCCTCGTTTCTCCTCTTCTCTCTCTCTGAATTTCTGAGACATATTTCCGGCATAGGCATTTACACAGCCATCCAACCTTTTTCCTTTTGTTGAATCAAAGGCGGAAGATCCCATTACCTTCACCATTTCTATTTCTTCTTCTGTTTTGCCCTCTAACTCTTCCTCTTCTGTGCTCTTTATCTCTTTCTTTTCTTCATCTTTCCTTTCTTTCGGTCGAGAAGAAGACGAGAAGTGGATCTATGACATCTTGGGGACCTGGAGGTCTTTGGAGCGGAGTTCAGAGCGGCTCCTCAGCTCTCCCCGGACGGACGGGGACTCCCCCTCTGCTCTTTTCCCGGAGCAGTGGGCCGGCCGCGCTGTTCTGGCCCCTCTGCGGGTCCATTAGGAAGGCTTCTCTGCCTCACCTGCCTCGGAAATGACCAACCTCATTCTTTTTATTTTTTTTTTCTGTTTGATGAGGTGTTTTCTGTTTCCTTGTATTTCAAATCTCTTCATCTACTCTACTGTTAATTCCACATAATGTATTCTTCATTTTAGTTAATGTCTTCTTTATTTCTGATAGATACTTTTTATGTTTCCTATCTAAATTTTCATGTTTCTTATCTCTTAGTTGAAGTTTTCCTTAAGTTCATCTACTCTTACTCTAAGTTCATTGATCATCCATCCTTATAACCAGTGTTTTGAACTTTCCATCTAGTACATTGCTCATCTCAATTTTCTTTAGGTTTTTTTCCTGGAGTTTTGTTCTCTTATTTCATTTAGAATCTGCTTCTCTGAGGCGGAGCTTGAAGATGGCGACCGAACAGTCGGACTTGTTCTGACTCCGGTTCCAGAGCAGATAAAAGCAGCTTCTGAGTCGTTCAGGGAAAGTTGATTGACAGCTAAGGGACAGCGGAGTTCTCAAGGAAGGTAAGGAAGTGTCCGCTGGACAGGATTTCCTGACCAACCGGCCAGCACTGCAGCCGGCTGTGCAGCGGCTCTCCCGGAGCTCCGGGCTCGGCGGGAAGGCTGCGCCATCTCACCAGGAAAGGAGGAGCTTCTCTGAGGCCTGGAAAACCCACAGCGGAGGAGACCACCTAGCAGCGGAGACTCCGAAGCGGCGCAAACACGTGGATTCGGGGGAGTTCTTCAGTCACCCACAGAAAGGTCAGAGTTTGCGGGGATAGCCTGAGGGGGCTGGGTCCCGCGGTCCCGCAGCGCAGGCAGCGACGGTAGCCGGGGAGCTCCGGCCCCGCCTCCACGGTAGCCTGGAGCGCGCACTACCGCCCACGGAGCGGAGCCCAAAGAAGGCTGCAGCGACACCTAGTGTGGGTTTGGCGTAATCCTCCCCAGAAGCGGGACTTTTTTAAAACGCCAGGGGACACGAGACAGAGTGTTAAGAATCACGGCTGTCCCGCCAAGGGCGGAACATCTGGACACCTTGGCGCCTGATCCCCTTCACTCCCTTGCTTCTGAATACTAGGGAAGGGCTGCCCAGTTGGGCATATCCGGGGAAATTGCAGGGGGAATTGCCTTCCAGGAAACAAGGGATCGGAGCCATAAGAGATAGTCTGGGAGCCAGCTGGCACCCAGCCAGCTAGAGCCATAGAGTAAGAGGGCCAGAGCAACCAAAAGGACTGGGAGGTCAAACCAGAAACACTGACACCTGAGAGCTGAATTACAAACTGCCTTTTTTTTTTCTTTTCTTTTATCTTTTAATTAATCAAAAATAAATGGACACAAATAACTAAGATATAGCCTACTTAAAATTAAGGATTACCTTACAAATCTGAGGTGCAGTGGAATGATGGGAACTGCAAGACTGTCAGGTGTGCCAAATACATTAACAGAGGAAGTGAATGACCACTACTGGACATTTTTATGCTAATTTTACTATTCTTTATTTTATTTTCATTTTTTACATCTTTTACTTAATTTTCATTTTTTATATCTTTTACTTAAACAATTTTTTTCTTTTTTCCTTACTTGATTTTACCTTTTTATTTATTTATTTATTTTAATATATTTTTATTGATTTTGTACAGAGAGGAAGGGAGAGAGATAGAGAGTTAGAAACATCGATGAGAGAGAGTCATCGATTGGCTGCTGCTTGCACACCCCCTACTGGGGATATGTCAGCAACCAAGGTACATGCCCTTGACCGGAATTGAACCCGGGACCCTTCAGTCCCCAAGCCGACGCTCTATCCATTGAGCCAAACCGGTCTCGGCTGATTTTACCTTTTTAATTATTACATTTTTCAATCTCTATCATCACTATTACTACTGCTATTTTGCAATTTTTGTTTCTTTTTTTTTTTTCCCCTCTCCAGTACCATTTTATTTTTTCTTTATTTTACATTGGGAGTAACCTTCATTCTATTTTAATCTCAACTATAGCAGCATTCAACCCTATCTCAACTCGACCTTTACACCATCACTCTCTTACTAAACTTTACCCTTTTAGTCTACGGTTTATCCTATCCCTTTCCAGCTTTAGTTTTTCCTCTATTCTTTCTGTATACCCCCTGCTAAAGCTCTCACTATACTTATAGACCTAAGTTCCAACCCCTGATCCAAGCGTATAAATACCAATCTCTGCACTATATTAACTAGTTAAAAAACAAACAAACAAACAAACAAACTGTTCTCCTCTCTATACTTTTCGCATTGTTTGAGTGAAGGTTGATTATTGTGAATTTTTATGCTTGTTAGTGAAATTGTTATGCTTATTCCTGTGTTGTTATTGTTGCTTTGTATTTTTTTAAAGAAATCCTCTGTTTTTGTTTGTTTCTTTTACTTCTGTATATCATAGCCTTACTTAATAATAGTGGATATTGTAGTTTGTATTAATCTCCAAGTATTGTTACTGGCATTGGTTGGGTTCAGTGGTTGTTCTATGGCAATTTTCTCCACATATATAATATATAGTTTGTTTCCCATTTCTCTTTTAGTTTGCTTCTTCTCTCTCTTTCTCTCTCTATCTCTCTCTCTTTTCTTTTTTTCCCTGTTTTCCAACTTAATTTTATAATTAGTTTTTTCTTCTTTTTCTATCTCTTTATCCCTCTTTTTTATTTTATTTACTTATTTTTTTAATTTTAATTTTAATTTTTTAATTTTAATTTTTTTTAAATTTTCTTTATTTTATTTTTACCTTTCTTCATTCTCTCCTATCCCCTAAGTTGCCTTTCAATAGTGGTCACCTTTATTAGAGGTTATTAATATTGTAAATACATTCCTGTTGTGTTGTACCTGGTAGTGTTGTATTTTGTACCTTTAAATCAACGCAGGAGAAGGAACACCACATAACCAGACATACTGAAAAGAGAGGCCATGGAGAGACAAAAACATAGTCCGCACATGAAAGAAAAGCAGGCATCACCAGAAAAGGAAGTTAACGAGTCAGAGTTAAGCAGCCTACCAGAACAAGAATTCAGAATAATGGTCATAAGATGGCTAAAAAGAATGGAAGAGAAATTTGACAATAACCAAGAAGAAATGAGGAAGAACCATGAGGAATTGAAGAAGAACCATGAGGAAATGAAAAATGAAATCGCTACCATGAAGAACTCAATAGAAAGCATCAAGAGTAGACTGGATGAAGCAGAGGACCACATCAGTGAGCTAGAAGATAAGATGGAAAAAAATACCCAAGTAGAGCAGCTTCTAGAAAAAAAAGATTAAAAAGCAGGAGGAGAGCCTACGGGAGCTTTGGGACAATACAAAACAAAATAATATTCGAATAATAGGGGTTCCAGAAGGAAAGGAAACAGGTTGACATGGAAAAAGTATTTCAAGAAATAATGACAGAAAACTTTCCTGAAATAGAGAAGAAAAAACCCACACAAATCCAAGATGCTCGCAGAGTCCCAAGCAAAATGAATCCTAGAAGACAAACTCCAAGGCACATTATAATTAAAGTGGCAAACAACAACGACAAAGTAAGAATCTTAAAAGCAGCCAGAGAGAGACAGAAAGTTACATACAAAGGAACCCCCATCAGACTAGCAACAGATTTCTCAACAGAAACTTATCAGGCCAGAAGGGAATGGGATGAAATATACAAAGTCATGCAAAGCAAAGGTCTGAATCCAAGAATACTATACCCAGCAAGGCTATCAATCAAAATTGAAGGGGAAATCAGGAGCTTCACAGACAAAAAAAGACTGAAGGAATTTATCTCCACCAAACCAGCAATGCAAGAAATGCTAAAGGGTCTACTGTAAAAATAAAGAAATAGGAAATGAAGAAGGAACGTGGGTATAGAATAAAAATGGCGTCAAATGAGTACCTATCAATAATAACCTTAAATGTAAATGGATTAAATGCTCCAATCAAAAGACATAGGGTAACAGATTGGATAAGAAAACAAGACCCATACATCTGTTGTCTACAAGAAACTCACCTCAGAAAAAAAGATGCACACAGACTGAGGGTGAAGGGATGGAAAAAAGTTTTCCAGGCAAGTGGAAATGAAAAAAAATCTGGGGTAGCAATACTTATATCTGATAAATTAGATCTCAGAGTGAAGGACATAATAAGAGATAATGAAGGCCACTTCATAATACTAAAGGGAACAATCCAACAAGAAGAAATAACCCTGGTAAATATATATGCACCCGATACAGGAGCAAGCAAATAGATTAAAAAAAAAAACTGCTGGAGGACATTAAGAGAGAGATTAATAGCAATACAATCATAGTAGGAGATTTTAATACCCCACTGTCACCCTTCGACAAATCATCTAAACAAAAAATCAGTAAAGAAATATCAATCCTAAATGACTCACTAGACCAGATGGAATTAATTGACATCTTCAGAACACTCCACCTCAAAGCCACAGAATATACATTCTTCTCAAGTGCACATGGGACATTCTCAAAGATAGACCACATTTTGGGACATAGGCAAAGTCTCTTCAAGTTCAAGAAGATAGAAATCATATCAAGATCTCAGATCATAGTGGCATAAAACTGGAAATTAACTACAATAAAAATAATCCAAAGAAATCAAACACATGGAGACTAAACAGCATGCTATTAAACAAGGACTGGGTTACCAGAGAAATCAAGGAAGAAATTAAAAATATCCTGGCAACAAATGACAATGAAAACACAACAATCCAAAATCTATGGGACACAGCAAAAGCAGTTTTGAGAGGGAAGTTCATATCCTTACAAGCCTATTGCAAAAAACTAGAAAAAGGGGTGACAGATGATCTAACTCTACAACTCAAAGAGTTAGAAAAGGAGCAACAAGAAAAGTCCAGTGTAAGCAGAAGGAAGGAAATAACAAAAATCAGAGCACAGATAAACGACATAGAGACCAAAAAAAAAAACAGTACATAAGATCAACAAAACCAAGAGCTGGTTCTTTGAAAGAATAAACAAGATAGATGAACCTCTAGTCAGGCTAACCAAGAAACAAAGAGAGAGGACCCAAATAAACAAAATCAGAAATGAAAGAGGTGAAATAACAACAGACCCCGCTGAAATACAAAGGATTGTTACAAAATACTATGAACAACTCTATTCCAAAAAACTGAACAATCTGGAGGAAATGGACATATTCCTAGAAAAATACAAACTTCTAAAATTTGATCAGGAAGAATCTAAAAATCTCAATAGACCAGTGACTTGGGAAGAAATTGAAACAGCCATCAGAAAGCTTCCAGCAAACAAAAGCCCAGGGCCAGATTGCTTCATAGGAGAGTTTTACCAAACATTCAAGGAAGAACTAAAACCTATCCTCCTCAGACTATTCCAAAAAATCCAAGAGGAAGGGACACTTCCAAACTCCTTCTATGAAGCCAGCATCACCCTAATACCAAAACCAGATAAAGACAACTCAATGAAAGAGAATTACAGGCCAATATCCCTCATGAACATAGATGCCAAAATCCTCAACAAAATTCTAGCAAATCGACTCCAGAAGAACATCACAAAGATCATACAACATGACCAAGTAGGATTTATTCCAGGAATGCAAGGATAGTACAATATCCACAAATCAATAAACATGATACATCACATAAACAAATTGAAAGATAAAAATCATATAGTCATATCAATTGATGCAGAAAAAGCATTTGATAAAATCCAACACCCTTTCCTGATAAAAACTCTTAACAAGGTGGGAGTACAAGGATCATACCTCAACATAATAAAAGCTATATATGATAAACCCACAGCCAACATTATACTCAATGTGCAAAAACTAAAACCATTCCCTCTAAGAACAGGAACAAGACAGGGATGCCCACTCTCGCCACTCCTGTTTGACATAGTACTGGAAGTACTAGCCATTGCAATTAGACAAGAGGAGGAAATAAAAGGCATCCAAATTGGAAAAGAAGAAGTAAAGTTATCCTTATTTGCAGATGACATGATATTGTACATAAAAAAAAAACAAAAGAATCCATTAAAAAACTAATTGACTTAATAAATGAATTTGGCAATGTAGCTGGATAAAAAATCAATGCCAAGAAATCCATGGCATTTCTATACACCAACAGTGAAACTACAGAAACAGAGACTAAAAAAGCAATTCCATTTACCATCACACCAAAAAAATTAAGATACCTGGGAATAAATTTAACTAAGGAAATAAAGGACCTATATGCAGAAAACTACACGACACTGAAAAAAGAGATAGAGGAAGATGTAAGGAGATGGAAGAATATGTTCATGGATTGGTAGAATCAACATCATCAAAATGTCCATACTTCCTAAAGCAATCTATAGGTTCAATGCACTCCCCATTAAAATACCAACGGCATATTTCACTGACTTAGAAAGAACTCTCCAAAAGTTCATTTGGAACAATAAAAGACCCCGAATAGCCACAGCAATCCTGAGAAAGAAGGGTAAGGTAGGAGGGATCTCAATACCAGACTTCAAGCTGTATTACAAAGCCACTGTTCTCAAAACAGCCTGGTACTGGCACAAGAACAGACATATAGATCAATGGAATCGAATCGAGAACCCAGATATCAACCCAAATCACTATGCTCAATTAATATTTGACAAAGGAGGCACGAATATACAATGGAGTCAAGACAGTTTCTTCAATAAATTGTGTTGGGAAAATTGGGCAGACACATGCAAAAGAATGAAACTAGATCACCAACTTACACCATACACTAAAATAAACTCAAAATGGATACAGGAATTAAACATCAGACGGGAAACCATAAAAATACTAGAAGCATCCACAGGCAGCAAAATCTCAGACGTATGCCAAAAGAACTTCTTCACTGATACTGCCCCTAGGGCAATGTAAGCTAAAGAGAAAATAAACAAATGGGACTACATCAAAATAAAAAGCTTTTTTACAGCAAAAGAAACCACCAACAAAACAACAAGAAAGCCCACGGTGTGGGAGAACATATTTGCAAATAACACCACTGATAAAGGGTTAATCTCCAACATCTACAGACAGCTTATACAACTAAATAAAAGGAAGATGAATGATCCAATTAAGAAATGGGCAATGGACCTAAATAGAATATTTTCAAAAGAAGACAGAAGGAAGGCCAAAAGGCACATGAAAACATGCTCAAAGTCACTAATTATCCGAGAGAAGCAAATTAAAACAATACGGTACCATCTCACACCTGTCAGAATGGCCAACATCAACAAATCAACAAACGACAAGTGTTGGCGAGGTTGTGGAGAAAAAGGAACCCTCTTGCACTGCTGGTGGGAATGCAGACTGGTGCAACCACTGTGGAGAACAGTGTGGAGTTTCCTCAAAAAACTGAAAATTGAACTCCCATTTGACCCAGTAATCCCACTCCTAGGAAAATATCCCAAGAAACTAGAAACACCAATCAGAAAGGATATATGCACCCCTATGTTCATAGCAGCACAATCTACAATAGCCAGAATTTGGAAACAGCCTAGGTGCCCATCTGCAGATGATTGGATCCAAAAACTTTGGTACATCTACACAATGGAATACTATGCTGCCATAAAAAAGAAGGAATTCTCATCATTTGCAGCAACCTGGATGGAATTGGAGAACATCATGCTGAGTGAAATAAGCCAATCAATGAAAGAGAAACACCACATGACCCCACTCATTTGTGGATAATAAAGATCATTATAGATGGATGAACCAAAAGATAGATATAGAGACAGTAAAGCAACAAGCAGATTGTCAAATTACAGCGGGGAGGAGAGGAGGATCTGGGGGAGATCATAGATCAACCGAAGGATTTGTATACATGCATATAAGTACAACCAATGGACATAAAACTCTGGGGAGGTAGGGGATGTGAGGGTGGGAGGGAGGGAGGGAGGGGGGCAAAAAAAATCAATAAAATATGTAAAAATAAATAAATTTTAAAAAACATTAAAAAAAAGAATCTGCTTCTCTGTCTCCTTATTTTGGCAGACTCCCTGTGCTTGTTTCTATTCATTAGGCAGAGCTGCTATGTCTCCCAGGCTTGGCAGAGTGGCCTTCTGTGGTCGGTGTTCTGTAGGGTCCAGTGGCACAACCTCTCCAGTCACCAAGCTGGGAAGTCCTGGTCCCCTCCGCATGTAGGCTGTGTGCACCCTTCTGTTGTATTTGAACCTTGATTATTGTTGGCATGTCAATAGGAGGGATTTACCCCCCAGCTCCATCAACTGAAAGAACCGACCCCAACTATAGCAGAAGATCTGCTGTGCATGGAGGAGCTGGCCTTGCTTCAGCAGGTCTTTGGTGCCCGATGAGTTGGCTTCTTAGTGTGTCATTGTGGAGGTGGTTTGGTGGTGCTCCAGTATGGTTTGAAGCTGTCCGCTGGGTGTGCCAGCTCTGAGGAAGGTGGAGGCTCAAGTCAGACATCACCTCTACCCTGTCTGGAGCCACAGGGCATTTGAAGATGGCTGCTTCTTATGCTGGGCTTGGACGTATCTAGGAGAGGCCAACCTACAAACCAAATTCAGCTGCTACTAAGTACTGGGACTGAGGACCATTTAACAAGAGATACAGGGCATGCAGAAACCATATGCTACTTGTTTGGAGTTTGTCATTTTTTTTTTTTTGGAAGTTTGTAGCATGAGCCAAGACATGCCTTGTATGGGAAAACCACTGGAAATGGCTTGGGTGGACCTTCATGTTGGGTGGAACAGGGTCTCAGGGAATCACCAGGTTGGGGCAAACATTATTAGCCAGGTTGCAACCCTCCAGGCTTCGAGTCTGGTTTTATAATTTGTTCTAACCATTAACCTTTGTTGTTTTTTCCATAGCATGTCTCTTATTAAATACCTGATTGCTTTCTTGCACAATGTAAATGTCCCTTGGGAACCCATACACATCCACCTCTGGAATGAGATGCAGGAGTTTAACTGAACTGACTTATTTCCAGAGCAGAATGATTAAAATACAGTAAAATATGGAGCAATCTACCAACTAGGTTTCTGGAATATAAAGCTTTTTTTTTTTTTTTTTTTTTTTTTTTTAAATATTAGGTCTAGTAATACTTAATGTCGTTTTCTAATGCTTTTTTTAAATAAAATTTATTTAAACAATACAACAAAATTTAATCAACAATATAGTTGCTGTTGTTTTCTACTACTTGTGCCCAACACTCAGGAAGCATTTTAATCCCTCTGTTGTAAAATTCTTGTGATTTTGATGCAAAAAATTCGGTCAATGCATTTTTGAGGCATTCTTCATTATTAAATTTTTTTCCAAGAAGAAAGTTTTGCAAAGAACGAAACAAATGGTAATCGGAAGGGGCAATATCAGGAGAATATGCAGGTTGAGGGAGAACTTCCCATTCCAACTGGCGCAGTTTTTCAGCAGCGATTCTTGCAGTATGCGGTCGTGCGTTATCGTGGTGAAGAATTACGCCCTTCCGATTAATCAGCGCGGGTTCTTTTTCTCTTAAAGCTTGGGCTAACCTTTCCAATTGGGCACTATACACTGCACTTGTAATGGTTTGGTTAGATGGTAAAAGTTCATAATGAAGAATTCCTTTAAAATTCCACCAAACACACAACATCACTTTTTTCGCATGCAAGTCAGGTTTTGGCGTGGGCTGCGGAGCCTCATTTTTGTCCAACCATTGAGGCCACCTTTTCAAATTAACATACAGTTCCCATTTTTCATCTCCGGTAACAATTTGCTCTAAAAATGGCATACGGTTTTGACGAGAGAGGAGCGAACTGCAAATTGTGACTCTTTGATTACGGTTGTTGTCGGTCAACTCATGAGGAACCCATTTTCCAAACTTTTGGACTTTGCCAAGTGCACGCAATTGATTGGAAATTGTTTTTTGTGAACAATTTAAAGTTGTCGCAAGCTCTTGTTGGGTAATTTGAGGATTTTGCACCAAAAGAGCTTGAAGAGCTTCTTGATCAAAATTGGACACCCGGCCTCGACCACTCTTGTCATCTAACGAAAAATTTCCCTTGCAAAATTTCTCAAACCAACGCTGGCATTTTCTGGCGCTAACTGCATCTTGACCAAGAGCACTACAGATGGTTTTTGCAGCCTCACTCGCTTTTCTTCCTAATTGGAACTCGTAAAGCATGCAGTGCCGAATATGCTCTTCATCCGCCATCTTCTTAGCCCTAGTTTTGCAACAAAAACCAAACCAAACACAAACTTTTTCAAGCAAAACTTGTTAATTGCACTTCACACGTTCTGTAGATACCACGTGTTTGAAGGTTATGTCAATACAAGTCAACGCCAAGCAAGATTTTAAACGAATGTTTAAAACGACATTAATTATTACTAGACCCAATATATTTTATTGATTTTTATACAAAGAGGGAGAGAGATAAAGAGTTAGAAACATCAATGAGAGCCGAAACCGGTTTGGCTCAGTGGATAGAGTGTATTTTATTGATTTTTTAAAGAGAGGAAGAGAGAGGGATAGAGAGTTAGAAACATCGATGAGAGAGAATCATTGATCAGCCTCCTCTTGCACACCCCCTACTGGGGATGTGCCCGCAACCAAGGCACATGCCCTCGACTGGAATCGAACCCGGGACCTTTCAGTCTGCAGACCGACGCTCTACCACTGAGCCAAACCGGTTTCGGTAAAAAGAACATATTTTGTTAAGTTTATCCCTAACTATTTTATGCTGCTCTTATAAATGGTATTATTTTCAAATTTCACTTTCTGAAAGTTCATTACTAATATAAAGATGGCATTGATTTTTTTATACTAAATGTATATCCTGTGACCTTGCTCCATTTACTTATTGTTGTTTTGTTCTCTAGCTTTCCAGCTATAGGCCCCGTGGGTCCACTTTCTGGTCTGGAAGCACTGAGGAAGGCAGAGCCCCGGTCATATGTGTGATGATTTTCATCAAGCCCGTAACCTGGGCATGTGCCCCTGACTGGAATCTAACCTGGAACCGTTCAGTCTACAGGCCGACACTCCACCCACTGAGCCAAATCAGCTAAGCTGTACATTGATTTTCTAAGGCTATGTCAGCTTGTCAAGGCTGCAGCGGTTACGTGATTGCAGTGGTAAAGCAATAAGACAAGTCCAGCATAATCTTTTTTGTTAGGGGTGTTGCAGAAACACCAGTGTCAGAACTGACATTTTATGTTAAATGTACAGAATTTATAGAATCAAGAAAATAATGCAAATACAAAAATTTGTAAATATAACAAAACCTCTCTGGCCCCTCCACATGTTGCTGCTTCTCATGCCGTTGGTCCCTCTGTCTGCAGGACCTGGCGCTCTCATCACTGGTGTCAGCTTCCTGCCTGTGGGAGCTCTATGTTGGGAAACATCTGGCCAAGGACCACGTGGAAGTCCTCTCCACTCCCCTCTCCCTGAAGCAGAGCCTGGTCCTCATTGTCCTGAAGCCTCCCCTTGCTCAGAGGACTCCCCTCCGAGTCCCCACTCAGCTTTGGGGGTGGGGCATGGCAGATGGGAGAGGCCAGGAAATGATCAGAGCTGAGGAATAGAGGAACTAGGACAACATCAGGGATGATTTAAGGAATAGTGAAGGTACTAGAGACTGATCCAAGAAAGGTAAACAGCAGTTGAACGATGTTGGAATTAAAGGTATTACATCCACGAAAATGTTGACAAATAAAATATTTGACTAAAATATTTTAAAAATCTGGAAAGATAAAAAATGTCATAGTAAAAAGCAAATAGCAAGGTATACTGCTCAAATACTGAAAAACAGCACTGCCGGCTCCAGAGCCACCTAAGGACTTTTCACAAGAATGCTAACTCCATGGAGTCAGGCCTCCATGATGAACTTCAGGGGATGTGGCTCCTATTCCTCAGCAGGTGGGTGTTTTCACAAGGCCAGCTGCCCGGAAAACAAGGCCTAGCACCACTCAGCCTCTTGTGAGAGAGTCAGGTGACTTCAAGACAGGTGGAGGGTGAGGAAATGGCCTGGAAGATCTGGCAGGCCACCTGTGCTTTTCCTGTTCCAGTGCCCCTAAATCTATGTGTGGTGCCCCTTCTTCCTGAAGGCGCTGGCCTCCAACTCAAGACTTTTCTGACCAGTGGTATCAGGAGAAGTAGCTGAGCAGTGGGGAACTCCAGGGGATTTGCCAAAGCCTTGAGGAAGGGAGGCAGGTCTGGAGCAAGTCTCCGTGCCTTGACAGAGTGCCCACTGGACTTCCATGGAGCGTGGGACCTCCATGGGAAGGGAAAAGGAGGTGAGCATGTGTCCAGAAATGGGATCAGATCCCAACTGTGCAGGGGGCCTAAGGCCACCCGGAGTCAAAGGAGAGCCAGGTTGAGCATCTCCAAAGGCCCCTGCAGTCTTCAGGGCCCCAGGCCAAGGGCATGAGTATAAGATCTTGCCCTGTCAACGTCACTATGCCCTGATTCGGACACCCCATTCCTGGTGTGCCAGCACTCAGAGTGGTAATCTCTGGGAGCCTAGCCTCTTCTTGCCGTCATGGAGACTCCTAGGCCTGGCCCCTTGTCAGGGCCAGCCTGACGGGTGAACAGGGCGGAGGTAGGGAGGTGGGAATTAAGAAAAAAAGAAAGACAGAAAAGCGGGGTCGTGAGGGCTGCGAGCCATTGACAGACTGCAGCAGCTTTATTAGCTGTGTAATGCCTTTTATACACAAACACTGAATGGGAGTTCTGTCAAGAGGAATGTATTTTTTGTTCCTCTTAATCTCTAAGGGAGAGAGAATAGAAAGGAAAATTCTTAGCACAGCAAATCTCAGTAAATAGTTACAGACTTCTTGGTAAGCCATGAAAGGTTGCTCTCATTCTACTGATAATTGCCATCCAAACAAGCCTGGGAACACTGTGTGGGTAAGGAACTGAGTCTTGTCAGTCCCTTTGGGTGCAATGACTCTGTCAGCTACACCTGGTCTCCAGCAGCACCTGACCACAGTGCTCTTGCTCTGCCTTTAAGGCTTCTCTGCAGCCCATGGCTCTCCTCTGCAGGAGCAGCCTTGCTTTCCAGGTAGCTCAGCTCATCCTAATGCTTCTAGGAAACTAACGTGTTTCATGTGTCCTGAGTCAGACCAACATGGCTTACCAGGACCTGACCTCCTGGTGTGATGTGTTAGATCAAAGATAGGAAGTGTCTGACCTAGAGTCAGACAGCTGACTAGAAGCAAAATTGGGATAGAAATTAGATCCCCATAGAGAACCAAGATGGTGGCCTAGGTAAGCACCTAAGCTGCCGCCTTGCACGATTTCAAACAACAACTAAAATCAGAACAGACATCATCCAAAAACACAGGAAAGCTGGCGGAGTGGGAAATCTACAAACAGAAAGGAGAGAGGCTCACGGATCAGATTGGGAGACACAAAGTGCTGAGGTAGAGAGACACATGCGCAGAGAGGAAGGACAGCAGGAGGGGAAAGGAAGTCCCTCATGGCACTGAACGCCTTCCGACTGTACTGAACCCCAACCCCGGCCAAAACCCCGTGGACCCAGGCTTGTACGGGGGGAGTCTGGACTGTAGAGAAAGGCACCTGGAGACTCAGAGACTGGGAGACTGGGGGAGCCGGGAGCCGCAGTGGGCAGGGTCTACAGTTGCGCGCAAGTGAGTGCACACAAAGAGGTCTGACTGTGGAGGTTTCCACAGCCCCTCCATAGCAGAAGGAGTCAGAAGTTTCAGACTACAGAGACCCAATCCAATTCCAGGTGAGCCCCTGGGGCACCCATGCTCTTGCACGGGGAATCTGGACTGTCAGGCAGAAACTCAGGGGAGCTGGGAAGGCAGAGGTCAGACGGAAACTCAGGCAAGCCCACAACACAGGGCTGACGGGAAGCCAAGGCTGTCAGCTCAGCCCTGAGACTCTGCCCCATCCAAGCTGAGCACAGAGGCTTTTGCAATTTTGCAAGTCTGATCCTAGAAGACTATCTCCAGCCAAAACCGGTTTGGCTCAGTGGTAGAGCGTCAGTCTGCAGACTGAAAGGTCCCAGGTTCAATTCCGGTCAGGGGCATGTACGATGGTTACAGGTTGATGTTTCTCTCTCATCAATGTTTCTAGCTCTCTATCTCTCTCCCTTCCTCTCTATAAAATATCAATAAAAATATATTTTAAAAAAGACCATGATTGTCTCTAAAAAACAAACAAACAAAACACCACTGTCTCCAATACAGAATGTATCCTGGAGTAGACACAGCCAATACCCACATTCAATTGGCCTGAAGGTCAATTCCTCCCAAGGATACCAACAACAACAAAAACTTAACTTCAACAAGGCTGTACACACAGTCCACAAAGGGGAATACCAAGAGTGTCTACCTCAGGTAACTGGGGAGGCTGACCCACCGGGCCATAAAGGACACCAAGCACACAAAACCACCCTACCAACTCAGGGAAGCAGCAAAAATGCTGAGACAAGGAAACAGATCTCAAACAAAAGAAATGGAGGAGAACAAAAGACTGGATATAGAGTTCAAAACCACAGTTATAAGGTTTTTCAAGAATTTCCTAGAAAAGGCCGATAAATTTAATGAAACCCAACTAGAAATTAAACATAAACTGACTGAAATAAAAAAATATTATACAGAGATTCAACTGCAGAATGGAGGAACACAAGAATCAAGTCAAAGATTTGGAATACAAAGAGCCAAAGGACACTCCTCTGGAGAAGCAAGAAGAAAAGAGAATCCAGAAAGTTGAAAATAGTGTAAGGAGCCTCTGGGACAAATTCAAGCGTACCAACATCAGAATTATAGGGGTCCCAGAAGAGAGAGTGTAAGATACTGAAAACCTATTTGAAGAAATAATATCAGAAAACTTCCCCACCTGGTGAAAGAAATAGACTTACAAGTTCAGGAAGCACACAGAACCCCAAACAAGAGGAATCCAAAGAGAACTGCACCAAAACACACCATAATTAAAAAACACACCATAATTAAGGATAAAAGACAAAAAGAGAACCTTACAAGCAGCAAGAGAATGGCAGTTGGTTACCTATAAGGGAGCACCCATATGACTATCAGCTGATATCTCAACAGAAACTATGCAGTCCAGAAGGGAGTGGCAAGAAATATTCAAAGTGATGAATAGCAAGAATCTACAACCAAGATTACTGTATCCAGCAAAGTTATCATTCAGAATTAAAGAGCAGATAAAGAGCTTCACAGATTAGAAAAAGCTAAAGGAGTCCATCACTTTATATGAAATACTGAAAGGTATTCTTTAAGAAGAGGAAGAAGAAAAAAGATAAAAAGATATATATCAAAATGTGAATCTAAAATCAAGTGAATTAAAAATCTTAGGAACAGAATAAACTGGTGAATATAATAGAATCGGGGGCAAAGAAAGGGAGTGGATTGATAATTATCAGGGGGAAAGGGGTGTGAGGGTGCAGGAAGAGACTGGATTAAAATCGTACACCTATGGATGAGGACAATGACTGGGGGGAGGTAAGGGCAGAGGGTGGGGCAGGAACCGGGTGGAAGGGAGCTATGGGGGGAAAAGGCGAAACAATTGTAATAATCTGAGCAATAAAGACATTTATTTTTTAAAAAAATTAGATCCCCAGACCTCAGGCATTAATCAGATGTAATTTAACAGTTTAGCACAGATGACCTCAACCTAATCCCCAGAAGTTACATGGAAAAGGGAATCTGTTTATGTAATTAAGGTTATGAACCTTGGGAAGGTTATTCTGGATTATCCCAGTGGATAACCCAGTTTAATCATATGAGTTTCTAAAAGCACAGAAGTTTTCTTGGGTTGGTCTGAGAGATGAGGTAGAAGGAGGAGAGGAGATTTGAAACATGAGAGGGACTTAACTTGCAGTGGTGGCTTTAAAGGTGGAGAAAGACTCCAAGACTAAGAATGTGGGTGGCCTCTAGAAGCTAGAAACAACTGTCAGCTGAGACCAGCAGGAAAACACAGATCTCAGTTCTAAGACCACAAGAAAGTGAGTTCTGCCAAAAGCCACAATAAGCAAGTAAATGGGTTCTCTCCAGAAAAGAAAGCAGCCTACTTGATACCTGGTAAGTTTCATATCAGATGGATGCCTGCACAGCAGTAAGATAATAATTGTGGGTTTTGCCTGGCTGATGTGGCTCCATGTTTGAGCATCAACCTATGAACCAGGGAGTCACGGTTGGATTCCTGGTCAGGGCACATGCTCAAGTTGTGGACTCAATCCCCAGTGTGTGTGTGTGTGTGTGTGTGTGTGTGTGTGTGTGGAGGCGGGGGGGGGGGTGGGGGGGAGAAGGGAGGAGAAGGAGGAAAATGCAAGTGAGAGGCAGCCAATCAATGATTTTCACTCATCATTGATCTTTCTATCTCTCTCCCTTTCCCTTCATTCCTGAAATCACTTTTTAAAAATTTGTGGAGTTTTTTGTTTGTTTGTTTGTTTGTTTGTTTCAGATATATACTAGAGAATGCACAGAACCAAAGGCAGAGCTGTAGGGGCAGATCTCAGAATGGCAGGAGCACAGGGGTTATCAGAACTCTGAGGGACTGCCTGCCACCGCATGTCTCCATACAAGCTTCCAGTTCATGGAGGAGGGTTCACTCTTCCAGTGGGGCCCACCCACCCTGTGGTCAGGGGAGAGGGCTGTGGGATTGTCATCATTTCATGGGGGGTAGGAAGATAAGGAGTTCCTAAAAAGAAGGACAACAGTTGCTCACCGCAATGCTCAATCATGGTTCTTCTGTTAAAAACTTTTGAACAACCGTTCTTCAGTGAGATTTCATCGCCACATAGGCCGGAAGAGCACTGTCATCATAATGGCAGCAAATTATTAGTCCTTTGACTCTGCCTCCACTCCCCTGTAGGAAGTTTTACTGTATTTACATATACTCCCTGCACGTTCAGCCTCTGTGGAGTGCCTGATGCTCAGTCTACTGAGAGGTGAGTATCCATTCTTCCTGTTGGCCCTATGGGATGTGCGCCATTGTCTTCTCTGGCTACGCTACCAAACTAAAGAGTGTTGTTCATCCGAACTCATCAGAACCCGCTCAGATGAGAAGGGGAGTTTGCAGCAAAAAAAGTGAAAAATGAAAGAGAGAGGGAGCTGGAGACCGGGATGCCAGGACACAGGCTTTATTGAAGAGAAGAGAACCACTGCTAGCTGCTTCCAGAGAGAGAGCGGAAGAGAGCGAGGGCTGGGGTACAAGCACTTTTTAAGCGGGGATGGGGCTTAGGGCACTCAGCACACACTGATTGGTGGTTTCATGTAAGGGCTATGATTAGGGACCTAGGGACTTAGGAATTGGGGGCTTAGGGTATTTGGCAGGTGCTGATGGGTGGTTCAATGCTCAGGAATGTCTGGCTGCAGGTGGAGTTTATGTCTGTCCATCAACTGGAGGAAGAGAGGATCTATCAGAAAGGAAATGTTTATTTTTCAGAAAATGATACTAAACCTGGGGTCACAGGTGAGTTGGTGCTCTAAGACCTGGCTCCCTCTGGCTCCAGGGGCTGGGCTAGAGAGGGAGAAATCCTTAATCATGGTGACTAAGGGCATTAGGCTCACAGTCTTTGTTGATTGGTAGGTGTTAGGGTGGCAAGTCCTGATGTCAGCCTCACAATACTCGGTTGGGTTTCACATGGATGTGGTCAGGGAGGCCAGTCAGCTTTTCTAGGTCTGGAGCTGAAACACAACTGATGTCTACGTATTATTTTCAGCTTGATTCAAACTCAATTTCTGTGATCAACAGATCTGAGGCTTTAGTTCAGAAGATTATTTGATACTGACCAAAGCCTTATTGTCCTGAAGTCTTGATGATTAAAGGACTGGTTGTGCAAGGACTGGTAGGTGGCTGAGTTCAGGGTGCTCCTAGGATGGACAAGGCCAGTTTGACCAAAAGGAAAGGAAAAAATTCCAGATTAAAGGAATGAAGTTTCTGTGCAGTTTCCGCACAGTTACAACTTGGGGATGATCTTTCCTGTCTGCTGATCCCACAGGTAGGAAGTTGTGATGTGGGCATGCTCAGCTCTGCCGCTGGCTGCAACAGCCAGATCCCCGGGTCTCAGGTCACAACCCTGGCATTTGTTACCTTGGAAACTTCTCACAACTATGCTATGGGTTCCTTGAATTTCAACTTTCCACAGAGGCTGAAATGAAAGAGCTTTCTACCTTTTGTGTTTCTCTTTATCCTTTGCATGAGTTCTATACAAATACCATTCATTGCCTACTGAATAGCCAGTCTTTTCTTCTTTCTTAAAAATTGTATCTTCAATTTTTAGCTAGATACATTGCCATATTGCTTTCAAGGTAAACAAACAAACAAACAAACAAACAAAAAACCCAGAAACTACATTTCCAGCCTCCCTTGCAGCACAGTGTCTGTGTTCTAGTCATTGAGCTGTAAGTGAAATATCCCATGCAGCTTCCAGTAAATGTCTTTAAAGAGACAGAGCAGGGCCCTGTCTGGCCCTAGCTCCTATTAGAATGAAGATGTAAATGTGTGGTATAATAAATCATTTGTCTCATATTGATATGCTGGAGGGTGTTCTGCCTCAATCCTATGAGGAGGGCATGGAAGCTCTGTGTCACTCTCAGATGTTCACCAACCAGAAAACTCCTCTGAACTCCAATGTCCGAGTCTTTATTGGGGTTTAACTATGTAGGCATGATAAAGTAAATCATTGGCCACACGCCTGAGCTCAAATCACCAGCCTCTTCCAGCGCCCTCCCATTCCCACATCTAAACATCCCTGCACTTCACCTCCACTCGGAAATAAAGCTAGATAGAGGCCCACAAGGAGTTACCTTATGCAGGACATCCTCCCAGCATATCAATATGTATCCTTTGTGATAAAACCGTAATTGTAAGTAGAGCGCTTTAAGTTCTGTGAGTTGTTCCAGTTAATTATTGAGCAAATCTATGAGGGCCCCCACGTTTACAGCAGGCAGGCAGAGTGCAGGTGGTCTGGGAATCACTAGACTCATGGCTGGGGTCTGAAGTAAGAGCAGCTTTGTGGGAAACTCTGCCTTCAACCTGTGGACCCTGTGCTAAATGGGTGTGTGAAAGAAAATAACCACAAAAGATGGTTTGAAAATTTAATATCTAACTACAAACAGGTTATAGTGGGTAGTCATGTCCCAGATATTTCACCTGACAAAGATCAACTTCGATCTTTACTGAGCCCATCTGCCTTCCCGCCTCTAAGATAACATCTGTGAAATGTCTGGGTAACTTGTAACTTCCTTTTACCCTGGACCCCTCAGGGCACAACAAATGGCTTCAAGACATTCCCTCATTGTTACTGTGATCAAGTTAATTGTCAACTGTTAATTACATTAGAGTATCCTGTATCCATCTCTGTAAAAGAAGCTCATGTCCATCATTTCACCTTTTACCCTATCCCAGAGGTTTCCCCACTTCGCTCTGTCCCACCTCCCTAATCTATCACCAATGGATTTCATGTAACTAATCTATGACCCTTTCCTTTGATTGCAATGTATAAATATAGAAACGTAATCCACCATTCTCCGGGGCATTATCTCAATCTGTTGAGGTTCTGCTTCCCAGCATATGTCGACAGTTTGGCTCAAATAAACTCATTAAAATTCTTTACAGGTTTCAATAGTTTTTTTTCGTTAACAGGTGGTTAGTGTCAGAGTTAAACTGTGGTTCATTCAGTGTTAGACCAGATGGCTAGAGCTGTTGCTGCCAACTTGGATCATGAGCCAGAGAATGAAGTGCAGAAGGTAGTCATCTGGCCCCTTCTAGAATGTGCAGCCACCTCACAACTCTGCACTCTACCTACAGATGCTACACTTTAACTTCACAGCTTCTGGCCACCCCAATCAGACTCACACAGGTTAAGGTGAATTTATCAAAGAATTATGCATGGCTTTAAAGATGGGTGCTTGTTCTGTCTCATAAACAGTAGGCTGTAGGTTGTCTCATGAGGTTCCTGATAAGTTTAGAGACTGAGTAGCTGGCCAGTCTGGCTTAAGAGGCGTTTATTCATGCCCCACTGAATTGGTCCCTCTACGTTTCCAGCTTCTACACCTGTCCCCAATTGCTTATTGTTCTGGGAACTCCATGCTACACTTTTCTGTCATGGCTTCAGCCTATTCTTGGTTCAGCTTTCTCATGGCTTTCATGGAGCTCAGGCTTTTAACCTTCTAATCTTGCTACATCACTTTCAAATTCTGGAGAGAAGTGAGGTTGGTTATCTATATTCTTTTTAGTGTGTACAGAACTTTCCTTTCAGACAGACTATAGAATAGCTGCCCTAGCAGCAGATGCCAATCTACAGTTGGTGTATTTGTTAGCTATTGCTGTGTAACAATAACCACAGAACTAGCATCTTAAAACAACACATATTTCTTAGCTCACAGTATGTGTGTTCAGGAGTTCGTGCCTATCTTAGCTCAGTCCTCTGCCCAGGTATCACAGGCAATAGTTAAGGTGTCAGCTAGACTAGGTTTTCCTCTGGAAACTCAACTATTAAAGAATCAGCTCCCACCCTCAGGCAGATTGGCAGAATTCATTTCCTTGATGTATAAAATTAGGGCCAGCCTCTTGCAGGTGCTTTGCTGGAGCCACCCTGATTCGTGGAGGTTTCTTGGAGTTGCTACAGGCCGGCTGCGTCCTCGCCACGTGAGCCACAGAGCCGCTTCATCGGGCCAACCAGGAGTCTCTAGCCTGGCAGCGAGGCAGGCTTATGTAATGTGACATAATCCAGGTGAGGCATAGTAACCTCCATCTTGTATAAAAGACTGTTGTTTGAAATTCTCTTATTGTTAGATAATCTCTTGTCCTGTAAACTCTGTCATGGTCTCTTATTCTATAAAATGAGTTTGTTCTTAGTTCAAATAATAGAAAAAGATAAACTTAACTGTCTGACCTTGCAAACTAGCCATCTAACTAATATGCTGATATTGATGCCAGGTGCCTGTATAGATATGATACTCAAGGTTACAGATGTCTGTATAGATATGATATCTCATGGTTACAAGTTGTCTCTGCAAACAAAGGCTTGAAAAGTATAAATACGAGAAACTTCCTGTATGTGGGGCTCAGAGATTTGGAGGAGACGCCTCCCTCTGGGCAGTGTGCAATAAGCAACTCCTAATTAATTGGCTCATTAAGGTGTCTTGTATCGCATTTGCTGACTTATGATATAACACAAGAAGTGACATCCCATCATTTTTGCCACAGTATGTTGGATAAGATCACAGTCCTGCCCACATTCAAGGAAAAAGAATTATATAAAGGCATGAACATCAGGAGAGGAATAATGTGAGGTCATTTAGGCTCTGTCGCCACAACTAGCATATGTACATTTGGGATAGGAACAGTGTTACAGAATGTGGTGCTTGGAGGAGACAGATGCTGAGCGTGGCTTGGGTAATAAACAGATGAAGGTCATAAAAACAGCAGATGTAAACAAGTTCAAAAGTTTCATAACCTTTTTTTTTTTAATTTTATTGATTTTGTACAGAGAGGAAGGGAGAGAGAGAGTTAGAAACATCGATGAGACATAGTCATCGATCAGCTACCTCTTGGACACCCCCTACTGGGGATATGCCCGCAACCAAGGTACATGCCCTTGACCGGAATCGAACCCGGGACCCTTCAGTCCCCAAGCTGATGCTCTATCCATTGACCAAACCGGTTTCGGCAAAAGTTTCATAACCTTTATATGTGTTGCTCATTTAACTGATACAATCAGATTGAGGTAAGTAGCAGTATTCTCATCTTATGAATGAGTGAACTGGAAGAAACTAGTAGTTTCCTAGCTAGGGAGTTGGCCAAGGGTTGTGTCTGGACTTAAAAAATAAAAAAAATACATTACATGATCAACCAGCAGATGTGGTGTCTTTGGTGTCTTGACCTGTTTTGCACTAGTTTCCTTCTTCACCTCACCCCAAATTGGGGATTCCTGTTGGCATTGAATTGTTGCTAACGAACATTGCTTGACACTTTCTAGGTAGCAACTGTGGAACTGGAAGCAATCTATCAGGTGATTATTAAAGGTTGAGGTCAATAAAAGGCACTTCAGCCAAAACCGGTTTGGCTCAGTGGATAGCGCGTCAGTCTGCGGACTGAAAGGTCCCAGGTTAGATTCCGGCCAAGGGCATGTACGTTGGTTGCGGGTATATCCCCGGTAGGGGGTGTGCAGGAGGCAGCTGGTTGATATTTCTCACAGATGTTTCTAGCTCCCTATCCCTCTCCCTTCCTCTCTGTAAAAAATCAATAAAATATATTTTTTTAAAAAGAGAGATGAAATTTCTCTTTGGTTCTCCTTTAAAAAAATAAATAAAAGGCACTTCAGGCTTTGGCAAAACCCTGGAGCCAAACTGTGGAGAATTGGTGGAATTGTTGTTGAGATCCAATGTTTGGAGAGGTATCAATAAGAGAAGCTAAATTATTAAGGCCTTTGAATACTGGGACTAGAAATTTGGAATATATTCTAAATTTATTAGAATATCATGGATGAAAAGGACTCAGATTAATGCTTTAGAAAAAAACTGTGTGGAGAACAGATTGTGAGTAGGAAGAGAGTTGAATAGAGGCAGCACTCCTGTAATCCACACAAGCAATAATGAAAGTATGACCCAAGCCCTAGCTGGTCTGGCTCAGTGGATAGAGCGTTGGCCAGCGGACCAAAGGGTCCCAGGTTCTATTCTGATCAAGGGCACATGCCCGGGGTTGCGGGCTTGACCTCCAGCAGGGACTGCCCAAGAGGCAGCCAATCAATGATTCTCTCTCATCATTGATGTTTCTATCTCCTCTTCTCCCTTCCTCTCTGAAATCAAGAAAAGTATATATATATATATATATATAACATATATATATATATATATACATATATATATATATATATAAAATAAAAGTGTGACTCAAGGCTTATGGAAGGGATGGAAACGGGTAGAGATGACTCTGTAAGATGAAAGAGTAAAAACAAGATAAAACTAAAGGCAGAAAGGATGGTGATGCCATTAACCCAACCCAGACATCAGGAGGAGTAGAGATGAAGCAAATCAATAAAGGTGATTGATATATTACATTTCAGGGGCTGCGGGTGGAACTGCAGGTGCGAAACTCACTGCCATGTAGATACAGTTTTGAATTATTTTCAGGAACAATATTTGGAGCTGAGAGTGCATTTAACCAGTTAGGAAGATAGCGCAGCATTGTGAAAGAGGGCTGGAGAATGCTACACAGTTTTGGTGGAGAAGGTATAGTGGAGATGATAGGGATAAGAGAAGCAGGAAGAAGGGTGGATGCAGAGGCCAAGGGGAGAACGTTTTCAGCAGGATTGTCATAAATCAGACAAGGCGAGAAGCTGAGCAAGTCGCCTGCAGATTGGGGCATTTTAAGGAGGGTGGAAGCAGAATCCATCCAGTGTGGAGCCTGCCCGGAGGAGAGAGGAGGCTGAAGTACACTGCAGCAGTTATTTCGAAAGAAATTCGGTAAGGGAAGAAAGTGCGGAAGGAGAAGGCCTGGGAAGGAGGGCTCCTGAGGCAGCAGATGTCCAGGCAGCGGTGCAGGAGGGCGCAGGGACAAGCTCCGGGTCTGATGACCACCTGTGAAGCAGAGGAACGTCATGTTTATTATCAGCCCCAAATCCTGCTTCACAGCTTTGGCTGAGACTTTCACGTTATGAACTCCCACCCTGCAGCCCTCCCCACCGCCCAACCCAACAGTACCATCCCCTTCGCTTCCTCGTGATCCGGAGACAGCAGGTGCAGCGCCTCAGCGCCAGAAACGCTGTCGGAGCCGGGCTTCACCGGGGCTCGACTCCGGGGCGGGCAAACAGAATCGGTCCCCAGATGGGCTTCGGCGTCTGTGGCCTTCGCGGCAGCGCGGCGGCATCAGTGTCACAAGCAGCGCGGGGAAGGCAGCCTCTTCGGGAAAGCCCTCGGCTCCTTCTCCGCAGCGGCAGGCCTCCCTCACCCGCGCCGCACTCCCCTGGGGAAAATGAAAGCTAGTGCCTGGGCAGAAGCAAAAGGGCGGGATCCACTCTCCTTAACGCGCAAAGGAAAGGCCAGAACCAACCCTGAATCCCGAGGCGGGCCTTAGGCCTCTGCTGAACCGCCGGGAGGCCCCGCCCAAGCCCGCCTCCCAGAGCCGGGGACTACATTTCCCGTCGGCCTTCGCGGCCCCGCGGGCAGACCCGCCCTCCCGCTCGCTCACACTGGCGGTGACTGGTTCCCCGGAGGAGGGCGGGGCCTGCCTTAGCCAATAGGAGGGGTGCTCGTTACGGCGGCGGAAGCAGCGGCGCTGGGCTAAGTGGTGAGGGACAGAGTGCTTGCGCCCCGGCGGCGGCGGGGGCGGCGGCTGCAGCGGAGGGTCCGGGGCCGAAGACGTGGGGCCCCAAGCTGCGAGCACCCGGGAACGAGCTCGAGGCTGCGCGGCGACCACTCGGTGCAGCGCCCAAGTAATGGCGGGACGGGCACCGGGAACGGAGGGGCGAAGAGGGGAGGAGACGAGGGGGCGGGGCGGTCGAGCCGGGATGCAACGTCCGTCCCGCTGCGCGTCCGCGGGGAAGGGCAGCGGTGCCGGGTCCGCAGTGGCTTGGCCCCAGGCTGTATGGCGAGCGGGGCTCGGCGGGCGGACCCGGCGTCCTGCAGCCAGAGAGGAGAGGCGCTGGGTTGATTCGGGTGGGCCTGGGCCGTGGCGAGGAAGCGAGCGGCGGGGCGGGCGGGCGGGCAGCCTGGGAGTTTGGCTCCAGGAGCAGTTTAAAGTGACTCTCCACATCCGGGCCCTGCGCCCGCCGCTTTTAGACCCCGGCGAAGGCGAGGCCTCCGCTCTCCGCCCCCCGCGCCGGAGAGCCGTCTTCCCTGTCATTGGCTCCGCCTCGCCGGCTGGGACGGCCGCGGCCAGGCTCGCGCCTGATTGGCTGGCAGTCGGCGGGCGGGACCTGACTGCGCAGGGCGCGGCTGATTGGTGCCAGGTTTGGTGACGGCCGACCCGGGCCAATGGGCGGGCAGGGGTGTTGGGGGCAGGTCCGGGGAAAGGGCTGGAACGCCCGGCGGCGCGGCGCGGTCCGGGGCGGCCCGGCTCCGGGCGAGCGAGCGGGGCTGCCTGTGGTCCAGCCCGAAGCGCACTCGTTGAGTCCCGTCTGCGGCCCGGAGCTCCGCGCTGCCGCCGAGATGGGCCCTCCGCGGCCTGCCCAGCCCGGCGAGATGCAGGCGGGGGCGGCGGGCGGCGGCCGCGGGGTCCCGGACGCCGGCTCCCGCTCCACGTAGCCTCGGAGGCCCGAGGTGTGTGGGAACTGCCCTCCCTCTCCGCGGGGTGGGGGCGAACAGGGCGTCCGAGAGCTTGGCTTCGAGGGGCCAGGGAGTACATTGCAGAGGAGGCGTGGAGGTCCGGTCCCTCTGGCCCGGGGTCTGAAAGGGGGACAGTTCTTGGGAATTCCTTTTGGGTGAGGTTTCTGATTCTTTCTGAGGACTGGGCATCTCCTTCCGACCCCTGCTGCTCCCCTTGTGAGGGTCACAGATACCACGTACTGTATTGTGGCTGCTAGGCAGGATTCAGGTGTTTTAACGTGGAAACCCAGTATTTGTGGAGGGCCAGTATCCCCAACACCATGTAAACGACTTTGCTATTAATTAAACTTAGGTACATCCAAAATTACAGAATTTAGATCATTTCTGCACTGTATATTGATCACAAGTAATTGTTATAGATGAATAATGCTGCAGTGATTGTTTCCGAGGGGAGATATAGGTACTAAAGGTGCTTTCATTTTTCATTATAGATTTTAATCTAAGAACCCAGTAATAACCATATGATTGTATGCATGCAGGTGGAAATGAGTTCTCAGCAGTTTCCTCGGTTAGGAACTCCTGGCCCTGGGCTAAGCCCGGCTCCGGCACAGATCGCCAGCAGTGGTTCCGCAGGACTGATAAACCCAGCAGCTGCAGGTGAGACGTGAGATACTCTGTTGTTTCCGTTTTAAGAATATTGTCAGTTTTCTCATTAAAAATTAGCAAATTTCTCCTGTGATTTTAGTAAAGACTAAGTTGTCAAATTTAATGAAAGGACATGTTACAATTCTAATTTAAATTTAAGCAATTCTTTCCCCCACCCCCATTTTAGTCACATCATTCACATGTACTAGTGTATTCATGAAAGTTATAGTATAGATTTTAATAAATGCCTTCTCATTTACTTAAGGCCCAGAGATATGGTAATAAGAGCCCAAAGCTGTGTCGGACATAGGCCTTGTTTTAGAGGTCAGATATGCTGCTAACCATTCTCCAATATGCAGGAAAGAATTCTGTTGAATTAACAGTGCTGAAGGGGAAGAACTTCAAATAGTCTCCTTCTCTTTAGATATCACGTAAAAAGATGGCGCTGCAAAGTGAAATGACGCACTTTTTCCTACTTATTTTTCTTTGCTATGTGATTGCTCTGTTCTTTATTGTGGTAAATGGTGCCACTGTCTACTCATTGCTCAAACCAGGAACATCATCTTTAACTAATCTTTGTCTCTTCCATATAAGCTATGGCCTTCTGTCTAATGTTTCAACCTCTTTTCTATGACTTGGCTTCCCTCTGCCAACTTAGTTTTTGTTATAAATTTATTTTAGTTTTGTTTATTCTTGAAGTGGTAACTTGAAGCAACTTTATGTCTCCTGCATAATTGTATCTATCACATTTTCTGAACTCATTATAACAAATTCTAGGCTTTTTTTTTTTTTATTGACTTTTTATAGAGAGGAAGAGAGAGGGATAGTAAGAAATATCGATGAGAGAGAATCATCGATCAGCTGCCTCTTGCACACCCCCTATTGGGGGATGTGCCCGCAACCAAAGTACATGCCCTTGACCGGAATTGAACCCGGGACTCTTCAATCCACAGGCTGATGCTCTATCCACTGAGCCAAACCGGTTTTGGCAAATTCTAGGCTTTCTTGACCTTGAGAATTTGAACATTTTTTTTTCCCTTTTGCCACAATCTTGCTTCTTCCTTTCCACACTTATTTGTCTGGCTAATTTCTGTTCTTCTTGAGGTTTTAAGTCAGATGTCACTTTCTCTAGGAAGCCTTTGCTGACTCCCATCATCCATAACAATTGATTGTCTCCTGCCCTTCTGCTAACCAGTGTAGGGCACAAAGTAGTAGTCAGCAAGTTATTGTAGAAAAACTGAAAAATGCCTTATTCCTTCAACACTTTTACACTATTTTGTCTTTGGTGTAAATTCACAACAGAATAATTTAAAAGAGCATAGCTAAGATAATATTATTGAACATCTCTTCTTACATGGAATTATATTGCTCATTTTCAAAGCTGTTAGCAATAATTGCCGTCATATTTTGTTGAGAAGCAAATCATTGACTTAGACCAAAATTGTCTATAATTGCAAAGTTCAGAAGAATAGATTACAATTCTCTATTGCTTCAAGATTCTTTTCTGGTAAAAGTAAACTGAAATTGAGAACTCCAGATTTCTGTAAGGAAATGATAAATAGTTCCAAAAAGAGCTTAAGAAAGATGGTCAGTATATAATAACTTTTTAAAAATACATATTTTTATTGATTTTAGAGAAGGAGGAAGAGATGGAAACATCAGTGATGAGAGAGAATTATTGATCAGCTGCCTCCTGCATCCCCCACACTGGGGATTGGAGCCCACAATCTGGGAATATGCCCAATCTGAAATCAAACTGTGACTTCCTGGTTCATAGCTTGATGCTCAACCATTGAGCCACACTGGCCAGGCAGTACATTATATCTTTTTTTTTTTTTTAATCTCTATTGTTCAGATTATTACAAATGTGTTTCCCCCCCCACCCCCCAATTATTCCCCTCCACCAGGTTCCCACCCCACCCTCTGTCCTTTCCCCACCCCCCATTGTCCTCATCCATAGGTGCACAGTTTTTGTTCAGTCTCTTCCCGAACCCCCACTCCCCTTTTCCCCGAGAATTGTCAGTCCACTCCCCTTCCATACCTCTGATTCTATTATAATCACCAGTTAATATTGTTCATCAGATTTTTAATTCCCTTGGTTTTTAGATTCACTTGTTGATAGTTACGTATCTGTTGTTCATAGTTTTTATCTTTATCTTCTTCCTCTTCCTAAATAGCCCCCTTCAGCGATTCATATAATTCTGGTTTGGTGGTGATGAACTACTTTAGCTTTCTTTTATTTGTGAAGCTGTTTATCTGGCCTTCGATTCTGAGTGATAGCTTTGCTGGGTAGAGTATTTTTTGCTGTAGGTTCTTGTTATTCATCTCCTTGAATATTTCTTGCCATTCCCATCTGGCCTGCATGGTTTCTGTTGAGAAATTAGCTGACAATCCTATGGGTGCTCCTTTATAGGTAACTACCTGCTTTTCTCTTGCTGCTTTTAATATTCTCTCTTTGTCTTTTGCTCTTGAAATTTTAATTATGATGTGTCTTGGTGTGATCTTCCTTGGATTCCTTTTGTTTGGGGTTCTGTGGGCTTCCTGGACTTGTAAGTCTATTTCTATCCCCAGATGGGGGAAGTTTTCTGTCACTATTTCTTCCAGTATGTTTTCGGTATCTTGTTCTCTCTCATCTTCTGGGACCCCCATAATTCTGATGTTGGTTCGCTTGAAGTTGTCCCAGAGGTTTCTTACACTATCTTCAACTTTCTGGATTCTCTTATCTTCTTGCTTCTGCAGAGGAGTTTCCTCTGGCTCTTTGTGTTCTAAATCTTTGTCTTGATTCTTGCGATCTTCCAGTCTGTTTTTAAGACTCTGTGTAATATCGATATTTTTTTATTTCAGACAATGTTTTTTTCATTCTAGTTGATCCCTTATTATTTCTAGTTGCTCCCTTTTCATATCCTCATAGATCTCGTTTATTTTATCAGCCTTTTTTAGGATATTCTTGAATAACCTTATAACTATAGTTTTGAACTCAATGTCCAATCTTTTCTTTCCCTCCATCTTCTTCCTCTGTGTCTTGGCTCTTGTCTGCATTTCAATTGTTTCCCTAATTTGATGGAATAGTTTTGTGTGCTAGGTGTTCTGGTAGAGCCCAGTAGCACAGCCTTCCCAGTTACCTGCAGTGGACAGTCCTGGTGTAGCCCTTTGTGGGCTGTGTGTGCAGTCTTGTTGTTAAGCCTTGCTTATTGTTGGTATCACTGGGAAGCGTAGCTAGGAGGGCTTCTGTACCCCGCTTGAATGGGGCGGGGTCTCGGGGTGGCGCAGACAATCTTTGGTTCCCTGTCAGTCTCGCCTTAGAAAAGTCTTCTCAGTGAGTTTCAGAAGATTGATTGCAGGCGCGCGCACC
Source organism: Pipistrellus nathusii (assembly GCA_963693515.1). Lineage (NCBI taxonomy): Eukaryota > Metazoa > Chordata > Mammalia > Chiroptera > Vespertilionidae > Pipistrellus > Pipistrellus nathusii. Next base: position 83,698,283 of record OY882865.1, on the reverse strand, counting down.
TCTTTGGTAAAGGCACAGACCAGCTTGGATTCTGGCCAGTCCCTCCTTAGAGAAAGCCAGCCTCTGGGAGAGCTTCTGTGCTCAGCTTGGAGGGGCGGAGTCTTGGAGTGGTGCAGACAAGCTTTGTTTTCCCATCTGCTCCTCCCCAAGTGGCTCCTCCCCAAGTCCCGAAATAATGGCCTCTGGATTCACACACCTCTGAGAGATCTCTGCCTGGTGCCTGACAGTCTGGCCTCTCCCTGTCTGGGGCCATCTATCAGAGCAATAGTGTGGTTCTGTTTTCCTCTCGAACAAGAAAACCAGTCTCACATTAGCTGTCCGCCCTCTCTGCACGCCGAGAGTAAGCCAGTAGCGAACTCGGTCCGGCCCTCCCTCTCCATGTGCCGGGAGTAAGCCAGTGCCTTTTCGTGCGTGCAGTTCTCTGTACCTTCACAGCTCCTGAGGCTCAGTCTGCCTTCTCTCTCATTCCCAGATGGCAGAGCCTCCTCTCAGCTAGCCCTCCGGCGCTTCAGTGCAATGCCTCCCCTGTTTTCCAGTTCTAAATTCAAATTTGTTGTGGTAGGCCGCATTCGGGTGTCTACCCTAGGCTGCCTTCTTGGTTTCTCCCAAAGCAAAGTTTTGATTTCAGTACATTACATATTAATGAAATTGCCAGTAATCAAAGTCTTCCTGAACAAATTGATTTGGAGGAAATTTATGAAATTGTCCATTTTCCTTAAAATTTTAATTAGGGGAAAAATCTGTTTAGATTTTTCTAAAAATTGATAATGAGAGGCAGAAGTAAAACTGCTTTTATTCACAAACAACATGCTCATGTATGCAGAAAATCCTAAAGAATGTTTGTAACAAGCTGTTAGAACTAATGAGTGAAATTAATAAAGGTTTCAGGATAAATGTTTGATATACAAAAATCAATTCTATTGAACAATGAAATTTTTTAAATGTCAGTTACAGTGGCATAAAAAAAAAAGCCCACAGAAAAGTCAGGGATGTGTTAACAAAATATGGGTAAGACCTAAGATTAGAAAGAGATGTAAAACTTTGCTGAGAGAAATTAAAGATCTAAATAAATATAGACCTGTCATGTTCATGAATATTTTTTATACACTGATCTATTCATTTTCAATGTTTTTATTTTTATTTATTTTTAAAATCTTTATTGTTCGGATTATTACAGACTAGAGTCCCGGTGCACAAAAATCATGCACAGGGGCAAAGAGGGTGTTCCTCAGCCCAGCCTGCACCCTCTCCAATCTGGGTCCCCTCTCACAATCCAGGACTGCTGGCTCCCAACTGCTCACCTGCCTGCCTGCCTGATAGCCCCTAATTGCTTCTGCCTGCCAGCCAGATCACCCCCCTAACCACTCCCCTGCCAGCTTGATTGATGTCTAACTGCTCCTCTGTCAGCCAGTTTGCTCTCATCTTCCCTCCTCCGCCAGCCTGGTCACCCCTAACTGCCCTTCCCTGCAGGCTTGATCACCCCCACCTGTCCTCCCTTGCAGGCCTGGTCCCTCCCAACTGCCCTTCCCTGCTGGCCATCTTGTAGTGGCCATCTTGTGTCCACATGGGGGCAGGCAGCCATCTTGTGTGTTGGAGTGATGGTCAGTCTGCAGATAGGATGTTGATTTTATCCCCCAGGCCTCCCTCCCGCCCCACTGATCTCATTCATAGGTGTAAGCTCTTTGTCCAGTCTCTTCCCCCACCCACCATCACCCCTTCCCCTGAGGATTGTCAGTCCACTCCTTCCCATTCTATTCCATTCACCAGTTTGTTCTGTTCACCAGGTTTTTTATTCATTTGGTTTTTAGATTCACTTGATACATATGTATTTGTTGTCACTTTGTTCATTATTTTTTATCTTTACCTTTTTCTTCCTTTTCTTAGAGAGTATCATTCAGCATTTCATTTAATACTGGTTTGGTGATGATGAACTCCTTTAGCTTTTTTTTTTTTTCCCTTCAGTTTTTCTTGTCTGTGAAGCTCTTTATCTGACCTTCAACTTCGAATGATAGCTTTGCTGGGTAGAGTAATCTTGGTTGTAGGTTCTTGCTATTCAACACTGAAAATTTCTTGCCACTCCCTTCTGGCCTAAATAGCACCAGTGTGTGGGTGCTCCCTTGTAGGTAACTAACTGTTTTTCTCCTGCTGCTTGTAATATTCTCTCTTTGTCTTTAGCCCTTAGCATTTTATTTTATTTTTTATTTATATATTTTATTGATTTTTTTACAAAGAGGAAGGGAGAGAGATAGAGAAACGTCGATGAGAGAGAATCATCGACCAGCTGCCTCCTGCACATCCCCCGGATGTGCCCGCAACCAAGGTACATGCCCTAGACCGGAATCGAACCCAGGACCTTTCAGTCCGCAGACCGATGCCCTATCCACTGAGCCAAACCGGTTTTGGCTAGCCCTTAGCATTTTAATTATGATGTGTCTTGGTGTGGTTCTCTCTGGATTTCTCTTGTTTGGGGTTCTCTGTGCTTTCTTTAACCAGGTAGGGGAAGTTTTCTGTCATTATTTCTTCAAATAGGTTTTCAGTATTTTGCTCTCTTCTGGCACCCCCATAATTCGGATGTTGGTACACTTTGAAGTTGTCTCAGAGGCTCCTTACACTATCTTTTTTTTTTTTTTTAAATATATTTTATTGATTTTGTACAGAGAGGAAGGGAGAGAGATAGAGTCAGAAACGTCGATGAGAGAGAGTCATCGATCAGCTGCCTCTTGCACACCCCCTACTGGGGATATGCCCGCAACCAAGGTACATGCCCTTGACTGGAATCAAACCCGGGACCCCTCAGTCCCCAAGCCGACGCTCTATCCATTGAGCCAAACCGGTCCCGGCTCCTTACACTATCTTCATATTTTGGATTCTTTTTTCTTTTCCAGTTGGGTGTTTTTTGCCTCTTCGTAGTTCAAATATTTTACTTGATTCCTGCAGTCCTCTAATCTACTGTAGGTATCTCTGTTTATTATTCTTTATTTCAGCCAGTGTATGCTTAATTTCTGATTGGTTCTTTTCCATATCCTTGAAGGTCTCACTAAATATCTTGGAGGTTTCTAGAAGATTCTTGAGTAACATTATAACTGTGGTATTTTGTTTTCATCCATTTCTCTTATTTGTGACTTGTTTGTCTCCACATTTTGGCTGCTTCCCTGTGTTTGTTTCTATGGACTGAGTAGCTGCTAAGTCTCCTTGAGTTGATAGAGTGGCCTTGTGTGGTTGGTGTCCTATAGGGCCCAGTGGCTCGGCCTCCCCATCACCTGAGGTGGATGCTCTTGGTGCACCCCTTTGTGGGCTTGTTGCAGTCTTGTTGTAGTTAAGCCTTGATTGTTGTTGGTATCCCTGGGAGGAATTGACCTCCAGGCCAGTTGACTGTGAAGACCAGCTGTATCTACACTGGAAGATCTGTTGCACAGGAGACACCCTTATGGGGCAAGACTTGCTTCAGTGGGGATTTGGTGCTCACTGAGTCTTCCCCTTGAGTGTGACTCTTATGGATATGAAGAGTTGTAGCCCAGCATGATCTCATACTGACCGCTGGGTACACTGGCTCTTGGATCCCCAAGGAGGTGCATGGTCAGCTACTGTCTGGGGCCGCCCAGCGGGAGCTAAAGAGACATCTGCAGATTCCTTCTCTTTGTATGGGGTTTGGAGGTGCCCAGACCGGGCCCAGCTGTGAAGCAAGGCAGGCGACTGCTACTGGGCCTTGGGCCTTCATTTGGAAGCTCTGGCAATCTTTGACCCAGCTGCAGTTTGACAGGTTTTAGGCAGAGAAAGGACAGGCTACTCCTCTGCAAAAGCCAATGCGTACAGCTTGAGTGGGGTTGTTATAAATTGGGTGGGGCAGGGTCTCTGGGAATCACCAGGGCAGAGTAAACAGCAATGGCTGCCAGTCAGCCCTGCATGGAGAGGTCCCCGCATCTCCACGTGCCACATCCCATTGCAGGAACAATGATCGCTACGAGCACCTCTGAGAGAAAGCCAACCTTGCATTCCTGTCCTGATGTCAGACAGTCCAGTTTCTCCCCATATGTGCCGGGTCCCCCAGAACTTGAGTTCAGAGGCAATGGGAGCTTGTATCCTCCTCCCGATTAAAAGAGCAGCACATCCATGTGCCAGCACTTTCTGCACCTCCGCATCTCTTACCACTCTCACTGCGCTTTCTTCACCTCTCTAGTTGTGGAACTTCCACTCAGCCAGCTTTCCTGTGGTCCTGGGTGGTGGTAGTTCTGCCTTTTAGTTGTAATTTTGTTGTTATCGTGAGAGGCAGTAAGTACCTATGCCGCCATCTTGGTTCTCAGTATTTTTTTAAATAGTTTATTTTTATACGGGGAGAGAGATAGAAACATCTATTGGAGGTTGTCTCCGACAACGTGCGTCCCTCCCACCCCCAGGATCAAGCCAGCAACCTTTCGGTGCATGGGACAACCAACTGAGCCACACCAGCAAGGTTGAAAAACTCAGGATTTTATTTCTTTCATTAATCCTCACCCAAGGGTATTATTTTCATTTCATTTTAGAGAGAGTGGAAAGGCGGGGGAGAGAGAGAAACATCTATGTGAGAGAGACACTTCGATTGGTTGCCTCCCACATGTACCTGACCAGGGCCAGGAATCAAGCTGCTACCAGTATGTGCCCTTGACTGGAATTGAACCCAGGACCCAGCTGACCCTCTATCCACTGAGCCAAACTGGCTAGAGCAGAAAACTCAGTATTTTTAAGGGATCAGTTCTACCCAAGAGATCTATCTAAGGTTCAAAGAAATTCAAATAAAAATCCCATCAGGCTCAGTGTAAAAATTGACAGGCTAAATGTAAAATTTATGTGGAAATCTGAAGACCTTAAATAAAATAGCCAAAGCACTTTTGACTAAAAAGAGAAATTTGGAGAACTCTGCTGTCTTACTTCAAGACTTTGTTATAGCTACACTAATCAAGACAGTATAGTTTTGCCATAAAGATAGAGGTATGTATCATTGGAACAAAGTATAAGTAAATCCACACATAATGGTCACTTGATTTTTAACAAAAGTACATAGGAAATTCAATAGGGAAGTGATAGTTTTTTTCAACAAAATAATGCCAGAACACCAAAATACACATGTGGGGGGAAATGAACCTTGACCTTTACCTTCACCATACACAAAAATAACACCAAATGTGTCATCATGGATCTAATTCAAAAGTTAAATTTTCTAAAGCAAAACATTGGAGAAACTTTGCCAACTTAGATTAAGTAAAAATGGCCCGACTTCACGCTGTATAAAGAAGCAACTGATACATTAAAAATGACTGCTTGTCAAGATACTGTTAATAAAATAAAAAGGTATGCCACAGTTTGAGAAAAAATTTGCGATAAATGTATCTACAAAGGACTTCTATCCTAAATTCATAAAGAACTCTTATAACTCAGTAGTAAAAAGACAAACATCCTGATTGTTTTTTAAAGGGCAAAATATTTGAATAGAAACTTTTACCAAAGACTTCTTTAATGTCAAATAAGCACACAAAAGATACTCAACAGAATTAACCTTCGGGGCAGTGCAAATTGAAACCTCAGTAGGAAAAACTACACAATCACTGAAGTCACTAAAATGAAAAGACCACCAATACCAAGCTCTGATGTCTCTATGGAGTAAGTAGAACTCATACATTGTTTTTAGAAATGCAAAGTAATCTAGCCACCTTCAGAAACATTTTATATCTTATAAGATTACATAAATACACATTTACTATCCAACCCAGCAGTCCCATTCATAGGTATTTACCCAAGACATCATACATTAAAAGATTTACCCTTCAATGTTTATTTTTTATTTTTATTTTTATTTATTTTTTTATATTTTGTTGATTTTTTACAGAAAGGCAGGGGGAGAGAGAGAGAGCTAGAAACGTCGATGAAAGAGAATCATCGACCAGCTGCCTCCTGCACACCCCTTATTGGGGATGTGCCCGCAACCAATGTACATGTCCCTGACCAGAATCGAACCTGGGACCTTTCAGTCCGCAGACCGAAACTTTACCGCTGAGCCAAACCGGTTTCGGCCCCTTCAATGTTTATTGAAAATTATTCATAGCGAGAGGCCCAGTGCATAGATTCATGCACCAGTGGGGTCCCTCGGCCTGGTCTGCAGGGATCAGGCTGAATCTGGCCCCATGCACAGATTTGTCCAGGGCGTGTCTGGCCCATGTCCAGTCAGTCTCTCCCATTCCTGATCAAAGCCAGTTGGGGCTGGCCGGCTGGGGAGGGACCTTAGTAGGACTGCAGGGTTTGTCCAGCCTGTCTTGCCTAGTTCTGATTTGAAGGACCCCAGCAGCAAGCTAATCTACTGGTTGGAGCACCTGCCCCCTGGTGGTCAGTGCACATCATAGCAACTGATTGAATGATCAGACACTTAGTGTTAGGCTTTTATTATATGGGATAGCCACAAACTGGAAACAACCCACATTTTTTAAATTTTATTGATTTTTTACGGAGAGGAAGAGAGAGAAACATCAATGACAGAGAAACATCGACCAGCTGTGTCCTGCACACCACTCCCTACAGGAGATGTGCCCGCAACCAATGTACATGTCCTTGACCAGAATCGAACCTGGGACCTTTCAGTCCACAGACCGACGCTCTATCCACTGAGCCAAACCCACATTTTCTCACCTGGTTATTAGATAAGCAAAATTTGCTTTCTCCATTCAATGGAACACTAAGCAATAAAAGGAAACAAACTTACTGGTATACACAACCACATGGATGAGTCTCAAAAACATAATAGAAAATTGCCAAAACCAGTTTGGCTCAGTGGTGGAGCGTCAGTCTGCGGACTGAAGGATCCCAGGTTCCATTCCGGTCAAGGGCATGTACATTGGTTGTGGGAACATCCCCAGTGGGGGGTGTGCAGGAGGCAGCTGGTCAATGTTTCTCTCTCATTGACGTTTCTTGCTCTCTGTGTCTCTCCCTTCCTCCTCTCTGTGAAATATCAATAAAATATATTTTTTTTTTAAAAAGAAAAAGAAAATCTAGACACAAGGGACCATGTGTTGTATGTTTCTGTTTATATGAAATTCCAGAAAAGTCTGAAATTAGTGGATTTTATATGTAAATTGTACTTCGTTAAAGCTGTTTGAAAAATGGATAAGCCTGGCTGGTGTGGCTTAGTAATTGAGTGTCAATCCATGAACCATGAAGTTGCTGGTTCTATTCTAGTCAGGTCACATACTCAGGTTGCAGGCTTGATCCCCAATAGGGGGCATGCAGGGGGCAGCCTTTTGATGATGTTTCTCATTGATGTTTTATCCCTCTCCCTCTCTCAAAACATCAATAAAGAAATACATTAAAAAATTGAAAAAAGATATAAACATATCCTTCACAAAGGAAGATATATATGATGGCCTATTAGGTGTTGGGCCACCTTAATGTATCATGCTTTGATTGGTTGAACAGACCACCAGACACTTAGCATATTAGGCTTTTGTTATATAGGATTGCACCTTTGTAAAGTGGTTCTAAAAATCAAAAGTTAGAAAAATCTGGCCCTAACTGGTTTGGCTCAGTGAATAGAGTGTTGGTCTGTGGACTGAAGGGTCCCAGGTTCAATTCTAGTCAAGGGCATGTACCTTGGTTGCAGGCACATGTCCAGTGGGGGTTGTGCAGGAGGCAGCTAATTGATGTTTCTCTTGCATCGATGTTTCTAGCTCTCCCTCTGTAAAAACATCAATATATGTTTATATTTTAAAAAATTTAGAAAAATCTGAATGATCTGAGAGAAAAGTCAATATGCCAAAATATTAAATATATATTTATCTTTTCACCTAACATTTGTACTTTTGGAAAATTTTTCCTAAAATGACTTAATGAAGACTCAAAGTATAGATGTAGCCCAGCCAGTATGGACCAGTGGTCCACCCATGAACCAGTCATTGTACAAACCTGGTTGCATGCTAGATCCCCAGTGTGATATGTGCAATCAGTGATTCTCTGCCTGCAACCTGGGCATGTGACCTGACCAGGAATAGAACCAGCAACTTCTTGGTTCATGGATTACCAATCTATCACTGAGCCACACCAGCCGGGCTTTTTTTTTTACATTTTTTAAATCAGCCTTAGTGAAGTACAGTTTACACATAAAATCCACTAATTCCTCGTTTAAAATTAGGTACATTTTTATAAGAGTACACAGTACTGTAACCACACCATAATCATAATATAGAACATTTCCCATCTAACAAGTTCAATCATGGCCCTTTGCAGTGAATTCTCTACTACATTTATTCCTTAAAAACCATTGATGTGTTTTCTATCACTACAGCTTTGACTTTTCTGGACTGCAAGAGGGCGCAGGCCGGGCTGAGGCTCCCCTCCTCCACGCCTCCCCGTGTATGAAATTTTGTGCACCAGGGCCACTATGCATATATATTGATTTCAGAGAGGAAGGGAGAAGGAGAGGGAGATAGAAACAGAGATGAGAGAGAATCATTGATCGGCTGCATCCTATACGCCCCACACTGTGGACAGATCCCACAACCAGGGCATGTGCCCTAACTGGGAGCCTAACTGTGACCGCCTAGATCAAAGGTCAACGCTCACACACAGCCACGCTGTCTGGGTTGTTGTGTTTCTTGATCTGGGGTGTTGGTTACTCGGGTGTATTCAGTTTGTGCAAGATCATTGAACTGTACAATTAACATTTGTGCACTTTATGAGGGTTTTATTTCAATTAAAAAGTTAATAGCCCTGGCCAGTTTGGCTCAGTGGATAAAGCCACAGCCTGCAAACTGAATGGTCCTGGGTTTGATTCCGATCAAGAGCATGTATCTCAGTTGTAGGCTCCATCCCTGGCCCCAGTGGGGGTTTATGCGGGAGGCAACCAATCAGTGTCTTTCTCATGTCTATGTTTCTCTCTCTCCATCCATCTCTTAAGATCAATGAAAACATATCCTTGGGTGAGGATTAAAAGAAGAAAAATAAAATCTGAATGGAAAATAAAATGCCCTTCATTACAAAACAAAACAAAATAATAATTTGCCCCAGAGCAGAGATTAAACGTACAACCTAATATGTGCTTGACTGGAATTGAACCCGTGACCCTTCAGTTGTCTAGGATGATGTTCCAACCAATTGAGCCACAGTGGCCAGGGCTTAGATTATCTTTTTAATGTTAGTTTTTATGACATTTTCCACTGAGCCAAACCAGTTAGGGCAGTTTTTATGACATTTTAAATAAATATTTCAAATGAAATTATATCATGTATTGCACTTTCAATAATTTGAGCTTGTTTTAGTAGTTGTCAAGTGCTTGGTTCATAGGAATGGGAAAACCACAGGAACCAAAATAAGTCTCACAGGTGTGACTTTTGGTTTGCTCACCATCAGGGGAACTTAGTGCCCAAATTCTCTGATCAACTGACATTAACTGCAAGTTCCACTCTAGTATATGCTGTTATATTAATCACTATTGGAAAGGCATGACATGCTCTGCTACCCTTCTTCATCTTCACTAGTCAATGATGAGTCTTCTCGAGATGCTGAAGTCACTGCCAGGGAGCATATGGGATCCAGCAGCTCCCTCCAGGCCCGGGAAGAGAAGCAAGAGCCCGTGGTGGTAAGGCCCTATCCGCAGGTGCAGATGCTGCCTGCACACCACGCTGTGGCATCGGGCACCCCTGTCGCTGTGACAGCCCCACCAGCACACCTGACGCCTGCAGTGCCGCTCTCCTTTTCGGAGGGCCTTATGAAGGTAACGCAGAATTAAAATTTCACATTGAACCACAGCTAAAGACTGGCTGTGATATTGCTGACCATTTTCACCAAGTTTGAGGCTGAGTCCTAGTACCATAGTTTGCTTTGACCTATCAGTTCAGCTCTTCTTCTCACTTGGAGATCTGCTGTTCGGCAGTGTCTAGTCTTATGCAGCTGAGCAGTTGGCATCTTAGGAACTTTTCCAGTACTCATTTGACATTGATTTTATTCAAGTTATAGACATGCTAACTCGGCTGATCAATGATTCTCTGGGAGTAGCACTCTTTTTTTTTTTTTTTAAATTGATTTCAGAAAGGAAGGGAGAAGGAGAGAGAGAAACATCAACGATGAGGGAGACATCTTTGATTGGCTGCCTCTTGCATGCCCCCACTGAGGATTGAGCCACAACCCAGGCCTGTGCCCTTGACTGGATTTGAATCGGACCCTTTCGTCCGCAGGCCGACACTCTATCCACTGAGTCAAACTGGCTAGGACTGGAGTGACACTCTTCTCCAAGGTTTGGTTTGGTTTTAATATTCACCCAAGGATATGGTTACTTATCTTTTTAGAGAGAGAGAGAGGGGGGCGGGGAGGGAGGGAGGGAAGGAGAGAGAGAAACATCCATGTGAGAGGGAACATCATTGGCTGCCTTCCATACATGCACTGGGTGGGGATTAAACCCACAACCTAGCTATGTGCTCTGACGGAGAATTGAACCCACACCCTTTCAGGGTATGGGAGGGCACTCCAGCCAATTGAGCCCCTGGCCAGGGCCAAAGTTTTATTTTGTATGTGTGTCATTTTTTTTGTTCGTTTTTTAAGATATATTTTTCTTGATGTCAGAGAGTGAGAGAGAGGGACTCATTGATCAGCTGCCTTCTGCCAACCCCACACTGAGGATTGAGCCCACAACTCTGGCATGTGGCCTTGATCAGAATCAAACCTGGGACCCTGCAGTTCGTAGGCCAACACACTATCTGCTGAGCCAAACCAGCTAGGACCTGAGGTTTTCTTTTAATAGCTTGCTAATTTGGGGATAAATGAGAATATTACCTATTGTAGTCATGTTTCAGTTCCTATGAGGTTTGCTTGCTTCTGCTCACTCCTGGGGGAGGCAGCATTGTGTAGGAGATTGTGGGCTGTAAGCCGTATAGATCTGGACTTTATGCCCGTTCCCGTTGTTGCTCTTTGTGTGGCTTTGAGCAAATGACAGACTTGTTTTGCATGTTCCTCATCTGTGCTGATCCTCCAGCGGAAAAGCTATGATGATGAGAGGAAACATACAAGGGTTCTGGCATCTTTCCTGGCACTCTCCAGGGTTGACTTGTGTACTTTTAACTTTAACACGAAATACGTTACTCATGCAACGTTGTGGGTAACGTTTCGCGTGCTTTTCGGTTTGCAGCCGCCCCCGAAGCCCACGATGCCTAGCCGTCCCATCGCTCCTGCTCCACCTTCTACCTTGTCACTCCCTCCCAAGGTTCCAGGGCAGGTCACAGTTACCATGGAGAGCAGCATTCCTCAAGCTTCAGCCATTCCTGTGGCGACCATCAGTGGACAACAGGTTTTCCCCTCTTAATCTATTGATTTTCAAACTGAGATGCCAGACTGTAGATCATTATTTATTGAATGTCAGCAGTGTATTAGGCACCGCACTAAGTAAAAAATTAAACAGGCATTTATATCTGCAAGAGGAAGATGGTAGGTTTGAGAGAGAAGTAGCTACGGTGAATAAAGCCAAATGCACAGCGGTCTGTCGTTTGGCCAATAGATGCCGAGACCTGCTCTGCGTGAGGCACTGCCTGCCCTGAGACGCAGGTCTAGAGGACCCAGGCCGTGTCCTTGCGCTCAGAGCCGGTGGCGCTGGGCTGAGTTCAGCATGTGGGTGGGCTGAGAGCTCGCACAGCAGTGCTGCTCTTCCAGGTTTGCTCTGAGGACAGCAGCTGCATCTCTCTTGAGTGACTGGCGGGTTCTCTAGCATCCACCGATCAGGACAGTTCTTTTTAAGTCTTTTGGGGGTTTGGGGGTGTGTGTGTGTGTGTGATTTTTAAGTCCTTTCCCAAGGTTATTTCTCCATTGATTCTGAGAGAGTGGAAGAGAGAGGGAGAGACGGAAACACTGATGTGAGAGAAACATCGATTTGTTGCCTCCTGCATGTGCCCTGGCCAAAGCCTGGGCAGGGGGAGCCTGCGCCTGATGTACACGCACTGGACTGGAATTGAATATAGGAACTTTTGGTCTGCAGACAGACACTATCCACTGAATCACACTGGCTAGGGCTTAAAGTCTTGTGTTTTAAATTAAAAATTTTTTTTTGAAAATGTAATTCTTCTGCATAATATATACAGTATTTGATTTACTTAAATATTTTAAATTACCCATGAAAAATACTAAACCTTAAAACTTTCCCTTTAAGTTTTCAAGGAAAAAAAAAATCGGTATTCCAGAAAGGTGCATTGTGTTTTTACTTTTTTTTTTTTTTTTTTTTTTTTTTTTTAATATATTGTATTGATTTTACACAGAGAGGAATTGAGAGGGACAGAGAGTTAGAAACGTCGATGAGAGAGAAACATCGACCAGCTGCCTCTTGCACACCCCCCACTGAGGATGTGCCCGCAACCAAGGTACATGCCCTTGACCGGAATCAAACCCGGGACCTTTCAGTCTGCAGGCCAATGCTCTATCCACTGAGCCAAACCGATCCCGGCTGTTTTTACTTTTGTCTCATTGCTGAGTACTCTAAGAAGTTGTCTGCCCCCTCCCCCCGCCAGCCTCCTTCCCTTCCCCTAAACACACACACACACACACACACACACACACACACGAGAAGCACTGGTTTAGGGTTGGGAGAATATGAGGAAGGGTTATCTAGGAGTGAACTGAAGAACCAGTATAGGAGTACTTGCTGGATTCTAACTGACTTTTACTTAGAAACAGAGCATAAAGAATGGATGACTGCAGTGGCATGCAAAGGAAATGGTGAGAATAGGAAAAAAAAAAAAAAATCAGCTTTTGGCCACGACAGAAAACAAGCCTGAAAGAGTGATATTGAAGATGAGAGTGTCCAGAGTGGCTAGTCAGTTGTGGCATGTGTCTGGGGTCCAGCTAGTGGGTGTGTTCTCACAGGCACTCACCGGGCCTGCCCACAGGCCACCGTGCAGCGTGCTGTGGGGAGAGCTCAGTGTCCTTCCCTGGGCGCGGCGCTCGGAGAGGAGCAGCTGGTCCGCATTTGGAGACCACGGAACTACCGGAAGCAACATCTAACCACAGGGGCTTCGACTCTCAGGGGGAGAACATTGCCTCGTGTCTGTTGCAGGGCCATCCCAGTAACCTGCACCACATCATGACCACCAACGTGCAGATGTCCATTATCCGCAGCAGCACTCCCGGGCCACCGCTGCACATCGGAGCTTCGCATTTACCTCGAGGTAAAGTCTGCACGTTTTGTTCAAATTCTTGAAATGTAGTATACATTTGGTAGGAGATATGTTACACAAAACATATCCGAAACTAGTTTATTCACATGACAAGACAGTAGAAATAAGTGCAGTACGTGGTTTTAGCATCATGTAGTATGTGCTTATTATAGATACAACAAGTGTGTGTGTGTGTGTGTGTAAACTTAAAGCAATTTAGATTTTTTTAAAAAATAAATCCTAATTGTTCATATTATTAAAGTTCCTCATTTTTTCCCCCCTCCACCAGGTTTCCACCCCTCCCTCTGCTCTTTCCCTACTCCCCATTGTCCTCATCCATAGGTGCACAGTTTATGTTCAGTCTCTTCCCGCACCCTCCACTCCTCTTTTCCCCGAGAATCGTCAGTTCACTCCCCTCCCATACGTCTGATTCTATTCACCAGTTAATATTGTTCATCAGATTTTTTAATTCCCTTGGTTTTTAGATTCACTTGTTGATAGTTACGTATTTGTTGTTCATAATTTTTATCTTTATTTTCTTCCTCTTCCTAAAGAACCCCCTTCAGCAATTCATATAATTCTGGTTTGGTGTTGATGAACTCTTTTAGCTTTATTTTTATTTGTGAAGCTCTTTATCTGGCCTTCGATTCTGAGTGATAGCTTTGCTGGGTAGAGTAATTTTGGCTGTAGGTTCTTGCTATTCATCACCTTGAATATTTCTTGCCATTCCCGTCTGGCCTGCATGGTTTCTGTTGAGAAATCAGCTGACAATCGTATGGGTGCTCCTTTATAGGTAACTACCTGCTTTTCTCTTGCTGCTTTTAATATTCTCTCTTTGTCTTTTGCTCTTGGCATTTTAATTATGATGTGTCTTGGTGTGGTCCTCTTTGGATTCCTTTTGTTTAGGGTTCTATTTGCTTCCTGGACTTGTAAGTCTATTTCTATCCCCAGGTGGGGGAAGTTTTCTGTCACTATTTCTTTCATTATGTTTTCGGTATCTTGTTCTCTCTCATCTTCTGGGACCCCCATAATTCTGATGTTGGTTCGCTTAAAGTTGTCCTAGAGGTTTCTTATGCTATCTCCAACTTTCTAGATTCTCTTGTCTTCTTGCTTCTGGGTCTTTGTGTTCCAAATCTTTTAATTGATTCTTGCAATCTTTCATTCTGTTTTTAGGACTCTGTATAATATTTTTTATTTCAGACAATGTATTCTTTATTTCTAGTTGCTCCCTTTTCATATCCTCATAGGTCTCATTTATTTTATCGGCCTTTTCTAAGAAATTCTTGAAAAACTTTATAAGCGTGGTTTTGAACTCTATATCCAGTCGCTTTTTGTCTTCCATTTCTTTGTTTGTGATACGTTTCTTTGTCTTGGCATTTTCGCTGCTTCCCTGAGTTTGTAGGGTGGCTTTGTGTGCTAAGGTGTCCTATATGGTTCAGTGGGTCAGCCTCCCAGTTATCTGAGGTGGACACTCTTGGTGCCCCCTTTTGTGGAGTGTGTGTACAGCCTTTTGTAGGTAAGTCTTAATTGTTGTTGGTATCACTGAGAGGAACTGACCTCCAGGCCAATTGGCTGTGAGGATCAGCTGTGTCTATGCTGGGAGACAGCCTTATTCAAAAACCTCTGTGCTCAGCTTGGATGGAGTGGAGTTTCAGGGTGGAGCCTACAGCCTTGGCTTCCGCTTAGCCCCGCCCTATGTGGTTCCTGAGTCTCAGTGTCCCTCAGTGTCCTTTGGTACTCACTGCAAGCACCTCTGACAGAAAGGTGCCCTTGAGTTTTGCCCACTACCAGATAGTCTAGTCTCTCCCCCAATGAGCCTGAAACTGGGGTTTAGTGCAGTTGGAAGTGGGGTTCAGTGCAGTTTGGAGCTTTTCTCTCCTTCCCGCTAGGGCAATCCAGCAGCACAGTCAACAGTCAGTCCTCTGCGTGCAATGTGCACGACTCTGGGGCTCTGCTTTTTGCCGCTCCCCTGAGTTCCCGCCTTACAGCCTAGTATCCCTCTGTATGTGTCTGGGTCCCCAGGGTCTCGTCCAGAACTGGTGTTCAGTGCAGTTGGAACTGGGGTTCAGCACAGTCCGGAGCTTTTATCTCCTTCCCACTAGGGAACACCAACCAGACACTCAGCCGCCCCTCCTCTCCGGCTCAGTCCTCTCCCCACGTGCACACAGTGTCTACGTACCTTAGGCTTTTACAGCTCTTCTGATTTTCCTTCTGGTTTTCGCTTTCCTTCTAGTTATAGAATTTCCAGTCAGTCAACTTTCCTGTAGTTCTGGATAATGTCCACTTTATATTTTAGTTGTATTTTATTGAAATTGTTGTGTGAGGCTGCAGTTAGACGTGTACCTATGCAGCCATCTTGGTTTCCACAATTTAGATTTTTAATGTCTAAAAATGGTCCTTTTTAAAGAACTCCTCAAGGCTATGATAGCCTAAACATGGTCTTATTTTTAATAAATTGCAAATACAAATACTGCTGAGTTGCAAATACTAACTCCTATATGTTTAAAGTTTTAACCAAAATTTTTTATTCTCATAGCAGTAAGATGTTGTCTTGCAATTAAGTTCAAATCAGTTATGAGTTATTAAATTTAATGAAGTTTCTCAACTTCCTGGTCAAAAATGTTACTTTTTAATGGAGTGTATAAAATCATTGCTTGCAAAATTGGATTAAAAAAATGCAAAATCAGGTTTACTCTGGCTTAACGTAACTTTGTAAGTCACAAGGTGAGGCTCACAGATGGCAAGGCATCTTTGTAAGATCAAAACTTTCCATGAATATACTGAGTCATCGTCTGCCTGTCACAGCGTTGGCATTGCGCTGATGGTGCAGAGGCAGCGGTGGATCTGGTGGACCCTCCCTGTCTGTCTGGTGGTTAGATTGTTGGAGGGTTGGCCTGCATCAGCAGAGGCACCAAACCAGGCTCCTCACTGCTTCATTGCTACATACTTGCAGCTAAGAAAATAAAAAAAAACCCCACCCAATTTCATTGTTTCAAGAAGCAATACAGATCAGTAAACTTGTTAAATCTCAGCCCTTGAGTGCACAGTTTCTTAATTTCCTATGTGATGAAATAGGCAGAATTTCTACTGAATACTGACATTGAGTTTTAGGAATTCTGATTATATTCCCAAGGAATATAATGAGAACTATTTAAATTTTTACTAATGAAAAAAATATTTTCCAGGTGCAGCAGCTGCTGCTGTGATGTCTAGTTCTAAAGTAACCACAGTCCTGAGGCCGACTTCCCAGTTGCCAAATGCTGCAGCAGCTCCACCAGCAGTCCAGCACATCATTCACCAGCCAATCCAGGTACGTGTAGGGTGTAGGGTGTCAACCAGGAAGTGTGAATGCTTACTCTGAGTCATTCGTTCTGCTAGGCAGTGAGAATCCTTTGACCTCAAGTGAAGGGAAGGTTGAATCGTATACAATGTCTGATCCTCTGTAAGAATTTAGAAGAGGCCGGAAGCCGGTTTGGCTCAGTGGTAGAGCATTGGTTTGCGGACTGAAGGGTCCCAGGTTCGATTCCAGTCAAGAGCATGTACATTGGTAGCGGGCACATTCCCGGTAGGGGGTGTGCAGGAGGTGGCTGGTCGATGTTTCTCTCTCATTGACATTTCTAGCTCTCTGTTTTTCTCCCTTCCTCTCTAAAAAAAAAAATCAATAAAATATATTTTTTTAAAAAAAGAATTTAGAAGAAGTAGTAAAGAAAATTGGCTTTTTTTTTATTTTTAAATCCTTACCCCAGGATATGTTTTTATCGATTTTAGAGAAAGGAAGGGAAATAGAGACAAACATCATTGTGAGAGAAACATCCATCATTTGCCTCCCGTATGTGCCTGACCAGGATCAAACCTGAAACTTTCAGGTGCACGGGACACTCCCGCCAGCTGAGCCACGCTGGCAGGCGAGCTTTTTGTTAGGAGGAGGGTGGTAACGAGATTTTGAGGAAGTGAGGGGCAGTGCGGTGAGCAGTGGCAAGGAAGACAGTGATTGTTCCCTACAATGTTTATTAGTAAAGACTGGTTAGAGCTGAGCGGCTCTAATTTGGATAGGGGTTTAGGAACCCCTAACTGTTTTACACACATATGTATACTTTTTGAGGAAGACAGTCTGTGTATGCTTTTCAGCTTCTTTCAAGGAAATTTGCACTCTCCGTACTACTGAAGTATAATGCAAGATTAAGTGATATTGTTGTGTCTCAAAACAGAACTCTTAAGATATGGACTGTAAACTTGATTTTGTACGCTGCAGAGAGCTACTTAAGTTTTTTGAATAATGTATAATCAGACAAGTATCTGTGAGAAATGAACATAGCTGAATTACATGTAGGAGACGAGATTGGTGATATGTATCAGAACAGGTTTAAAACAGTGAGGAAAAGTGCTGATTAGGACACTGGGTAGTACATGTCCAGCCTAGAGCTTTCTAATTAAAAAGAATAAAAGACCTTGCTGGCTAACAAAGCACTTAGAAACTGATGAGGTTCCCCTAGGAAGACATGTGGCAGATAGGGAGGATTGGCGAAGGAGGGGAACTGAGCGAGGACAGTGAAGCAGCTCTCAGGTCAGACAGCAAGCTGTAACCATAGGCACGGAGGGAAGAAGCACGTAGGGAAGCACAGAGCTCAGGAATGGCCAGGGTTTGTC
The DNA here is from genome assembly GCA_963693515.1 of Pipistrellus nathusii. NCBI lineage: Eukaryota > Metazoa > Chordata > Mammalia > Chiroptera > Vespertilionidae > Pipistrellus > Pipistrellus nathusii. The sequence continues at coordinate 83,680,488 of OY882865.1, read as the reverse complement.
TGGAGGTCACAGTTCCATTCCTGGGTTGGAGGCTCGATCCCCAGGAGGATCAAGGATTCTCTCTCATCATAATGTTTTGTTTCGTTTTGTTTTCTCTCTCTCTCTCTCTCCCTCTCACTCCCTCTCTGAAATCTATAAAACATATTGTGATATAAAAAAATAAAAAAAGTGGGCAGAATTTGCAGATTTAAGTATATGTAACAAGGTCAAGAAAGAGGACCCACTGAGAGGAGCTCCGAGAAATGGCAGGATTGACAGTGGACAAGCAGGGGAAGCCCGTGTGGAGCTCAGTTGTCAGGTGAAGGTCTCACATACATGTAGCGGTAAGGGAAGTGTGTCCGTGTGAACGCCTCCAGAGAGCATCTGGACACTGAATCTTTTGAGAGCAAGAAGGCCACCACTGTGTGTTTGCCTTTAGTACGCTAACATGGATGCCCTGAGGGCCAGCCACTCGCTCTGTCCAGGGGCTGAGGAGCCCTCTGCGGACCGCACTGGTTTGCATGGTAATGTCAACTGTCTGCACCAGGGCCAGCAGCAGACATGTGGGAAATCTGGATCTGAAAGGTTCCGGCCAATTTGTACTGACACTGATAGTAAGACAGAATTTTTAATCCAGTTGTACTTAGAAAGAAGGGACTTGTGTTTTATCCAACCAAAATTGTATTTCTTTTTTATAAGTCTGACTCTTGGATAACAACATAGCCAAAAAGATAATTCCTTAATAAGAATGGTACATAAACATACTTACTTGAAGGCCCAGATTTCAAATTATACTTTTAGTGTTTGTCTTACTATATGTTGTTTTGATTTTTGTTTTAAGTGAAATATTTTTTTCTCTACCTTGGTAGTCTCGTCCACCTGTGACGACTTCTAATACCATCCCTCCTGCTGTGGTAGCAACTGTGTCAGCCACCAGAGCTCAGTCTCCAGTCATTACTACAGCAGCAGCGCATGCTACTGATTCAGCACTGAGGTATGTCTGGGTGTTCGATGATCAGGCCATTCTTCCTTCTTCTCTCCCTTTTTCCTTTCCATTCTTAACGCCTTTCCTAACTCAATAAATACTTACTGGGTCCTTTTTAAAATGAGCTATTAGGTGTTCTAATTACTGAGGATAAGACAAATTCCTAGCTCAGAGTTTCTATTTTAGGGTCTGGAGACACAATTTAAAAATATATTTATATATACACTTTTTTAGATGATGAAAAATGTTTCTGGGGAAAATTAGATAGGGTGAATGTCATTTGAAATGATGGGGGCTAGTTTTCCATGACGTGACCAGGGAGGGCTTTGATGAGAATACATTTGAGCAGATGTGATAACCATATGGCTGTCGGGCGAAGAGCATTGGACGGTGGGCCCTGAGACAGGATATGTTTGCCCATGAAAGGAGCAGCAGGAGGTTATTTTAGGAGTGTGCAGGGTTCCCCAGTCATCGGGTGTATGGCCCACACTATGATTTAGTCTGCTGGGTTTCAGTGAGAGCCTCAGTGGAGTTTGATCTGACATTTTAGGAGGATCAGCCTGGTTGCGGGAGAGAGTAGGCTTTAGAGAGGCTAAGTTGGGGACAGAGGAATTGTTTGGAGGGCATGGCAGAAACCCAGGAGAGATGATTGTTGGGGATAAAATAATATGGTTTAGATTCTAAATAGAATTTATTAAGATAGTCAAGAGAATTGTGGAGGAATTGCATAGAGAACTATGGAAGAAAGAAAAGAGCTAGGATTAGGCCAGCACTAGGTGGCTGTGCAGCCAGGAGGGTGCAGCTGCATTAACTTCAGATGGAGTTTTCTATGCAATTCCTCCACAATTCTCTTGACTATCTTAATAAATTTCCACCCTCCCACTGTACCCTCGGACTCACAATTCATCTCTAGTGGCAGCGGCTGGGAGGAGGAAACTGGGCCCAAATGACCAAAGAACCGGGCCAGCTCTCACAGTGTGGGGGGCAGGGCTGAGTAGGCTGAGGAGCCTCGCAGGGCAGGGGCAGTGAGCATGGCGCTTCGAGGGGCTGCTGAGGCAGAAAGCGTCATGCGGATGGGCAGTAGAGCCCAAGGAGCCTCGTGGGGCAGGGCCTGTTAGCGTGAAGGTCATGGGGTAGGGGCCGCAGAGGTGGAGGGGTGATGCTGGGCAGCAGACATGGCCCTGATTGCAGCCAGGCCCAGGGAACTGAGCCGTTTAATCGTGTGCAGGGCTACTAGTAGAGTAATAAGGGCCTAGAACCAAACAGAAGAAAATCACGTTTAAATGCAGAATAGTGCCTAGAACTCACCTTTAATATTAGCTCTTATCGCTTACTAGCTGTGTGACATCAGGCAGGCTGCTCCGCTCCCCTCTCTTTCAGTCCCCTCTTCAATAAAATGCAGACTCGTTGGTAATTGACTATGTTGCCTGAGGCACAGAGACACAACTGCCCAACATAAAATAGACTGGGTGTAATCATTTTAACTTTGTTACCTTTAAAAAGTTAATAGATTCAGATGTTGTGTTGAAACTCAAAGGTATAAATATGTACCCAATGAATTCTATGGCTAGAGTGGAGTCGTCATCCGTCCCTCCCCCCCACCCCCGTTTTATTGGAGCATCTATATTTTCTAGTGTATTGAGTTTTTAATAATAAATGGACGTTGAATTTTGTCAGATTGCTTCAGCATTCATTCATACAACAAATATTTATTGCGTACCAGTCATTGCTCTGGACACTAGAAATACATTAGTAAATCAAACAGACAAAAACCCTAATAATCAGATGATTTTTCTAATTACATAAATGTGATAAATTGCTAGTATCTAACTCCCTTTGAATTCTGGAGATAGAAAATTTAAGCAGGCCATTTTCCATAGACAAAATAGAAAAAATTTTGAAGTACTATCTCCCAGAAAAGCGCCAGGACCAGATTATTTCACTGAATCCTACCAAACTCCCAAAGAGCAGATAAACCAATGATGGTTAAATTGATTCAAGAGAGAAAAAGAAGGAAAGTTAAAATAAAAATTTAGGTGATAGGTGACTGTTAAATGATTCAATCCTTTCTATCAGTATTTGATTATTTTTGTTGTTTTTCATTACTTAGTGGAATGAAATTGTCTTACTTTCTTTGAGAAGGGCTGATTAGGCATGGAACAGAATGGGGAATCTCAGAGGGAATGCATGGGGGGACAGGAAAGTAATCAACCACAAGGACCTTGATTGCATATAGGCATGACCCATGGACACAGACAATGGGCCTGTGAGAGCCTGGGGCTGGCAAGAGGGGGCAGGTGTGGTGGGAAAGGGGATATCTACCTAATAAAAGATGCTAATTGCCCATACTTTCACTATGCGCACTAGCCAATCAGGAGTTAGTATGCAAATTAACCCACCTTTGTTGGGTTAATTTGCATATGCAGGAGCGACCAGGACAGGGCAGGACACATGCATCGTTGCCATGGTGACAACAGGCATTCCGCACCGCCCTAGTCACTCAGGGCCTCTGGGCAACTTGGGAAGGCAGAAAGGCTACTCAGGCCAGAGCAAAGACAGTGCCAGAAGCCAGGGCAACAAAGGCCCATTCTTGCACGAATCTTTATTTGTGCATCAGTCCACTAGTATATAATACTTCCAACATTAATTATTTTTTTAAAAAAGAAGAAGGGCTTATAGGATCCTGTCGAATTGGGCAGGAACAGCCACAGCTAATTTGTAGCATGTTGGGGTTCCTGTCCCACCCTGCCTGGAAGGCAAAAGCTGGTTCCAGTCTGACCTTTGGTATGTGAAATTTTTCTTCAACATCTGCAAGGGGGCCTCACCTGAATTCTAAGCTCAGAGAGAGAAACTTCTGACCAGGGATGGAACTTGCAACCTAGGTCAGCCTCTCGCTGGAGGAACCACAGCCAGGGCATGGGCATCCTGTGGACAGCTGCAGATCATGTTGCAACATCCCAACCACAGCATCATGCTCAAGGGGTAGAGCTTTGCTGAAGTGAGTCCTCCGTGGTCATTGCGGCAGCCATGAATTGACCTGGGAGTCCATCCTTCTCATTGATGTGTCAACAGCAATCAAGGCTCAATACAACGGGAGGGTGTATACAACCCAACTCAGCAGCATTAAAGAAAAAAAAGTAATGAAGGATAATATATTAACTGAAATAATAAATTACAGGAAATCAACAGTAGAGTAGATGAAGCTGAGAATCAAATTTCGTTCTCTGATTTGGAATATAAGAAAGCCAAAAACATTCAATCAGGACAGCAAAAAGAATCTAATAAAATGAGGATTGTGTAAGGATCCTCTGGAACAACTCCAAGTGTACCAGTCTTTGCAGCAGAGGGGGTGGGAAGGAGGAAGAGAGCAGGACATTGTGAACTTCGGAGGCCTTGCAGAGGGCTGCACCCTGGAGCCGCCCGTTCCCTGCCATGGTGACTCCCACCATGGTTTGGAAGTCACTATGGATGGTGAGCCTTGGGCCGGGTCGTCTACAAGCTGTTTTCAGACAAAGTTTCAAAGACAGAAACTTTGTGCTCTGAGCACTGAGTAAAAAGGATTTGGTTATAAAGGTTCCTGCTTTGTCAGAATTATTCCAAGGTTTATGTGTCAGGCTGGTGATTTCACACACCATAATGGCACAGGCTGCAAGTCCATCTATGAGGAGAAATTATTTGTTAATATATTTTTATTGATTTCAGAGAGAATAGGAGAGGAAAAGGAGGGAGAGAAACATCACTTATGAGACAGAATCATTGATCGGCTGCCTCCTGCATGCCCCTCAAATGGAATTGAGCCCACAACCTGGGCATGTGCCCTGACGGGATCAGATGTGATTTTTCTGGTTCATAGGTAAATGCTCAACCCACTGATCCAAGTTGGCTGGATTATGGGGAGAAATTTGATGATAAGAATTTCATCCTTTTAATATATAGACTGATTTCAGAGAGGAAAGGAGAGGGCGAGAGAGAGATCATACGGGTCCTGGCATCTTGTCCATGGCAAATGCTGGACCCGATATAAATGGCTCCCCGTTTTCATCTGCACTATACAAGGCAGCTCCCATAAGACCATCAGCTGGTTTAGCAAAATAAAGTTTTCAGGCCAAGAGGGATTGAAAAATATTCAAAGATGAACAGCAAAAACCTACAACCAAGATTAGTTTACCCACTAAAACTATCATTTAGAAATGAAGGGCAGATAAAAGAGCTTCCCAGATGAGAAAAAGCTAAAGGTGTTAATCACCACCAAACTAGTATTACAAGAAATGTTAAAGGATCTTATTTGAGAAGATAAGAATATGCACAATAATTTGGCAAAAAATTCTTATCTGTCAACAAATGAATTTTAAAAAATGAAGAAGCAGAACAGAAACAGATTCATAGATAGAACATTTGACAGTTGCCAGATGAGAGGAGGGGTTGGGGGCTGAGTGGAAAAGGTGAAGGGATTAAGAAGTACAAATCGTTACACAGGGGTCATGGGAATGTAAAGTACAGCTGGAGAGCATTGTTAACATTGTAATAACTGTGTGGAGTGAGCTGGGCACTAGATTTATTCAGGATGGTCACTCAGTATGTTATAGGATGCCTAATCACTGGGGGTGCCTAAAACTAATATAAAGTGTGGCACCTGTAATGGAAAATTAAAAATGGCTCAGCTCCAGCCGGGGCGACTCAGTGGTTGGGCTTTGTCCTGTGCACCAGAGGTTACAGATTCAGTTCTGGTCAGTGCTTATGCGATGAGACTCGATCCCCAGTGGGGTCATGAGTTCCCGGAGGCAGCGCCTCAATGTTTCACTCTCACATGGCGTTTCTCTCTCCCTCTTTCTTCTCTTAAGTTTCTTCTCTCTCTCAAAATCAATTTAAACTTTTTGAAAAAATTATTTAAATTAAAAATTTTAAGTCTAAAAAAGAAAAGAAGAGCATGTAGGACTGATGTTTTAATATTAGTTTTCACATGATTAAAATCGTTTCCCCAGGTATCCCACACCTTAGTGGCAGTTTGGCTGGTGAGAAGCTCCACTGCCCATTTGGTAACTCCTGCTCGTCTGAGCGCTTTCTTCTTGTACAGTGTGAGTCAGGCTCATGGCCTGTCTCTGCTTCCCTGGTTAGAAACCAGTCATTTCTCGAGGTTCCTTGGTTCATGTTAGTGGAAACAGTATTTAGAACCCAAGATCTGGGTGTGAGGGGTAACATTGCTTCTGAGGTATCATAGCGTTAGGCTGTTTTTCTAGATATAGTCAATACAGTAAATACAGGTCTTGATACTGATATTTCCAAATGAGATTTCACAGTACAGGTGTGTTCTTGCTTTCTTAGATTTTTGTATTTGTGTATTTTTTTCTCTGATACTGAAAACCTTGTTTCCTAAAGACAATTTAACTATTTGGTTTTTTTCATCCATACTAATAAAAAAAGTTTCAGAGTAACAAATCAGAGTTCCAAGTTCATTTGTCATAAATGAACCCCTTGTTTTCTGTAGATTACTACTAATAGTAAGACTACTGAGTAAAATTTGAGATGTCTTTATATTCTTGTCTTCAGATGAGATCCCATAAGCAGAGTGGGAATGTGTTAAAAGTCACTTGAAGTGATTCTTTTCCCTGTAGGACATGAAACAACACTTCCTTTTTCCTAATTCATGTTCACATGTTTCTAAAATATAAACTTAAAAAAAGTCACTCTTGCCGAAACCGGTTTGGATCAGTGGATAGAGTGTCAGCCTGCAGACTGAAAGGTCTCAGGTTCGATTCCGGTCAAGGGCAGGTACCTTGGTTGTGGGCACATCCCCAGTGGGGGATGTGCAAGAGGCAACTAACTGATCGATGATTCTCTCTCATCGATGTTTCTAACTCTCTATCCCTCTCTCTTCCTCTCTGTAAAAAATCAATAAAATATATTTTTTTTAAAAAGAAAGAAAAAGAAAAAAGTTACTCTTTTCTCCATCCCATAAATACCACTTTCCCATGTTCCTATCCCTTTGCTCTTTAAGGTAACCTGATAATATTTTTATTGTCTTTCCAGTCTATGTTTACATAATTTACATAATATATAATTGTGATTATTTGTTTAAATTGGATTTTAATTTTTGGATTTGCTTTGTGAATTCTTTCAAACATAGAAGGTATGGATTTGGTTTAAAAACCAAAGCTAATGTAAAGATGGAACTGCAAGCACCCCGCCCCCTTCCAAGTCACCATGATTTTGGGAGGCTGCCTGTCATCTGATTTGTCCTCCCAGAGGTTTCTTCACGCGCATGCGTGTATGTGCAGATAAACACACACGTGTTCCTTTGTCCGATACTTTCTCACTGGGCATGCAGCATGCTATATTTATACATACTGTTCTTATTTGCCTTTTTCTCTTAAGAGTCTACAGTAAACCTTGAATTTGTGGACCTCAATTGAACAGACTTCAGATTTAACAGACAAAATTTCCAGTCCATATGTCTTATGTGAGAATTAACACTCTTTTAATTTAAAATGCTTTTAACCAAGATTAACAGGTTATTGTCTATTGGATAATTTTTAACAAATTTTGTTGAGTAGGCCTTATGCTGGAAGAAACACTAGTAATTTCACAAACATAAGTAAATATTGCAAATCTACAACTATAGTCTACATATTTAAATCCAAGAGTCTCTGCTCATAAACAATGTTCAGCAAATGATTAGAACATGACCAATAATGGCTTCTATTGTCATGTGGCATGACAGCAGCAGTTAATGTGTGCCGGCCGGTCCATGTTCCCACATGTGCTAGGCCACACACCAGCCTGTGCATCTGTGTACGCAGTGACTGGTGAACACACGCATTTACTAGGCCTACTCAGATTAAAGTTAAAATTACAGTAACACATAGGAAACTTCTGTGAAATTAAACTTTCATACATACTTACTAGTAATTATAATTACACCAATGTGTCACATTATGTAAAAACAGGTAAACTAATTTGTCAAATTTTCAACATGCATTCATTAAACCTATTTTATTATGTAACGGACTTTTGGCTTTAACAGACACTCCCTCACTCGAGTATTCCCTTATCTTGAGGTTTCACTGTCTTCTGTAGGAAAACACATCTTTCTCATTCTCTTTGTCCCCTCTTAGGGTGAAGTGACATTGTACCATATGCGGTTGCATATTTGTAATGATGTAAGTGGTAGTACTAGGTCAGAGAGTAAATGCCTCAAGTTTCTCACCTAAAATATGGCAATAATATTACTATTTCAAAGATCATTTTGAGGAATAACTATTTACTGTAGGTAAAGCACATAAAATATATCTAGTGTGTAGTGTGCATTATATATACAGGATGGGCACAAGTAGGTTTACATTTGTTACTGTGGAAATCTTCTTCCTATATAATAAAGAGTTAATATGCAAATGGTCATCACACTATAATGGCTCAGACACTCAACACTGGGGAGAGAGGAATGGGGACTGGCCAGGCACAAATGAGCTCAAGAGAGAGAAATGGGGATCAGCCAGGCTGTAGCTTGAGAGAAGGATAAGCCGCCCACCCATGGTCCTTACAGCTGTGGCTGGTCCGGGTGCCAGGTGCCTGCGACCACCCGAAGGAGGGAATCCTGGGTCCTGGGTAAAGGGCGAGGCAGAGGCGGTTAGGTGCAATCAGGCAGGCAGGGAGGCATACGTGGTTAGGGACAATCAGACAGGCAGGCAGAGGGATTAGGGATGATCAGGCAGCCAGGAAGAGGGGTTAGGGGTGATCAGGCAGGCAGGCAGGAGAGTGGTTGGAGCCAGTGGTTCCAGATTGTGAGAGACAGTGGGACATCCCCCAAAGGGTTCCAGATTGGAGAGGGTGCAGGCTGGGCTGAGGGGAACGCTCTACCCCCATGCATGAATTTTGTGCATGGGGCCTCTAGTGATACAATAGTCAGTAATATATAAGAATAAACTGTTTGTGTTTCATGTACTCACAATTGTAACCCTACTTTGCCCCTACCCTATGTAAGTATTCATTGGGGGGTATATCTATGTATAAGCTGGACCTCTTATAATACGAATGTGTTTACGTTTGAATTTAGAAGACCCTTTCCAAGCGATTCTAATCACATTGTTCTTTGTTTAAAGGATGTCCAAAATGGTTTCCATACTTAGGTTCATTTATCCTATAACGTGTCATATTTTTCATTATGTGTGCACGAATCTCTGCTTCTCATTGGAAGTGCTGGGCATGCCTGGCTTCCATGGCACTGCGTGGTGCCTGCACCGTCAGCTCCAGGCATGTGCCTCCTCCTCGGTGAGCTCCAGCAGTGTCCATAGCTGCATGTGTGGCCAGGCTTCCCGCTTCCCTTGGAGCTAGGATGATACCTTTAGTTCTCTTTCTGGGGGGAGAAAGCTGTCCTTTGTAAAGTTGATTCCCCGGTAGCTCTCTAGGTCTGATTTTATTGATTTCAGAGAGGAAAGAAGAGGGAGTGAGAGATAGAAACATCAATGATGGGAGAGAATCATGGATCAGCTGCCTCCTGCACGCCTCACACAGGATCTAGACCGCAACCTGGGCCTGTGCCCTGACTGGGAATTGAACCATGACCTCCTGGTTCATAAGTCAGTGCTCAACCACTGAGCCATGCCAGCCATCTAGGTCTGATTTTAAAGCATTTTGAGATGGAATCCTTATGATAAAAACCATTGCTTAGTTTGGACACATGAAATCTTAGTAACCATTGCATTGAATTTCATATTCTAGAAGGATACTATCCTAAGAGTCACATATTCACCCTTACAGCTCAACTTAACCCATTTTCTTCTCTGCTTTATATTCACACTAGAGCCCATTGCATGAAGAGATTTGTGCAATAGACCTTCCTTCCCTTGGCTTCCAGCACTGATTTTCCGCTGGCACCTGGGAGCCAGGCCTTGGCTCCGGCCAGAGTCTGCCGCCTTTGCTGCAGGCATCGGCCAGTCTTCCTTCTTCGTCTTCACTGCAGACTCCGGAGTATGCAATCTTCATCTTCGCTGCTCCTGTAGATCCCTTCACCCCTGCCCTCCCTCTCATAGCAAGTGCCCTGCCCTGCCCAGCTACTCCGTGCCTAGAGCAGCTGGGCGGTAGCAATCTTTTTCTTTATAATTTGCATGTTCCCTCCTGATTGGCTGGTGATAATATCAGAGTGATGGTTACTTTGCATGTTTCTCTTTTATTAGTGTTGATGGTTCCAAAATATAAAAGGATAGGAAGGTATACAGTAAAGAGTATTACAATTGGTGTCAGTAAGAGCTTTATATGTGTTGCGTATGCATGAGTCAACTTAGCCCTTTATAGATGTATAATAAACTTGCTTCATTAGACCTGCTTTCTGATGTAGCTAAACTTTTTCCAGCCCAGTGAGCACCCCAACGTCTCTTTCAAGTAATTGTAAGCAGCACAGTAGTTAATATCAACACGAAGCAGATGATTATTGTAGATCACTCAGGGAGAACAAAGGGTGAAATTTTAACTGCAGCGGTGTTCGACTGTATTCTGTGCAGTGAGAAAACCTGAGTCATTTTCAAGGTCCACCATTTCCTACTTCTTTTCAGTCAGGTCAAGTTTCTAAGCTTTCTAAATCTCCGTTTTCTGGCTAATGAAAATGGGATTCCACCGAGTCTCCTATCTACCTACCCCAGGACTTCTGTGAGGATCAAATGAGATGAGGCATGGAAAACACTTCACAGACATTTGGTTAAATGTGAAATTTTTGCACCTGGCTATAAAGCAAGTCATATTCCTGGGCTGAAGAAACTGCAAGGAGGCTAGTCGCTAGGGAGAGGAAGCCAGGTGTTGCAGTGTAATGTTATTACCTGGTGCCCACAGACACCGCATTTTGTGCATCTCAGCAGCATCGGCTGCGATTTGGGAGGGTGTCACTCTGGGGTGGTGACAGGGCCTGTGTCCGACTTAGAGGAAGCCAAGTGTTGCTTTGTCAGCACCAGGTCTGCATTGCCATTTCTGTAGACGGCAAGTAGGTGTTATGGCAGTTCCTGCGTGGAGCATCTGCCCCTGGTGGTCAGTGCACACTATAGCAACCAGTCAGACAGGTGGAGGGATGCAGCATATTAGCCTTTCATATATATAGATGCTTCCTTGAGATTGTCAGGGAGCTTTGATGAACTATATGGAGGGTGCTGAGAATGACTAGGTTTAACTTCTTCAGTTCATGGTACATGTTGATTATTTTTTAAATGGTGCTCACAATTTCAGAAGAGAAACTTGATGGGCCTTTTACTTCACTGGTTCGACAGTGGACCTCACAGACTTCTGAAAAAAATAGAACTTTCCCTGCCAGTGGTTCAGTGGTTAGAGCATTGGCCCAACGTCCAAAAGGTCATGGGTTTGATTCCCTGTCAAGAGTACACACCTGGGTTGCAGGTTCAATCCCAAGCCCTGGTCGTGACACACGTGGGGGGTTAACAGTCTATGTGTCTCTTTGGTTGATGTTTCTCTCTCTTCCTCTCTTTCTCTCCCTCTCCTTCCTCCCCCTTCCTTTCCACTCTAAAAATCAAGGGAGAAAAACTTAGCCTTGGCCTTCGGCTTTAATGGGTTTGGCTCAGTGGATAGAGTGTCGGTCTGTGGACTGAAAGGTCCCAGGTTCGATTCTGGTCAAGGGCATGTACCTTGGTTGCGGGCACAGCTCCAGTAGGGGGCATGTAGAGGCAGCTGGTCGATGCCTCTTTCTCATCAGTGTTTCTAACTGTCTATCCTCTCCCTTCCTCTCTGTGAAAAAGCAAAATATATCTTTAAAAAAAAAAAAATAGCCTCCAGTGTGGATTAACAACCACACTGTGACGATGGCTAGTCCCAGGGAGTCAATGGCGTTGGTGCCTGTGCTGTGTCTGCAGACAAGTTACAAGTCCCGTCTGTCTGTCTTTCCAGTCGGCCAGCTTTGTCTATCCAGCACCCACCATCTGCGGCCATCAGCATTCAGCGCCCTCCCCAGTCACGGGACGCAGCAACAAGAATAACACTGCCCTCGCACCCTGCACTGGGGACACCAAAGCAGCAGCTTCACACCATGGCGCAGGTAAGCCAGGGGCGGGCCGTCTGTGTGCTGCTGCTATGCTTCAGTGAGAAGGGCAGAAGTTCGAAGCGTGTGCAATCCTGAAGGCCGTGGTTGCTTCCTAACTGGATGGAGTGGCAGAGTCTATAACTCTGTTCTGGGTCTCCCCACAGAAAACGATCTTCAGCACGGGCACCCCAGTGGCTGCAGCAACAGTGGCACCTATTTTGGCGACCAACACCATCTCTTCAGCAACCACAGCCGGTGAGTCAGCAGCCCTGCTCCTGCTTTCTGCCCAGTTCCCTTCACCCCTCCGCTAAAAGAGTAGGCCATGGAAGCTATCTTAACTTCTCCCAAGAGCTTGTCTTGGGTTTGTGAGAATCTGCAATTGTTGAAGAATTTTCCTTTTTTCTCCCTTTTTAGGATCTGTGTCACACACACAAGCCCCCACGAGTACAATCGTTACCATGGCAATGCCCTCCCATTCATCCCATGCCACCGCTGTGACCACCTCCAACATCCCAGTTGGTAAGTGGGGTACACCCGTCAGCCTCTCTGATGAGCTCTTCTTATAGGTGGATAGTATTGATTTTTTTAGCTGTTAGGTTTCAAAGTAGCAGTGAATTTAACTTTTCACAATATTTGTTGTACAGGTTTGGCATGACGGTAGGGAGAAAGGAATAATCTTTGAGAGCTCAAAGTAAACTTGAACTCTACTTTTAACTGCCTTAACAATAAAACTTTACTTTTTATGTGTAGCTTTTAAAGAAATAGATTAACTTTACTGACACAGAAACAATAGGGAAAGCAAGCGAGAAGCAAAGATGTGGAATGAGAAGTGATGGATTGTTCAGGAAAAATCTTTGGTTGACAGCAGCGGGAAGACAGCTAAACGTAGGTTTTCCTTGAAGCGCTGCCTCGGAACACTTCTTAACTGCCTTAAAGTTCCTTCTAGTCTTCACTGTTCCCCCTCCTAAATGGCGCACACGCGGAATGTTTAAAACCTCCGGAAGGTTTCTGGCAGCACACGTGAGTCACTAGGAGCAGGGCCTGGCAAACGTCCCATATGATAGTCCATCTGATAGATGCAGGCAGTTCAGGCCTCCGAGGTCTCTGCCCAGCTGCTTGCCAGTGGCCAGTATGAACAGGGGCATGCCCATGTTCCAGGGAGACTTTCTGGACACAGAAACTTGAATTTCATATCATTTTAAGTGTCACAAAATGCTCCTCTCCCCTCCACCACTTCAATCCGCAGACCTTGCTTAGCTCCTAGACCTCACGGCAGCGGGCAGCAGGCAGCATTTGGCTCTCGGGGCACAGGTTGCCAGCCTCTATCCTAGGACCCGTTGTCAATCTCACGGCCTCGCAGACAGACTGCGGTGTGGGCGGCTGCTCTCGCGTCCTCTGGCTGCCGGCTTTGGCTCTGGTGTTAGCTTAGCGTCAGTCCGCGTGATGAGCGTGCCCTCACGCCCAAAGTAAGGCTGTGTCTGTCCGCTGGCATGCTGACGTGCTGAGCACGAGGCCTCGGGGTCTAATGGCCAGACCAGAGGGGTCCAGGGCCCATGTGCTCCTCCAGCCTGGCTGCTCTTCTCCCTGCTGTGTTTTGCGGATGCGAGACAGACTGCCGCTGCACGGCCCTCTCACCAAACTTTGAGGACACTTTTCAAATAATGGTAACTCAGATAACGGGGCTGTGCCCACCCTACATTGGTACTATGCACCCCAAAGACAGGTAGCCGAGAAGACAGTGCTGCTGGCTCTTATCCTGTCACTGCTCTCAGCCTCCACCACACTCCTCTCATGGCCCTCCGGAGCTCACTTCTCTTCTGTGAAAGGAAGTTTGCTTTGTGTTTCTGGTTTCAGCAGTAATGTACTGGTTTTGTTTGTTTGTTTGTTTTTAATATATTTTATTGATATTTTTTTTTACAGAGAGGAAGAGAGGAGAGAAAGTTAGAAACATCAATGAGAGAGAATCTTCGATCAGCTGCCTCTTGGTACATGCCCTTGACTGGAATCGAACGCTCTATCCACTGAGCCAAACCGGTTTCATCAGTAATGCACTGTTATTGAAAAGATCATTGAGCCGAAATCAGCCTGCAGACTGGAAGGTCCCAGGTTCAGTTTCAGTCAAGGCCATGTGCCTTGGTTGCAGGCACGTCCCTAGTGGGAGGTGTGCAGGAGGTAGTTGGTTGATGTTTCTCTCCCATCGATGTTTCTGACTCAGTCTTGATAATTCCGTATTGTCGTGGCAAACCAACATCTGGCTATACTTGCATTGTCAGCAGTTATCCTCAGCTATAACATCAGACCCAGCCCGTTCTTTTCACGTTTGCAGTCCAGACTCTTAGGAGGGAATCCGCGGCTGTGAAGAAAGTCAGACCAGTGAAGAGGAGGCAGTGTATCTATAGGGCCTCTTTGGTTTTCTCTTGATCCCTCTGAAAAATTACTTCGAGATTAGTTCTTGATAATGTCACTCTATCTTCTTAAGAGATCACAGTGGAAGTCACCTCACTAAATGTACCAGAATGGTTTTGTACCTCAGTGGTTAGAGCACTGTCCCAATATACCAATGTTGCAGGTTCGATCCCTGGTCACAGCATTTATATGAACCAACCAATGAATGCACGAATAAGTGGAACAACAAAATCTATTTATCTCTCTTTCTCTTTTTCTCCCTTCTTCCCTCCCTTTCTTCTTTCTTCCTCCCTCCCTTTCTCTCTCCCTCAAATCAAATAAAAATTTTAAGTAAAAGTACCAGAAGACAGAACTGTGTTCATACATTTTTGCTAAAACTAGCAACTTTATTCCTGTCCTAAGTTAGTACAGTAACTTAATGCTGTATTCTATATCTCCTTAGCTCATTTGTTTTTGAATTTTAACCATTTACTGAATTTAGATATGAAAATCATTTGACAGAAATATCTAAACATTTAACATCTGCCACCTTAATGTGATTGGTTTCATCTAAGTTTAGTTATGTTATTGCTCTAGTTTTGTTTTCTTATTTTATAGTAACCCAAATACTTTTTTGTTACATCATAAAAGGATTCCTGTACAAAGGTTGAAAAGGAAAACTTGACATTAAACTTAGAGCATTGATCTTCCAGTTTAGGTCTTGAGGATATATTAAATCACTTAAGTGGTTTTTTCCCAGGTGAGACTGAATATTGAATTCAGCCATTGTTACTAGTAAGAATATATTGGGTCAGAAATAAAAATGATTAACAATGAACGTAAGGTTTTCTCCTCTAATGAACGCTTATCTCCATTAGATGACCATATGTTTTCTCCTCTGGCCCACACATGCCAATGTCTTAGAATACACAAAGCTGAGTTAGTCACAGCATTTAGAAAATGAAATTATCTTTGGATGTAGCATTAAAGCCAAGTTATGATTTCTGCGTTATATTTTTCCTTAAATTTTATTTAATAATAGAGAATGTGGCTTTTTTAATTAGAAAAAAGTAAAGATTTAAAATTTGGAATATGTTTTACTGGTAGGAACCACTGTTTAGTTATCCTACAAATGACAGCTGCATTCTTTGGAAGGATTATTTTTTTCTGCCTTTTATGGGAAGAGTGAAAAACAAGGCTTAGTTGCCTTCCACTCAATGCTCTACTCCTTACTGCTGGAGAATGTGCCATGCAGCTCCTCCCTGTGAGCCAGCAGACACCACCATCAGTGTTCCAGTGGGCCACCCAAGGGCGTCCTGCAGGAACTTCTCCAGCTACCTCCCAGACACTCCTGGGCATCATGGTGGTTGTGCTGCTCTCCTTTGGTGTTTGATGCATTGCACTCTGGGTAATGGGGGGCATCATCTTAGTCTCTAGTGGTTCTGTGCTGTCACTGGTGTAACAGGTCTTCACACTTTTGTCCTTCTGTTGGGTAGGGAACGCCCCGCCCGGGGACCATAAAAAGCCACACCAAGGCATTAGGGGGTGAGTTAATGTTTGACCAAATATAGCTAATTTTTAAATTATATTTTTATTGATTTCAGAGAAGGAAGGAGAGGGGGAGAGAGAGGTAGAAACATGATCAGCTACCTCCTGCACTTCCCTCCCCCACTGGGGATCAAATGATGACCTCCTAGTTCATAGGTCAACGCTCAACCCCTGAGCCACACTAGCCAGCCTAGCGAGCTAAATTTATATATATATAATTGATTTTTTTTTACAGAGAGGAAGAGAGAGGGATAGAGAGTTACAAACATCAAGGAGAGGAACATTGATCAGCTGCCTCCTGCACACCTTCTATTGGGGATGTGCCCGCAACCAAGGTACATGCTCTTGACCGGAATCGAACGTGAGACCTTTCAGTCCAAAGGCTGATTGCTCCATCTACCGAGCCAAACCATTTAGGGCTAACTATTTATTTATTTATTTATTTATTTATTTATTTAGAAAAAAAATTTTTTTTAATTTATTTTTTTTAACATATTTCATTTTTTTTTTTAAACATTTTAAGAGTTTATTTTTTTATATTTTTTAAATAAGTCTTTATTGTTCATATTATTACAAATGTTCCTCATTTTTTTTCTCCTTCCATTGCTCCCCTCCACCAGGTTCCCACCACACCACCCTCTGCCCTTTCATCACCCCCCAGTGTCCTCATCCATAGATGCACAGTTTATGTTCAGTCTCTATCCACACACCCCACTCCTCTTTTCCCCGAGAATCATCAATTCACTCCCCTTCCATACCTCTGATTCTATTATATTCACCAGTTAATATTGTTCACCAGATTTTTTTTTTAATTCCCTTGGTTTTTAGATTCACTTGTTGATAGTTACGTATTTGTTGTCCATAATTTTTATCTTTATTTTCTCTTCTGAAAGAACCCCTTCAGCAATTCATATAATTCTGGTTTGGTGGTGAAGAACTTCTTTAGCTTTTTTTTATTTGTGAAGCTCTTTATCTGGCCTTCGATTCTGAGTGATAGCTTTGCTGGGTAGGGTATTTTTGGCTGTAGGTTCTTGCTATTCATCACCTTGAATATTTCTTGCCATTCCCGCCTGGCCTGCGTGGTGTGTCCTGGTGTGGTCCTCTTTGGATTCCTTTTGTTTGGGGTTCTGTGTGCTTCTTGGACTTGTAGGCCTAATTCTTTCACCAGGTGGGGGAAGTTTTCTATCACTATTTCTTTCAGTATGTTTTCGGTACCTTGCTCTCCCTCTTCTTCTGGGACCCCCATAATTCTGATGTCGGTTCGCTTAAAGTTGTCCCAGAGGTTTCTTACACTATCTTCAACTTTCTGGATTCTCTTGTCTTCTTGCTTCTGCAGAGGAGTATCTTCTGGCTCTTTATGTTCCAAATCTTTTAATTGATTCTTGCGATCTTCCATTATATTTTTAGGACTCTGTATATTTTTTATTTCAGGCAATGTATTCTTTTAAAAAATATATATTTTATTGATTTTTTACAGAGTGGAAGAGAGAGGGATAGAGAGTTAGAAACATCGATGAGAGAGAATCATCGATCAGCTGCGTCCTACACACCCCCTACTGGTACATGCCCTTGACTGGAGTTGAACCTGGGACCTTTCAGTCCACAGGCCAACGCTCTATCCATTGAGCCAAACCGGTTTCGGCCGGATAATGTATTCTTTATTTCTTGTTTGTCCCTTATTATTTCTTGTTGATCCCTTATTATTTCTAGTTGATCCCTTTTCATATCCTCATAGGTCTCATTTATTTTATCAGCCTTTTCTAGGAAATTCTTGAAAAATCTTATAAGCGTGGTTTTGAACTCTGTATCCAGTCGCTTTTTGCCCTCCATTTCTTTCGTTTGTGATCTGTTTCCTTGTCTCGGCATTTTCGCAGCTTCCCTGAGTTGGTAGCCTTAAAAGTCTCTGTGTTCAGCTTGGATGGGGTGGAGTTTCAGGGTGGAGCCTACAGCCTTGGCTTCCATCAGCCACACCCTAATGAGGCTCCTGAGTCTCAGTATTCCTCATGGTCCTTCAGTACTCTTCAGTTGCAAGCACCTATGAAATTAAGGTGCCCTGGAGTTTCGCCCACTACCAAACAGTCTAGGCTCTCCCCCAATGAGCCTGGAACTGGGGTTCAGTTCTGTTGGAAGTGGGGTTCAGAGCAGTCCGGAGCTTTTGTCTCCTTCTCGCTAGGGCAATCCAGCGGCAAAGTCAACCATCCGTTCTCTGCGCGCAATGTGCATGCCTCCGGGACTACTTTTGCCGCTCTCCTGGATTTCCGCCTTTCAGCCCAGGCTCCCTCCGTATGAGCCTGGGTCCCCAGAGTCTGGCCTAGAACTGGGGTTCAGAGCAGTCGGAATTGGGGCTCAGCACAGTCCGGAGCTTTTGTCTCCTTCCCACTAGGGCAATCTAGCAGCAGAGTCAAAGGTCAGTCCTCGGTGCATAATGTGCGTGCCTTTGGGCGCTCTGTCTTTCGCCGCTCCCCTGAGATTCTGCCTAATAGCCCAGTCTCCCTCTTCATGAGCCTGGGTCCCCAAGGTCTGGCCTAGAACTGGGGTTCAGTGCTGTCAGATCAGGGGTTCAGCACAGTCCGGAGCTTTTATCTCCTTCCCACTAGGGAATGCCAGCCAGGCACTCAGCCTCCCCCTCCTCTCCGCTCTGTCCTCTCCACGCACACAACGTGTCTCCGTACCTTAGGCTTTTACAGCTCCTCTGATTTTCCTTCTGGTTTTCTCTTTCCTTCTTGTTGTAGAATTTCCAGTCGACTTTCCTATAGTTCTGGGTAATGTCCACTTTATATTTTAATTGTATTTTATTGAAATTGTTGTGTGAGGCTGCAGTTAGGTGTTATCTATGCCACCATCTTGGATTCAGTGGATATTTCATTTATTTTTTTACAGAGGGGAAAGGAGAGGGATAGAGAGCTATAAACATCGATGAGAGAGAAACATCACACCCCCTACTGGGGATGTAACCACAACCAAGGTACATGCCCTTGACTAGAATCAAACCTAGGACCTTTTCAGTCCGCAGACCGACGCTCTATCCACTGAGCTAAACCGGTTTCGGCTAGGACTAATCTTTAAGATGATAATTTTGTAGGGCCCGAGAATGATGTCATAACTCTCCAAATGGTCCTTGGCAGAGAAAAGATTCTCCACCCCTCCTCTATATCTCTGAGGTCACAGCTTTTCTTTGCAAATATCGAGGCATAGAGTTAACATATAGGTGTCTCAAGAACCGTAAAGTATGTCCCAGTTCACCTACACCTTCGAATCAAAATTTGATTGCAAATCGTAGAGGAAAGCAAATTTTGAGCCTGATATTAATTTGAAAACTCTGTTTTTTATTTTGACTTTGCTGTAAGGTATTAGGTAAAGACATAGGATATTAAAAATTAAATGATTATCTAGAGAAGGCCTAAGAGATGATGAAGCTGGGACTTAGAAATTAAGATGATATACTCAGTAGTAATTAGCCACGTTGCTGCTTCCTTATGGACCCAGTTAAGGAGTAGAATCTAAGGACTTTGTCATTCCTATATTTACATTTTCATTTGTTTCTGGTTTTTGTTTTTGTTTTTTTGTTTTAATATATATTTTATTGATTTTTTATAGAGAGTTAGAAACATCGATGAGAGAGAATCATCGATCAGCTGCCTCCTGCACACCCCCCACCGGGGATGTGCCCGCAACCAATGTACGTGCCCTTGACCTGAATCAAACCCGGGACCCTTCAGTCCCCAAGCTGACACTCTATCCATTGAGCCAAACCGGTCTCGGCTGGTTTGTTTGTTTTTTAATCAAAGGTTTTCTCCTTCTCAAAAAAAGGATCTCAGGTCAGGGAATGAGGCCTGGTTGCTGATATTTTTGTTAAAGGAGTAATGCTGAACCCTGCTTTGACAGGGTGAAAATATTAAATAAGTGGATTAGATTACCCTTGCCTGAATTTTTGCATGGGTCAGATCCTTCTGCCTGGCCCGCGATCTTGTCCAGTTCCAGTTGGGGCCAGCTGGCCAGGGGGAGAAATTGTGGGAGGTTGCCTAGCCATAGGAGTTGGCTGTGAGCATACTGACCACCAGGGCACAGCCCTGCATTGAGTGTCTGCCCTCTGTTGGTCAGTGCACACCATAGCTACCATCTGGTTGACCAATCATAATAGTTGCTTAGGCTTTTATATATATAAACTAGAGGCCCCATGCATAAAATTTGTGCATGGGGTGGGGGGTGTCTCTCAGCCCGGCCTGTACCCTCTCACAATCATGGACCCTTTGGGAGATGCAGTCGGACATCCCTTTCTCAATCTTGGACTGCTGGCCTACCTGCCTCATCTCCCCTAAGTACTCACCTGCCTGCCTGATCGCCCCTAACCGTCTCTGCCTTGGCCCCCACTGCCACAGTTTTGTCTGGAAGGTCATTCGGCTGTCTGGTCTAATTAGCATATTATGCTTTTATTATTATAGATTACATTGAAATAATTTTGTTGAACCTTATGTATTCATCTTTCATTTTTTATTTTGATTAAAACTAAAAATCCAGCCCTAACTGGTTTGTCTCAATGGATAGAATATTGGCCTGTAGACTCAAGGGTCCCAGGTTCGATTGCAGTCAAGGACATGTACTTTGATTACAGGCACATACCCAATGGGGAGTGTGCAGGAGGCAGCTGATTGATGTTTCTCTCTCATCGATGTTTCTAACTCTATTCATCTCCCTTCCTCTCTGTAAAAAAATCAATAAGATGGCTGAAACCGGTTTGGCTCAGTGGTAGAGCGTTGGTCTGCGGACTGAAAGGTCCCAGGTTCGATTCCGGTCAGGGGCATGTACATTGGTTGCGGGCACATCCCCGATAGGGGGTGTGCAAGAGGCAGCTGGTCGATGTTTCTCTCTCATCGACGTTTCTAGCTCTCTATTTCTCTCCCTTCCTCTCTGTAAAAATCAATAAAAAAAAAAAAAAAAAAAAAAAAAAATCAATAAGATGTATTTTAAAAAGAACAACTAAAAATCTAGACTTCTTATTACTATTTGCATTAAGATTGTTATACAAGAATGATTTGGCTTGACAGTGAAAGCATACAAGCAATAATGTCATTGGTTTTCCTTTCTGTAGCTAAGGTGGTGCCTCAGCAGATCACACACACTTCTCCTAGGATCCAGCCTGATTACCCAACCGAGAGGAGCAGCCTGATTCCCATTTCAGGACATCGGGCCTCTCCGAATCCTGTGGCCATGGAGACTCGAAGTGATAACAGGTGGGAGACAGCCTGCCCTTTACACTGCTTAGTGTGTCACTAATTGCTTTGATTTTTCAATAATATAAAATGTTCCACAAATAAGGCATATACACTGAGTGGCCAGATTATTAATGATCTCTGAATGTATACTAATCTGGCCACTCACTGTACTTCTCTTGAGCACCCCATTTATTAGATAGCAAAGATACTATACATGGTGCACCTGGTCAGTGTTCCCCTTTGCACTGGCTGACAGAGAGCTCAGGGACAATAGGTGGTTGATCTCCAGCAGTTTAGAATGCTTTTGGTACCCATTGAGATACAAATGGGTACAAAGCATTTTGGTGAGTGGCCAGATTATTTTGTGTTCAGAGATCATAATAATCTGGCCACTCAGTGTATGTACTTATTTTTAAACTAGAGGCCTAGTACACAGATTCATGCACCAGTAGGGTCATTGTATTATTTCTCTTGCAGTTTTAAGAAAATGTCTATATTCAACCATTCTCCTTTTGATGGGTGTTCTCTTAGGATCCATTGTTTTGTTTTGTATGTTTCTATGAATGATTTATTTTGAGAGTTAAGGTTGCTAACACTAAATATTTCCATTTTCATCTCTGAAGAGCAAAGGCATTCTTACTTAATCTTGAAAGTATATTTACCCCTGGAGCAATTTTTTAGCTTTCTGTCCTCTTTCATACATTGACATTTTTTAAGGATATGGATAGACCAGTTTTTGTAGAATATTCAATATGGGCTTGTCAGATATTTTTGGAGTGAATACCATTGTTTGATATGCTCTTCTCGCTACTATTACATCAGAGAGCTCATGCTCTTTCTTTGTCATATTAGTTATGTCAACATTAGTTACTTAGAGAAGATGTGATGTTTGCCAGATTTTCTTACTATAAAATAGTGTTTTTCTTCTTTATAACTAAGTAATCTATGTGGAAATACTTTGACACTATTAATATCCTTTCCCCCAGTAAACTTTCACAAAGTAGTTTGTTTACTGATGATTCTTGGCTGAATCAGTTGAGGGTTGTTGCAATATGATGGTTGCAAAATAGTGACTCTTTCTAACTATTGTTGCTTTCACATTTATCAGTTGACATTCTGATATATAGATATTTTCTCATTTTCCCCCATTTATATTTTTGTGTATTTCATTTTTTTTTAGAATCAGCATAGGCTCATAGATTTGGTTTTATTCATTACTATAGGCTCAGTATCATCTATTTTGATGCTCAAATTATCTCTGGCTTGGTTCATGGGAGTCCCTTTGGACTATTATAGTTCCTGTGGTTTTGCCATGTCCTAGTCATTCCAGCCCTTCCCACAATATGATTCCCCAGGCCCCTCCTAAACTTTGTCAGCATCTTAGAGTCCACCATTTCTCCAAGGAGCCTGGTTCCTTTCATCATTTAGAAACCAGGCATTAGCTGTTTGTTGGTGTTTTCTCTAGGCTCTTTCAGCAGGCAGAGGTAAGAAGTATATAACACTTTACAAATTCTTTACTTAGCACATGGTTATACCTCTATTTCCCCCCCATCCCTGTTCCCATTGCATACTTGCACAGAAAGTCACTTCAGCATCTGGTCACTTTTTAAAATTTTTAATATATTTTCTTGATTTTCAGCAGAGAGGAAGGGAGAGGGAGAAAGAGCCAGAAATGTCAATGAGAAAGAAACATTAATCAGGTGCCTCCCTCACACACCACACTGGGGATGTGCCCATAACCATTTGACCAGAATCGAACCTGGGACCTTTGAGTCTGCAGGCCAACATTCTATCCACTGAGACAAACCAGTTAGGGCTGGGTTTTTAGTTTTAAACTGCCAGGGCAGCATCTGGTCACTTTTAAATTGTCCTGTCCCATAATGGTACATAGGAGTGCTCGTAGCTTTTCTGTGTCCCGTGTCCATCCTTTCAGCTGAGCATGACTGTTAGCTCTAAAGGTTGTAAGTTCTTTTGGATTTCTTACATAAATGTTCATTTCATCTACAAATGAGGACAGATTTTTGAGGGATGAGGGAGTTTTTTTCATTTCTATTTTACATACTTAGGTTTTTCTTGTTAGCTAAGCTTCCTATGTGATGTTGAATATATTAATAACAGAAATAGTGAGCATCCTCGTCTTGTTCCTGACCTAAATGGGAAGTCTCTGAAATTTCATAATCAATTTTTGTAGATATTGTTTTCAGTTTGAGGAACAAAGTTTTGTTTCTGTCCTGCTTTCTTAGACATTGAGTATTGAATGATAATTTAATAGCATTTTTATATCTTTTGCAAAGTTTCCAATAATTCTTTTACATTTTTAATATGATTTAAAACATAAATAGAAATTCTGATATTGAGTCATTCCTACTTTCCTGGAGTAAAGCTTATTTGGTAATAATGTATTTAATGTTATGTAATAACTAGTGGCCCAGTGCACAGATTCGTGCCATTGAGAGGAAATTAATTAGAAGGTTGCCAGCAGGGCGGGACTGGGCAAGACAGGCCAGACACGCCCAGGAGCCAACCTCCCACGGTCCTTCCAGCAGGTGGGATCCCTCAGCCTGGCCTGCGGGGATCGGGCTGAAACCAGCTCTCTAACATCCACCAAGGGGTCCCCAAGTACGAGAGGGCACTCTGCAAAGTTGCTGTTGTACAGGGTGTGGAATGCAAATGCAAGTGAGCAGTAAACCAGATTCGGGCAACAGGGCCCCCGCAACAAAATAACCCACAGCCGAATGGTGGAATCACCTGGTCTCGCAAAGAATCAGGCTCCCTCCCCTCTGGTTCCGGGGTGCTTCACTGCCGCTGCCAAATCACTGCATCTTGGCAGTGTATGCATTGAGCATCTGTCCCCCGGTGGTCACCACATGTCATAGCTACCAGTCAGATGGACACTTGGCCACCAGAGGCCCAGTGCACAAAATTCATGCACCTAGGGATGGGGGTGTCTCAGCCCAGCCTGCATCCTCTTCAATCTGGGACATCCCTCACAATTTGGGACTGCTGGCTCCTAACCACTTACCTGCCTGCCAACCTGATAACCCCCTAACCATTCCCCTGCCACCTTGATCAACACCTAACTGCTCCCCTGCTCGCCAAATTGCTCCCAGCTACCTCACCTGCTGGCCCAGTTACCCCCAACTGCCCTCCCCTGCCGGCCTGTTCGCCCCAAACTACCCTCCTCTGCTGGCCTGATTGCCCACAACTACCCTCCCCTGCCAGCTATCTTGTGGCAGCCATCTTTGATCACATGGGGGTGGCCAGCTTTTGTAAGGTGGGAGGGTCAATTTGTATATTACCTCTTTATTATATAGAACTAGAGGCCCAGTGCCCGAAATTCATGCACTCGGGGGGTGGGAGAATCCCTTAGCCTGGCCTGCACCCTCTCACAGTCTGGGAGCCCTCGGGAGATGTTTGAATGCTCTCCCCAATCTGGGCCTATCAGAGAGGCCGGCCGGCAAGGGGGAAGAACCTTAGGGTGATCAGGGCAAGTGGGGGGGGCCAACTGGTCGGGGGGTATAGACATGGGAGGTTGGCCCCAGCCAGCCCGGCCCCAAACAAGAGTGAGCGAGATGGCCTCAATAGGCCCTGACATTAGCCAGGCCTAGGGAGCGAACCATGCTTGAGTTTGGGCACCGGGCCTCCAGTGTATAGACATTACTCTGTGATCTCTTTCCTTTGATCTGATTGTGAGAGCCCAGTGGGGATGTTGCTGTGGCAGTAGGAGTGTGAAGAGGATTGGGGGACAGGGTCATTTGAAGGTAAGTCAATAGACCGCTTTAGTTCATTATTATTTGTGTTCCATCCATAGACCGTCTGTTCCTGTCCAGTTCCAGTACTTTTTGCCAACGTACCCACCTTCTGCATACCCTCTGACGGCACACACATATACCCCAATCACCAGCTCTGTGTCCACCATCCGACAGTATCCAGGTATGATTCCCACTGTGAAGATGACTTAACATTTTCATTTTTTGAAGCAGTGAGATAAAAATTGACCACTGAGTATTTTGTATGGGTTTAACTACTCCAGCTTCTACGTTCAACTTCATTTCAGGATAACATGTGAAGCTTTAACGATTTAAATTACCATCTCTTTCTTCTTTAAAATGTTGTTAGTATTGTTAGTGATATTTGCATGATTTTTGTCCCACCTGAGGACAATTATGTTAACAATTTTTGTTGCACCTTAAATGGCAGTGCGTTAAAACGAGTGAAGCGCGCTCTTGCAGGGCTGCTTTTGTTTCATGGGGTGTCTTTTGTGTTTTTCATGTTAGCCCACTTATGCTCAACACCCACTCTTCTTTCTTCTAAATAGTGTGTTTGCTTTAATCTATAAAATAATTCTTAGACATCATTGTCTGTATAATATGTTTCTTGGGACTCAGCTCACTTTAGGCATGAGAGAGCCTGGCTGTCTAGTTGTGGACATTGCCTTCTGCTGTGCAGATGAGGCCTGCAGCCAGGGCCACAAGTGGCTTGAGGATTTGAAGAGGGGAGGTGGGGGACTCGGTGCAAACGAACAACGAAATTCTTTGTTTTACTTAATTAAAGCTAGACAAACTTCAAACATGTTTGGAAAAACTCATATGAAACTACTTTTTCAAAATGTAGATTTTATGGAATCAAAATACAAATCCAATATTTGGGATTTTATTTTATTTTGTTTCCTTAGTTTATTCACATAGACACTTTTCTACAGAATACTAATACAAGCATCCAAAACCAGATAATTAATATTGATATAATAATAGCATTCAATTCATCCCAAAACACCTCATTCAAATATCCCTCACTTTTTCAATGTCTCCTTTTCCTTCCCGGTCCACAACCTACTTTAGGATCATGACTCACATTTAGTTCTCATAATTTTTTTTTAAATGTCTTTATTGATTAAGATATTACACACAGCCAAAACCGGTGTGGCTCAGTGGATAGAGCGTCGGACTGCAGACTGAAAGGTCCCAGTTCAATTCCGGTCAAGGGCATGTGCCTTGGTTGTGGGCACATCCCCAGTAGGGAATGTGCAGGAGGCAGCTGATCGATGTTTTTTTCTCTCTCATCAATGTTTCTAACTCTCTATCCCTCTCCTATCCTCTCTGTAAAAAATCAATAAAGTATATTTAAAAAAAAAAAAGTATTACATACATTTGTGCCCTTATCCCTCCATTGCCCTCCCATCCCCACCCTCACCCCCTGTTATCTGTGTCCATTGGTTAAGCTTATATGCATGCATACAAGTCCTTTGGTTGTTCTCTCCCCCTTACACCCATCCTCCCCTACCTTCCCTCTGAGGTTTGACAGTCTGATCGATGTTTCTCTGTCTCTGGATCTGTTTTTGTTCATCAGTTGTGTTGTTGATTATATTCCATAAATGAAATGTATCTTTCTCTTACTGGCTTATTTCACTCAGCATAATGCTCTCCAGTTCCATCCATGCTGTTGCAAATAGTAAGAATTCCTTTTTTACCGCAGCATAGCAATGGGATCACTGGATCAAATTTCTAGAAGTGGGATCACTAGATCAAATGGGACAAATCCAATATTTTTAATAAATATTTTATTTGAATTGAGAATGTGCTTTAATAGCAAAATATGCCCTGAAATTTGAAGACATACTATAGAAATAAAGTGTAACATAACTTAATAAAAATTTTATAGTGATTACATTTTGAAATGATAATATTTTGTATATAATCCAAAAATATCTTAAACATATACTAATAATCTGGCTGTGTCTTTTTACTTTATATTACTTTATTTATTGGACTAAGTAAATTTTTATTTCAATTGGAATGCTTGTCTAAAACTTTGAAAACATATTTTTTAAAAACAGGCTGGTGCTCTGGCTGGTTTGGCTTAGTGGATGGAGTATCATCCTGTGGATGGGGTGGTCCTGGGTTCAATTCCAGTCAAGGGCACATGCCCAGGTTGCAGACTTGATCCCCAGTGTGAGGCATACATGAGGCAACCCATCAATGATTCTCTCTCATCACTGATGTTTCTGTCTCTCTCCCTCTGTTCCTCTCTGAAATTAATAAAAATATATTTAAAACACACACACACACACACACACACACACACACACACACACACACAAAGGCTCCTTCATCTCTGCATTGTTTTTATATATTGGTTTGTTTTATTTTTAATCTAATTTTTTAGGTTTTAGTCTTTTAGATTTTTAGTTTTAATCTAATTTTTATCTCTAATGTGGAAAAGTAGCTGACTTTTTCTGAATATTCTGTCATTTTTTTTGCTGTTCATCAAATTAATATATTTTTAAAGGACATTCATAACCATGTTCTTTATTAGCAATCTTACAGAAATAAAATGATGCTTGATTGCTACCAGAAGTATTATGCTTATTGCTGAAAAGTCTTAAGTCTTTTTCTCAGTGGCAGCATTTACTTCCTTCTACGCACTTGGCTTTCGCTCACAGTGCAGTCCTTTTCCTTTCTGCAGAAGGTAACGTGTGAGCAGTATGTATTTCTCTGATACTGGCCAACTGACAAGTTGTGCAGAGAGGAGGCTGAGATGGCGGTGTAGGTAAACACATCTAAACTGCTGCCGTGCACAACAATTTCAAAACTACAACTAAGACAAAACGTCGCTGAAACCGGTTCGGCTCCGTGGTAGAGCGTTGGCCTGCGGACTGAAAGGTCCCAGGTTCGATTCCAGTCAAGGGCATGTACGTTGGTTGCGGGCACATCCCCAGTAGGGGGTGTGCAAGAGGCAGCTGGTCATTGTTTCTTCCTCATCAACATTTCTAGCTCTCTATCTCTCTCCCTTCCTCTCTGTAAAAAATCAATAAAAATATATTAAAAAAAAAAAAAAAAAGATAAAACGTCTATCACCCAGAACCACGGGAAAGCTGGCTAAAAGGAACCTCTACAACTAGACTGAAAGATAGAGGAGCATTCAGGGCACAAGCGCTAAAAAACTGAGGTAGGGGGCGCGGACACAATACGGGCTGGCGGCGGATCCCGGCTGGCGGAGGGCGTTGCTTTCTTCAACCCGAAGAGAGACAAGCTCCCGATCTCTCTGAAATCCAGTTTCTGGGGAGAAGACAGACTGTCTGCCATTGGTTCGGAAAGTGAGGGTGGCTTGCTTGCAGAGCTGCGAGAAAGAATAATTGTTGCTGTGCCGGGGCGTGAGACCCGGGGAGACGCGGAGATGCCTTCAGAGAGGCAGAGACGGCTGACGGGCAGCCATCGTTGTTTGCCATGCCCCAGCCCAGTGACGCTCTGAGACTCTGCCCCGCACAGTCTACAAACTCACCCAAGCTCCAAGCAGCGGCTTTTGCATATGAATGGCCTTCTCTATTGCAGTTTAACCTAGCAAACTTGCAACCTGGTGCAGATAGCTCCAAAGCCTCCAAACTCCAAGCAGGGAGGAGAGGACCGTGGTTCTCACTGTAGCTCCTGCAGGGTGGCCTCAGACAGTAGCTGAACTGCACCCCATTGGAGATCCAGAAGCCAGTGTTTCTAGTGGTCATTTTCAACCCCTCACACCCATAAGTGACACATTCGGGAGACGGTCTCAGTGAGCACCAAAGCCCCACTGAAACAAAGCGTGTCTGCAGCGCAGCAGTTTTTCCTTTATAGACAGAGCAGGTTCTCACAGACAGTTGGCCTGGAGGTCAGTTCCTCTCAGTGTACAAACAGCAATCGAGGCTTAATTACACCAAGACTTTGCACTCAGCCCACAAAGGGATATAGCAAAAGCGACCACCTCAGGTGATTGGGGAAGCTGAGCTACTGATCCCTATAGGTCACCTACCACACAAAGCCACTCCATCAACACAATGAGGCAGCCAAAATGAGGAGACACAGAAGCATGTCACGAATGGGAGAGATAGAGGAAAGTAAACTACTGGACGACACAGACTTCACAATCACATTTATAAGATTACTCAAGAATCTTCTAAAAGCCTTTGAGAAACTTGATGAGACCTCCAAGAAGCTTTGTGAGACCTTCAAGACCTTAATGAGAATACCAAAAAAAATGGAAAAGGACCAGTCAGAAATTAAGCATACAATCTCTGAAATAAAGAATATACAGAAACTCAACTATAGATCAATGTATCCCAAGAATCAAACCAAAGATCTGGAATATAAGGAAGCAGAAATCACCCAACCAGAGAGGCAGAAAGAAAGAAGAATCAAAAAGTGAGGATAGTGTAAGGAGCCTCTGGGACGGCTTAAAGCGTACCAACATCCGGATTTCTGGGGTGCCAGAGGAAGAGAGCGAGCAGGATATTGAAGACCTATTGGAAGAAATAATGACAGAAAACTTTCCCTACCTGGTGAAAGAAATAGACCTACAAGTTCAGGAAGCGCACAGAACCCCAAACAAGAGGAATCCACAGAGGACCACACCAAGACACATCATAATTAAAATGCCAAGGGCAAAAGACAAAGAGGGGATCTTACAAGCAGCAAGAGAAAAATAGCTACTGTGTTTCCCCGAAAATAAGATATCCTCTGAAAATAAGACCTACTTACAGGTTTCCTTCTGAGTGAAATATAAGGCATGTCCCTGAAATAAGGCCCCCCTAGGCTCTGTCTCAGAATGCTATTGCTAAACATGAGAGATTTGGTCCACTGATTCTAAAAGAAATGGAGTCACAAGAAATTCACCAGGAAATTCAGGATTTGGATTGTTATAATGTTCCAGAAGATGATGACATGATTGTCATTGAATAAATGAGTAAATTCTTGATACTGTAGGATTCACAGTTTGTCTGGTTTGTGTTGACAACTACCGTACTACCATACCATATACAGGTAATAAATTTCCTTTATTTTCATTTAACAATAAACGTGTACTGTATTCTTCTTCATGGAAAAATAAGACATCCCCTGAAAATAAGGTCTAGCGCATCTTTGGGAGCAAAAATTAATATAAGACAGTCTTATTTTCGGGGAAACAGGGTAGTTACCTACAAGGGATACCCATACGACTGTCAGTTGATTTCTCAACAGAAACTATGCAGGCCAGATGGGAATGGCAAGAAATATTCAAAATGATGAACAGCAAGAACCTACAACCAAGATTACTCTACCCAGCAAAGCTATTGTTCAGAATTGAAGGTCAGATAAAGAGCTTCACAGACAAGAAAAAGTTAAAGGAGTTCATCACCACCAAACCAGGATTACATGAAATGCTGGGTATTCTTTAAGGAGAGGAAGAAGAAGAAGAAAAGTAAAGGTAAAAATTATGAACAACAAAAAGACATCAAATACATACCTACCAACAAGTGAATCTAAAAATCAAGTGAATAAAAAATCTGAAGAACAAAATGGACTGGTGAATCAGGGACATAGAAAGGGATTGGACTAACAATCTCAGGGGCAGAGGGTTTGAGGGGTGCGGGAAGTGATTGGACAAGAATCTTACACCTATGGGTGAAGACAGGGGCGGGGGTAAGGGCTGGGGTGGAGTGGGGATCAGGTGGAGGGGAGTATGGGTGGGTGAGGGGAAGAGGAACACCTGTAATAATCTGAACAATAAAGACATTACTTTAAATTTTTTATTTATTTATTAATATTTTTATTGATTTCAGAGAAGAAGAGCGAGGGAGAGAGGTAGAAATATAAATGATGAGAAAGAATCATTGATCAGCTGCCTCCTGCACGCC
Organism: Pipistrellus nathusii; assembly: GCA_963693515.1. Lineage (NCBI taxonomy): Eukaryota > Metazoa > Chordata > Mammalia > Chiroptera > Vespertilionidae > Pipistrellus > Pipistrellus nathusii. The sequence goes on along the minus strand of OY882865.1, from coordinate 83,649,724 downwards.
CACTGCTCAGAATTGAGCCTACAACCTGGGCATGTGCTCTTAACCCGGGACCCTTTAGTCCACAGACCTACGTAAAGCTGACTCTTAAACAGATCTTGCTTTCAACAAGCTTAGAGTCTAATAAGGAGATAGGATATGAAGAGATAGTATAATAGACCAAGTACGGAGTCCCAAAAGAGAGGCTTGAGCAAACCCATGCTGCTTCTGAGGTGTGAGACGTGATTTCTATGAGACAGTAGGGCTGGAAGTCAGGAATGATCTTCCTATGGGAAGTAATATTTGGAAAGCATCGCTCAGAATGGAGAGGAAAGAGGCATAGTGCAACCACAGAAGAGGATATTTCTGTCCATGAATAAAGTATAGACTTTGTGCTTGTAGCAGGTGGATCAGTATTGGCTGAGCACAGTGAGTGACCTTGAGGGGAATTGCATGCTCTGCAGGCAGACGGCCCAGCTTCCCTGAACAGAGACAACAAAGATCAGTTCTCAGGGACACAGTTATTCTCTGAGGGTTACTTGCTGTGGCAGCAGGGAAGAATGACATGTAGCAGTGGCCGTAAATTCACATGTGTACTAACTTTCACTATACTTTTCTTGATCATAATAAAAACTTTATTTTTTTTCTGGTTTATAAAACTTTTAACTATATCTGTTTTTTAAATTGGGATGCAACTGACATGTGACATTAGTGTCAGGTGTACAATATAATGATTTGATAATTTCTTTGATAACTTTTTAAATATATTTTTGTTGATTTCAGAGAGGAAGAGAGAGAGAGAGAAACATCGATGATGAGAGATAATCATTGAGTGGCTGCCTCCTGCACTCTCCACATAGGCTCGAACCTGCAACCTGGGCATGTGCCCTGACCAGGAATCAAACTGTGACCTCCAGGTTCATAAGTCAGCACTCAGCCGCTGAGCTATGCCAGCTGGGCAGTAACTTTTAAGTTCGGTCATAGCAGCTTTTAAATATGCAGTTCAGTCACCATGCTGCATGTTACATCCCATGACTTATTTTATAATTGAACGTTTGTACCTTTTAACCCAATCATCCATTTTTACCTACCCTTCTAGCCCTCCTGCTTCCCCCAGCCTCGCCTCTGCACCAGTTTTAATCTGTGAAGTTGGTGTATTCGTATGTTTGTTTTTTCTCAGATGCCACATATAGATAAGTTCATACAGTATCTGTCTCTTCCTGGATTACTCACTCAGCCTGTCCATGTTGCAGACAGCAGACTCCATTCCTCTTTGTGGCTGAACAGTATCCGTGTGTGTGTGTGTGTGTGTGTGTGTGTGTGTGTGTGTGTGTGTGTGTATGTGTGTTTCCCATTTCCTTCATCTACTCACCTATCAGCAGACACTAAGGGTGTGGATTTTTTGGTAACTTGTGTTTGTTTTCTTTCCATAAGTAGTGAGCAAGTTCTTTTTTTGTTGCTTCCTGGGAGTGCTTTTATTTTCAGTTTTGTTGTTTTGAGTTTGTTTTTAATGTACACACAGATGATGTGCTTGCCTGATAGGAAAAAGGAAACTTGCTTTTTGTCTCTTTTTAATAAGTATATGGAATTTAAAATTCATAACTGTTGTATTTCAGAAATGCCTATAGAGTGATTCTATAAATTAAAACAAAAATTCTTAACTTGGGAGCTATGAGTGTATCTCAGAAGTTTTAGATTACTTATTTAGCATAATTGCCTGGCTCACATTTGGAATTTAATAGAGTGCTTTTTTGCCTTTCTAAATGCGATTTCTAGTAATCTGCAAAGAAATCCTATCAAATGGGTAGGTGAGTGGAGAAGAACCCCTTAGCACGTTAAGCGCCACGTCAGTCATTGGTGACTGGCACTAGGCTCTCCGTCCAGACGTGTCCGTCACAGGCAGTATACTTTTCCTTCACTGGTGACCAACTATATATAATTTTAAAATTATATTCTTCTATTAATTTTAAGTAATTTGGAGATCATAAAAGAATGAACCTAAATATTGTTACCAAAAATTTTTTAATAAATATTATTAAAACACGGTGTACACAAAAATACTTGTCCTGTGCAGTTTTCACAGAATGTTATAACTTGTCAACTTTCTGGCAATATCTTGCCCAAATCATGCTGCATTATCTTCATAGCATTTTTTACAATGTTTTTGGACTTTAGACACTCTTCCAGTTTTTTGTTGCAGTTAGTAACGAGATATTTGAGGTGTATTTACAGTACTGCTACTTGGTATTTCTTCATCCTGACAATTTGTTAGATGGACAACTAATTTCTTCCAAAGTTCTGTGATACTCATATTCTTCTTGCGAATATTTTTAAATAAAATATGAGCATTGAGAACAGTATTTAGTAGGAGCTTAAAGGCTAGCTTTTTATACCATTTAATTGGTTTTCGTAACAGGTTATTATAGGCACTCGCTTGATCAGATATATCAACTGCTGCTTTTCCTGCATTATAATCCACTACAATTTTTGGTTTCAAGTAGTGACTTGATCTATTTTCAACATTCACCATCTCTGATGTATGTTTTGTTGAAAGAAAAAAGATGTCCGGCTTATCTTTCCATTTTAAAATGGTTATTCCTTTTTTGTTCTCTTTTGCTATAATTTCTCCCCATTTTAACTTCTTTGACATTACTTCATGAGGATTTCCCTGTTGATTTGAGCGTAATGTTCCTACTAAATGAGTATTATTATCGAGTAATTTATATGCTAAATCTAAACTCGTGTACCAGTTGTCTGTGTACAATGTCTGTCCCTTACTGAATACATCTCTACAAAGAGACATAACAACATTAGTTGGTGTTTTATTTTCTTTTTCTAAACTTTTCCCTGCATATACACGGAAAGCATACGTGTACCCAGATCTGCAGCACAAATTAAATAATTGAAGACCATACTGGTAGTGTTTTTGTTTTAAGTATTGCTTAAATATTATGCAGCCACAAAATGGTATCAAAGATTCATTTATACATATAGCTTCAGATAATCATAATATTTTTAAAAATTTATTTCCATGTTATCTATTAATTGTATTTTGCGTAAACGATTGGAAACATCTGTCTCCCTATTGTCTGGAAAATCAGCATTCATAATAAGATTTCAAATCTACTTCTTGACCTTTTTTTTTTTTTTTTTTTCCGGGAAAGTTTGCATATATGCAGGATCACGGGACCAATATAAGCATAAAGATGGTAGTCTAACGAATCCCATCCGTAGAATAAACCAAAACATCTTTTCTTTTCATTTCTGTTGGTCACAGTCCACCTACACAAACGCTGTGAGTTTTCAACCCCTAGTTTTTGTGGCGCATATACGTTCGTTTGGCAATGTCCTCAAACAATTCATTAGGCACAGACAGTTCATAAGAATCCTCTGCTGTTACACATGACTACATTCAAGTCTTCAATCCCAAAAGCAGGCAGGCAGGTAAAAAGCATGATCCTTGGTTATATCCTTGGTTGATTACCTCTTAGATCACGCCATTCTTCAAAATCCTCATCCTATGTTGACGAGAAAAGAACAACTCTACGATGTATCTTAGGAAAACTGATTTCACTTGAATCGCTTTCACACGCTTCTTCTGACATTGTCACTGTTACGGGGAAAGAAAAATGGTTTAAAGTGCACTGGAATGCAAACCACAGGCCACTGACTGAAGAGAAAGCATTTCTAAAAGAACACGGAGTACAGGTTGAGATAACTTCATACAAGAAACGTATCTGCAGATACGCACGCAGCCTTAGCGCAACCTCACCCAGACCTCTGGCCGCCAGCATATCAGTGAAATCAGATATTACCGGCTAAACGGAAAGGAAGGCAAAACAGGCTTGGCACTTCACGTGTTCATATATAGTTTCATGTAGTGATTATTATTTTTGTTTGTTTGTTAATCCTCACTCAAGGATATTTTTCATTGATTTTTAGAGTGGAAGGGAGGGAGAGGAGAAAGAGAAACATCCATGTAAGAGAGAGATCCATTTAGTTGCCTCCCACATGGGTCCTAACTGGGGCCTAGTTGGGATTGAATCTGCAACCCAGGTCTGATTCCTTGATGGGAATCGAACCAGACACTCTAGCCTCTAAGCAACACCCACTGTGGCTGTGGTTTTTATTTTATTTTTCAGAGAGGAAGGGAGAGGGAGAGAAAGAAACATCAGTGATGAGAGAGAATCATTCATCAGCTGCCTCCTGCATACCCCTCACTGGAGATAGAGCCCAAAATCCCACATGTGCCCTGACTGGGAATCAAACTGTAACCTCCTTGTTCATAGGTCAAAGCTCAACCACGGAACCACACTGGCTGGGCTAAGTTTTCCTTGTTATTTCGTTTTATGAGGATTTAGATCTTGTGCAGTAGAAAAATTCTGTTTTCATTTTAGTGTTTTTCTTCTTATGTGGACTGTGTCTAATCAAAGCTGCCATTGTAGTCAGTGTCTGCATCCTTTTCAGTTTCAGCTCAGGCTCCTAACTCTGCCATAACAGCTCCGACTGGTGTTGGGGTGGCATCTACAGTTCACCTCAATCCCATGCAGTTGATGGCAGTGGATGCATCTCATGCTCGGCATATTCAAGGGATCCAGCCTGCACCCATCAGTACACAGGGGATACAGCCAGCCCCCATTGGGACCCCAGGAATACAGCCGGCACCCATCGGTACACAGGGAATTCACTCAGCACCCCCGATCAGTACCCAAGGGCTTCAGCCTGCATCAGTGGGTGCTCAGCAGCCTCCGCCCGAAGGAAAAACGTCAGGTAATCGTAATGTTTGGCATGAAATTTGGTGTGGAGAAAAGGGAGACACGGCTTAAATTCTGAATCTGCCACTTGCTGGCTTGTGGCTCATAATTTCTCTAAGCTTTCATTTTCACTTTGTAACAAGAGATGCTTAGAACTTATCTGTCAGGGTCATTGTGGCCTTAGAAATGCATAAACAGCCTTACAGCTGTTTGCACAGGGTAAGGAGCACTCCATGGAAAGAGTTCTAAGCTGAGAGAACAGTTCACCCTGTAATCGGAGGACTCTCATTCCTTGTAGGATTTTTTAGAAGAGTTTATGTAACGCTGTAAAATTAGGATAGACTGGAATGTTGGCCCCATTTTTAGGATTGAAAGTGGTTGTATTTTACCAAAACTGGGAGAAGATTTCCTGAAATATACAGTTATGTATCTTTCTTGTTTATAATAATTATGATTATAGACCAGTGAAAAATGGTTATTGATCATGCCTCAGTAGATGAGTAACCTCCTACTTGACTTCTGCTTTTAGGCGCATGGACATGATGTTCCTGTTTCTTATCGTCTTGAATTTGGCCAGTCAGAACATGGAGACTCTGAGTCTGGCAGTCTGATTGTTTCTAGTTGTCTATGTGAGACTTTAGTAATGTTTCTTTCATTTCCCTCTCCTCATTGTTCTTGTCTGCCCGCCCTTGCCTATCTCTCAGCAATGGTGCTGGCAGATGGAGCCACAATCGTAGCCAACCCTATTAGCAGCCCATTCAGTGCTACTCCGGCAGCAACCACCGTGGTGCAGACCCACAGCCAGAGCTCCAGCACCAGCGCCCCCGCCCAGGGCTCCTCCCCGCGGCCGAGCATCCTCCGGAAGAAGCCTGCCGCGGACGGGTGAGTGGGCCCAGGAGAGCGGAACCCTCCGGTGCTGGTGTCACCCGCACAATGGTCTGACTGGGCTGAAGGCTGTGCTTGTGTTCACCTCTACCATCATGTCAGTAGTGTTCCCGCGTGTTTCTGTCCAGCTGTATTGGTCCCTGCGTTCACCGCTCCCAGGAGACAGGGTGCGTGTGGGGTGGAGGTGTCAGCCGTCTTGAGGACCAGTGTCTGAATGGTTATCGGGCGTTGTAACAGGACATTCTGGTTGGAGCCCTTCTCTCAGACCCACTCTTGTCTAACATTTGCTCCCACTCTGCGAGCCTGTACATGTCGAGCTCCTTCCGGACTTTTCCCTTGTGAAATCCAGCATTTCTCAGTCTGAGCAGCTCTGGTCTTTGACCGCCTGATCCATGTGGCTGACGGCTGCCAGGAACTGGCTAGGTCAGCACAGATACATCGACATAGTAATGATCGTAAATCCTTACCATGGATTCAAATGTTAGTGTGAAGTAGAAAGGAGATAAGGCGTGCTAGAAAACAGCCAGAAGAGTCACAGTGTCTGCTTCCCAGAGCATGCTGGGTCGTAAGTGGGGAGGACAGCGCAGGGGCCTGCTATGTGTTGTCTTTTTTTTTTTTTTTTTTTTTTAATTGATTTTTTTACAGAGAGGAAGGGAGAGAGAGAGAAACATCGATGAAAGAGAATCATCAATCAGCTGCCTCCCGCACACTCCCACTGGGGATGTGCCTGCAACCAAGGTACATGCCCTTGACCGGAATCGAACCTGGGACCTTTCAGTCCGCAGGCCGATGTTCTACCACTGAGCCAAACCGGTTTCGGCTGTGTGTTGTCTTGTAATACTATGTGACTATTCTTATAATATTGTGCCTGTATTATCTTGACAAAATTTTTTAAAATCCACGAAAAATACTTAGCCAGTGCAGTGCTTTTATTTGCTGTACATATGCCTGGTACTTGCTTCAGTTTTCGGGTTTGTCTCTTTCAGAATTGCAGTTCGGAAAACCCTCATTCCTCCTCAGCCTCCGGAAGTAGCCAGTCCTCGAGTGGAGGGCTCCGTGCGGAGCACGTCCGGGTCCCCGAGGCCCACAGGGTGAGCGCCTCCCTGTTCCCATCGGCTCCGGCAGCACGCCATGCGGAAGCAGAGTGCCATGCATGTGACAGGTTCCACACCGTCTGCTTGTTGTCATTATGTGCTGTTACTGGCTGTATGGCCGCACACGGTTTTCAGCCTCTCTAACTCTCATTTGCTTCACTTATGAAATGGGCATATATATAACATTTAGCTCATCAGGTACTTATCTTTTTATTTTTTTAATGAGTTTTTTTAAAATATATTTTTATTGATTTCAGAGAGGAAGGGAGAGAGAGAGAGAGAAAGATAAAAATGTCAATGATAAGAAATTATCATTGATCGGCGGCCTCCTGCACACCTCCTCCTAGGCATCAAGCCTGCAACCTGGGCATGTGCCCTTGAGTAGAATTGAACCAGGGCAGTACTTAACTTTTTAAATAAAATGACTCATTAAAAGTACTTAGAACCTGTGTCATAGTAACACCAAGTTATTTCTGCTGTCATAATGGCATGACAATAGTTCATTTATGCTTTTTTCTTTACTTTTTGTCATCTTAGTTTCAGAAGTGAAATTATTTTGGATAAAAATGAGACAATATAACAGCATTTAAAGTATAAAGTGAAAATCATTGTTCTATTCTTCACCCACCATTCCCCAGAATATTATTGATTGGTTATAGTTTTGTTAAATATCTTTCCATGTCTTTTTCTACATAAACATATAGATAGATTGCCAGATCCTTCCTCAAAAACAAGATCTGATGATTGATTTTTCTGTATCTTACTTTTTTATACTTATCACTAATAGCTTACCATGTTAATATTTTTAGATCTACTTCATTCAAGATAATTATGAATGCCTCGTATGTGCCAAGTGTCGTTTTAGAATCTGGGATTTCATAAGAGTGACATCATTGTTTCTAACGAGTGTAAAGAAACCATAAGGAAAGCGTGAAGTGCCTGTGCAGGGGCGGAGGCAGAGGGGCGGGTGCGGAACGGCTCCTCGCAGAGGCTGCGGAGCCGGAGGAGAAGCCGCGCTCCCTGGGGCTCCCTGTGCTTCCCGGTGGGCAGAGGAGAGCGGGGCCAGGGATGATAGAAGAGTTCTCGGGCCATGACTTTGCACACTGGTGCAGGAATGTTAAAATAAACCGCAAAGTGATCTTAATCAGGGAGCAAATAAAAGTATGTGAGCTTTAAAAACATTTGTGAAAATATTAACAACTGTCAGTTATAATAGATAGGAAATGAAAAAAATAGTTAAACTAATATTTGCTTAGTATGCTGTAATTCAAAACATTAGAAATATGGAGAATTCAAATGTTTTCTTTCTTAAAGTGATTCAGGAGTGTTGGGAACACGCTGACCTTCACGTGTGTAGCTTGGATGCAAGACAGGAGTTTGTCTCTGCCGTGGGGAACCGCACAGCCTTTCTGAGTTTGGATCTCGTGCTCGCTTTGGCAGCACATATACTGAGTTTGGATCTCCTGGCACTCTTTGTTAGTACAGTTGGCATACAATCTTACAAGGTCAAACCTCGGATTCCAGTTATCTCCCATCTTGAACAGTTCGGTTCTCTACCAAGTTGTTCACAGAAAAAATATTTCAGCCAAAACCGGTTTGGCTCAGTGGTCCCAGGTTCAATTCCAGTCAAGGGCATGTACGTTGGTTGCGGGGGATGTGCAAGAGGCAGCTGGTTGATGTTTTTCTCTCATCGACGTTTCTAACTCTCTCTCCCTCTCCCTTCATCTCTCTAAAAAATCAATAAAATAGCCAAGACCGGTTTGGCTCAATGGATAGAGCATCAGCTTGGGGACTGAAGGTCCCGGGTTCGATTCCGGTCAAGGGCATGTACCTTGGTTGCGGGCATATCCCTGGTAGGGGGTGTGCAAGAGGCAGCTGATCGATGACTCTCTCTCATCAATGTTTCTAACTCTGTATCTCTCTCCCTTCCTCGCTGTACAAAATCAATAAAATATATTTTAAAAAAATAAAATGAAATAAAATAAAAAGTCAATAAAATATATTTAAAAAAAAAAAAAAAAGAAAAGAAAAAGAAAGAAAGAAAAAAATGTTTCAGTTGTGGAGCAAAACTTGGGTTTTCTCAACCTAACACCGTTTTCATACTGATACCTGCAGGATCAGCCACACTTCTCTCAGGCAGCCAGCAAAGGAGAGAGTGTGCGGTGTGATTCAGTTCACCACTAACCCTCACAGTAACATCTCAGGAAGTTGTGCCGTGAATATTTTGCTGGGTTTCCTTTTTCTGACTTGGTTGCTGCAGCTTATTATTAATTCACACAGTAAGTCACCATGGATCCTAAGAAGTTAGTAATAGCAAAGTGAACAGTGAACAACAACAGAGCTGAGACTGTGCTGTCTATGAGAAAGGTTAAAACAGGATTGTTGGAGGGTTTGGGAACAGATTCATTAGATTTAAATTAATTCCAAAGGGAAGTAATGATACGGTTTTTGTCCAAATCACTTCTTGAATTGCCTTCTGGAACAAACTAGGTTTGAGAACCAAGATTCCACTCTAGTAGTTTTAGGTATAAAACGACGGTTAGAGTTTACGTAGCTTACAGTGTGCTTTCCCTGTATTCTTTACTGCATCCCCTTCCCCTTTCCCTTCAGCCTCAATCCCTCAGCTCTGGCAACCACCATTTGCCTCTGTAAGTCTTTTTTTGTTTGTTTTTTATGCTACATATAACTAAATTACTCAGTATTTGTCTTTCTCTGATTTATTTCACTTAGCATAGTACCCTTCATATCCATTTATGTTGTCGCAAATAGGATTTCATTCTTTTTATTTCTGACTAATACTCCATTTTATATATGTACCCCATCTTCCTTACTCATTCAACTTGGATACCTAAGTTACTTCCATCTTGGCTATTTGAGATAATGCCGCAATTAACATTTTTTGAAAATAGTTTAACTAAATGCCATGACAGTTGCATGGCATGGGCTGGTAAAGAGCACACCAACAAGGTCATCTGGCCAGAGGAGAGCGGGCCGGAAGAATCCCTGCAGCCCTGGTGCTGGCCGGCCACGCAGAGCGCACAGCGCCCAGCTCCCCACCGGCTCTGCTTCTCAGGAGGCGCTGTGGCAGCCGGGGGACCCTGGGGTGCAGGCCCTGCAGGCAGGGGCAGGGATCTTGAAAATTGGTGTTTTTCATTTCCCTCTAATAAAACCTAGAAGGGGAATTGCTGGGTGCAGAGGCAGATGGTTTCCCATAGGGTCACGCCAGTTCACTTTCGGCCAGCAGTGCCCACGGGGCCTTCTCTCCCCGCCTCGCCGCCGCACTCACTGCATTGGCTTTGCTCCGAGCCTCCCGCAGGGGGGAGGCGGCTGCCTGGCTTTATGTGTTTCCCTAATGATTACTAATGTTAAGCAAGTTCTCATACGGCCGTTGGCCATCTCTGTGTCTTTGAAGACATGTCTCTTCCCTCGTAGAACTGTTTTTTGGTGGTGGTGGTTTTTTGCTGCATCCCATAAAATTTGGAAATTTGTATTTTTATTTGTTTCCAGGTATTTTTGGATTTTCTGTTTGATTTTCTCTGATCCATATGCTATGTAGTAGCATGTTATTTTGTCTCCACATGTTTGTGTGTTGTTGTTGTTAATTTTCTGGCTGTAGTTAATTTCTATTTTTATGCCATTGTGGGCAGATAATACACTTGTTATAAATTCAATCTGCCGAAACCGGTTTGGCTCAGTTGATAGAGCGTCGGCCTACGGACTGAAAGGTCCCAGGTTCGATTCCCGTCAAGGGCATGTACATTGGTTGTGGTCACAATCCCAGTAGAGGGTGTGCAAGAGGCAGTTGATTGATGTTTCTCTCTCATCGATGTTTCTGACTCTCTATCCCTCTCTCTTCCTCTGTAAAAAATCAATAAGACATATGTAAAAAATAAAATAAAAATAAATTCAATCTTGAATTCTTTGAGGCTTGTTTAATGCCCTAATGTGGTTTGTCCATATGCGTGTGAGAAAAATGTGTACCTTTGGATTGGGGATGAAATGTTCTGTAAGTGTTAGTTATGTGATCTGCTCGAAAAGGACATGGCAGCCATTGTTTCCTTACAGTTGGAACTGCCTTTTGTGGGTGATCTATGAGAATAAGGTGCTAAGGTCCCCAGCGGGTGTGGTACTAACTGTTCCCTCCTGCCTGTGTGTCCATTAATACTGCTTCTTGTGCTTTGGTGCTCCTCTGAGGGTGCAGTGTATGTAGTGACAGCCTCTGCTTACCTGGATCCTTCATCATCATGTAATGTCCTTGGACTCTTCACATTCTCTGTTTTGTCTGAGTGTTGCTGCCTCAGCTTGCTCTTTGTTTCGATCTGCATAAAACTTTTGTTCCATCCCTTCACCTTCTGTCTGAGTGTCTTTCTATCTAACTTGAGTCTCCGTAAGTAACGTACAGGTGGATCTTACTGTTTTATTCTTTAAGCCAGCGGTCACCAACCGGTGTCTGTGGACGGACCACTGTGGTCCGTGAGGTCCGAAAAGGTGGCGACCGCTGCTTTAAGCCACTCTGTCTTTCATGGAACATTTAGTTCATCTGCAGTTAAGGTACTTACTGATTGCCATTTTGTTCATCGTTTTTTAGTTGTTTTTGTTGGGCTTTTCTGTTCCTTATTCTCTTGCTCTCTTTTGATTTGCTGGTTTTCTTTAGTGATTTCCTTGGGTTCCTTTCTCTTTCTTTTTGTGTATTTCTTATAAGTTTTTGTAGGGTGTGGTTATCATGAGGTTCATGTATATCTACCCATATCTACAGAAGTCTGTGTAAAGCTAATTGGCATTTAAATTCAAACACACGTTGTTTACCTTGCCGTGGGAGTAGGGGGGGACCGGGGGAGGCTGAGTGCGGGTCCGTCCTGGCTGGCCGCGGGTCCGTCCCGGCTGTCTGTGGGTCCTTCCTGGCTGGCCGCGGGTCCGACCTGGCTGGCCGTGGGTCCGTCCTGGCTGTCTGCGGCGGAGCGGAGGGGGCAGGCGGCCTGAGTGTGTGGCCTTCCCTGCCCTTCTGGTTCACATGGAGCTTTCTGGTGTCCCTGCATTTTGGGGTTTTCAGTTTGATTTTCTCTTTGTTTGTTGTCCAAATTAGGTCCGAGCGGGGCCGCCCTGCGGGTACGTGCTGCAGCCCCTACACGCTCTCCACTTTCTACAGGCAGAGCAGCCCTGCATGCCCCACGCTGTGCCCGATGGCTTCGCACATACGCGGACGGGGCTCCCTACCTGTGCGGCAGCAGCCCCTCTAGTTCGGCACTTTGTTTGGAAGACACAGCCCCACATGTGCATGCAGAAGCTCCCCGCTCGCTCTGCCGTGTCTCCCACACTCATCCCTTCGTGCCGGCGCCACACTGCGCGCTTTGCTGGCTCCTCACTCTCTCCAGGCTCGTGCAGGCCAGTGGGCGTGCAAAGGGCACCCTGGAAATACTGCATGTAGAGACCCTGTGCCTGTCACTCTGGCATTTCCCTGTTCTTCCTGGCGTATCTCCTGGGATCGTGGCTTGCAGGTCAGCCTGACACCTGGGCAGGCTCATGCAGCTCACGCAGGGCCAGCCAGCGCGCTCCCAGCCCCGTGGTCCTGCGCGTCCCTCGGCTGCAAAGAGCTTTGCGGTTTGCCAGCCTTCTCTCCGTGGTCTCTCTCGTTTGTTGTGCAGAAGCTGCTCAGTGTCCATCACTCGTCTCTTGGGAGAAATTGCTCCAAATGGGGCGTACATTCCTCCAGGGTGCACTTCACAGGAGGCAGTTCCCATCCCGCCTGCCAGCTCGCCCCGCCTCTGGCCTGCATGGCGCCCTTTGGCTTTCAGGGTGAACTGTCTCCCAGAGGCCTCGCAGGGAGCCTTGGCCAGCTTGTTCCTAGGCCTAGCTTCATCCCGTTACCCTCCCTCAGCCTCACCACGCATGGAGCGGGGGTAAGGGAGAGAGATCAACGAAGGACTTGTGTGCATGCATATGGGCCTGGCCAGTGGCCATAGACAACAGGGGGTGGGGACATTCGTGGGGAGGGGTTTGCGGTGAGAATTGGGGGATGAGGACAATTATGTGATATCATAATCAATAAGGAAAATTTTTTTAAAATAAAAAGGAATTACTCTGGCTCCTGATGAAAGTGAACTACAAGTAGGCGAGAGTGGAGGAGGTAGGCCAGGAGGGTGATGGAGACGCGTTGTCTCCGAGTCCTGGACCGGCATGGAGGGAGGAAAGCTTGGGAAGAGCTCGGCTCGGGCGCTGTTGAAGGTGCAGCTGCAGATGCTCTGAGGGAGCAGGCGGCGCTGCCGGCCTGGTCTTCTGTCTGAATGAGGACGGCTGAGATCTTCGTGGGGCAGGGAATGAGTTTTATTTTAAACATTTGTGGTTAGACACACCCAAATGGAGGTATCAGTTGCATTGTTGGATGTAAAATTCGACTTGAAGATGAAGGTCCATACGGGTGATTAAGATTTGGGAATTCCAGCAAACAAATCTGGCACACCTGAGCGTGGACGAGAACCCATTGGCAATGCGCACGAGTAGAAAATATAGGGTGCGAGCACCGCGTGCAGGACACACTGTCTTTCTAGGTCAGTCCACGGGAGCCAAGGAAGAGACCGTTCCTATACGGCATGATTTTCCCAGACGCATTGGTGCCCTGAATAGCCCGTTAATGAACAGTTATTTCCGTTATTGCCGTCATGATCAATGCTGCCTTGCATCTCTTGCCCTGTGAATTCTGATTTCCACTCACTATACTTGTTCGCATCTTCATGAATTATTTCTCCAAAATTCTTTGATTTTTTTCTGGGTGAAATTTCTCCACATTTTTGCCAACACTGCATATTAAATTTTATAAATGGTAAATATTATTTTTTATTGTTTAAAATACTTTTCTTTAAAGTAGCATATGGAGCCTGCTGGTATGGCTCAGTAATTGAACGTTGACACAAAAACCAGTGTTACAGAGAACCGGAATAAATGAAGCAATGCTCAGAGAGTTCGGAGTTACATTTATTACTCGAGGGTCCGGAGGAAAATGTCTCAGATTCTGCCCCAACATATTTATATGATTTTACCTTCTTTGTCTCCCAAATATGGAGTGTTTCCGCCCTCTTTTGCAAGTCTTTTTTTTTTAAGTTTTATTTTTTTTAAATAAATCTTTATTGTTCATATTATTACAAGTGTTCCTCACTTCCCCCCCCTCCATTGCTCCCCTCCACCAGGTTCTCACCCCACCCTCTGCCCTTTCCCCACTCCCCATTGTCCTCATCCATAGGTGCACAGTTTATGTTCAGTCTCTTCCCGCACCCCCACTCCCCTTTTCCCCCGAGAATCGTCAGTCCACTCCCCTTCCATACCTCTGATTCTATTATATTCACCAGTTAATATTTTTTATCAGATATTTTAATTCCCTTGGTTTTTAGATTCACTTGTTGATAGTTACGTATTTGTTGTTCATAATTTTTATCTTTATCTTCTTCCTCTTCCTAAAGAACCCCATTCAGCCATCATATAATTCTGGTTTGGCGGTGATGAACTCCTTTAGCTTTTTATTTATTAGTGAAGCTCTTTATCTGACCTTTGATTCTGAGTGATAGCTTTGCTGGGTAGATTATTTTTGGCTGTAGGTTCTTGGTATTCATCACCTTGAATATTTTTTGCCATTCCCATCTGGCTTGCAAGGTTTCTGTTGAGAAATCAACCGACAATCGTATAGGTCCTCCTTTATAGGTAACTACCTGCTTAGCTCTTGCTGCTTTTAATATTCTCTCTTTGTCTTTTGCTCTTGGCATTTTAATTATGATTTGTCTTGGTGTGGTCCTCTTTGGATTCCTTTTGTTTGGGGTTCTGTGCGCTTCCTGGACTTGTAAGTCTTAATTCTTTCCCCAGGTGGGGGAAGTTTTCTGTTACTGTTTCTTTCAGTATGTTTTCGGTATCTTGCTCTCTCTCTTCTTCTGGGACCTCCATAATTTTGATTTTGTTTCGCTTGAAGTTGTCCCAGAGGTTTCTTACATTATCTTCAATTTTCTGGATTCTCTTGTCTTCTGGCTCTTTATGTTCCAAATCTTTGACTTGATTCTTGCGATCTTCCATTCTGTTTTTAGGACTCTGTATAATATTTTTTACTTCAGACAATGTATTCTTTATTTCTAGTAGATCCCTTATTATTTCTAGTTGATCCCTTTTCATATCCTCATAGGTCTCATTTATTTTATCGGCCTTTTCTAGGAAATTTTTGAAAAACCTTATAAACATAGTTTTGAACTCTATATCCAGTCACTTTTTGTCCTCCATTTTTTCGTTTGTGATCTGTTTCCTTGTCTCGGCATTTTCGCAGCTTCCCTGAGTTGGTAGTCTTAAAAGTCTCTGTGTTCAGCTTGGATGGGGCAGGGTTTCAGGGTGGAGCCTACTGCCTTGGCTTCCATCAGCCCCGCCCTATGAGGTTCCTGAGTCTCAGTGTTCCTCAGTGTCCTTTGGTACTCGCTGCAAGCACCTCTGAGAGAAAGGTGCCCTTAAGATTCACCCGCTACCAAACAGTCTAGGTTCTCCCCCAACAAGCCCAGAATGGGTTCAGTGCAGTTCGAAATGGGGTTCAGAGCAGTCCGGAGCTTTTGTCTCCTTCCCGCTAAGGCAATCCAGCGGCACAGTCAACCGCCCGTCCTCTGCACGAAATGTGCGCACCTCCGGGTCTTCCTTTCGCTGCTCCCCTGAACTTTCGCCTTTCAGCCCAGGCTCCCTCCATATGAGCCTGAGTCCCCAGGGACTCAGAACTGGGACTCAGCACAGTCCGGAGCTTTTGTCTCCTTCCCACTAGGCAATGCCAACCAGGCACTCAGCCGCCCCTCCTCTCCGGCTCCGTCCTCTCCGTGCGTGCAATGTGTCTCCATATCTTAGGCTTTTACAGCTCCTCTGATTTTCCTTCTGGTTTTCTCTTTCCTTCTCGCTGTAGAATTTCCAATCAGCCGAGTTTCCTGTAGTTCTGGATAATGCCCACTTTGTATTTTAGTTGTATTTTATTGAAATTGTTGTGTGAGGCTGCAGTTAGGCGTTTACCTATGCCTTCATCTTGGTTTCTCCCTCTTTTGCAAGTTCTTAAAGAGCCCGTATGTGCTGGGCCTTGTGGCCTCAACCTAGGCCTGGCCTGGGAAGGTTTAATGGCCTCACTGGAGTAATCTTATTTTCCTTATTATTTAAGCAAGCAAGCAAGCATTTACAGAAGCCAAATAGCAGGGTTAAATTTTCAAACAGTAGTTTATATAAGATGGGTGCTTCACCAGGAGGTCCCAGTTCAATTCCCAGTCCAGGCATATGCCCAGGTTGTGGCCTCAATCTCCAGAAAGGGATGAAATCTATAGCAGAATAATTGACTGAATTTGTTACTTAATGAAATAACCACAAAATCATGAAGGAAAATGCAAAGATGAAATACAGAGACTTCCAAGAGCAAATGATAAAGTGAAAAGAGATGACAGATGAGTTGACAAAACTCGTTGAAGATTCTGGAAGAAACCATCACAGAATAAGCCAGAATTAAAAACAGCCCTGTCTGGTTTGGCTCCGTGGTTAGAGTGTCGGCCCATGACCAAAAGGTCTTGTGTTTGATTCCCAGTTGGGTCAGATGCGGGAGGCAACCAGTCAATGTGTCTCTCTCATGTCAATGCCTCGTTCTCTTTTTCCCCCTCTTCTCTTCCTTTCACACACACTCTAAAGATCAATGGGGGAAATATTCTCAGGTGAGGATTTAAAAAATAATAATAATATGTCATAGAGGATAGAAATGAAAAAGTGAATAAACTTTTAAAAGAAAGATAAAAATCATACAGAACATAAAAAGATACCAGATCAACATGCAAATGTCAATATCTCTAAAATCAGTATATGATTTAAAACTGATAGCATTGCCGAAACCGTTTTGGCTCAATGGATAGAGTGTCGACCTGCAGACTGAAAGGTCCCAGGTTCGATTCTGGTCAAGGGCATGTACATTGGTTGCGGGCATATCCCCGGTAGGGGGTGTGCAAGAGGCAGCTGGTCGATGTTTCTCTCTCATCGACGTTTCTAGCTCTCTATCACTCTCCCTTCCTCTCTGTAAAAAATCAATAAAATATATTTTTTTTAAAAGAAAGACGAAAGAAAACATTTGTAAAAATAAATAAATAAATCTGATAGCATGTTAATATTCTGTAATTGACTGTTATATCCTTAAGTGGTACACAAAATATTGGTATGTTCTATAATTGTTGGCAACTATGATTCAATGAAATAAGGAAATGGTGGTGTTACGTGATGGTGTTAGATGGGTTTAGGGAGTGAGGGAGACCTCTATTTATGAAATGTGAAAATAGTACTAATTTAAAACAAAACCAAAGGCCGAAACCGGTTTGGCTCAGTGATAGAGCGTCGGTCTGTGGACTAAAAGGTCCCAGGTTCGATTCCAGTCAAGGGCATGTACATTGGTTGTGGGCATATCCCTGGTAGGAGGTGTGCAAGAGGCAGCTGGTCGATGTTTCTCTCCATCGATGTTTCTAGCTCTCTATCCCTTTCCCTTCCTCACTGTAAGAAAAATCAGTAAAATATATATATTTTTTAAACTAAAGTGTTTTAAAATAGAAAACTAAAATTTAAAAAAGTAAATCAAAAGCTGTCAAAATAAAATTAAAAATGGAACTCATTATTATTATTTTTAATATATTTTATTGATTTCTTCACAGAGAGGGAGAGGGATAGAGAGAGTTAGAAACATCGATGAGAGAGTGTCATCGATCAGCTGCCTCTTGCACACCTCCTACTGGGGATGTGCCCGCAACCAAGGTACATGCCCTTGGCCGGAATGGAACCGGGACCTCTCAGTCCACAGACTGACGCTCTACCACTGAGCCAAACCGGTTTCGACAGGAACTCATTATTTTTTAATCCTCACTATGTGCCTGCTTAGAGAGATATAAGAGAGAAACATCAATCATTTGCCCGCAACCCAGGTATGTGCCCTGACTGGGATGAACCAGCAACCTTCGGTGCACAGAGGGCACTCCAGCCAGCGGAGCCACTCCGGCAGGGCCAAGCTGACCTCACCCAGGGAACTGCATGAGTTTGCCTTTCATTTAAAAAGGGCTGCCGCTTGCCTCTATAGGACTTGTCCAGCTGGTTAAAGCAGGCACCAGGCCATACTGATAACGTCTGCCAGGCACTAACGAATCCTCAAATGCCACCCAATCCAGAGCGCTAAATGCAGCCGCTGTTCTAAGCTCCCTGTGGGCTCCTCTCCTCCTAGGCGCGGGCCTCTGCCGTGCAGTCGGCCTGGGTTTCTTTGTGACTTTCGGCGTCTTCCTGCCGCCTCTCCTCTCCGTGCAGCTCCTTTCCCTGCAGCTCACACTGGCCTACACTCCCAGTCTCCTCTCCCGTTGGGAGCACCTGTAGCAGCGAAGGACAGAAGTTGCCAAAGTTGGACAAAGTCAGAAAAAATGTATTTATTCCGTCTTCACTCTTCATTCTGCTTTCTCTTGTTGAGATTAGTAACTAATACTGCTCTTTCTTAAAGGCCTGGTCATGGCCTCTCATCTCTACTACTGGGACTATCCAGGGAGCTTATTAACTTTGATGTCCTTACTGACATGTGTCTGTTTCGGTGTGTTGTGTCTGCATTAGGGTCCAGCCAACTGGCGGCTCTGTCACCTGTCGAGCTTTCCCGATGGAGTGGACAGTGGTGTCTGTCCCCGGCGGCAGCGGCGTTCTGAGACCCACGCTTAGGTGGCAGTTTGTGAGCAGCTGGGGGAGGGCCATTGAGGCGTGGGGCCCCGGCTCCCCGCCTGGCTCTGCCCGCACCGGAGAGCAGGAGCGAGACGGCGGGGCAGGGCGCCGCCGCTGGACCGAGTGCCGCTCCGAAGCTCTCGTGCTAAGCCGCCCTCGGCTGTAGAGAACAGACTTTGGCTGGGACGCCCTTCGTCAGTTCCCTTGGACGTCTCTGCCGGCCGCTCCCGAGCCCTCAGTCTGGGCCTCGAGGCCCCGGGACCCGGAGCTGCTTCTGCGGGGTGCGGGCAGGGTGTGTGTGTGCGGTGCCTGCAACCCTCATCCTGCCCGGGCTCAAGTGATAGAATGGCGAGGCGAATTTTAAATTGAAAATCTTCTTTTTAGATGATACCTTCAACTTCTTTTACAGCACTCTCTTTTTTTAAGTTGTTAATATGAAAATCTATAAATGTAGAGAAAATATTCAACTGGGTTTAACTTTTGACAATTTACCATATATTGGCTTTTTTGGTACAGTTAAGTTACAGAACTTCACTTTTAAATATTTCTTGTGCATTTTGACAATTATGATGTATCCAGATATGGGTTTCTTTTCGTGTATTCTACTTAAAGATTGGTGAAGTTATGTGTGTATAGACGAGTGGTTTTCGGCACATCTCGGGCATTGTTGGCCATTATTTAGATATTCTCTGGCCCTTCCTCTCCTTCCTCCCAGGGCGCCTGTTGCTGCCCAAAGCCCTCGGCATTGTTTCTGTTCCTCCCATTTTGTTTTCCTTTTCTCAGGCGGGGGCATCTCAGTTGACCTGTCTTCATGTATGCGGGTCTTTTCCTTATGCCTGTTAAACTATGCTTTTGAACCTTCAATTGACTTTTTTCCTTTCAGCTTTTATATTTTTTCAATTTTACCTATTTTATAATTTCTCTGTATTGACATTCTCAATTTGCTGAGACATCATTTCCATTATCTTTTTTTTCTTTTTTTTTTTCAGTGAAGTTCTTTGGCCATGGTCTATAGTTCTTTGAAGTTATTTAAAATTGCTCATTTAGTCCAGTCGCTCAGGGGTTCAGCATCAGCCAGTGAACCAGGAGGTCACTGTTTGGTTTCCAGTCAGGGCACAGGCCCAGGTTGTGAACTCAATTCCCAGTGGGGTCCCTGCAGGAGGCAGCCGATCAATGATTCTCACTCATCATTGATGTTTCTATCTCTTCCTCTCCCTTCCTCTCTGAAATCAATAAGAATATATATATATTTTAAAAGGAAGTTTTATGTAAACGGAATTATAATTATTACAAGTGTATTACATAAATAATATATATTGCATACAATAATCTAACGATACTGGCTTATATCCACTCCACATTTTCTTTTGAGATCCATTCAAGTTGCAGCTGTATCAATAGTTCTTTTTTGAGTGGGTAATATTGCATCATAGGAATGTACGGAATTTGTCTATTTGTTTATTGAAATACATTGGGATTGTTGCTAGTTTGGAACTATTAACAAATAAAGCTGCTGTAGAAATTCCTGTATAGTTTTCTTGGTAGAAACACGTTTCCCTTTCTCTAGAATAAATCCAAAGAATACACTAGCTGAGTTGAATATTTTTTAATTTTATAGAAACTTCCCAACTGTTTTTCCAGAGCTGCTGTACCGTTTTAAATTTTTACCTGCAACAGATGAGATTCTTTTATCCTACAACCTTGCCAAATAAATTCATTTGTTTGGCCCTGGTTGATGTCCCAGTGGTTAGAGCATTAGCCCGTGCTCTGGGTTGAGGGTTCGATTTCCAGTCAAGGCATGTACCTGGGTTACAGGGTCCATCCCTGGCTCTGATCTAAGTGTCTGTGGGAAGTAACCAATCAATGTGTGTGTCTCACATCTATGTTTCTCTCTCTCCCCCTTTTCTCCCTCCCTTCCACTCTCTGGGGGGGAAAAAAAGGAAAAAATATCTTGAGTGAGGATGGATGGATAAATAAATACATTTCCATCTTTTATGCTAGGATCCCCTTTTGTAAATGTAGTTGCTTCACACCCTTTCATGCACTCGGTGCTATAAGGTTTGTGAATTTTACTTTCACCGTCCTCATGGGTGTGGCGCTGCGTCCGGCTCTGCTCCACACGTCTCTTACCTGGCGGTGCGGAGTGTCTTTCCGGGCCATTTGCCATCTGAATAGGAATCTTTATGCCAATAACTCAACAAGTCCTCATTCTCCTTCCTTCCACCCCCAGAAATCACCATTCTACTTTCTTTTTCAATAAATTTGACTGCTGTTGGTTCCTCATACAAGTGAAATTATAGAATATTTGTCTTTTTGTGATGGGCTGATTTCACTAGCATAATGTCCACAGAATGCATCCTGTCTGATGTGGTCCCATATATTTTTCAATCTCCACTTGATTTTTTCAGCCTCTCAAAATGGTTTCCATTTATTGTGCTAATCATAGACTTAGCCAGGACAGTGGAAATTTAGCACAAGAAACATTTTCCATTTTAATGAAGCTCCGTGTATCAGGTTTCTCTTTCATGGGTTGTGCTTTTCACCTCTGTCTAGGTTTTCTTTTGTATTTTCTTATATACATTTTGCATTGAGGTTTAGACCAGGTTGAGTCTAATTTTGTATATGGTCTGAGGTTTATAGGCTGACGTTGAATTTTTTGCCTATAAATGTCCATTTAGTTTTGGTTTGAACTTAAGAGGTATCATTTTGTGTTGTTTTTTATATCCTGAATTTTCAGCAATTTTCTATATATATAAAAGCTTAAGCAACTGAACGACTGTTTGACGCATACCGACCACCAGGGGGCAGATGCTCAACGCAGGAGCTGCACACCCCCCCTCCGCGCCCTCCCCCCCCCCCCCCCCCCCCCCCCCCCCCGTGGTCAATGCGCTTCCATAGTGGGAGCTCCACTCAGCTGGCTGATGGGCACCAGATGCCAGGCTCATGGCAGGCGAGCACAGCTGCGGTGGGGCAAGCCTCTCCTGCCTCAGGCAACACTGTTGAGTGGGGGGGAATGAGCAGGAGCAGTGTGGCGCCCAGCCTGGGCTCAGGGCTCCTCCCCAGCAACTGCTGCTTCACGCACTACTACATCGCTCGGGTGATGTCAGACTGCAGGCTGGCCTGCAGGGATCAGGCAGACCAGCAATCGAACAATCCCCCAAAGAGTCCCAGATTGGAAAGAGGGTGCAGGCCAGGCTGAGGGACCCCACGAATCCATGCACCAGGCCTCTGGTAGTAATGCAAGTAGGTAAATCTTTGCAGCTATTAAATGAAATGTTCCACTTAAAAATATTTAAGCAGTTGTAATGACGTGTATGAGTTGTTCTTATAAACCTGGGAAATCAGGCTCTGGCTGGTGAAGTGCAGTGGGCGGGGCAGTACCCATGCACTGGGAGGTGCTGGTTCAGCTCTGGTCAGTGGGCTGGGCGGCGGCCCGCACACTGAAAGGTCCCTGGTTCGGTTCTGGGTCAGGACACGGGCCCAGGTTGTAGGCTCAAATCCACAGTAGATTTCATGCAGGAGGCAGCCAATCAATGTTTCCCTCTCACATTGATGTTTCTCTTTGTCTTTCCCTCTCCCTTTCTCTCTGAAATCAGTAAAAATATTTTTTTAAAAACCTGAAAAAATAGGATGTATTATACATTTTTAAACACTGTATTTGTAGCTACTTTAGATGTCTGAAGTATCTCTGGTAAAATATACAGTCAGGCCTCATTTCTCGAATGTTTCCCACCTTGAACAGTTCGGATCTCCATCATGTTGTGCACAGAAAAAATGTCTTGGTTGTCTACCAGAACTTCGGTTCTGGGCCTGACAGCCCTTTTGCTGATAGCTCAGGTGACAGAAGCACCTCACAGCAGGAGGCAAGGGGGAGAACGCTTCTGTTGCAGGTAAATGTATGGTCAGCACAACGTTAAAGCATAGGGAGGCCGCCCGGAGCTCCAGCGGGAGTGCTCACGGACACAGCACTGAGAGGGCGCAGCCGCTGTGGATGGCACAGAGGAGCAGCAGTCAGCGGTGACAGCATTTGAGGCAGCGCTATAAGACATGTTGTTTAAGGCGGGGGGGCGGGGGGGGTGATAAATTTAAGAAAAGAAGTGTTTGCTTATAGATGAAATAGTATATCGGACATGTACAGTACATAAGAAAAGTTAAAACATCATTTGGGGGTCTGGAACGCATTAATTCTATTTACATTATTTCTAAGGGGGAAAAAGAAATCGTTTTTTCAAACAAATTGGTTCTCCCAACATCCTTCCATAGCAAATTAAGTTCGAGAACTGAGGTTCCACTGTTCTGGTGCCTCTGGGTAGAGGTCTGTGTATGTGAAGTGAAGGGAAATTACTTTTAATTTGTATTATTTTCTATCTTTGCCATGTGCATGAGTTTCCTCTTTTATAAGAGAAGCTATATATGAAGTATGAATACAGTTGTAATCAATCGAAAGACCTAAAATGCATATGCATTAAGGAATTTTGGGAGGAAAATGCACAACATAATGAAAATTGGTCGTTCTTGATGACTTTGATTTCTTTACAATTGACTTGGTTTTCTAAATTCATTTTACTGCTGCTTAAATAAAATTAAATAAAATTAATTAAATTTAATAAAATTAAATTAAAAAACATGTAGGGTGGCACAAGGAGAGGTATTTTTAAAACCGCAATTCCCTTTTAAACTTTAGAGTTCAACTTTTACAATCAAGAAATATTTTAGTTTTGCTGTGTCTAATAGAAAGAATTCAATCAGTGTCCATCCTCTAAGACGTTGCAGGTTAAGGAAGTTTTCTGTTGTTTGCTACATTATCTCTGCTTTTGTGTTTCAGTGCCAAACCTAAGTCAGAAACCCACGTATCAATGGCCACTCCAGCCACCGTGTCCATGGAAACTGTGTCCAATCAGAATAATGACCAGCCCACCATTGCAGTCCCTCCCACTGCGCAGCAGCCTCCACCAGCCATTCCAGCCGTGGTCTCGGCGAGCCCCCCGTCACAGCCGGCGGCTGCGCTCTCCACCCTTCCCGGGGCCGTGCCCGTCACTCCGCCCAGCACCACCAGCGCGGCCGCGCCCTTGCCCGGCGCAGCCGCAGGTGGCAATCCCTCCTCGCTCCTGGGCCCTCCTGTGCCTGAGATAAAAGTGAAAGAAGAAGTGGAACCGATGGACATCATGAGGCCAGTTTCTGGTAAGTTCATTCCAAGGACTCGGTGTGGGCAGCTGCCCCTCCCCTTTTCTTCCCTCCTCAGTCCCAGCTGGTGTTCCTCTTCGCCAGGAATGCTGGCCCCTGCATTCTCATCTTAAATTTGCACTTTATTACTTTTTAATAAATGGAAGCTCCATTTTGCTAATTTTATAATTAATTTTATTTCTTAACCAAAATTATGAAAAAGATTAATTACGATAGCTTTTTGTCTTCTTTAATAAAATACTGCCCCAAAGAAGAAAACCTCGCCATGTAAGAGGATCAGTCGTTGCTAAGTCCTGCTATTTACAGTTTATCTCCTGCCTATTTTACACAATAAAATAAGATTTATGTTGTTGAAAATACGCTCTTGATAAACTTAATATGTGGTTTAGTAAAATCTTAAAACTATGAATTACTCCTTTTTCCTCTTCTCAACTGTAAACTCTCTGTAAGGGCAGATGACTGGAAGTTTCTTTCTGTTTGAATTTTGTTTTTTAATAATTATTTATGGATCCTGTTTTTCATAACTACAAAAGTAACTTTCAGTGATAAATTTATAAAAACAGCCAACGGTTTGGCTCAGTAGATAGAGCATCAGCCTGCGGACTGCAAGGTCCTAGGTTCGATTCCGATCGGGGCATGTGCCTTGGTTGCGGGCACATCCCCCAGAGCGGGGTGTTGCAGGAGGCGGCTGGTCGATGTTTCTCTCTCATCGATATTTCTAACGCTCTATCCCTCTCTCTTCTCTGTAAAGAATCAATAAAATATATATTTTTTTTTAAAGAAAGAAATTTATAAAACAGCCGAAACCGCTTTGGCTCGGTGGATAGAGTGTCGGCCTGCGGATTGAAGGGTCCTGGGTTCAATTCTGGTCGGGGGCATGTGCCTTGGTTGCGGGCACATCCCCAGTGGGGGATATTGAAGAGGCAGCTGATTGGTGATTCTTCTCTCATCAATGTTTTTAACTCTATCCCTCTCTCTTACTCTCTGTAAAAAAATCAATAAAAAAAAAAAAAATATATATATATATATATATATATATATATATATATATATATATATATTTTTTTTTTTTTTTTAAATTATAAAAACAGACAAAGTCCCAGTGGAAAAAGCACAACTCTTGTCATCTACCAAATGTGACAAACAGTTAAAAAAAAAAAAAAAAAAAAAAAAAGGCAGGGACAAAATAAAGGGAAAGGTAGGGCTGGAGCTGTGATATTTAAAAGACTTAAAGCAAGGCCTCCTAAGGAAGGACCTCGGTGGGGACCTGGCAGCAGGAGCGGAGCACACGGGAGCCATGTGCCCAGGCGTGGGCAGAGGCAAGGGCAGAGGAGCAGGGTGGAGACAGCGCGGCCGCTGTGAGACGTGCTGAGCTGCTAGACGCAGTGGCTCTCAGCCTTCAATGCGGCTCCCCATGTGGTGACCCCGGCCATAACGTCATTTTCGCTGCTACTCCATAACTGTAGCTTTGCTGCTGTTAGGAATCCTAATGTGAATATCCGTGTTCTCCGATGGTCTTAGGCTCTACAGCCGCGGTCCTCAGCCTGGGGGTCGCGACGTTCGGAAGGTTGACGGCTGGGCTAGAGGGTCAGCGCAGAGGAGGCTGCGTCCCTGCGTCTGCAGGCCACGGGCCGCGGTGGGAGCGAGGAGGCACCTGGGCTCCGGAGAGGTTCTTGCAGGAACTGCGGGGAGCAGCGAAGCCTCTGCCAAGGCAGTAGCACAGGAGGGCTGGAGATGCGCGGGTCAGGGGCACTTTTAAGGCGGAGCTGGGTTTCCTTCAAGATTGGCTGTTGAGGGCGGTGACGGAGCAGAGCTGCGGCAGCTGGAAGAGGCAGTGCAGGAGGACCCGTTCTGTAAGGGACTGAGGTGTGACGTGGCAGCGGGTTTTGGAGTGGGAAGTGGGCTGCAGCACAGAGAGTAGCTGTCGTTGTGTGGAAGGCCGAGTCCGGTGCGATCCCGGGAGGAAAGAGCGCAGATCACACGGGCGGGGGGGGGGGGGGGGAGGGGGGGGAGTGCCCGCGGGGTGTGCTGTCCTGGGAGCAGCAGAAATGCCTCAGGGACGGGTCATCGCTGCTGAAAGCTCAGTTAGCTTAAGACTCGTGAATGGACCTAGAGGGCATTATGCTAATATAACCAGTCAGTCTGAGATAGACCAATGCCATGTGATTTCTCTTATATGTGGAAACTAAAGAACAAAATAACGAACAAAACAAACAGGCCTGGGTGCAGAGAACAG
This sequence comes from Pipistrellus nathusii, assembly GCA_963693515.1. Classification (NCBI taxonomy): domain Eukaryota; kingdom Metazoa; phylum Chordata; class Mammalia; order Chiroptera; family Vespertilionidae; genus Pipistrellus; species Pipistrellus nathusii. The sequence continues at coordinate 83,623,889 of OY882865.1, read as the reverse complement.
CCCATGGTTGCCAGGGGAAGGGGGCTGGAGGGCGGTGAGGAAGGCAGGGCTGAGAAGTAGGGTGGGCAGTTACAGAACTGTCCGGGACGCCAGCCCAGCGAGAAGCAGTGTGGGTAGCACTGGCGGGAACACCAGTTCACTTGGTCGAGTGTCTGTCTGACCTCTGGCGCCACCAACTGAAACTAATACCAAGTAATTATGAAAACAAACGAACTGGAAAAAATCTTAATGAAACATAAAACTTTCAAAAACATGAACCATGACCATTGGCTTTAGCAGCTGGGGCGTGGCGATCCTGAGAAGAGCTGTGTCTGTGATGCCATTAGTTGAGGGTGATTGGCGTGTGTTCAGGGGCAAGCTGGAGAGGAGCGTGGGGCCGGTGAGCAGGCCCTGAGGTTGTGTAGAAGGGATGGGAGAGGTAGGGCGGGATGCCCAGAGGATTGTTAATCCCTGTGGGAGCTCCCACCTGAGGGCAGAACCGAAGGTGCCAGGTAGAGGAGGTTCCTGGGCCGAGTGAGGGTGGGACTGTGTGGTCCCCGTGCAAGGAAGCAGGTGTATATGATGGGGTTATGGGCGTTTTCTGGTGGTTTCTTTTATAGTATTCACTCACTCACTTGTAAAATTGAAAGCAAGGTGATGAGCTAAGAGCAGGGCTGGGGAAGAGGTGCTGGGAATGAGAGGGAGGGTGAAGTGGCCGGGTGGAGAGAGTGCGTTTAGCAGATGCCCTGGGGTCGCCCGCAGCAGGAAAGGCGGAGGCCAGCGAGCGTGCCCGGAGACAGCGAGCATGGGCACGGTGCGGGCTGCCTGGAGACCGTGTGCACAGGAGCCAGGGGAGGTCCATGGGAGAATGCAGAGAGAAAATTGGTGGTAGAATTAAAAACCAGTCAAGGGAGAGGGATAACCAACAGCAACGAAAGAAGGAGGTGGGATGAGTGGCTGATCGCTCCTAGCGGGATGGGCAGTGGGAGCAGCCGCTGAGGAGGGACCGAGAAAGCAGAGACTGCAGCCAGAATTGAGGGGAAGAGGTGAGTGTTCAAGGGGCCTGTTGGGCCTGGGCACCGAGGCGGGACGGCCAGGGCGTAGGGATGTGGGGGGCGGAAGTGAGGTGGAGGCGAACTTGTGTCATGATTTGTAAATCCCAGGTGTAAGAGTCACGCACGCCCAGGCCAGTGCTCCCTCCCCGGGGAGGTGCTTGGCAGGAGGCTGGGTGCTGTGGGGGCCAGCGCGGGAGCAGTCCGGCTCCGTGCCGTCCTGCGCTTGCCGTGGCCTGTGCCTTGTTTTCTCATCTTTAAATTGGGAGGCATAAAACATGCCTACTAATTCAGATTATCTTAAGAGTATATGAGTAAGCAGGGTAACTTCTAAGAAGTCATGCTCAAAAGCTTGAAAGAGGGGCTTGACATGTGGTTTCTTGTTCCCCTTGGATGAGAAGCCCGAGGCAGACACTCAGAGTGCTGTGTGGGCCCCATGAGGTCTTCAAGGTTGGCCCTGCCCTCGGGGGCTTACACCGGTGCTTGTGATTCCAGAGCTGCTCCAGGCGGGCAGTCTCAGTCACTCCTGCCCGGAAGCAGTTGGGCCTCCTGCAAGGACAGAGCGGCGTCAGGAAATCCTGGCGGACGCTCACTGAGGGACAGCAGGTGGCGCTCTCCGCTGCGGCGGGTTCTCATACACGTGTGTGCTCTCTCCCCCGCAGCCGTTCCTCCGCTGGCTGCCAACACCCTGTCGCCATCTCTTGCATTGCTGGCTAACAACCTGTCCATGCCTACAAGTGACCTGCCCCCTGGCGCCTCCCCAAGGAAAAAGCCTCGGAAGCAACAGCACGTGATCTCCACAGAAGAGGGGGACATGATGGAGACCAACAGCACGGACGACGAGAAGTCCACGGCCAAGAGTCTCCTGGTGAAGGCGGAGAAGCGCAAGTCTCCTCCCAAGGAGTACATTGGTAACGGCCGTTGGCACTCAGTGTGTCGGGAAGCTTTCCCAAAGCTGTTTACATAGTCAGACTCCATCATGGCTCACTCACTGGGATTGTACCTCGAGGATGTGGTGAATCCTATTGAATAAAAGGCTAATGTGCAAATGGACCGAACTGCAGAACGACCGGTCACTGGTGCACTGACCACCAGGGCCAGCTCCTGTATTGAGTGTCTGCCCCCTGGTGGTCAGTGCACTCTCCAAGGGGGAGCGCTGCTCAGCCAGAAGCCAGGCTCACGGCTGGCGAGCGCAGCTGCGGTGGCGGAGTGGGTCTACACCGGCAGGCGGATATCCCCCAGGGTTCTCAGACTGCAAGAGAGCACAGGCTGGCTGAGGGGACCCCCACCACCGAGTGCATGGGTTTTGTGCAACAGGCCTCTAGTATGTAATAAGCTACTTAGCATCCTCTCTTTGTCCCCTTTAACAGATGAAGAAGGAGTGCGGTATGTCCCTGTGCGTCCAAGGCCGCCCATTACTCTGCTCCGTCACTATCGGAACCCCTGGAAAGCTGCCTACCACCACTTCCAGCGATACAGTGACGTCCGGGTTAAAGGTTAGCTCCCAGAAACTTCATTGTTAATGCATGGAATTGGTCTCTGACTCGCCTGTATTACAATTACAGAGAAAAAGACAGGTTCGCAAGTTTTCACTTTCTAAAAAACCTTAAGTTTTTGTTATAAAATCTGAAAACTTTAATGTTTTACTTAGACAAAATGTACAGTTGGGTATAAAATTTGGAAAATTACTTTGCCTGAGGAAGCTGTGTCTGCTTTATTGGAAACTCAGTCTAATAAATAAGTGACGACATTGTTCTTGGTAAATTTCATGTGTTCCCAGCTCCTCGGGTGGCGGCAGACGCTGCTCCGCCCGGAGCTGAGGAGGGAGCTGAGCTCCACGCACGCTCAGATGCACGCACATCCTAAGCTCCAGGGAGCTGTGTCTCCCAAAGGACCGCCTTTACCCAGCGTGTGACTCTGGCAGTGGTTCACTCTTGTTGTTGAACGTAAGAACATTTTGATTAACCAACCTGTGATGAAAATGCTGGTAGTGCTTAGTAAATACTGGTGCTGGTAGACGGTAGTGTCCTTGGTCTCGGGTGCGGTCCTCGCACAGAGAAGTGTAAGGTAGCGGAGGCTTGGCCCTGTTTCCCGGGACCTCGTGTAGCCACTGGGACACCCCCCTGAGGGTTTCCTCGGCCTCAAGGCTGGCAGAGTGGGACTGCACTGACTCATCTCTGTGAGCAGTTCAGTCTCTGCAGCAGCATGTCAAACTCACAGGCTCACACAGGCTACAGAAAAACAAAAGCTTCCATTTCCAAAGAAACGTAGGTTTATTTCTATAGAGAAATGCTGACTACAAAGGGCTGAAATAAATGAGTCACCGTTAACATGAAATAATTGAACATTTTAATAAAAATTAATATTTTTGCTTGAACGTTAACTTACTAGTCAATGAATAAATAAATAAACTTGTTTTTCTTGTTCTCCAAAAGCGAAATATTTCCTGTTGTGCACACCAAGTAAGTCAGTACAAGACTAATGACGTGGCCATCGGCTGCTAAAATATTCGCTGCTGGTGTTAGTGGAGAGAAATGGTGCACCTGCACATCAGTCGCATAAGGGAAATGAATGCAACACGATCATAGTAATCAGTCATTAGTGAACGTTGTAGTTTGTTATCAATAATTATGTACAACAGGATATTGTAAAAATTAATTTATGAAATGTTTATTAAAATGTTTCTTACATCACGTTATATTGGCTGGGCTGCAAAAATATTCGTTATGGACTGCATACAGCCCGCGGGCCGTGAGTTTGACATGCTTACTCTAAATGGAAATACAGACATAGCAACATGTTCCAGCTTTTCTTCCTCACGAGTATTCCCTGAGGTTTGAAGAGCAGGTAAGGTTTCCAAAGGCAGAGAGTGTTGGCCTATGAAGGAAGAAGCAGGGTGTGGACCACTAACCTCTCCTCGTGCCAGAATTCCACAGCCTCACAGTGAACCTTTAAAGGGCTCCCTAAGTAACATTTTAAGCCATACTAAAAGATTTTTATTGTTGTTGGGACTCCCCATAACTGTACATCTTCTGTTTGAACATGTTTATATTCATCACCTTTGAACTGCTTTGCCGAAGTTTTAAAATTATAGTCTTAAAAATAAATCAAGATGAAATGTTAAAAATTGATCAGGTAATTCACAGGAAGAAAAGAAAAGCAAGATCAAGAAACCCAAGAAATTCCCTGGCCATTTTGGCTAACTGGTTAGAGTGTCAGCCCAGGACCAAAAGGTCACGGGTTCAATTCCCAGTCAATGGCACATACCTCAGTTGCAAGCTTGTGCAGGAGGCAACCAATTGCTGTGTCTCTCTCACATCAGTGTTTCTCTCGCTCTCTTTTTCCTCCCTCCCCTCCACTGTCTCTAAAAAAACAAACAAACAAAAAAATGGTAGAAAAAATACCCATGGGTGAGGATTAAAAAAATAGAAGCAGCACAGAAAACCAATAATAATGTGGCAGACTTAACCTTACAGATCAATAATTACCTTACCGACTAAAACATATATGATAGAATGGATGGGAAAAGATCCACCTATATTCTGTCTATAAGAAACTCACTTCAGATACGTACATTGACATATGTAGATTGACAGATAAAAAAATATGCAATGGAAAAATTTTTAAAAGCAAGAGTAGCTATATTAATATCAAATAAAAGTAGACCAGAGGAAAGGAAATTACTGGAAGCAAAGAGGGGCATTGTGTGCCATTAAACAATGTAGAGGCAACAAAAACCAAGAGCCTCAGAATACTCTAAGCAAAATGCCGGAACTGGTTCTTTAGGAAGAGGAAGAAGATAAAGATAAAATTATGATCAACAAATACGTAACTATCAACAAGTGAATCTAAAAACCAAGGAAATTAAAAAAAAAATCTGATGAACAATAGTAACTGTTGAATATAATAGAATCAGAGGTATGGAAGAGGAGTGAACTGACGATTCTTGGGGAAAAGGGGAGTGGGAGGCGTGGGAAGAGACTGAACATAAACTGTGCGCCTATGGATGAGGACAATGGGGGGTGGGGAAGGGGCAGAGGGTGGGGTGGGAACCTGGTGGAGGGGAGCAATTGGGGGAGGGAGGGAAAGAGGAACATTTGTAATAATCTGAACAATAAAGATTTATTTAAAAAGTAACACACACACACACACACAATTCCGGAGCTGGAGGAGAGACTGGCGGATGTGCGGTGACGGGAGCGCTTCAGCGCCTCGGTCTCAGCAGCTGGCAGGAGACTTGACAGCACGGATGTGCCAGCAGAGCTGAGCACCATACATCAGCATCTAAGAAATGTGCATACGCACTTGTGAGGACACAGTCTCGTAAGCTCACATTGAGCATGTAAAGACAGACGTGTCCTGGACCAGACAGCAGATCTCCACAGATTTAAAGGCATTGAAATTATACAGATTATCTTCATTTCCTATAATGGAATCACATTGGAAACCAAGAACAGAGATAACGCAAAAACCTCCAAACCATAGAAATTTAAGCATTTAAATTACTTCTAAGTAATGGGTCAAAGAGGAAGTCTCAACGTTTTTTTTTTAAAAATAAAGTGAATGAAATTAAAATGAAGGGTAATCAAAATATCTGGGAGGCAACTAAAGCAGTGTCAACAGGGAAATTTGTAAACTAAATGTAATGTAAATGCTACATTAGACAAGAAGAAACTTCTCCAAGTTCCTACAACAAAAACAACAAAGAGCAACATAAACTCCAAGCAAATAGAAGGAAGAAAATAGGAAAGGCCCCAGGAATCGGTGGAATTGAAGAGGAAGTTGAGCCCCAGCAGTGTGTCCCGGTTGAGTGTTGTTCCAGACACCAAGGCCACCGGTTCCGGTCAGGCTCCGGCCTCACTAATGGACATGCTGGAGGCAACTGATTGTTTCTTTCTCATCAATGTTTTCTCCCTTTCCATTCCTCTCTTTAAAATCAATTTTAAAAATTTTTCTTAAGAGGAAGTTAAATAAAATCAATAAACAAAAACTGGTTCTTTGAAAAAAAATATCAATAAAATCAAATCTCTAAGCAAAACTGAAAAAGAGGAAAATTGGAATTATCAGGAGTGAAACAGTATATTACTACATATTGTGCAGCCATTAAAAGCATCCTATATAATAAAAGCCTATTATGCTAAGTGTTCAGGTGACTAACCAATCAAAGGATAATATGCTAATGATATGCTAAGGCAGCTCAACTGCTTGCTATGACGTGCACTGACCACCGGGGGTAGATGCTCAGACTGCTAGGTTAGCTTGCTGCTGGGGTCTGGCCAATCCTCCCTTCTCCCTCCCCTCCTCCCCTCCTCCCTCCCCTCCTCCTCCCTCCATGGGGCGGTCTGTGGGCCGTGGGGCGGGCTGTGGGGGCTGTGGGGTGGCAGTCGCTGCTAGGTATCTGCCCAGGACACAGTCGCTCCCGGAAAACAGTCCCCGTGCGCTCGTCGCCCCACCCACCCGTGGTCACTGTGGCTCCTTTATTTGTGTGCGGCCCGTTATTCTCCTGACCTAACCCCACCCCACCCACCCCCTCATCCAACACCCCCCTCCTCCCACTCCCACCCCCACTCCTCCTCACTCCCCCCCACCCCCTTTCTACCCCCTCCCCCGCCCCCACCCCGCTACCGAGGCCCCGCTGGTGCTCATCTGGCTCCGCCTGGGAAGCCCGGCGGCCTGTGCGGTGACCGTGCCAGTCCCCTCGGAGGGCCGGCGGCGTGGCCTCCCCTAGGGCGGCTCCCCCAGGGCGGCTCCCTCGGACCGCAGGCTGGCGCTCCCCTGGGAGCGGGATGCTCTGCAGTCACCCCCGTGGGAGGAGCGGGGCTCCTGACGGTGCTGGGGCTGAGCGGCCGGAGGCCCACAGGACCGCCCGCGCACGGGGAGGCCCTCCGGCCCGCTGCTCTGCTCTGCTCTCCTCTCCAAGGCCACGGCCCTGCCCGGGCCCTCTCCCTCCCCTCCCCCCTCCCCCTCTCCTCTCCCTCCTCCCCTCCCCCCTCTCCTCCCCCCTCCGGCCCGATGCTCTGCTCTGCTCTCCTCTCCTCTCCAAGGCCACGGCCCTGCCCGGGCCCTCTCCCTCCCCTCCCCCCACCCCCTCTCCTCTCCCTCCTCCCCTCCCCCCTCTCCTCCCCCCTCCGGCCCGATGCTCTGCTCTCCTCTCCTCTCCTCTCCTCTCCTCTCCTCTCCTCTCCTCTCCTCTCCTCTCCTCTCCTCTCCTCTCCTCTCCTCTCCTCTCCAAGGCCACGACCCTGCCCGGGCCCTCTCCCTCCCCTCCCCCCTCCTGGGTCATGCTCATTGCATGCATACTAGGCCTATGGAAAGTCTTAATAAAATAGTAGCACTTGAATAACATAAGCACTAAGGATTTTAGCTTCCTGAACACTGAGTGCGCTTTCTGTTTTCCGTTCCAGAGGAGAAGAAAGCCATGCTGCAGGAAATCGCCAGCCAGAAGGGGGTGTCCTGCCGAGCCCAGGGCTGGAAAGTCCACCTCTGTGCTGCCCAGTTGCTACAGCTGGTAGGTGGGCTGGGCCTGCCGAGGCGGGCGGCGTTCTCCTGGGCGATTCCACCACCCAGTCGCAATGGCTCAGGGTTTTTGGGGTGCTTTTCCCGTGTCTGCCTCACAGGTGTAACCGATTTAACATACCTTACTCTGGTCTGCTGAACCAAAGCCCAAGCGCGGTAACATGAAATAGGCCTCAGACGGCCACTGTGCGCCCTCCCGCTCTGCTCCCCCGGCACCAGCATGGCCCACTGTTTGCTCGGGGCTGGGCCCGCGCCCTCTGACCCGGCAGCCGGCTCCTGGCCCTGGGCTGGGCGGAGTGTGGCCCACGTGTCCATTGCCTGGGCCGAGGCTCCCCGTCACCGTGAGGGAGGCACCGGGAAGCAGAAGGCTCCATCGCCGGAGTGACGGGCCCGATAGCGTGGCTAGGGTCTTAAGTTGGGGGCGGGGAGCGGGCCGGTCCTGTCCTCACAGAAGCACGTGTGTGCGCCGCATGGACTTGTCCCAGAGGCACGTGCTGCCCTCCTCCGACCTACACACCAGGGTCACAGTTCGATTGCCAGTCAGGGCACCGGCTCGGGTTTGGGCTCCCGATCAATGATTCTCTTATTGATGCTTTTCTCTCTCCCTCTTCCTTCTCTGAAATCAATAGAAATACATTTTTTAAGTGATCCTTAACCTAGCCAGTTTGTTTCAGGGGGTAAAGTGTGAGCCTATGGACTGAAGGGTCCCGGGTTCGATTTAGGTCAAGGGCACATACCTCTGTTGCAGGCTTGATTCCTGTGCAGAAGCAACCAGTCGATGTGTCTCTCTCACATCGATGTTTCTCTCAGTCTCTCCTCCCTTCCATACTCTAAAAAAATCGGCGGGGAACATCCCTGGGTGAGGATTAACCAAAGACAGTTAGCCTTGAATGTGGGTCTGAGGCACAGCAGGCTGTGTGGTAAGTGTTCCTGACCACCTTGGCCGCTTTAGGAAAGGGTGCCCCCGCCCAGACGCCCTCGCGCAGTTTAAAAGGCGGCTGCCCCCGAGCCAAAGCAAGCATTTCTGAGGCCCCCATCCGCCCTGTGTTGCAGACGAATCTAGAACATGACGTCTACGAGAGACTCACCACCCTCCAGGAGGGGATCCTCCCCAAGAAGAAAGCAGCCACTGACGACGACCTGCACCGCATAAGCGAGCTCATCCAGGTGTGCCGCCTCATCTTTCCCCCCTTCCCCTCCCCTCCCCTCCCCCTTTCCCCCTTTCCCCCTTTCCCCCTCCCCTCTCCCCCTTTCCCCCCTCCCCCTTTCCCCCTCCCCTCCCGTTCCCTCCCTTCCCCCCTCCCCCTTTCCCCCTCCCCTCCCCCTTCCCTCCCTTCCCCCCTCCCCCTTTCCCCCTTTCCCCCTCCCCTCCTCTCCCCCTTTCCTCCCTTTCCCCCTCCCCTTCCCCCTCCCCTCCCCTCCCTCTTTCCCCCTCCCCTCCCCCTTCCTTCTCCCTCACCCTCACCTCCCCCTTTCCCCCTCCCCTCCCCCTTCCCTCCCTTCCCCCCTCCCCCTTTCCCCCTTTCCCCCTCCCCTCCTCTCCCCCTTTCCTCCCTTTCCCCCTCCCCTTCCCCCTCCCCTCCCCTCCCTCTTTCCCCCTCCCCTCCCCCTTCCTTCTCCCTCACCCTCACCTCCCCCTTTCCCCCTCCCCTTCCCCTTCCCTCCCTTCCCCCTTTCCCCCCTCCCCTGCCCCTCCCCTCCTTCCCCTTCCCTCCCCTCCCCCTTTCCCCCTCCCTTCCCCCTTCTCTCCTTTCCCCTTTCCCCCTCCCCCTTCCCCCCTCCCCCTTCCTTCCCCTCCCCCTTTCTCCCTCCCCCTTCCCTCCCCTCCCCAGCTGACGGCTGTCTTGTTCCAGGGGAACATGCAGCGGTGTAAGCTGGTGATGGACCAGATCAGCGAGGCCAGGGACTCCATGCTCAAGGTTCTGGACCATAAGGACCGTGTCCTGAAGCTTCTCAACAAGAATGGGACCGTCAAGAAGGTGTCCAAGCTGAAGCGGAAGGAGAAGGTCTAGCTCCAGAGGAGCAGGCGCGGGGGAGGAGCGTGTGAAGGACGGGGGCGGGCGGGCGGAGCCTGAGGCGCAGGCTGGCACCGTGGCCCGCGCTCGCCCGGCCTGCCCTCCTGGGGCGCTGGCCTCGGGGCTGCCTCCGGCATCAGGGCCGGCCGCTGTCCGGTCCGGTGTGTGGCTGTTAAGACTGTCGTGGCTGCCGGGCCGCTGTCCACCGCACCAGGCCTCCCGCCCTGTCCTGCCGCCCCCGCTGGCCGCGGCGCCCCCGGGACTGTCCATTGTCATCTGTCAGAGCCATTTCAAAGGGAAGCTGTCCTGTTGTCCGTCCTGCGTGTCGCGGAGGCCCAGAGCGGCCCGCTGTGCCGCGGCCCCTGGCCGGCTGCGGCGGGGCGCCGGCCTGTGTACACCCCGGACAATAAAGGCCCGCGAGGTTTGTGCACGAGCATCGTGTGGTGTCAGTCCGCGCTGGCTGGGCCGCTGGCGCTCACCGCCGGCCCTCCTCCGGCGCGGGGCTGGGGGTCCTCGGGGTCGGAGTGGACCTCGGGGCGCAGCGGTGGGGGCGGCCTCGGGCGTGTGGGTCGGCAGTTACCTGCTCGGCCGGCCCAGCAGCCTGTCCCTCGCCGGCCTGCGGCTGCGCCTGGAGCCCGGGCCGCGGACAGTCTGCCCAGTGACCGGCCGGGCAGCGCGGGGGGAGGCCTCGGCGTCTGGCCCAGACGCAGACCTGATGACCGGCCTGATGACCGGCCGCGGGAAGCAGACGTCCTGGGGGCCGGCGCGCTCCCCGGGCGCCCGGGCCGAGCCCTGGGAAAGGCCGCCGGGGCGGGCGGCGCTGTGCTGCCGGCGCCCTGGACCTCGTGCACCTGGCGTGGCCGGTGGGGCTGCTGGCGAGGGGCGGGCAGACTCGGGTATTGGGGCGCTGCTTCACAAGCCTGTGTCCCCCCCAGCCCCCAGGATTAGAACCTCATTAAACAAGACTTCCTGCCCTGGCCAGGAGCCCCCCGCAGGGGCCCGCGCAGGCAGGGCCAGTGCCCGTGGCCTTCGCCCGGGGAGGGAGCAGCTGGAAGGGAGAGCGGTGCACTGGCCACGCACAGACTTAATGAGCTGTTTGCGGAGCACCAGCTGCAACAGAACTAACACCCCGAAGGATGCACTTCGGCTTGACGTTTGTTTACACCCACGGAAGCCAAAGCAGAAGGGTAAGCGTGTCTGAGCCGTACGTTTCCTTCCCTGTGACCTCCTGCCCTTACCTGCCTCCCCAGTTCCAGCTCCTGTGCTCTGCCCCTAGGTGTGTTTTCTAGGATGTAGGAATGGGATCACCAGTGTGTTATTTTTTATGGGAAGGAGTCTGACTTTTTTATACAGGGTAATGGAAATTTATACTGAGTTATATTCATGTTGCTAGTTTCAAGAATTCATAGCTTTATTTTTATTAAGTTTATTGAGGTGACGTTGTTTATTGCTTTTTATTGCTGATCAGCGAGCATTCCATCCTCGGGCTGTCCCACAGCTGGGTCCCCGTCACCAGAGAAAGGCACGCTGCTGCTGCTGCTGCTGCTGCTGCTGGGCGTTGGAGTACAGCCCTCTGCGCTTTCTGCTCTGTGGGGCACGCGCTTCCTGTCACCCTCACCCGAGGTCATTTCCCTGCTGACTGCCGAGGAAGTGGAAGGGAGGGGGAGAGAGAAACATCTATGAGAGCCATCTATTGGTTACCGTCCACATGCACTCTGACCTGGGCCAGAGATAAAGCCAGAAACAGACATAAATGCCCTTGACCAAGAATCGAACCCACGACCCTTTGATCTGAGAGCCATTACTCTAACAGCTGAGCCAAACCAGCTAGGGCTTCATACAACCTTTTTTTTCCTTAGCTGATTTTAATAGTATGACTTAAAACCCCTACACTTCATATTATCATTATGCAAAATACACAGACGAATAGTCTTAAAAATATAAAATAAATAAGCAAGACATGAAAATAGACAAGTTTCCATTAAAATAAATGAAAATTTTTTTACAAAAGATAATTTTGCCTGAATATCTTTTTGAAGAAGAGAAATATCATTTAAACAATATTCAAGTTTGTTAAGCAAGTTTTTAAAGTATTATAAAATATTTAACTTTTTTTTCATTTTTTCTTAAGTCTTTATTGTTCAGATTATTACAGGTGTTCCTCTTCCCCCTCCCCCCAATATCTCCCCTCCACCTGATTCCCCACCCCACCCCATGCCCTTACCCCCACCACCGTCTTCATCCACAGGTATAAGATTCTTGTCCAATCTCTTCCCTCACCCCTCAGACCCCTTCCTCCTGAGAATTGTCAGTCCAGTCCCTTTCTATGTCCCTGATTCTGTTGTATTCACCGGTCCATTTTGTTCTTCAGATTTTTTATTCACTTGATTTTTAGATTCACTTGTTGGTAGGCATGTATTTGATGTCTTTTAGGTGTTCATGGTTTTTACCTTTACCTTTTTCTTCTTCCTCTTCTTAAAGAATACCTTCAACATTCATGTAATCCTGGTTTGGTGGTGATGAACTCCTTTAACTTTTTCTTGTCTGTGAAGCTCTTTATCTGACCTTCAATTGTGAATGATAGCTTTGCTGGGTGGAGTAATCTTGGTTGTAGGTTCTTGTTGTTCATCGTTTTGAATATTTCTTGCCACTCTCTTCTGGCCTGAGAAATCAACTGACAGTCATATGGGTATTCCTTTGTAGGTAACTAGCTGTTTTCCTCTTGCTGCTTGTAAGATTCTCTCTTTGTCTTTTGCCCTTGGCATTTTAATTATGATGTGTCTTGGTGTGGTCCTCTTTGGATTCCTATTGTTTGGGGTTCTGTGCGCTTCCTGAACTTGTAGGTCTGTTTCTTTCACCAGGTAGGGAAAGTTTTCTGTCATTATTCCAAAAGGCCTTCAATATCCTGCTCGCTCTCCTCTGGCACCCCAAAAATCCGGATGTTGGTACGCTTTAAGCTGTCCCGGAGGCTCCTTATGCTATCCTCACACTTTTGGATTCTTCTTTCTTTCTGCCTCTCTGGTTGGGTGATTTTTTTCTTCCTTATATTCCAAATCTTTGGTTTGATTCTTGGGGCATGTTTATCCATAGTTGAGTTTCTGTATATTCTGTATTTCAGAGATTGTATGCTTCATTTCTGACTGGCCTCTTTCCATTTTTTTTTGGTATTCTCTTTAAGGTCCTTGGAGGTCTCATCAAGTTTCTCAAAGGTTTTTAGAAGATTCTTGAGTAATCTTATAAATGTGATTCTAAACTCTGTGTCGTTCAGTAGTTTACTTTCCTCCATTTTTCCCATTCTTGACATGTTTCTGTGTCTCCTCATTTTGGCTGATGGAGTGGCTTTGTGTGGTAGGTGACCTATAGGGGCCAGTAACTTAGCTTCCCCAATCACCTGAGGTGGTTGCTTCTGCTATATCCCTTTGTGGGCTGAGTGCAAAGTCTTGGTGTAATTAGCCTTGTTTGCTGTTGGTACTCTGGGAGGAATTGATCTCCAGGCCAATTGTCTGTGAGGACCTGCTCTGTCTATAAAGGAAGAACTGCTGCACTGGAGACACGCTTTGTTTCAGTGGGGCTTTGGTGCTCACTGAGACCGCCTCCCGAATGTGTCACTCATGGGTGTGAGGGGTTGAAACTGAGCACTAGGAACACTGGTTCTGGATCTCCAGTGGGTGCGGTTCAGCTACTGCACCCTGCAGGAGCTACAGCGTGAGCCACAGTCCTCTCCTCCTTTGCTAGGTTAAACTGCAACTGAGAGGGCCATTCATATGCAAAAGCTGCTGCTTGGAGCTTGGCGTGTTGTGAAGGGCCGAGTCTCAAGGCGGAGTCTCTGGGTGTCACTAGGCTGGGGTGTGGCCAACAGCAATGGCTGCCTGTCAGCCACCTCTCCAATCCGCGTCCCTGCAGCCCCACGTCTCCCATGTCTCGTACCACAGCACAGTAAACAAAAATTCCTGCGTGCAGCTCTGCAAGCCAGCCAGCCTCACTTTCCGACCCGATGGCAGACAGTCTGGCTTCTCCCCAGAAACTGGATTTCAGAGAGATTGGGAGCTTGTGTCTCTTCGGGTTGAAGAAAGCCCTCTGACAATGCCCTCCGCCAGCCGGGATCTGCTGCCAGCCCATATCACGTCTGCGCCCTCCTACCTCAGTTTTTCAGCGCTGTGCCCTGAATTCTTTTTTTCTTTCAGCCTAGTTGTAGGGCTTCCTTTCAGCCCGATTTCCCTTGGGTTTAGGGTGATAGATGTTTTATTTTATAGTTGTATATTTGAAATTGTTGTGCACGGCAGCAGATTACCTATGCCGCTATCTTCGTTCCTCCAAATATTTAACTTTTTATTCATATTTTTTAATTGATTTCAGAGAGAGAGATTGAAACATCAATAATGAGAATCATTGATCAGCTGCCTCCTGCACACCCCCTGTTGGGGTTTGAGCCCGCAACCTTGGGAATGTGCCCTGACAGAATTGAGCCATGACCTCCTGGCTCATAGCTCAATGCTCAACCTCTGAGCCACACTGGCGGAGCAAAATGTTTAAGTTTTAGCATCAGCAAGGTCTATATTGCTCCCCAATTTTTTCATATAAACAACTTTCAAAATTGCAACGCCCGCTGAGCTGGGTTCTAAGGCATCGGGTTCTAATTGAAAAATTGTCTTTGCATCTTCTAACATTTCTGTGGTGCTCTGAAGACCACCGATGTGATAACATGTCATTAAGCATCGCAGGGTTGTGGTCTCTGGAAAGCCACGTGGCCGATCAGTGCTGAGGTTCCCAGTTTAGGGTGGGGGAGACTCCAGTGGTTTAACTGGACAGCACACTGTGGGCAGCTCAGGCCCCCGGGGGGAGGGTCACAGTTTAGCTCCAGTGAGCCAGCTCGGCCCATGTGGGAGGGACAGCTCCAGCACCCTGGGGGGTGACCAGGTCAGCCAGAACTGGAGGGATGCTCTGTGGAGGCCCAGGTGAAGTACAGAGTGCCCGTCCCTGTCCCTGATTGGTCCACTTCTATGCAAATGAGGACTCCAAGTCTCCACAGCTTGATTAATCCAAACAGCACTGCTGATTGGTAGGAATTGGAACTGCTCTGATTGGATGGTGAAGGTGCAAATAGGGATATAGCTATGCAGCTCCAATTGGACAGGGAAGACTAAGTCCTATTGGTCAAATTCTATCCTAGAAACTGCTTTCTAAGGGTCAACTCGCAGCGAGCAGGAGACCCCGCCGGAGGCCAGGGGGCTGGCAGCCTAGCTGGGTTTCCCTGCATCAGCCTGTGGGACCTCTGAACAACTGCTGCCAGATCTGTGACGGGTCTGAGCCCAGGTGACCACAGGTCTTTTCGCAGCCCTGACACTGCTCCACCCAATCACAACCCATGTCCCTCCAAAAGCCGGGATCTAGACATTGTTTTAACCGGCTTTATTGTAGTGTGATACTGCATGGACTAAACACCTATCTTAATGTACAATTTCATGCATTTTGACAAATGTGTGTGCCCATAGCCAACACCTGCGCGAAGACCCATGACCTCTCCAGACTCCAGAATGTGCCTTTGTAGTCAGCACGCCTCTGCGCCCCCCCCCCCCCCCCCCGTAACACTGGTCTGTCATGGGTTTGTCTGTCCTTGAACTTCATGTAAATGGCCTTATACCATCCATATTACTGTGTCTAGCTTTTATGCTCAGCATAACCTGAGACCCAAACATTTTTTTAGGTATTATAATCATTTCATTTTACTGCTCAGTGGTATTCTACTGTGAGACACTGCAACCGTTTGTTTATTCATTTCCCTATTAAAGGACCTGTTGCTTCCAGGAAGTGACTTTTACGAATAAAGCTGTTATAAACATTTGCATGCAGTTCTTCTGTGGAAATAAATTTTCAAGTCAGTTGGGTAAAAACCGAACTGTGGATCATAAGGTTAAAAGAAACTGCCTTCCAAAGTGACAGCCCTATTTTGCATTCCCACCAGCAGTAAGTAGTTTCTGGGCTTACATTTTACCAACATTCAGTGCTGTCCTTGGTTGGTAGTTTATCCATTTTAATAGGTGTGTGGTGGTATCTCACTGATTGTAGTTCCCTAATGTTATATGATGTTAAGCATTTTATATATTCCTTGGCCATTTTTGTATTTTTTTTTATATATATATTGTTTGTTTTCTGATTGAATTTTAAGAGAGTACTTAATATATTTTGGATATCAGTCCTTCAAATATGCATTTTGCAAATATTTGCTCACAGTCTGTGGCTTATCTTTTGAAGAGCACAAGTTTTTTACTTTAATAGATTACAACATCAGTGTTTTTTTTCCTTTCATGGGTTGTGCTTTTGAGTTATATCTAATGACTCATCGCCAAACAAGGTGATCCCCTATGTTTGTTGGTCCTCACGTGAAGACACTTTTTCCATTGCTTTTCAGAGAGAGTGAGGAGGGAGGAAAGAGGAGAGAGAAACTTTCATGTGAGAGAGACACACAGTGACTGGTTGCCTCCTGCATGCGCCAAGTGTGGGTTCTCCATTTTGTTATGTTTTTAAAACATCATTCTAGCTGTTCGGTATTAGGTTTCCAGGCAAATTTTAGGATCTGCATGTCAATTTCTGCAGAAATGTCATTGGAAATTTTAAGATATATTGAGTATAAATTTTGGAAATTTTGCCACCTTATTATAGTCTTCTGGCCTTGATCATAGCTTGTCTTTCTATTAATTTAGTAGTAATTTAATTCCTTCACTAGTGTTCTATAGTATTCAGAGTAAAAGCTTTTTGTTCAACTCATTCCTCATTTTTTTTTTAATTGATTGATTTTTAGAAACGGAGGGAGAGAGAATGAGGGAGAGGGAGACAGAGAGAGAAATATTGATTTGTTTTTCTACCTAATCGTTGGTTGCTTCTTGTATGTGCCCTGACCGGGGATCACATCCACAACCTTGATGTGACGCTGTCATCAGCTGAGCCAGTGTAAATGAAATTATCCTCTTAATTTTATTTTTACTTACTCATTACTACTGTACACTACAATTGATTTTTTAATACACCTTCAGCACACTGGTGCCCATTTCAGGCAGAACTGGAAGTGCACTCTGTTATTTATTTTGAAACAGTTTGAAATATAATTTATAACCAATACAATTCACCTATTTAAGATATATAATTTAATTCAATGTTTTTTATATTTTGCATTTTTAAATTGTAGTAAATATATATATATATATGTCACAAAATTTGTCATTGTAACCATGTTAAATATATAATTTTTGTGGCATTAGTTACATTATATTATGCAAACATCGCCATTATCTATATCCAAAGTCTTTTTATTGCCCCTTTGTAATCATTGAGCAATTATTCCTCATTCTCCCTAACCCAACCTCTGATAATCTCTAAACTATTTTGTGTCTCTATGGATTTGCCTAATTTAGGTAACATATAGGTTGATTCATGCAATATTTGTCCATTTATGTCTAGATTATTTCATTTTGCATAAGATTTTTCAGGTTTATCCACATTGTAGAAAGAATCAGAACTCTATTCCCTTTTCTGTCTTAATAAATTCTTTATATGTATGTATGTACCACATTTTATTTTATCCATTTATCAATTCATAAACACTTTGTTTTTACCTTTTGACTATTGGACATAACACTGACCTCACTGACTAGATCTTCTAGACAAAAAAATAAATAGGAAACAGCAACCCTAAAGGACACACTATATCAAATGTATTTAATTGACATGTACAGAACATTTCAACCCAAAGCTGCAGAATATACATTCTACTCAAGTGCACGTGGGACATTCCCAAAGATACAACAGATGTTAGGACACAAATTAAGTCTCTGCAAGTTCAAGAGCATTCAAATTATGTCATCATCTTCTCGGATCCTAATGGCATGAAACTAGAAATCAACTACAATAAAAACACCCAAAAACATTCAAACACATGAAGGCTAAATAGCATGTTATTAAATAACTAGAGGCCAGGTGCACAACATTTGTGCACTGGGTGGGAGGTGGGAGGTCCCTCAGCCTGGTCTGCACTCTTGGGTGGCGAGAGAGTGCATAGCCACTATGCTCACCAGCCATAAGTGGCGCTGCCCCTATGGGAATACACTGACCACCAGGGAGCAGCTCCTGGGTTGAGTTTCTGTCCCCTGGTGGTCAGTGTGTGTCATAGCAACCAGTCCTTCCACCATCCAGTCGATTTGCCTATTGAGGTTTTATTATATAGGATGAGTGAGTTACCAATGAGATCAAGAAAGAAAGAAAAAAAAAATTCTTTTAAACAAATGAACATGAACACAAAAAAATGGAAATCTATGGGGTACAGTGAAAGCAGTCCTGAGAGGGAAGCATTACAGGCCTACATAAAAAAACAAGAAAATTTTGCTGAAACCGGTTTGGCTCACTGGATAGAGCGTAGGCTTGGGGACTGAAGGGACCTGGGTTCGATTCCGGTCAAGGGCATGTACCTTGGTTGTGGGTATATCCCCGGTAGGGGGTGTGCAAGGCCAGCTGATCGATGACACTCTCTCGTCGATATTTCTATCTCCCTTCCTCTCTGTACAAAATCAATAAAACATTAAAAAAAAAAATTTTATTATTTAACCCTACAATTTAAAAATTAGAAAACAAGAAAAGCCAAGAAAAAGTAGAAGGAAGAATATAATAAAGATCAGAGTGGAAATAAATGACAGAAAGACTAAAAATGTATATATATACAAAAGATCAACTTATCTTTTGTATATATACATTTTTTAGTCTTTCTGTCATTTATTAAACCAAGAGCTGGCTCTTTTAAAAAATGAACAAGATTAATGAATCTTTATCAGGACTCATCAAGGAACAAAGGAAGAGGACCCAAACAAAACCAGACATGAAAGATAAAGTGACCACAACACAGAAATACAAAGGATTGTGGGAAAGTACTATGAACAACTATACGCCAACCAGCTGGACAACCTGGATGACGTGGACAAGTTCCTAGAAAAATATAATCGCCCAAAACTGAATCAGGAAGAAGCAGAAAACCTGAATAGGCCAATAACAAACAATGAAATAGAAGCAGTAATCAAAACCTTCCCAGCAAACAAAAGCCCGGGTCTGGACTGCTTCACAGGAGTTTTATCAAACATCCAAAGAAGAACCTGTCCTCCTCAAACTATTTCAAAAAATACAAGAGGAATACTTCCAAGCTCTTTATACAAGGCCATTCTGAAAACAAAGATGTTACAAGGAAAATTCAGGCCGTTATCCTGTATCTGATGAGCATAAATATTAAAATCCTCAACAAAAATATTAGCAAATTTGATACAGCAATATATTAAGAAGATCATAAACCATGCTCAAGTGGGATTTATTCCAGGGATGCAAAGCTGGTATATTTTCAAATCAACAAATGTGCTGCATCACATAAAGAAAAATCACATTATTATATTAACAGAAAAGGCATTCAACAAAATCCAACACCAACTTTTTATAAAAACTGTCAGTAAAGTAGGAATAGAGGGATCATACCTCAACATGATAAAGGCCATATAAGACAAACTCACAGCCAACATCGTACTCAAAGGGCAAAAACTAAAACCACTTCCCCCCCAAAACAGGAACAAGACAGGGATGCCTACTCTCACCACTCCTGTTCAACATAGTCCTGAAAGTCCCAGCCACAGTGGTCAGACAAGAAGAAAAAATAAAAGGCATCCAAATTGGCAAGAACGAAATAAAACTGTCCTTATTTGCAGATGATATAATATTATACATAAAAAACCCTAAAGACCACCAAAAATTAGATTTAATAAATTCAGCATTATAGTAGGATACAAAATTATCACCCAGAAATTGATGGCATTCTTATACACCAATAATGAACTCTCAGAAAGAGAAACTTAAAAAAAAAAAATGCCATTTGCCATTGCAACAAAAAACTAAAATACCTGGGAATAAACTTACCAAGGAAGAAAAAAACCTATAGAAAGAAAAATACCTGGGAATAAACTTACCAAGGAAGAAAAACTATAGGACAGAGGAAGAAGAAACTATAGGATAGAGGAAAACATAAACAAGTGGAAGAATATACTAGTACTGTGTTCATGGATTGGTAGAATTAATATTAAAATGATCATACTACACAAAGAAATCTATAGATTCAATGCAATCTGTATCAAATAAAAAAAATACAAATGACACATTTCAGAAATCTAGAACAAATACTCCCCAAATTCTCTTTTGGAGAACTGAAAGAGACCCTGAATACCTGTAGCAATCATGAGAAAGAAGAACAAAGCTTTGGAATCACATACCAGATTTCAAATTATATAAGATATCACCATAATCAAACAGCCTGGTACTAACACAAGAATAGGCATATAGATCAATGGAACAGAACAGAGACCCCAGAAAATTACAATCAATATTTGACAAAGGAGGGAAGAGCATACAATGGAGTCAAGAGAGTCTCTTCAATAAATGGTGCTGGGGAAATTGGACAGCTACATGCAAAAAAATAAAACTTACACCATACACACAAAATACCTCAAAATGAATAAAAAGCTTAAATGTAAGTCATGAAACTAAAAATCCTAGAAAGGATGATAGGCAACAAAAATCTCTTAGTAATATGTTTACCAACACATCTAGGGCAAAGGGAACTAAGGAAAAAATGCATACATAGTACTATATCAAAGAAAAAGCCTCTGCAAAGCAAAAGAAACCAACAAAATGAAAAGGGAGCTCATTGAATAGAAAAATATATTTACCAATGACATATCTAATAAGGGTTATTTCCAAAATATAAAACTGGAGGCCTCGTGCATGAATTCATGCATGGGTAGGGGGAGGGCAGAGGGGTGTCTCAGCATGGCCTGCACCCTCTCACAACCTGGGACCCCTTGGGAGATGTCTTACTGCTGGTTTAGGCCCGATCCCCACAGGCAAGGGAAGTGGGTGGCCAGAAAGGAGCCCAAGCCAGGGCCAGGGACCATGTTGCTCTCACTCATCCCGGCCCACAGCGCCTGCCACCGCGGGCCGCTTGGTAGTGCTGCTGCGGACCTGGGAGAGGCTCCACCACCACCGCCGTGCTCAACAGCCATGAGCCTGGCTCCGGCTGAGCAGCACTCCCCGTGTGGGAGCTCACTCACCACCAGGAGGCGGCTCCTGCATTGAGCGTCTGACCCCTGGTGGTCGGTGTGCATCATAGTGACTGGTCGACCTGTCGTCCTGGTTGTTCAGTCCATGGTTTCTTATGCTTTTATATATATAAATTAGAGGCCCACTGCACAAAATTCATGCACAGTGAATGAACGGTGGGGGGTTGTCCCTCAGCCCAGGCTGAACCCTCTTCAATCTGGGACCCCTCAAGGGGTCCAATCCTAAACAGGCAGTCAGACATCTCTCTCACAATCCAGGAGTGCTGGCTCTCAACTGCTTGCCTGCCTGCCTTCCCGATTGCCCCTAACCGCTTCACCCCCTAACCACTCCCCTGCCAGCCTGATTGATGTCTAACTGCTTCCCTGCCAGCCTGGTCACCACAAATTGCTCTCTCCTGCAGGCCTGAGTCCCTCCCAACTGCCCTTCCCGGCAGGCCAGTCATCCCCAACTTCTCTCCTCTGCCAGCCTGGTCACCCCCAACTGCACTCCTCTGCAGGTTTGATCACCCCCCAACTGTCCTCCCTTGCAGGCCTGGTCCCTCTCAACTGCCCTCCCCTGCTGGCCATCTTGTGGTGGTCATCTTGTGTCCACATGGGGCCACCATCTTTGACCACATGGGGGCAGCCATCTTGTGAGTTGAGTGATGGTCAATCTGCATATTACTATTTTATTAGATAGGATAGAGGCCTGGTGCACGGGTGGGGGCCAGCTGGTTTGCCCTGAAGGGTGTCCTGGATCAAGGTGGGGGTTCTTTTGGGTCGTGGGGTAGCCTGGGCGAGGGGCCTGTGGTGGTTTTCAGGCCGGCCACGCCCCCTGATGAGCCAAGCGGAAGCCCTGGTATCTAGGATTTATTTACTTTCTACAATTGAAACTTTGTAGCCTGGAGTGGAGGCCTGGGGTACTGAGGTACTGAGGCAGAGGTACTGAGATGTCCGTGCAGAGAGGATTGGCAATTGAGTGCCCAGCTGGCTTTCTCAATCAGGAGGGAGACAAAAGCTCCCGACTGCACTGAACGCCAGTTCCAGGTGAGACTCTGGGGACCCTGACTCACTCGGAGAAACTGGACTGTCTGGCAGCGGGAGAAACTCCAGGTTTCTTTGGATATATTTCTAGAAGTATATATCTATATATACTTTCTCTCAGAGATGCTTGCAATGATTACAGAGGGACACTGAGACACAGGGGCCTATTAGGGCAGGGCTGATGGGAAATCAATGCTGTCTTCTCTACCCTGAGACGTCGCCCCACCCAAGTTGAGCATAGAGGCTTTTCAAGTCTTGTCTCATTAGGCTGTCTCCAGCACAGAAGTTCTCCCAGCATAGACACAGCTGATCCTCACGGCCAATTGGCCTGGAGGTCAGTTCCTCCTAGTGATACCAACAACAATCAAGGCTTAACTACAACAAGACTGTGCACACAGCCCACAAAGGGGTGCACCAAGAGTGTCCACCCCGGGTAACTGAGGAGGCTGAGCCACTGGGCCCTATAGGAGACCTAGCACACAGAGCCACTCTATCAACTCAGGGAAGTAGCCTAAATGAGGAGACAAAGAAACAGATGACAAATGAAAGAAATGGAGGAAAGCAAATGACTAAAGATAGAGTTCAAAACCATGGTACAAGGTTTTTCAAGAATTTTCTAGAAAAGGCCGATAAATTTAGCGAGACCCTCGAGGATGTGCAAAAGGACCAACTAGAAAGTAAACATACACTGACTGAAATAAAAAGTATTATACAGAGATCTAACAGCAGACTAGAGGATCGCAAGGATCAAGACAAAGATTTGAAATACAAAGAAAGAAAAACACCCAACTGGAAAAGAAAAAAAAAATTATGAAGACACTGTAAGGAGCCTCTGGGACAACTTCAGGCGTAGCAACATCAGAATTATGGGGGTACCAGAAGGAGAGAGAGCGCAAAATACTGAAAACCTATTTGAAGAAATGACAGAAAACTTCCCTCACCTGTGAAAGAAATATACGTACAAGTCCAGGAAGCACACAGAACCCCAAACAATAGGAATTGAAAGAGGACCACACCAAGACATGTCATATTAAAATTCCAAGAGCAAAAGACAGAGAATATTAAAAGCAGCAAGAGAGAAACAGGTAGTTACCTCTAAAGGAGCATCCATACGATTGTCAGCTTATTTTTCAACAGAAACCATGCAGGCCAGATGGGAATGGTGAGAAATATTCAAAGTGATGAATAGCAAGAAACTACAACCAAAAAATGTGCACTGAGGAAAATCCAAGATGGCTGCGCAGATAAACACCTAGCTGCAGCCGCACACAACTATTTCAATAAAATACAACTAAAATATAAAATGGACATTACCCAGAACTATAGGAAAGTCGACTGACTGGAAATTCTACAACGAGAAGGAAGGAGAAAACCAGAAGGAAGAGCAGAGGAGCTGGAAAAGCCTAAGGTACGGAGACACGGTGCGCACATGGGGAGAGGACAGAGCCTGAGAGGAGGCGGAGGCTGAGTGCTTGGCTGGCGTCCCCTAGC
Organism: Pipistrellus nathusii; assembly: GCA_963693515.1. Lineage (NCBI taxonomy): Eukaryota > Metazoa > Chordata > Mammalia > Chiroptera > Vespertilionidae > Pipistrellus > Pipistrellus nathusii. The sequence continues at coordinate 83,600,678 of OY882865.1, read as the reverse complement.
AGGAAGGAGATAAAAGCTCCGACTGTGCTGAACCCCAGACCCAACAGCACTGAACCCCAGTTCTAAGCCAGACCCTGGGGTCCCAGGCTTAAAGAGAGGAAGCCAGGGCTGTGAGGCGGAACCTCGGGGGAGCGGCGAAAGCAGAGCCCCCGGAGGCGCACTCATTGCACGCAGAGGACGGACTGTTGACTCTGCTGCTATATTGCCCTGGCGGGAAGGAGACAAAGGCTCCAGATTGTGCTGAGCCCCAGTTCCGACTGCTCTGAACCCCAGTTCTAGGCCAGACCCCGGGGACCCAGGCTCACACAGAGGGAGCTGGGCTAAGGCGGAGCCCCGGGGGAGCGGTGAAAGGAGGTCCCAGAAGCGCGCACATTACGCACAGAGAAGGGACAGTTGGCTGTGCCCAGGGATTGCCCTGGCGGGAAGGAGACACGGGCTCCAGACTGCTCTTAACCCCACTTCCAATCCCACTTCCAACTAAACTAAACCCCAGTTCCAGGTTCATTGGGGGAGAACCTAAACTGTTCAGTAGCAGGCGAAAATCGAGGGCACCTTTCTCTCAGAAGTGCTTGCAGCGAGTACTGAAGGACCCTGGGGAATACTGAGACTCAGGAGCCGCATAGAGCGGGGCTGACAGAAGCCAAGGCTGTAGGCTCCACCGTGAAACCCCGCCCCATCCAAGCAGAACACAGAGACTTTTAAGGCTACCAACTCAGGGAAGCTGCGAAATGCTGAGACAAGAAAATAGATCACAAACGAATGATAAGGGATCAACAAGAAATAAAGAATACATTGTCTAAAATAAAAAATATTATACAGAGTCCTAAAAACAGAATGGAAGATCGCAAGAATCAAGTCAAAGATTTGGAACATAAAGAGCCAGAAGACACTCCTCCACAGAAGCTAGAAGGCAAGAGAATCCAGAAAATTGAAGATAATGTCAGAAACCTCTGGGACAACTTCAAGCGAACCAACATCAGAATTATGGGGGTCCCAGAAGATGAGAGAGAGCAAGATATCGAAAACATACTGAAAGAAATAGTGACAGAAAACTTCCCCCACCTGGTGAAAGAATTGGACTTACAAGACCAGGAAGTGCACAGAACTCCAAACAAAAGGAATCCAAAGAGGACCACAGCAAGACACATCATAATTAAAATTCCAAGAGCAAAAGATAAAGAGAGAATATTAAAAGCAGCAAAAGAAAAGCAGGTAGTTACCTATAAAGGAGCACTTATATGATTGTCAGCTGATTTCTCAACAGAAACCATGCAGGCCAGATGGGAATGGCAAGAAATATTCAAGGTGATGAATAGTAAGATCCTACAGCCAAAGATAATCTATACAGCAAAGCTATCACTCAGAATTGAAGGCCAGATAAAGAGCTTCACAAATAAAAATAAAGCTAAAAGAGTTCATCAACACCAAACCAGAATTATATGAATTGCTGAAGGGGGTTCTTTCGGAAGAGAAATTAAAGATAAAAATTATGAACAACAAATACGTAACTATCAACAAGTGAATCTAAAAACCAAGGAAGCCGGGACCAGTTTGGCTCAATGGATAGAGCGTCAGCTTGGGGACTTAAAGGTCCCGGGTTCGATTCCGGTCAAGGGCATGTGCCTTGGTTGCAGGCATATCCCCAGTAGGGGGTGTGCAAGAGGCAGCTGATCAATGACTCTCTCTCATTGATGTTTCTGACTCTCTATCTCTCTCCCTTCCTCTCTGTACAAAATCAATAAAATACATTTTTTTTAAAAACCCGAGGAAATTTTAAAAAATACCTGATGAACAATATTAACTGTTGAATATAATAGAATCAGAGGTATGGAAGGGGAATGAACTGACGATTCTTGGGAAAAAGGGGTGAGGGGGATGTGGGAAGAGACTGAACATAAACTGTGCACCTATGGATGAGGACAATGGGGGGTGGGGAAAGGAAAAGGGTGAGGTGGAAACCTGGTGGTGGAGAGCAATGGAGGGGGAGGGGGAAAGAGGAACATTTGTAATAATATGAACAATAAAGATTTTTTTTTTTAAAAGTAAAGTAAAAAGAAACTACAACCAAGATTACTCTACCCAACAAAGCTATCATTCAGAATTGAAGGTCAGATAAAGAGCTTCACAGATAAGAAAAAGCTAAAGGAGTTCATCGCCACCAAACCAGAATTATATGAAATGCTGAAAGGTATTCTTTAAAAAGAGGAAAGGGAAGAAAAGGTAAAAATAAAAATTATGAACAACAAATACATATCTATCAACAATTGAATCTAAAAGTTAAGTGAATAAAAAAATCTGACGAACAGAATAAACTGATGAATATAATAGAATCAGGGGCATAGAAAGGGAGTGGATTGACAATTCTCGGGGGGGGAAAGAAGTGTGGGGGTGCGGGAAGAGACTGGGCAAAAATCGTACACCTATGAATGAGAACAGTGGGAGGGTAAGGGCAGAGGGTGGGGTGGGAACCAGTTGGAGGGGAGCTATGGGGTGAAAAGAGAAATAATTGTAATAATCTGAACAATAAAGATTTGTTAAATTTTTATAAATGGGTGGAAACTCTAGCTGGTTTGGCTCAGTGGATAAAGCATCCACCTGTGGACTGAAGGATCCTGGGTTCAATTCCAGTCAAGGGCACATGCCCAGGTTGTAGGCTTGACCCCCACAAGGGGACATGCAGGAGACAGCGAATCAATGATTCCCTTTTATCATTGACTAGAGACCTGGTGCATAAATTCATGCACCACTGGGGTCTCTCAGTGTGGCTTGCAAGTTTGAGCCAAAACCAGCTCTCTGACATCCCCTGAGAGGTCCCCAGTTGGAAGAGGGTGTAGACCAGGCAGAGGGACCCCACAGGTGCACAAAGCGGTCTGGAGAGGGACGCAGGAGGCTGGCCAGCGGGGAGCAGCCACAGGAGGGCTCCAGAACGTATCTGGCATGTCTTGCTCAGTCTGGATTGGCTAGACCCAGCAGCAAGCTAACCTACCAATTGGAGTGTCAAGCAGTTGACAGCCTTAGCATATCATTAGCATAGCATATTATGTTTTTATTGGTTGAATGGCAAACTGGTCAACCAGACACTTAGCATATAAGGCTTTTATTATATAGGATTATTATATGGGATGTTTCTATCTCTCCCTCTCCCTTCCTGTCTGAAATCAATACAAATATTTTTTTTAAATGGGCAAAAGACCTGACTAGATAATTCCTCAAAGAGGAAATACTGGCCAAGAGACATATGAAAACATGCTCAAAATCACTAATCATGTGAGAGATGGAAATCAAAACGACAATGAGATGCCTCACACCTGCCAGAATGGCTATCATCAACAAATCAGCAAATGCCAGGTGCTGGCGAGGATGTGGAGAAAAAAGAACCCTCTTGCACTGCTGGTGGGAATGCAGACTAGTGCAGCCATTGCGGAGAACAGTATGGAGTTTCCTCAAAAATCTAAAAATGGAACGGCCATTTGACATAGTGATGCCACTTCTAGAAATATATCCAAGAAGCCAGAAATACCAATCAGAAAGGATATATTCACCCCTGTGTTGATAGCAGCACAATTCACCATAGCTGAGATTGGGAAACAGCCTATGTGCCCATGAGTAAATGAATGGATTACAAAACTTAGGGACATTTACACCATGGAATACTAGCAGCCGTAAAAAATAAATAAGTAAATAAATAAAAATAAAAAAAAACTCTTACCCTTGAGACAGCACAGAAGGACCTGGTGAGTGAGTGTTATGCTAAGCAAAATAAGCCAGTCAGAGAAAGACAAGTATCCCATGATCTCACTCATATGTGGAATCTTATAAGTACTGCGAGCTAACTGATTGCGCCACTTGAGCTCCTCATATGTGGAATCTAACCAACAAAATAAACCAAGGAACAAAATAGATCCAGAGACATAGAAGCATGGAATAGACTGCGGAATCTCAGCAGGAAGGCAGGGGAGGGCGGGGGGTGAAAAGTGGTCAAAGGACTTGTATCATATATGCATAATCCAGTGCCTGGCGCTGGGGTTTCGGGGTAGGGGTGGGCTAGAAAGGCGTCAAGGAGGGGAAAAGGGGGCATATGTAATACTTTCAACAATAAAGATTTAATTTAAAGAAAATAACCCTCCCTGGTTTGGCTCGGGGTATAGAGTGTCGGCCTGGGGACCGAAGGGTACTGGGTTTGATTCTGGTTAGGGGCAGGGACCTCAGTTGCAGGCTCCTCCCCAGCCCAGCCCAGGTTGGAGCATGTGTTGGAGGGAACAATCAATGTGTTTCTCTTACATGGATGTTTCTGTCTTTCTCTCTCTCTTCCACTCTAAAAAAGAAAGCAATGGGAAAATATCCTCAGGTGAGGATTTTTTTAAAGTTTTTTTTTATTTCTTTATTGATTAAAGTATCACATATTTGTCCTCAACCCCCCATTGTAACCCCACATCCCCCACTCATGCCCCCATTCCCCTATTGTCCTTGATCACTGGGTAGGCTCATATGGGTGCACATAAGTCCCTTGGTTGATCTCTCCCTTTTATCCCCACCCTCCCTTTGAGGTCCAACAGTCTGACCCATGGCTCCTTGTCTCTGGGTCTGTTCTTTTCATCAGTCTATGTTGTTCACCATTTCCCCTAGATGAGTGAGATCATGTCCTACTGGAAATATACTTATAAGATCAAAAATGAGACAAGCAATAATTGTTATGCTGAAAGGCATATGAATCAGTCTATAGTGAGTTTCTTTCTGGGCCAACAGTTCTTTTGAGACCCAATTTCAATGTCAAACAGTTCCTTATGTGTATATGTCAGCAATGATATTTCAGTTCTGGATGGTGGACAAATGGTGGTAATGCAGGTCCAACCCTCTCTGGTTTGGTCCTGGGCAACCTGCAGTGACACACAGCTGCTGACTGCTATTATGGTAAGGTGTCATCAGCATCTTCCATCTCTGGACTGCTTCTCTTCTGTCTTCATGGTTGGAGTAGTCCTGTCAATTCCTCTCTGATGCCAGAATCCACATGGTCTCAGAGTTGTTTTCTGAAAATATACAAACATATTCTCTACCAAAAGTTAATAAAGGAATATTTTCTATAAATTTGACTTGGGATCTTTTTTCATTTTTTGCCCAAATGATTTTCCTCTGGCTTGTTTTGACACCATGTGTGTTTTTCATGGGTGTCTTGCATTACAATTAATTTTCTAAAGTACAAATTTTCTAGATGTAATTTATTTTCAGGATATTTTTCCTTACTTGATATTCTTCTATTTTCTCCCATTTTTGACTTAAATATTAGGAGGATTTTGAAAATTTCATAATGTAGTCTTGATGGCTTTTAAATTTTAATTTTTTGCACTATAATATGACTGCTTTAGGTTCATTTCTTGTTGAGAGATTTTATCCTGAGATGAACTACCAATAAAATTTTAGTTAACAGTTTAGGAACAGCTTTTTGTCCAGTACAATTAGTTTTTCTAGGATATTCACTTATTTCTATTAGCCAATTTAAATTAGCCTGAAAATTTATTACTCTAAAACAATCTTATTTTACTGTGTAAATATTAAGGGAAAGGATTATTTGCCTTCTTGAGTAGGCCCTGAGCATTCCTGGTGGTAGGCTAGATTTAGATATCAAAAACTCACTTCCCCACACCATGTTTACAAGACAGCTCAAACAAGTCTTGTAGTGGTGAGAGGGCAGCTGCCGTCAGCCAAGTCTGTTACCCGGGTCCCGATTTGAGCTGGGCATGGGAAGTTAAGCAGCCATGGGGGCAGGAGACTTCCCTCAGCAGGGGTGAGGGTCCAGGTCCCTGCAAAGTTGGGGGAGTGAGGGTCTGTGCCCCACCTCAGTTGACCCCAAGTTCTCTCCTGATGGCCCCTCTTCAACTGTGCCTATCTTAGTTTGTTCCTTCCCTGAGGAATCTTACCCGTCTCTGGCTAACCAGCCATCCTCCGGGGCCAAGCAGGGTGACGTGAGGTTCAGTTCTGTCTCCTTGGTATCCTATGCCCCCGTGGCCTCCATGCCCAGCACCTGCCTTAGGATTCCTTCGCCTGCTGGCGGGGCCCCAGCATTGATCTTAGGGAACCCAGGTTCCTTCTCCAGGTTTTTTTTTTTAAGTTTTAATTTAAAAAATAAAAGAAGAAGGAGGATCACTGGATTAGGATGTCTGGGCTCTGTGTCACGGGTGGGGCAAAGTGGGTTCACAGTGGTTCCCATGGGAAATAAAACAATAATCAATAACAATGAAACCTGTTTCCGGTACTCACAGCTGTAAGCCTACTTGTGCCCACCCTGCATGTGTGCCAAGGTTCTGTAACCAGAGCCAGAGAATCCACGCCCCTGTCATGCGAGGGCCAGCTTCAGGGACGAGCTGTCCAATGCCACAGCGAGGGGAGCAGCAGCTCCTCGGCTGCTTATACTGGACAGGGCGTGGGAGGGGGACGGGGGGGAGGGGGACAGCGAGGGGAGGGGACAGTGGGGGGAGGGGGATGGCACGGGGGAGGGGGACAGCGGGGGGAGGGGGATGGCGGGGGGAGGGGGACAGCGGGGGGAGGGGGATGGCGGGGGGAGGGGGACAGCAGGGGTAGGGGGACAGCGAGGGGAGGGGACAGCGGGGGGAGGGGGACGGCAGGGGGAGGGGGACAAGGGGGAGGGGGACAGCAAGGGGAGGGGACAGCGGGGGAAGGGGGATGGCATGGGGGAGGGGGATGGCGGGAGGAGGGGGACAGCGGGGGGAGGGGGATGGCGGGGGGAGGGGGACAGCAGGGGGAGGGGGACAGCGAGGGGAGGGGACAGCGGGGGAAGGGGGACGGCATGGGGAGGGGGATGGCGGGGGGAGGGGGACGGCATGGGGGAGGGGGACAGGGGGGAGGGGGACAGCAAGGGGAGGGGACAGCGGGGGAAGGGGGACGGCATGGAGGAGGGGGATGGCGGGGGGAGGGGGACGGCATGGGGGAGGGGGACGGGGAGAGGGGAACAGCGAGGGGAGGGGACAGCGGGGGAAGGGGGACGGCATGGGGGAGGGGGATGGCGGGGGGAGGGGGACGGCATGGGGGAGGGGGACAGGGGGAGGGGGACAGGGGGAGGGGGACAGCGAGGGGAGGGGACAGTGGGGGAAGGGGGACGGCATGGAGGAGGGGGATGGCGGGGGGAGGGGGACGGCATGGGGGAGGGGGACGGGGAGAGGGGAACAGCGAGGGGAGGGGACAGTGGGGGAAGGGGGACGGCATGGGGGAGGGGGATGGCGGGGGGAGGGGGACGGCGGGGGGAGGGGGACAGCAGGGGGGGGACGGCGGGGGGAGGGGGACGGCGGGAGGAGGGGGACAGGGGGGTAATCTGGTGTCACTGGGCATCTCTGACCTAGAGCCTCTGGACCAACAGTCTTGTCATCTGGAGGGTCCACCAATCATCTGGTCTGTCAGGGGCTTGCTTCTGTCCAGCCGATTCCTTCCGGCTGCAGTTGATAGCCCTCTTTTCTCTGTGGATGGCACAGTGTCTCCATCAAAGGGCCCGGATTAAGGCCAAAAGTTCTGGAGCTGTGCCCAAATGGTGTGGTCCAGGGTGACTACCACTGCCCCTGCATATCAGGTCCCATCCTGCACATAACCGCTCCCCTCCGTGAACAGTACCTTGTAATACAGTTTAGCCTGCCATATTCTAGGCATTTAGTTACTGCAATTAACTTTTCCTAATTTAATTTATACTTTGAACTTTTAAGCTGGCAAGTCAAATATATTTGGCATTTTTTTAGATTAATGACATTACATTTCTAAGAAAAAATACAAGACATCATAATTAAGAGCCTCAATTCTGTTCTCTAGATTTTTGATGAGGCAAATCTACATTTTACTTTCCTGTCTTTTTTTTCTTTTACATCCTGCTTACTTAGGGGGGAGTTTACATCCTGCTTACTTAGGGGGGAGCAACAGATCTGGTCACACATTTTTTCAGATCTCAAAATTTTTTTCTGAAGTTCAAACAAAGCCCTGACTAATCTCTTTGCAGGAGAGCTAATAGTCTTGCACCTTCCGGCCTTCCCTAGACAGCAGTTTACTAAGATTTAAGACAATGTCAGAAAAAAGAATGAATTTTGTTCATAGGTCAATCACAATTCATACTTAAGTAGCCATACAACTCTGCTTAGCTGATACCAATGACAAAGACTAACCATTGTAAGCAAGGCCTTCTGGGCAGCTTCACCACGGAATCACCTGCCACTCCCTGCAGGTCACTGGAGTAGCATTCAAATGCAAATGAACACATTCTTTAGCTGAAGACTCGCAGCCATTACCTTTTAGTTTCCACCTCATGGCGGGGAATTTCAAAAGCTGCTTACAGTGACTTGGGAAACCAGTTTTAATTTATCTCCCAGTTAATCTCCACCGTTTTTAAAGCTCATTCTGTACACAGAAAAGAGTTTTAAGCACAGCCCAACACTATGCGCACTCGTTTTGAACTGGCCTTTTCCCTTTACTGAGCACAGAGATTCGCCCTTGAGCTCTTCTCCGTACCCGAGGCCTCCACGCCAGCCCACTCCCCCCCCAACGCCCCCCCCGGGCCCAGGCCCCCGAGGGAGGCTGCTGCTGCTGCCGCCCCAGCCACGCTACTCAGGCGGCCCCTGAGGAGGAAGCGCAGGTCGCCCCAGTGGCTTCCCGGCTCCGCCTCCCCTTTTCCAGGCAGCCAGAAAATTAACCCAGGTGCCTGCTCCCCGAGCGAGGCCACCACTGCCCAGCCGCTCTCCAGCGCGCAGACTGAGCCCCGCGGGAGCCACCCCTCCAGCCCAATGCCGCCAGGGGGCCCCGCACCACCACGCCGGCCACACTTCACCGGCTCCATCCTGGGGATCCATGTCGCCCGCAGATACCAAACTCAGACCTGGGAAAGGCTTCCGGAGGTGAGGCAACGGCTCACGCTGCTCACCTCGTCCTGGGAGAGGCTTCCCTTCCCCTCACCACATGAGGGTCCCTCTAGGGCCCTCCCGGGAGGTCAGAACGTCTTCTGACCTCCTGCCCGTGTCCTTCATGGTGCGTCCACCAGGCGTATTCGGGCACCAATTCCATGAGGGGTTTACGTCCCTCCAGAGCGCACACACCTACTGCGGCCAGTCAGACTCTCCGGATCGGAGTCCCTCAAGGTCCTGGCTGGGGATCCCGGACGAGCCCCCATATGTTATGCCCAGACTTTATGATCCCCAAGGACCACCAGGGAGCCGAGTCCGATGCAATTTCGCCCAGTCCAGGGGTTTTACTCCGGTCGGTGGTGATGTCACTGCCTCGGCTAGCCCTGATTGGAGGATGACTCCGCCCCGCCCACAGTGGAGTCAGGAGCTCATCCTCGCCCCCCTGCCCTCTCACATTCACCTCCTCAAGCCTCTGTGATTCTGGCCGGGAGTCTGCCAACTACTTTCCCAGGCGCCTTTCCGCCTGGCTTTCTTTCAGGGTCTACCAATGGAGGTGCTGGCGGAGGACTGGGAGTGGAGTCAGAGGGAAAGTGAGACGTTTGGGGGCTGGCAATCTAGCCACTGCCCCTCTAATTATCTGGCCCTGCAAGCCCTGGTCACTCCCACTTCAGAGACCAAAAACCACCCCAGACCAGTCATCAGTGCTGGCGCCAGGCCAGGACTGGAGATGTGGGCCCACAGCCCCGTCCCAGCAGATGGGGCTTTTTGCAAAGCCTGTGAAAGGTCCAGAAGTCTAATCCATATTTGGGGGACAAAGGGATATAAAGGGAAAGCTTCCTCCATATTGGGGGCTCCGTATTTGGAGAGAAGCAGACTCCCTTCAGCCATGTGTGAAACGCCTGGAAATAATTTTTTTTCCTGGGCAGTTTCCTGGTCACCGGTAAATTCTGTAACAGAAAGAGCACTCCCCTTGTCAGGCGCTGCAGGGAGCCCCCCTCTCTGGCTCCCGGAGCCTGGGCCCAGGCTCCCGCCCAGCCAGAGCACCGCTCAGGGCACCGCTTCGAGGCCAGGCACCCATGGACAAGCCGCCCGCCAGCCCGGCCCACCCTTCCGGACGCTTCTTCCTTTCGCTTTGGAAACCTGAGGTGAGGGCTACCAGCACCTGCTGGAGCGACCGAGCTGCTGCTCTGAGTCCATATCTTCTGGATTCTGCTCACTACACTGACCGTCAGAAGAGGTTCCTTCTCGCACCCGCCCCTGGCACTAGCTGGCAGGGTGAGCCCGCTGCCTGGGCTGGGCTTCCTTGGATGAGGTTTTAGGGAGAATTCAGGAGAAGCTGTGGGTGAGGGAGGATGAGACTTTAGTGCAGAAGCCAGTGGCCAGAGAGCCATTGGATGAACCAGCAGCCACACCTGCCGCTAGACCCACTCTCGCATGGTGCAGCCCAGCTCCCCGCCCGGCCTCTGGCCTCGCCCCTCTCCAGCCTGGCCTGGGTCCTCTCGAAGCAGCAGCACAGCAGCACACCAGCTGCTCAGTGCCGCCTGGTACTGCGTAGGCTAGAGAGGCCAGTTGCCAACAGTGACACAGGGCACAGTGTGCCGTGCAATTGCTGTGGCCTCCAGCTGTGTAGTCCTCGGACACCGGATTAAGAGTCCCATGTTCAGAGTGACCTTGGCCATCAGTGTACTGAACAACAAGGCCTCCACACTCTAGTTAGCCTTGGCTGGCTGGCGATTCTGGCCTGGTTCCCACACTGGGGGGGCTAATTCAGGGGCCATCTGCTTCATCGCTCTAGATCTACAACAATCAATTGGAATTGTGTAACCAATTCCTCGATTAAAGCCCTTTTGCTGAAATGACTCATGTGGTTTCTGTTTCCTACACCTTAACTGATACAGTGCATGGTACCAGGATTAAGAGTTTTCCCACCTTTTGGAATGTGTAAGTGAAAAATATTTTAGATAGTAATAACAACACAAAAAGCATTTATGGGTCGATGCTCACCCACTGAGCAACATCGGCCAGGCAAGGATAATTTCTCTTTTTTTATAATAAATCTTTATTGTTCAGATTATTACAGGTGTTCCTCTTCCCCCCCCCCATAGCTCCCCTCCACCTGATCCCCACCCCACCCCATGCCCTTACCCCGCCCCTGTCTTCATCCATAGGTGTAAGATTCTTGTCCAATCTCTTCCCTCACCCCCCAGACTCCTTTCCCCCTGAGGATTGTTAGTCCAATCCCTTTCTATGCCCCTGATTCTATTATATTCACCAGTCCATTCTGTTCTTCAGGTTTTTTATTCACTTGATTTTTAGATTCACTTGTTGGTAGGTATGTATTTGATGTCTTTTTGTTGTTCATAATTTTTATTTTTACTTTTTTCTTCTTCTTCCTCCCCTTAAAGAATACCCTTCAGCATTTCATGTAATTCTGGTTTGGTGGTGATGAACTCCTTTAACTTTTTCTTGTCTGTGAAGCTCTTTATCTGACTTTCAATTCTGAATGATAGCTTTGCTGGGTAGAGTAATCTTGGTTGTAGGTTCTTGTTGTTCATCATTTTGAATATTTCTTGCCACTCCCTTCTGGCCTGCATAGTTTCTGTTGAGAAATCAGCCGACAGTCGTATGGGTACTCCCTTGTAGGTAACTAGCTGTTTCTCTCTTGCTGCTTGTAAGATCCTCTCTTTGTCTTTTGCCCTTGGCATTTTAATTATGTTGTTTCTTGGTGTGTCCCTCCTTGGATTCCTCTTGTTTGGGATTCTGTATGCTTCCTGAACTTGAAAGTCTATTTCTCTCACCAGGTAGGGAAAGTTTTCTGTCATTATTTCTTCCATTAAGCCTTCAATATCCTGCTCGCTCTCCTCTGGCACCCCAAAAATCCGGATGTTAGTACGCTTTAAGCCGTCCTGGAGGCTCCTTACACTATCCTCACACTTTTGGATTCTTCTTTCTTTCTGCCTCTCTGGTTGGGTGATTTTTCTTCCTTATATTCCAAATCTTTGGTTTGATTCTTGGGGTATGTTGATCTATAGTTGAGTTTCTGTATATTCTTTATTTCAGAGATTGTATGCTTAATTGCTGACTGGTCCTTTTCCATTTTTTTGGTATTCTCTTTAAGGTTCTTGAAGGTCTCACCAAGCTTCTTGGAGGTCTCATCAAGTTTCTCAAAGGTTTTTAAAAGATTCTTGAGTAACCTTATAAATGTGATTCTGAACTGTGTGTCATCCATTAGTTTATTCTTCTCCATCTCTCCCATTCATGTCATGCTTCTTTGTGTCCTCATTTTGGCTGCCTCCTTGTGTTGATGGAGTGGCTTTGTGTGGTAGGTGACCAATAGGGGCCAGTAGCTTAGCTTCCTCAATCACTTAGGTGGTCGCATATGGTATATCCCTTTGTGGGCTGAATGCAAAGTCTTGGTGTAATTAAGCCTTGATTGCTGTTGGTACACTGGGAGGAACTGACCTCCAGGCCAATTGTCTGTGAGGACCAGCTCTGTCTATAAAGGAAGAACTGCTGCGCTGGAGACACGGTTTGTTTCAGTGGGGCTTTGGTGCTCACTGAGTCCGTCTCCCGAATGTGTCACTTGTGGGTGTGAGGGATTGAAACTGAGCACTAGAACTCTGGTTTCTGGGTCTCAATGAGGTGCAGTTCAGCTACCGTCTGAGGCCAGTACTGTTGGAGAAGCTACAGCGTGAACTATAGTCCTGTCCTCCTTGGATCTGTTTGCCCCAGGTTGCAATTTTGCTAAATTGCAACTGAGAGGGTCAGTCATATGCAAAGTCCGCTGCTTGGAGCTTGGATGTGTTCTGAGGGGCAGAGTCTCAGGGCGGAGTCCCAGGGTGTCACTAGGCAGGGGCATGACCAACAGCAATGGCTGCCCGGCTGCCTCTCGGATGGCGTCCTCATGTCTCCCCTTGTCTCGTACCACAGCACAGTAAACAATCTTAGCTCTGCAAGCCAGCCAGCCCCACTTTCCGACTCGATGGCAGACAGTGTAGCCTCTCCCCAGAAACTGGATTTCAGAGAGATCGGGCGCTTGTCTCTCTTCGGGTTGAAGAAAGCACACGCTCCGCCAGCCGGGATCCTCCGCCAGCCCTTATCGCGTCTGCGCCCCCTACCTCAGTTTTTCAGCGCGGTGCCCACGATTCTCCTCTTTCTCTTTCAGGCTAGATGAAGGGCTTCCTCTCAGCCAGCTTCCATTTGCTTTTTGGGGAAGAGACGTTTGTTTTATAGTTTTTCCTTGGACTTGTTGTGCCCAGCAGCCATTTAGGTGTGTTTAACCAGCGCCACCATCTTCCTTCCCTCCAAGGATGATTTATTTAAATAAGCCACAGGTCTCTTAATAAAGCCGGTCTGTCCGTCTCCAGGACAGCCTTTCCAGTTTCTGGTGATGACTTCAAAAGAGGAGGCTCAGACGACGCCACAGCAGGGAAGGGCTTTGGCCAAGGCCGGTTAACGGCTTCAACAAGTTGAGTTTTGACTATCTCATTGGTCGGTTCTACAAAGCTACAGGACTGGGGATGACCAGCCAATGGAAGTGCTGCAATCTCTGCCACTATTTGCATATCTGGTGCAGAATTTGTCTGTTGAAATGGGCTCCCCACTTGCTGTGAGGCTCTGACAGGATTTTTCCAGCAGGAAATGCCCTCTTGAGGTGTTTCAGTAACTGAGCAGCTGTGGCCCTTCAGCAGGGGGATGATCTGAGAATACGTGCAGACCGTCATGTCCATGGTTCCATGGACTAGTCCAGGGTTCTCTTCAGGAAGGGGGCAATTGGATTAAAACCATTTTCCAAATCACAAGCCATTAGTTTCCCATTCCCCTTTTATGAAGAGACTCACTTATGTTACTTATCTATTTAATCATGGTAAGAATGAAAAACAAGCAATTACAGATATTTAAATGATTAGAAGCAAAGTTTAGCTATTATAAAATTGAGAGCCCTAACCAGTTTGACTTAGTGGATAGAGCATCGGCCAGCAGACTGAACGGTCCCAGGTTCAATTCTGATCAAGGACATGTATCTTGTTTGTGGCCTCATCCCCAGTAGCAGGGGTGCAGGAGGCAGCTGATGTTTCTCTCCCATCCATGTTTCTAACTCTCTATCCCTCGCCCTTCCTCTCTGTAAAACATCAATAAAGTATTTTTTTAATTGAGAAAATTTGGTTTACTTGAGCAATTAAAAATCAGATGATGCAGAGCACAATAAATAATTTTAATGAAAACTTTATCTTCCCTTTATAGTTTATTATATTACAGTTTACATGTATTAATTTCAGGTGTACAGCATAGTGGTTAGACAATATGATACTTTACAAAGTGTTCCCCTTGGTATTTCCAGTACGTGTCTGATGCCACACATAGTTCTTAAAATACTAGAGGTGCGAGGTATTGGAGAGGAGGATCCAAGATGGCTGCACAGGTAAACACCTAACCATAGCTACACACAACAATTTCAATAAAATACAACTAAAATATAAAATGGACATTGCTCAGAACTACAGGAAGTCGACAGACTGAAAATTCTACAACAAGAAGGAAAGACAAAACCAGAAGGAAAATCAGAGGAGCTGAAAAAGTCTAAGGTATGGAGACACTCAGTGCGCGCGGAGAGGAAGGAGCTGGAGAGGAGGGGAAGGCTGAGTGCCTGGCTGGCGTTCCCTAGCGGGAAGGAGATAAAAGCTCTGGACTGTGCTGAACCCCAGATCCGACAGCGCCGAACCCCAGTTCTAGGCCAGACCCTGGGGACTCAGGCCCAAACAGAGGGAGACGGGGCTGTGAGGCAGAATCCCAGGGGAGCGGCGAAAGGCAGAGCACCCAGAGTCGCGCACATTACGCGCAGAGGACAGTGTTGACTCTGATGCTAGATTGCCCCAGAGGGAAGGAGACAAAAGCTCCAGAGTGGGAAGAGCGAGATGAGGAGCAGGAGCCGCTGCCGGGCGCCGGCAAGAAGCTAGGCGACAGGGACCCCAGGAGGAGGTTCCGCTGGGCCCTCGACCGCTGATCACGGGCCACGGAGCCGAGCCCAGGGACTCTTCCTGGGTGGTGCCGACCCCAGCAACAGGCTGAAGCCACGCAGGAGGCTAAGGAGAACAAAGGGGCATTGTGGGCCAGCCTGCTGAGCTTCCAGGACAAGGAGGAAGAAACTGAAGAAGTTTTCAGTGTGAAGAAGTCAAGTTATAGCAAAAAGATAGTAAAATTACTTAAGAAATAATACAAAGAAGATCTTGAAAAATCGAAGATTAAGACAGAATGCAACTCATCAGTCAACATTGCAACATAAATGCCTTAAAAAAAAAAAAAAAAAAAAAAAAAGGACAGAATGCTGGAGCGGCAGCGGCCAGGCCCAGAGTGGCCAGGCCCAGGGCAAGTGGCAGCCGGGCCCGGAGCAGATGGACTCAGAGCAGCAGCATACAGGCCCGGAGCAGCCAGACTCGGAGCGGCCAGGCCCAGAGCGGCCGGACCTGGAACTCCCGGGTCCGGAGTAGCCATGCCAGGAGCAGCAACGGCCAAACCCGGAGCAGCTGGGCGTGGAGTGGCCCAGAGCGACAAAGGCCAGGCCCATAGCAACAGCGCCAGGCCCAGAGCAGCGGGCCTGGAACAGCTCGCTCCTCGCCTGCCCATGCCCTAGGGCTGCCTCTCAGACATGGCTGGAAACTTTGGGGGGAACTTGAGGGTCTGCTGAGTCAAGTGATGAAGGCTTAGATCTGGATGTGTTGAGTTAGTATAGGGCTGGGGTGTTGATCTGTGAGTGCCTTGTGTGTGGCCTGGATGAGGTTGGTTGATCTATTTGGATGTGTCTTTTGTTTGAAGTGTATCCTTGGGAATGTGGAGGTATTATTGATTTGAGAAAATGCTGAGTAATTGATTTGCTACCCGAAAAATTTAAAGCTCTGAAAGTTTAAGGTCTCTTGCCAAAAAGAGGTTTTAAAGCTAACACCTTAATTTCAATGGAGAAAGGGAATGACAAGCCCTTCCCACCCAGAACAGGTAATCCAATTCCAGCCAGCAGCTATCTTTAAACAATGTGTTAATTTATACTTGAATGGCTACACCTTTTGATAGCCTAAGGGCAAGTTTACATGTAAACAAGTTTGCTTCTCAGTTCCCAGGGCAGAAAAAACAAGGTTTAAAATTACTAGATTTTAAAATTTATTCTTCAAAATATAAAGTTTATTAATTAAAAAAAAAAAACAACAACAACAACAACAAAAGGAGATTGAAAAACCTGATGAACAATATTAGCTGTTGATTGTAGTAGAGTCAGCGATACGGGAGGGGAGTGGACTGACAGTTCTGGGGAAAGGGCGAGTGGGTGGATGCGGGAAGAGACTGAACATAAACTGTGCACCTATGGATGAGGACAATGGGGGGTGGATAGGGGGTGGAGGGTGGGGTGGGAACCTGGTGGAGGGGGGAAAATGAGGAACTTTTGTAATAATATGAACAATAAAGATTTATTTAAAAACTAAAATAAAATAAAAAATAAAAAAAATACTAGAGGCCCAGTGCACCAACTTCGTGCACAGATAGGGTCCCTATTGGCTGCCGGCTGCCAACTGGGGCCTTCCCCTGGTGGTAAGGGTGTGCCATAGCGAGTGATCAAACTCCTGGTCGGTCGAACTCCTGAGGGGACACTTTGTTTATGAGGCTTTTATGTATATATAGATTATTGGCCATATTCCTATGCTGTACTTTCTGTATCTATTTTCTAACTACTGATTTGTACTTTAAAAAAAAAAAAATTCTTTCCCTGAAGATAGAGGAAAGGAGAGGGAGAGAAACATTAAATGTTGCCTCCCAGATGTACCTTACCAGGGACTGAGCCTGCACCCTGGGCATGTGCCCTCACCAGGAATTAGACCACTATCTTTCCAACCGACTGAGCTTCACGGGCCAGGCCTCCAACTTGTACTTTTAATCCCTTCACCTTTTTCACCCAGCCTGCTCCTCCTCTCATCTCTGCAATCCATGAGTCTATTCTTTGTATTTGAGTCTGTTTCTGTTATTTTTATTGTTCTTATTTTACTCAGCATAATGCCTTCTAGGTCCACTCATGCTATCACAAATGGCAAGATTTTATTCTTTTTGGGGTCAAGTAATATTCTATTGTACATATGTGCCATAGCTTTTTTATCCACTCATCTAGTATTGATGGGCACTTGGGTTGCTTCCAAATCTTGGCTATCCTGTGTAATAAAAGCGTAGAATGCAAATTGTCCTCTCCACCAGGAGTTGTCTGGGAGTCCAACCAGAGGGCAGGGCCGGCTGGGGGGAGAGAAGAGGCCCCAGCCAGCAGTATTGGCAGTCGACCAGGGGAAGGGAGAGAGTACCCAGCTGGCAGGCAGCAGCCACCAAGGACTCTGCCAGTGCATGAATTTTGTGCACTGTGGCTCTAGTTGTAAATAATTCTGCAATGAACATAGAGGTTCACATATACTTTGGAATTGGTTTTGGGTTTTCTCTGATATATACCCAGAAATGGGGAGGGGGAGCTTCTCAGTGAGGCCTCTATGCGGGTCAATGACAGGCATTTCCTACAATTAGCTGTTGCCTACCTGTTTGGAGCTTCAGAGCAATCCAGTTTGTGGCTGCCTCTGCTGAGTGCACATGGGAGCCCCCTCGGGGGCAGGTCAACAAACCCCAAGGCACCTGGAGATCCCCTGTCCCGGCCCCACCTGTTAGTCTCAGTCACCGAGGGGCCTCTGGCCATGTGAGGTATGTTCTCAGGGAGGCATCGGGCTGGGTGTGTGGTGCTCAGTGCGTGGTCGTGCTGGGTCTGAGGCCCCTCAGCAGAAGGCTTAAGGCGCACCAAGGCCAGTCTCTCCCACAGGAGCCTGTGGGCCTTTGAGGTGGTGGGTCTCAGAGAATCACCAGAGGAAGGCCCAAACAGACCAAGATGTGGCCATGTGAACACAGGGCTCTCACAAGTGGTGGCACTGGCCGGGCATGTGAGGCAAAAATGGTTCTTGTCTTAGAGTACGGGGGCCAGACGTCCCGCTTTCAGTGGGACTGTCCCGATTTCTAACAATTTGTCCGGCGTCCCGCGGCGTTTTAAAAACGTCCCGATTTTTGGAAGGAATGCACAACAAGCTAGGGAATAGCGGGAGAAAGGGAAGGGAATATACGGTTTTCGGCGGCCATGTGCTATTTAGCCAGGATATGAGTTTTATATTATTTTTGTTAATTTTATAATGTTAAACTTTAATAATAACAAATAATTGTTGAGAACTGATTTTCGAGAACTGCTTATCAAAGTTCGCATTGTTGATCAGTTGTTAGAATTAGACCACCATGGTTTGGACTTAATGAACAATGGCATTTTTTGGGAATGGCAATGACGAAAACATTTTGTAACTGTCTCTCAGACGATACACAACGTAGTGCATGCTAGTAAGCTAGTTAAACAATGATGTCATTACAAATCAGCCATTCAGATAATTTAGATAAGTAATTTATTTCTTTATTTCATAAATACATAAATTGTCTTGAATTTAGCAGATAGTACTTGTATTATTTACATTTTATAGTGGCAGCAAAAAGTCTAACACCGCCTTGAAAGTGACACTTACAACTTACGTTATGGCAAATTGAGATGAAAACTAATAAAGTTAGTATTGTTATTATTTAGAAAGAAATATAGGATTAAAATTAAAATAATTTTTAAAATATAGTTACTTTATAACAATGTGAAGGAAAAGAGCTACATGCTAACCTGACAAGCTCAGGAGAGGCCTGCATGGCAGTCTTGCAAACTCAGAGACCTAAGATAACTACAAAAGATGGTTTGAAAATTAAAAATCTAACTACAAACAAGTTATAGTGGGCAGTCATGTCCTAGGCTAATATTTCACCTGACAAAGATCAACTTAGATCTTCTTTACTGAGCCCATTTGCCTTCCAGCCTCTAAGATAACATATCTGTGAGATGTCTGGGTAACTTGTAGCTTCCCTTTTTCCGGAGCCCCTTGGGCACAACCAAATGGGGTGGGCGCCAGGACAGAGACCACCAATCCCTTCATTATCATGTTCATTGTTCCTGCATTCACCTGAGTACACATCCATCATTTTACTTTTATCCAGTCCCAGGGGTTTCCCACCGCTTTGCTTTCTCCCGCCTCCTTACTCCATCACCAATGAATTTCATGTCACCCACCTATGTCTCTCCTTTGATTTCAGTGTATAAATAGAGAAATGTAATCCGCCATTCTTCGGAGCATTATCTCAATCCATTGAGGTTCTGCCTCCCAGCATATGTCAACAGTAAAGCTCAAATAAACTCACTAAAATTCTTTACGGGTTTCAATGGTTTTTTTGTTAACAACAATCAAATTAATTTAATTTATAAACTAACAATAAAATATGTTTGTTCCAACTCAGCCTCAGGTGGGAACGTATGCACAGGTGACTGGGGTTCCTCAGCCAGAACTGTATTTATACGGATTGCCCACAGTTCTTACTGAGTGTGACCGAGCATGAACTAAACACAAGAGACAAACATTTAAGATGCATGAATCACACGGTTTATTTACCAGAGTCCTGGTGGTTTCCAGAAGCCTAGGCAGGTCACCTGGAGATCCGCGCCAACAGACACACACACACACACACACACACACACACTGGATGGGAACACACACACACACACACAAACACACTGGATGGAAACACACACAAACACACTGGATGGGAACACACACAAACACACTGGATGGGAACACACACACACACACACACACACACACACAAATACGCTGGACGGGAACACGCTGCGGCCGCCGGTCAGGATTGAGGCCTCAGAGGCTGGGCTGGCGGGCAGAGCTTTGCACAGGAGCAGGGAGGGAGCGCAGAGCACGGCAGGGGAGGAGCCTGCGTGGTCTCTGGCCGGTGCCGCCAGGTCCCTTCTTTGATGGCCGGTTCTGGGTGTTCCCTGTTTCTTCTGGGTGTGACCAATGGGTCTTCAGTGTGACTTATCGGGGTTCTCACAGGCAGCCTGACCTGGCTACTTGTTTACAACTTTAGAGTTTAACGCCTGTGAGGGCGTTCACACACACTCAGGATTACAACTTCAAAACAACTTCAAAATATGCACTCTTAAGTTTAAAATGGAGGTAGTTATGCTAAGTTTAAATCACACAAGGTAAACACTTTCACTTAAGTTTAAATCACACACTATAACAATGTTCATGTAATTATGTACCTACTTACTGTGTTTTTAAGCAATATGTATATAATAATTTTTAGTATAATATAATGTAATATAGACCAAATTTTTAATCAAGAACTAACACACACACACTCCGTCAATGGTGTCCTGCTTTACCAATGTTAAAATCTGATCACTTGCCGACACCAGTTTGGCTCAGTGGATAGAGCATTGGTCTGCGGACTGAAGGGTCCCGGGTTCGATTCCAGTCAAGGGCATGTACCTTGGTTGCAAGCACAACTCTCTATCCCTCTCTCTTCCTCTCTGTGAAAAATCAATAAAATATATTTTTTTTTAAAAATCTGGTCACCTTACCTTAAAGCCACTCAGCAGTCACCCTGATTCTGCCTTGTTAGAAACAGTCAGTGGAGTTCCATTTTAAGGCACTCAGCCTGGGTTGGTGGAGGGGGGCTGCTCGGAGTAGGGTAGCCCTGGATGGGAAATTACGGTAGTCTGCTCGCATATTGGCCTGCGGACAGGACAGAGCTCATGCCTGGAGAGTCCCCAGGCAAACAGGATGCTGGGCCCGGCCAGCTGACACAGGAACTGGAACCGGCGGGGAGGAAGGGTGCCGGAGGAGATGAGGTGCTGTGGGTAAGTTTGCACACCCCGAGGACTCAGCGTGAGAGGCAGGGTGGCCTGAGCGTGTGCCATGGGTGCTGGCTGTGCACCTTTGGGTGTGCCTGCCCACCAGACACCCCTCGTGCATCCTCACTTTCGCTCTCCAGGTCTCCGTGATCATTTTTTGACGTTGGCCGGGAAGTGGTTCTCACGGCTCCTCCCGGGGCTCAGGCTCAGCGGGCAGACTCGGAGGCTCTCCCCAGGAGCCAGGCTGGCCAGGCCCGCGGGTGGACACGGCTCAGTTTCCAACAAACCCTGGGTTCGCCCAGGCTGGGGCGGGCCACAGGCTGTGCTCTGCGGGGAGGGCTTGACCAGGAAAAATGGTAGGTTCTGTGTGGGTGGGAGAGGGACTCGGTCTCTCCTTGCATGACTCGACTCTACTCCAAGCAGCAACCCCTCCACCAACCCAGGCTGGGTGGCTGTGAGGAATTTTGTGCACTGGCCCTTTAAGGGACCCCCGCAGACTCCTGTCTTTCCCTGGCAGACACAGCCCTGCCCTCTCACCCTGAGGGGATGTGGGCTCGCATGCTCCTCAGGGGTCTCTGCAGCTGATGTCCCTTCAGATGGTCAGCCACATGGTGGTCAGTGGCCAGCCGTTTTTGCATCTCTGCCTTCCTACCAGTCTGCCTGTGCTTCTTCTGCAAACCCTGGTCATAGACTTCTGTTCAGCTCTTCTCCAATTGATTAGTCAAACTCATTGTTCCATATTTTAGTTCACAGAGAACATTGTTCTATAATTTCAGTTTGGTCCTGGGAAAAGGTGAGTGTAGCTTCCACCTCCTGCAACACTAGTTTCTTATTAAAAGCACCCCAATAGCACAAGGAAAACTTGGTTCTTTTAACAAAGAAAAAACCCACTTCTAATTTTGTGTCAGTCCACTTTTGATATTCACATTTCTGGAATTAAATAAATTTAAATTTTATCGAGCTTGGCTACACATAAAACTTTTTTCTCAAGATTCCTTTCCCAAACAGTTTCTACAAATATTTTGTTCCCAGTAGGTTCTTTTTAACTCACTTAGAAACAACCATCTTAAGACAATTTTCCTCTAATTCCCTTAAAAATGCAATCTCATGACTTATATCTTTCTTCACTGAAAACACATATTATTTCCTTCCATATTAATAAGAATTCCTGGCCTTAAGAACCTAAATTTCAGATGACAGCTATAAAAAGTTACCAGCATTCTTTTTTTTATTATTATTAAATTATTATCTGTGTACATATCTTACCATTGCCCCCCCTCCCATACATACCCTTCCTCCCCAGAGTTTTGTGTCCATTGGTTATACTTATATGCATGTATACAAGTCCTACGGTTGATCTATTATCTCCCCCAGATCTCCCTCCCCTCCCCGCTGTAATTTAACAGTCTGCTTGTTTTTTTCTTTTTGTTTTGTTTTTGTTTTTATCAATCTTTATTGTTCATATTATTACAAAGGTTCCTCATTTCTTCCCCCCTCTACGAGGTTCCCACCCCACCCTCCGCCCCCTCCCCATCCCCCATTGTCCTCATCCATAGGTGCACAGTTTATGTTCAGTCTCTTCTTCCCTCCCTTCTCCCAATAGTAAATCTCTTTTCAGATAGTAAATCAGTTACTTAGCATTTTCTCATATCAATAATACCTCCACATGCCCAATGATACACTTCACACAAAAGACATTTCCCAATAGGTCCACCAGCCTCATCCAGGCCCCACCCAAGGCACTCACAGATCAAAACCCCAGCCCTATACTAACTCAACACATCCAGATCTAAGCCTTCATCACTTGATTCAGCAGACCCTCAAGTTCCCACGAAAGTTTCCAGCCATGTCTGAGAAGCAGCCATGGGGCAGGGGCAGGCGAGGAACGAGCTGTTCCGGGCCTGGCTGCTCAGGGCCTGGCCTCTGTTGCTCTAGTTCGTTTCACAACCAGCTGCTCCGGGTCTGGTCACTGCCGCTCCCGACCTAGTTGCTCTGGACTTGGCTGCTGATGCTCCAGGCCTGGCCGCTCTAAGCCTGGCTGCCGCTGCTCCGGGCCTGGCCCCACCCGACCCGCCTGCTCCCCCGGGCCTGGCCGCTCCCAGCCTGGCAGCCGCTGCTCCGGGCTTGGCCGCACCCGACCCGCCTGCTCCCCCGGGCCTGGCCGCTCCCAGCCTGGCAGCCGCTGCTCCGGGCCTGGCCGCACCAGCCCCGGCTGCTCCCCCGGGCCTGGCCGCTCCCAGCCTGGCAGCCGCTGCTCCGGGCCTGGCCGCACCCGACCCGGCTGCTCCCCCGGGCCTGGCCGCTCCCAGCCTGGCTGCCTCTGCTCCGGGCCTGGCCGCACCCGACCCGGCTGCTCCCCCGGGCCTGGCCGCTCCCAGCCTGGCAGCCGCTGCTCCGGGCCTGGCCGCACCCGACCCGGCTGCTCCCCCCGGGTCTGGCCGCTCCCAGCCTGGCAGCCGCTGCTCCGGGCCTGGCCACACCCGACCCGCCTGCTCCCCCGGGCCTGGCCGCTCCCAGCCTGGCAGCCGCTGCTCTGGGCCTGGCCACACCCGACCCGGCTGCTCCGGACCTGGCCGCTCCCAGCCTGGCAGCCGCTGCTCCGGGCCTGGCCGCACCCGACCCGGCTGCTCCCCCGGGCCTGGCCGCTCCCAGCCTGGCAGCCGCTGCTCCGGGCCTGGCCGCACCCAACCCGGCTGCTCCCCCGGGCCTGGCCGCTCCCAGCCCGGCAGCCGCTGCTCCGGGCCTGGCCGCACCAGCCCCGGCTGCTCCCCCGGGCCTGGCCGCTCCCAGCCTGGCAGCCGCTGCTCCGGGCCTGGCCGCACCCGACCCGCCTGCTCCCCCGGGCCTGGCCGCTCCCAGCCTGGCAGCCGCTGCTCCGGGCCTGGCCGCACCCGACCCAGCTGCTCCCCCCGGGCCTGGCCGCTCCCAGCCTGGCTGCCTCTGCTCCGGGCCTGGCCGCACCCGACCCGCCTGCTCCCCCGGGCCTGGCCGCTCCCAGCCTGGCAGCCGCTGCTCCGGGCCTGGCCGCACCCGACCCGGCTGCTCCCCCCGGGCCTGGCCGCTCCCAGCCTGGCAGCCGCTGCTCAGGGCCTGGCCGCACCCGACCCGGCTGCTCCCCCGGGCCTGGACGCTCGCAGCCTGGCAGCCGCTGCTCCGGGCCTGGCCACACCCGACCCGCCTGCTCCCCCGGGCCTGGCCGCTCCCAGCCTGGCAGCCGCTGCTCTGGGCCTGGCCACACCCGACCCGGCTGCTCCGGACCTGGCCGCTCCCAGCCTGGCAGCCGCTGCTCCGGGCCTGGCCGCACCCAACCCGGCTGCTCCGGGCCTGGCCGCTCACAGCCTGGCAGCCGCCGCTCCGGGCCTGGCCACTCCAGCCTGGATGCTCTGGGCTTGGCTACTGCTGTTCTGAGTCTGGCTGCTCCCACCCCGGCTGCTCTGGGCCTGGCTTCTCCGGGCCCGGCCACTCCGGGTCTGGTTGTTCCTGGACTGACCACCCTGGGCTTGGCCGCCTCCGCCTCAGGCCTGGCTGCCACTGCCCCAGGTCTGGCTGCTCCAGTGCTGGCTGTTGATGCTCTGGTTCTGGCTGCTGCTGCTCTGGGGCCTGGCCATTGCTGCTCCGGGCCTGGCTGCCACTGCCTTGTGCCTGGCCACTCTCGGCCTGGCCGCCGCTGTTCCAACATTCTGTCCTTTTTTTTCCTTTTTTTTTTTTTAAAAAAAAAAAAAACGCATTTATGTTGCAATGTTGGCTGTTGAGTTGAGTTCTGACTTAGTCTTTGATTTTTCAAGAACTTTTTTGTATTCTTTCTTAAGTAATTTTACTATCTTTTGCTCTCACTTGATTTCTTCACATTGAGAATTTCTTTGGTTTCTTCATCCTTGTCCTGGGAGCTCAGCAGGTTGGCCTGTGGCACCCCTTTGTTCTCCACGGGCTCCTGCGCTGCTTCAGACTGTTGCTTGGACGGCGCCGCCCAGGAAGCAGCCCCCCACCGGCCTTGGCTCCATTGCCCGCGCTCAGCGGTGGAAGGCTCAGAGGCACCCATGCCCCCCAGGGGCCCTGTTGCCCGGCTCCTTGCTGGTTCCTGGTTGACCGGCGTCCCGTCCTGGCAGGGGCTCCTGCTCCCCTCCGTGTTCCCCCAGCCCGGAGCTTTTTTTCTCCTTCCCGCTAGGGGAGTCCAGCATCAGAGTCAACAGACTGTCCTCTGCACGCAGTGTGCACAAGTCCTGGGGCCCGGCCTTTCGCCGCTCTCCCCGGACTCCACCTCACAGCCCCGTCTCCCTCTGCCTGAGTTTGGGTCCCCAGGGATTGGCCCAGAACTGGGGTTCGGAGCAGTCCGGACTGAGGCCCAGTGCCGCCAGAGGCCTTGTTTCTTCCGGCTAGGGTAACCCAGCATCAGAGTCAACATTCGCGACTCCAGGGGCCCTGCTTTTCGCCGCTTTTCCACCTCACAGTCCCGTCTCCTCCCACCGGGGCCTGGGTCCCCAGGGTCTGGCCCATAACTGGGGCTCAGCGCTGCTGGTTCGGGGGGCTCAGCGCTGCCAGTTCGGGGTTCAGCCCAGGCTGGGGATTTTATTTCCTTCCTTCTAGGGAAGGAAAGGCAGCACCCTGCCCTCTCCTCCTCTCCGGCTGCGACCACTCCGGGCGTGCATGTGGGCGGGCGCACAGCATGTCTCCGTACCTTAGGCTTTTTTTCAGCTCCTCTGATTTTCCTTCTGGTTTTCTCTTTCCTTCTTGTTGTAGAATTTTCAGTCGGTCGACTACCTGTAGCTCTGGGCAATGTCCACTCTACATCTTAGTTGTATTCCATTGAAATTGTTGTGTGCTGCCGCGGCTAGATGTCTACCCAAGCAGCCATCTTGGATCTTTCCCAACAGTCTGCTTGTTGCTTTACTGTCTCTATATCTATCTTTTGGCACATCAGTTTATAATGTTCTTTATTATCCATAAATGAGTGAGGTCATGTGGTGTTTCTCTTTCATTGACTGGCTTATTTCACTCAGCATGATGTTCTCCAGTTCCATCCAGGTTGCTGCAAATGATGAGAACTCCTTTTTTGTGGCAGCATAGTAATCCATTGTGTAGATGTAC
Organism: Pipistrellus nathusii; assembly: GCA_963693515.1. Classification (NCBI taxonomy): domain Eukaryota; kingdom Metazoa; phylum Chordata; class Mammalia; order Chiroptera; family Vespertilionidae; genus Pipistrellus; species Pipistrellus nathusii. The sequence goes on along the minus strand of OY882865.1, from coordinate 83,574,914 downwards.
CATGGTTTTTTGATCCAATCATCTGCTGACGGGCACGTAGGCTGTTTCCAGATCCTAGCTATTGTAGATTGTGCTGCTATGAACATAGGGGTCCATATATCCTTTCTGATTGGTGTTTCCAGTTTCTTGGGATATATTCCTAGGACTGGGATTACTGGGTCAAATGGGAGTTCCATTTTCAGTTTTTTGAGGAAACTCCACACTGTTCTCCACAGTGGTTGCACCAGTCTGCATTCCCACCAGCAGTGCACGAGGGTTCCTTTTTCTCCCCAACCTCGCCAACACTTGTCGCTTGTTGATTTGTTGATGATAGCCATTCTGACAGGTGTGAGATGGTACCGCATTGTTGTTTTGATTAAAATTTTCTTGATCCTCTCCAGGACGCTGTTGAGCTCTGAAAAAACTTTTATTTATCTTTTAGAACATGTAATCTTGGGTAGTTTGCCTATTTGAAAATTACCCATGTGCACTTGAGAAGAATGTATATTCTGTGACTTTGGGGTGGAATGTTCTGAAGATGTCAATTAATTCTATCTGGTCTAGTGAGTCATTTAGGATTGATATTTCTTTTTTTTAATATATATTTTATTGATTTTTTACAGAGAGAAAGGGAGAAGGATAGAGAGCTAGAAACATCGATGAGAGAGAATCATCGATCAGCTGCCTCCTGCACATCCCCCAATGGGGATGTGTCCGCATCCAAGGTACATGCCCCTGACCAGAATCGAACCCAGGACCTCTCAGTCCGCAGGCTGACGCTCTACCCACTGAGCCAAACCGGTTTCAGCTAAGATTGATATTTCTTTGCTGATTTTTTGTTTAGATGATTTGTCCAAAGGTGACAATGGGGTATTAAAATCTCCTACTATGATTGGATTGCTATTAATCTCTCCCTTAATGTCCTCCGGCAGTTTGTTTTTTTGGTTTTTTTTTATGTATTTGGGTGCTCCTGTATTGGGTGCATATATGTTTACCAGGTTATTTCTTCTTGTTGGATCTCTTGTTATGTCCTTCACTCTGAGATCTAATTTGTGAGATATAAGTATTGCTACCTCAGCTTTTTTTTTCTCATTTCCATTTGCCTGGAAAACCTTTTTCCATCCCTTCAACCTCAGTCTGTGTGCATCTTTTTTTCTGAGGTGGGTTTCTTGTAGACAACAGATGTATGGGTCTTGTTTTCTTATCCAATATGTTACCCTATGTCTTTTGATTAGAGCATTTAATCCATTTACATTTAAAGTTATTATTGATAGGTACTTATTTGACACCATTTTTATTCTATACCCCTGTGTTCCTTCTTTGCTTCCTATTACTTTATTTTTACAGCAGACCCTTTAGCATTTCTTGTATTGCTGATTTGGTGGTGATAAATTCCCTTAGTCTGTTTTTGTCTGTGAAGTTCCTGATTTCCCTTTCAATTTTGGTTGATAGCCTTGCTGGGTGCAGTATTCTTGGATTCAGACCCTTCCTTTGCATGACTTCATATATTTCATACCATTCCATTCTGGCCTGATGAGTTTCTGTGGAGAAATCAGTTGCTAGTCTGGTGGGGGTTCCTTTATATGTAACTTTCTGTCTCTCTCTGGCTGCTTTTAAGATTCTTACTTTGTTGTTGGTGTTTGCCAGTTTAATTATAAACCCGTGTCGGTCTTTTGGGATTTATTTTGCTTGGGACTCTGCGAGCATCTTGGATTTGTGTGGATTTTTCTTCTCTATCTCAGGAAAGTTTTCTGTCATTATTTCTTGAAACACGTTTTCCATGTCTTCCTCAGTTTCCTTTCTTTCTGGAACTCCTATTAATCTAATATTGTTTTGTTTTGTATTGTCCCAAAGTTCCCTTAGGCTCCCCTCCTGCTTTTGAATTTTTTTTTTTTCCAGAAGCTGCTCTGATTGGGTATTTTTTTCCATCTTGTCTTCTAGCTCACTGATGCGGCCCTCTGCTTCTTCTAGTCTACTCTTGATGCTTTCTATTGAGTTCTTTACAGTAGTGATGTCATTTTTCATTTCCTCTTGGTTTTTCTTCATTTCCTCTTGGGTCTTACTCATATTGTCAAATTTGTCTTTCATTCTTTTTAGCCATCGTATGATCATTACTCTGAATTCTTGCTCTGATAGGTTGCTTGCCTCTAACTTGTTTACTTCCTTTTCTGGTGAAGCCTGCTTTTCTTTCATCTGCGGGCTATTTCTTTGTCTCCCCATGATCTCTCTTTTTAGGATGTCTGGTTATGTAGTTCTCTCTCTCCCTATCTCCATGAAGTCTGACCTTTTCGCCATGCGGTGGGGTGCTCCTTTGAATCCAAGTGTTCGCGCCATCTGGGACCAGCGTTCTGGGGCCACAGCTGCTCTACGGTCGCTGAGGTTGTGGGCATTCAGGCCTCTGACAGGATCCCTTCTTCCTTTCAAGACCGCGAGATTACCCCGTCCAAGCCCGTGGGTAGCTCCGGGAAGGGACCCAGCCCCGCCGTGGGTGCTTCCCTGTTAGGGGCACCCTGATCAGCGGCCCCCCAGTTTCTCCTGGTGTTTGCCTGTCTCTTGGCTTGCTAATAAACACTCCCAGCGTGGCCCTCAGCTGTTCTCTCTTTCTGCATCGGGACAAGGCTCAGAATCCGCCTAGCTATTCTTTTGTCTCCTCCACCAGCATTCTTTAGACTGACAAACTTATTAATCTATTTCATATTTTCTACAAACAGTGGTTCTTTTTTAAAATATATTTTTATTGATTTTTCACAGAAGATAGAGGGATAGAGAGTTAGAAACATCAATGAAAGAGAAACATAGATCAGCTGCCTCCTGCACACACACACACACACACACACACACACACACACCCTGCCCGCCACTGGGGATGTGCCTGCAACCAAGGTACATGCCCTTGACCGGAATTGAACCTGGGACCCTTCAGTCTTCAGGCTGACACTCCATCCACTGAGCCAAACCAGTTTTGGCAACATGGGTTTTTTTTTATTGGTAAATATACTTTATAATTTTTAGAAACATATGCTTACTCAACAAAGCACAAAACATTTTCATTAACAATTTCAAATATATCTTTTAGTTTCTCAGTAATAAGAAGTAAAAAAAATGGATAAATGTTAACAATGTTTCAGTATTTTATTTGGAAATGATTTAGATATTCAATGAACTTGACTCATCAATTAACTTGTGAAACTCTGGGATTTCTTTTTTATTGAATTTATTGGGTGACATTGGTTAATAAAGTTATATGGGTTTCAGGTGTATAATTTTGTATACATCATCTGTCTTGTACTGTGTGTTCACTGCCCCAAGCAAAACTCTAGGATTTCAAGTTACCACAATGTTTGGAAACTATTTGCTGGAAAGTTTACTGAGAAACTGTATAGTCTATACTAATAAAAGCCTAGGTGATTTGCCTGCCCTCGCATGTGGCATCATCACAAGATGGCCACCACAAGATGGCCGCACACACAGTGGAGGCGGGGGCTGGTGGCCCTCCACAGGGCACAGAGGAGGCGGGTCCTGGCGGAGGAGACAGATCGCAGCAAGGAGGGCAGTTGGGGCGATCAGCGTCTATCAGGCCACCAGGGGAACGGTGAGGTGGAGATCAGGCAGGCAGGCAGAGGGGTTACGGACAATCAGGCAGGCAGGCGAGTGGTCAGTGGTCCCAGATTGTGAGAGGGATGTCTGACTGTCGGGATCGGGCCTCCCCCAGCAGTCGGTCATACCCTGAGGGGTTCTCAGATTGGAGAGGGTACAGGCCAGGCTGTGGGACACTGCCCCCCATGCACAAATTTTGTGCCCGAAGACTCTAGTATTTATATATAGCCATTTATTTTTTACAATCCTATTTAGATTACTTCTTAAGATTTTATGAGAGAAATCAAGATGGCGGCATAGGTAAACGCCTAACTGCAGCCTTACACAACAATTTCAATAAAATACAACTAAAATACAAAATGGACATTACCCAGAACTCGAGTCAAGGAAAATCGACTGACTGGAAATTCTACAATGAGAAGAAAAGAGAAAACCAGAAGGAAAATCAGAGGAGCTGTAAAAGCCTAAGGTACGGAGACACGGTGCGCACCAGGAGAGGACGGAGCCGGAGAGGAGGGGTGGCTGAGTGTCTGGTTGTTGTTCCCTAGTGGGAAGAAGATAAAAGCTCCAGACTGTGTTGAACCCCAGTTCCGTCAGCACCGAACCCCAGTGAGACCCTGGGAACCCAGACACATAAGGAGGGAGTCTGGGCTGTAAGGCAGAACCTAAAGTGAAAGGCAGGCCCGGAGGCGCACACATTGCACGCATAGAACGGGCGGTTGACTGAGCCGTGGGATTGCCCTGGCGGGAAGGAGACAAAAGCTCCGGACTGTTCTGAATCCCACTTCCAACCCCACTTCCAACTGAACTGAACCCCTGTTCTGGGCTCATTGGGGGAGAGCATAGACAGTCCGGTAGTGGGCAAAACTCGAGGGCACCTTTCTCTCAGAGGTGCTTGCAGAGAGTACCGAAGGACACTGAGGAACACTGAGACTCAGGAGCATCATAGGGTGGGCTGATGGAAGCCAAGGCTGTAGGCTCCACCCTGAAACCCCGCCCCATCCAAGCTGAACTCAAGAGACTTGTAAGGCTACCAACTCAGGGAAGCTGGGAAAATGCCAAGACAAAGAAACAGACCACAAACAAAAGAAATGGAGGTCAAAAAGTGACTGGATATAGAGTTCAAAACCCTGCTTATAAGGTTTTTCAAGAATTTCCTAGAAAAGGCTGATAAAATAAACGAGACCTATGAGGATATGAAAAGGGATCAATTAGAAATAATAAGGGATCAACTAGAAATAAAGAATACATTGTCTGAAATAAAAAATATTATACAGAGTCCTAAAAACAGAATGGAAGATCGCAAGAATCAAGTCAAGGAGTTGGAACATAAAGAGCCAGAGGACACTCCTCCGCAGAAGCAAGAAGACAAGAAAATCCAGAAAGTTGAAGATAATGTAAGTAACCTCTGGGACAACTTCAAGCGAACCAACATCAGAATTATGGGGGTCCCAGAAGATGACAGAGAGCAAGATACCGAAAACATATTGAAAGAAATAGTGACAGAAAACTTCCCCCATTTGGTGAATTAGACTTACAAGTCTAGGAAGCGCACAACCCCAAACAAAAGGAATCCTAAGAGGACCACACCAAAACACATCATAATTAAAATTCCAAGAGCAAAAGACAAAGAGAGAATATTAAAAGCAGCAAAAGAAAAGCTGGTAGTTACCTATAAAGGAGCACCCATACGATTGTCAGCTGATTTCTCAACAGAAACCATGCAGGCCAGACGGGAATGGCAAGAAATATTCAAGGTGATGAATAGTAAGAACCTACAGCCAAAAATAATCTATCCAGCCAAGACCGGTTTGGCTCAATGGATAGAGCATCAGCTTGGGGACTGAAGGGACCTGGGTTCGATTCTGGTCAAGGGCATGTACCTTGGTTGCGGGCATATCCTCAGTAGGGGGTGTGCAAGAGGGTGATCGATGACTCTCTCTCATCGATGTTTCTAGCTTTCTATCTCTCTCCCTTCCTCTCTGTACAAAATCAATAAAATATATTAAAAAAATAATAATAATAATCTATCCAGCAAAGCTATCACTCAGAAACGAAGGCCAGATAAAGAGCTTCACTAAAAAAAAAAAAAAAAAAAAAAAAAAAAAAAAAAAAAGCTAAAAGAGTTCATCACCACCAAACCAGAAGTATGTGAATTGCTGAAGGGGGTTCTTTCAGAAGACAAAGTAAATAAAAATAAAAATTATGAACAACAGCTGGGACCGGTTTGGCTCAGTGGATAGAGCGTTGGCCTGCAGACTGAAAGGTCCCGGGTTCGATTCCGGTCAAGGGCATGTACCTTGGGTGTGAGCACATCCCCAGTAGGGGATGGGCAAGAGGCCGCTGGTCGATGTTTCTCTCTCATAGACGTTTCTAGCTCTCTATCTCTTTCCCTTCCTCTCTGTAAAAAAATCAATAAAATATATTTTTTAAAATTAAAATTAAAAAAATAAACAAGTGAATCTAAAAACCAAGAGAATTAAAAAAATTGATGAACAATATTAACTGGTGAATATAATAGAATCAGAGGTATGGAAGGGAAGTGAACTGACGATTTTTGGGAAAAGGGGAGAGAGGGGTGTGGGAAGAGACTGAACATAAACTGTGCACCTATGGATGAGGACAATGGGGGGTGGTGAAAGGGCAGAGAGTGGGGTGGGAACCTGATGGAGGGGAGCAATGCGGGGGGATGAGGAACATTTGTAATAATATGAACAATAAAGACTATTTTTTAAAAAAGAGAGAACCTTAAAAAAAGATTTTATGAGATTTTCAGCAATTAACCATTATGTTATTTTTCTTTTTTAAAATATATTTTTATTGATTTCATAGAGGACAGGAGAGAGAGAGAGAGGGAGAGAGAGAGAGAGAGGGAGAGAGAGAGAAACATCAAAGATGAGAGAGAGCCCTAGCTGGTGTGGCTCAGTGGGTAGAGCGTCAGCCTGCAGAATGAAGGGTCCTGGGTTTGATTCTGGCCAAGGGCACATGCCAGGTTGCAGGCTCAGTCCACAGTAGGAGGCATGCAGGAAGCAGCCCACCAATGATCCTCATCATTGATGTTTTTATCTCTCTTCCTCTCCCTTTCTATATGAAATCAATAAAAATATATTTTTAAATATTTTAAAAAGAAAAAAAAAAGATGAGAGAGAATAACTGACCAGCTGCTTCGCGCACGCCCCCGCACAGGGAACTGAACCACAACCCAGGCATGTGCCCCTGATTAGAATCGAGCCCGGGACCCTTCAGTCCGCAGGCTGATGCTCTATCCACACCAGCTGGGCTTACATTATTTTTCTTGCTAACAAATTTTGTAATGATAAAATGTGAGCTTACGTGACTAATAGAAGTATACAGAACGGCCCTGGTCAATGTGGCTCGGCTGTCTGAGTGTCCGGTGTAACCAGAGGCTGCGGTTTGCTCGCGGGCTGAGGGCCCAGGCCCAGGACTCAGGATCTATCCTGGGGGAGGGGAGGAGGGCAATAAAGGTTTCTCTCTTATTGATGATCCTCTCTCCCTCTCCTTTCTTCTCTAAAATTAAGAAAAACATTGTTTTTAACCTAGGTAGAATAAAAGCTGCATGTCTGCATTATTTCTCAGCTTTGATAATTAAAGACATGGCCATTTTATTTTATTTTTTTTAGGGAAAGAAATTTTATTTTCTATTTCTTTTTTTTAAATATATTTTATTGATTTTGTACAGAGAGGAAGGGAGAGATAGTTAGAAACATCGATGAGTCATCGATCAGCTGCCTCTTGGACACCCCCTACTGGGGATATGCCCGCAAACAAGGTACATGCCCTTGATCGGAATCGAACCCGGGACCCTTCAGTCCCCAAGCCGACGCTCTATCCATTGAGCCAAACTGGTCTCGGCAGAAATTTTATTTTCAAGAATTTGTGCAGACAGTAGTGAATAAAAAATTGTGTTTCAATTATAAAAAGCTGACTTCACGCACCCTGGCAAACAGAGTTTATGAGGATGCCAGTGTGAGTCTGGGGCGATATTGCTATCCCGTTCTCCCGCCCTAAAAGGCCCTCTTAGAGGAACAACTGCTATTAATTTTCAGTCAAAAAATATGACACATCAAGCAAAGTAATGAGTTAAACAGGTTCCTGCTTATCTGTGTATATAAAGTCAAATGAAATAAGCTATTTATTTTTATTTTTGCTGTAAATTGCCTTCACCTGTGCACTTTTTAGTACATTCTGGAATGAAAACATCTCAAAATATTACAATTCAAGAGTTAAGATGACCTACCCAGGAGGCTGTAAAAAAATGGTTTGAATCACTAGAACGGTGAAATGGAACTAGTGTAAAATATGAAACAGCTCTAAGCACTAAGCTTAGAGACATTAGCCCTATTAAGAAAAAAAAGTCATTAAAGCTACACAGTAACAGTGCAAACTGCTGGACTTGCATTTCCAGGGAGCGACACCCCTGTGGGCCAACGGGTCCCAAACTCACATGCACCAGGTATGGCTCTTCTTTCCCTTTTCCTTCTTTCATGTGCCATCCTCAGAAAGGACCACTGAAAGCATATGAATCACTGGAATTTTACCCTGTGGACCAATTCCTGAAGAGAGAACAGCCACAACTCTGAGATGATTCCACATGTAGTATTTATGTGATGATTCCTGCACTTTGAGAAATCCTCAAAGACTAAACTGCCTATTTTAGAACCTAAACTTCTTAGCAGCTTCTGTCTTTCTGGAGAAAGACAAAAGACAACTTGCTGTCACACAGGGGCAACCACAGTTACTTGTCCACAGTCAAGTTTTTTTGTTTGTTTGTTTGTTTGTTTTTTAAATATATTTTATTGATTTTTGTACAGAGAGGAAGGGAGAGAGAGAGTTAGAAACATCAATGAGAGAGAGTCATCGATCAGCTGCCTCTCGCACACACCCCACTGGGGATATGCCCACAACCAAGGCACATGCCCTTGACCAGAATCGAACGCGGGGCCCTTCAGTCCCCAAGCCGACGCTCTATCCATGGAGCCAAACCAGTCCCGGCCACAGTCAAGTTTTGCTCTCATGGACAATTCAACTGGTAGACCTATGTCCATGCCTGCTCTTAACAATTTTAGGTCAACTTTTTTTTTTTTTAAATAAAGAAGTTCTAGGCTTCAAAAATAAAACACTGGATCCTTTTGCTGATACGAGGAGGGAATGGAGAAATCTTCCCTTCAAATGTTGTCACCCTCATTTTATTCATGGATTCTATGAATTGTTCAAATATGCCTATGAATATCAGCAACTTCTCTCATTCATTTGAATTTCTCGTGTTCATGTAATACAGAATTTACAAGGGACAGCTAAAGAGGGTTTTAATATGAATAAAATTAAGAGTTGGCCAAGAAAAACAAGTAATTGACTAAAAATTGCCCTAATAAACCAGATTTAAACAAAGAATAAGCTTGGATCTTGGATAACATGATAAAACTTCCATTGAACATCACAATCAATGTATACTAGACAACTTTACTAGTAATATGAACTAATATGCTAGATATATTTCTTCTATCCTAGCTGCAAATATATTAATTATTTCTTCATTCGTTTCTCTTTTCCCTAGTGGTGGCATTTAAAACTGCGTAACACATGTAGCAGTCAGTAATTTAGGAAATATAAAAAGGCTTTAGGAAAACAGACAGTGGGTTCATTTTCATATACCATTTGTTGGGGTGAAGTCTCCTTTTGGGGATCCCGGTGAACAAAACCTTATTTCTTATGAGTTCCTACTTTCTGGTCTCACCACAGACAGGTAACTCCCAAGTCTTAATAGGCCCCGATGATCTTGGCAACACTCCCCAGCACACAGCACAGTGATTTCACCTCTTCTCTTTTGGCAATGAGGACCATGTTCTCTTACGCTGCCAGATGGATATATGAAAGAGAAATTTCCGGAGCCGAAACTTTTCTTGGCATTGCACAACTCCTGTTTCCCACCCGGTCCCTCCACCTTCCTCCAAATCTAAATCAAAACATAAAAAAAATAAAAAATAAAGTCTTGAAAAGCATCTCCTTCCCAGAGATCTCATTCCTCCCTAATGAGCCTCTGCTTGAAAAGACGCTGACCAGGACTGAGGAACAGAGCAGGTGCAGGGTCAGGCAGGTGTGTGACGTCGTCACGCAGGGCGCCATCGACGGGGACGTTACGTGCGGTCTGGGGGCCGGGGCAAGGCCACTGGCTCTCCGAGGCCCGGAGCTGACTGACGTGCGGAGCCCGGAGCGGCCGCACGCGCGGGAGGGGCGGCCGCCGCGTCACCGGCGCCGCTGGGGCTCCGCGCGGAGCGGCTCCTCGCCAGCCCGGCCGGTGAGGCGGCGGCCTGGGGCTCATTTCATACCGGGACGTAGCGGCCGCGAGACGCGGGCCCGCAGGCAGGCGGCCGGCCCCGCTCGCGCAGCTGGGCCCGCACCCGGCGGCGCCGAGGCCGGGCTTCCTGAAGCGCCGGGCTTCCCGCCGGCCCAGTCCCGCCCGGAGCGCCCCGGCGGCCGGCTCAGCGGGGCGGGCGCAGGCCGGGCCGCTCCCGCTGGGCCTTCCCATCCGGCCGCGGCGACGGCAAGACGTGGCCACCTCAATTAAGTCGGCTTTTCCTGCCAAAAAGTAAGCCAGGCCGCGGGCATTGAAGAAGAATTTGGGTGTTTCCGCCGGAGCCAGAAGGAAAAGCCGGCCCACTTCCGGCCAGGCCACCGCCTGGAGGCGAAGGGCCGGATCTACAGCCTCCGCCTTAGAGCCGCCGGCCAGCACGGGCCACAGCTCCGCCCCTCCCTCCCCCCTGAATGCCCCAGGTTCTTGGACAAAAACTGTGAGGCCTGACCAGAGCCCTGTCTTGCCTCCGTTCTTCGGTTCCTTGTTTGCTTCATTCTCTTAGGTGGTTTCCACTGCCCTCGTTGTTGCCCCGCGGGTCGGGGCAAGTTTCTATTTCTCCAACTTACCACGTGTAAGTACGGGAGGCCGATGCACGGAAATTCGTGCAAGAACAGGCCTTCCTTCCCCGGCGCAGGACCCAGGCTGCGCTGGGGCCCCGAGGCGACCCAAAGGACGTCTGGAATGAGGCCGGAAGGATGTTTGGTCTAATTAGCATATTACTCTTTTATTATTATAGATTCATTTGTTTAAGTCAACTGAATAAGAATTCTTTTTAACCTAATTTTGACATTACAAATCAAATTTAGCAATGCCTTCCAATAGAAAAATGCCATATCTTTATCGTACATACATACCATGTTTCCCCGAAAATAAGACATCCTCCGAAAATAAGATCTACTTACAGCTATCCTTCTGAGTGAAATAGAAGGCATCCCCCCAAAAATAAGGCCCCCCCTCGGCTAGACATGAGAGATTTGGTCCACTGATTCTGAAAGAAATGGAGTCACAAGAAATTCACCAGGAAATTCAGGAATTGGATTGTTATGATGATGTTCCAGAAGATGATGACATGATTGTCATTGAATAAATGAGTAAATTCTTGATACTGTAGGATTCACAGTTTGTCTGGTTTGGGTTGACAACTACCATACTACCGTACCATATAAAGGTAATAAATTTCCTTTGTTTTCTTTTTTTTTTCTTTAAAAATATTTTTTATTGACTTTTTACAGAGAGAAAGGTTAAGGGATAGAGCTAGAAACGTCTATGAGAGAGAAACATCGATCAGCTGCCTCCTGCACAATCCCCACTGGGTATATGCCCCCATCCAAGGTACTTGCCCTTGACTGGAACTGAACCTGGAATCCTTTAGTCTGCAGGCTCCACCCACTGAGCCAAACCAGTTAGGGCTATCCAGTATGTTAAAGAAAAAAAAAAACCTATCTAATAAAGAGGGAATATGCAGGGAAAGCAGTTGGGGATGATCAGGCCAGCAGGGAAGTAGTTAGGGGGTGATCAGGCTGGCAGGACAAGTGGTTAGCGGTAATCAGGCAGGCAGGTGAGCAGTTGGGAGCCAGCAGTTCTGGATTGTGAAAGGGATGTCCAACTGCCTGTTTAGGTGGAATCGAGCCTATACAGGCAGTCAGACATCTCCCGAGGAGTCCCAGATTGGGGAGGGTGCAGGCTGTGCTGAGGGACCACCCCCCCAGTGAACAAATTTGTGCACTGGGCCTCTAGTAGAAATATAATTTTTGTCAGATAAGAAAATATTTTTTCATTTCTAAAAATTTAAAAATAATGCCTATAATCATAGGGATTGTGATTTAAGATAATAAGGAGGTTATCATACAAGTAAATAAGATAATAAGGAGGTTATCATACAAGTAAATAAGATAATAAGGAGGTTATCATACAAGTAAATAAGATAATAAGGAGGTTATCATACAAGTAAATAAGATAATAAGGAGGTTATCATACAAGTAAATAAGATAATAAGGAGGTTATCATACAAGTAAAGTCATGCTCAAAGAATAATTAAGTCTTAAGATGTCGGTTTGCTCATGGTGCAATTTTATGATGCAACTTTTTGTTGTTGTTGTTAATCCTCACCCAAGGATATTTTTCCATCGATTTTTTTTAGGGAGTGGAAGAGAGAGGGAGAGACAGAGAGAAACATCTATGTGAGAGGCAACATCGATTGGTTGCCTCTTGCATGTGTCCCAGCCAGCATCCGGCCAGGTAGGAGCCTGCAACTGAGATAAGTGCCCTTGACCAGAAACAAACCCGGGACCCTTCAGTTCACAGTCCAAAGCTCTATCAGCTGAGCCAAACCGGCTAGGGCATGATGAAACTTTTTGTTTTATTTTGTTTTCCTCAAGGGCTAACCAATGCTTTTCCCAGCAGGGAGAAGAAAGCCCACCCACCAGGTCCCCTCCAACTTTCACTGATCTACAGGCCATTATATTAGCCATGCAAATTTGAAAAACCCAAACCATCTCCTGGTGTTTAATCTCACAACCCACTCTGTTTCTGAGGCTAGTGTACTTAGCAGCTGTGCAGTAGTGCTTTGCATGTCCCGAGTCAAAAGATAAATAAAAATGTAAGAGAACAGACAAAAGACTTCAGTATCTTAGATAGATCCTTGCATTGAAGGGGGTAATTAACGACCCTGAACAGTCACAGCCAACCTATTTTCCGTTATAATTGAGAAGAAAATGTATGCATCAGGTATTTTCTGGGACTGGACCATATGTGTAACACTCACTAGCACACTTTAGAAAGTTGGTAATAACAAAATGTATGTGAGTAAGCAACTTCTCTCTCCCCATCAAAAATAACTTTTCCTTACAGTTCATTTTTTTAAAAAATCTGGCACTTTTAAGAAAATATGGTCTTGGACTTAAGAAAAAAAAACAAAAAACCTTGCTGCTTTAAAAAAAAAAAAGAGAGAGAGAGAGAGAGAGAGAGAGAGAGAGAGAGAGAGAAAGAAGTATATATTTATGTTTTTAGGCTCAAAATGTCCCTCAGTTGAGCCATTTCTGAAGGAAGTGCCTATAACACAGGTCTCTGAAACTGTGTGATGTAAATAAAAACTTCAGAAAATAAATATCTCTGAGCTTTAAATCTGGACATGAGTTGGAACTGACACAGCTGTTATGTACTAGGAAAGAAAGGAATTCTAACTTTGGATTCTGGAGTTCCCTTCTGCATTTAGTACAGTTTTGATTTTTGTTTTTAATAAAAAGGTTTATTAGCTTAACTGTATGAATTTCCTAACATTGTGTATAAATAAGGCTATTCAAAATATGATCTTGCCAGGCTGGTATGGCTCAATGGTTGAACATCGGCCTGTGAACCAGGAGGTCATGATTCAATTCCCAGCCAAGGCACTTGCCTGAATTGCAGGCTCAGTCCCTGGTTGGGGTATGTGCAAGAGGCCAATCAACGATTTTTTCTCATCATTGATGTTTCTCTCTCTCTCTCCCTCCCCCTTCCTCTTTGAAATCAATTAAAGTATTAAAAGAAATATGACTTTGATCTCCTTATTCTTTCCCAACCAGTATTTTTTTAACAGCAACAGACTTTTCAGTGTTTTCTAAAAACCATATGCCCAAGTGTTCCTATGCCATTATTCAACATGATGATGTTGCTCATTCCTTACCTTTTAAAATTTTACTTATAATTCAAGATCCATCCTTTTTTCCATCTAATTCCATACTAGGAGGCTAGTAATGCCTTCCTCTTTATTGTTTTAGCAATAGCACTAATATTGAATTTATCATATCATGTTATGATTATACATATAATAATATCTAATAAGTCCTCACTTAATGCCTTTGATAGATTTTGCATATTTATTTATTTACTAGAGGTTCGATGCATAAAATGTGTGCACTGGATTTGGCCCTCAAAGCCCAGAAGGTCATCGGGAAAGCTGTTAGGCTGTCTGGTCTAATTAGCGTATTATGCTTTTATTTTTATAGGTTTGTTTGTTTGTTTGTTTACTTATTTATTTATTGTTAATCCTCAACTGAGGATATATTTCCTTTATTTTCATTTAACAATAAATGTGTACCATATTCTTCTTCATGGAAAAATAAGACAACCCCTGAAAATAAGACCCAGTGCATCTTTGGGAGCAAAAATTAATATAAGACACTGTCTTATTTTCGGGGAAACAGGGTAGCTATATAATAACATACAAATACAGAGATCTCATGGCTTTCATTTTATTTTTTATTTATCTTGAGAGAGGGAAATGTTGATTTGTTGTTCCACTTATTTATTCATTCATTAGTTGTTTCTTGTACATGCCCTGACCAGGAACTGAACCCACAATCTTAGTGAATCAGGAGGACACTCTGACCATCGAGGCCAACCATCCAGGGTCTCACAAATTTCATTTTAATTTTTTTTTCGTCGCAGCTTTCATTTAAAAATTTTTATTTCTTCACAATTTACAAAACTAAGAAGAAAAACTGGATCCAAATTATGTTTCTAGCAGATGGACTAAATTCAGATTTTGTTCAGATGGCCAAAACCTTTTCATGCTATAAAATTCCTTTGGCCCGACCAGGGTGGCTCAGTGGCTGAGCGTCGGCCGTGAACCAGGAGGTCAGGATTGATTGCCCATCAGGCACATGTCCAGGCCACAGGCTCAGGCCCAGTGCGGGGCGCGCAGGAGCAGACAATGTCTCATCACTGATGTTTCCATCTCTCATCCTCCCTGAAATCAATAAAAATATTTTTAAAAGAAATTCCTTTGAAGCTGACTTTAAAATTTTAAAAAAAATTAATTAAAAAAATACTTTCTAGGAGAGGCGTGAGATCCCCTCGGTGAAGGCGCTGTTCAGAGGCCGCCGGGAGAGGCAGACGGACGGCTCCCTCCGACTCGGGACCTGCAGTGAGGGGAAGGCCGAGCGCAGGAGCAGGCGCGCTGGGAGGCCAGGCCGGAGCCACAGGAACCGGTGGCCGCGCTGGAGGGCCCCTCACGGGCGCCTCAGGGCGGGGTCCTCAGCCTCTGCGGAGGCAAGCCCGCCTCCCTGCAGACCTCACCCACCCGGCGAGGCGCCTCTCCTGGACCCACACACCATCTGAGCCCTCGGGTCCCTTCCCTGAGAGCCCATGTGAACATGTGGACATGGAAAAACTGGAACTCGCCCTAACCGGTGTGGCTCAGTGGACAGAGCGTCGGCCTGCGGACTGAAGGGTTCCGGTTCGATTTCAGTCGGGGGCATGTACCTTGGTTGTGGGCACATCTCCAGTAGGGGGTGTGCAGGGGGCAGCTGATGGATGTTTCTTTCTCATTGATGTTTCTAGCTCTCTATCCCTCTCCCTTCCTCTCTGAAAAAAGTCAATAACATATATTTAAAAAAGAAAGAAAAAACTGGAACTTGAATCTCTGACTTAAAAACAAGAAGAGATAGAAATTCATGAATCTGAATCTCCCTCTTAGACAAGTGGAGCCAGCAAACAGAAAAAGTACGCTCACAAAGTCAGAACAGGCTTGACCACACAGAGATGTTCAGACCAGGAGGACATCCTGCCGAGACACATCAGCTCAGGGGCCAGAGGACCCAGTGGCTCTGGTGCCAGCCAGATGCACAGGCACCACTGCTGCCTCCATTACTGCAAACCAAAACTAATTTTAGTGTGTAATAAAAACAGAAAGCATTTATGTAAGGAAAAATTCAGGTAGCAATCTAAACAGTGTGGAGACAAAGGGGAGGGCCCATTTTTTATAGTAAAAGTTCCCTTCCAAGTTCTCAATTATGTCCTTTTCATGTAAATGAGGTTCCAAATTGTACAGTTCTGATTGGACAGGATAGGTCTCAGTCTATTGGTAGAAAGACAAAAGGTTTTCTTGCAGTGATTGATCAGATGCAAACAAGCTTGGTGTAGTGTGGGAAGCTGAGGGTTCAGTCTGAAAATGTTCCAATGAGAAGCTCCCGACAGCAAATGGCTGCTAGGCTCTCATTATTCATTATTCATTGTTCATTGTTCATTATTCATTGTTCCCAATTGGCCATGGGGAGTATATCACAGGAGATAAATACCTTCTCAGGGTTCCCATCAAATGACTTTCTCCCCGGTGCACACACAATTTTGACTTTCTAGCATGTAAGGTACTTGCCACTTCCTGCTCATTGGGTTCATCCACAAGATGTCACTGTGCGGGTCGCCGAGAGAGAGACACAGGAGACCGAAGTGGATAAATGTGCTAGGTCATCTGGATACCAGAGGGGCTGAGCCCGAAATGGCGCCAGCCCTCAGGATGGGGAGTCAGGATTTAAAGGATCCAGAGGGGCTTTATCCGGGCGGGGGATTCTCTGTGCAGGTCCAGATCCCGGGAAATTCTGAGGGGAGAGAGAATGGTCTTAGCAAGTGGAATGTGGTCTAAGCAAGTGGCATGTCCATTGTGAAATGGCCTGAAGGTCAGTTCCCAGGGGAGGAGTATTGATTCAATTATTTGATCAGACCTAACATTCCAGCCTTTTTGTTTTATGGAGTAGGGACGAAGATTGTGTCTTCCATACTTACTTCCTGCTGAGAGGGGACTTCGAGATCACAGGAGGATGAACTTTGATAGTAATCAGCAGGACGCATAGTCACAGCAGCATGATTTCCCAAGACACTGGTTGGTGAAGGCTCAAAAACGGTCCTGTTGAGTGACTGAGGAGATAAAAGCTGGTCCTGATGCGGCCACAGCGTCACCTGTCTGGTTTTGCTGCTTTTCTGGGCCTGGAGCTGAAATACAACTGAGACCTAGATGCTATTTTTAGGAGGGAAGAGAGTAGGGGTCAGTTGCCTTATTAGTGATGTGAAAGGGGAGGAGAGGTTACCCTGGGAGTGAGGTTCTTGTTTTCCCAGATTTACACCTTGCTGGGCATCAACAGGGTTTCAAAGTAGATAGAGCAATGGGTAAGCTCCCTGTGGCAATTCCAACCCCTGCTGTGATGCCGAGGGTGACTAGGAGAGGGATGATCTGGACCACCCTTTTGTGTCAGATATGGTGGGTTACGGGGACAGGTAAAGACTGATCATTGGGGCTGCATCTACACTGGGTGAGAGACAGATGAGAGTACAGGCTCCTGTCCAGCTGATGGAGAGACAGATGTAAGTGTTCTCCCCACAGAGGAAGAAAATCCTTAGCATGGAGACAAGCTGAAAGGTGTGGGGAGAAGAGGTGGCGAAAGGGTATGAGGTTCCTTTTCCTGGTTCAGTGGTCCAAGTTGAAAGGGTTGTTGCCATGGCTCTACTCATAAGGGTGACAGACGAGTGGTTGAGGGTTTATTGCAGTGAAAGTGAGCGGAAACGCTATGATGGGCTGTTATCCAAGGGAAAAGAGAAGGCAAGGGAAGGAGCAGTTGAAGTCTGGGGCCTGCATGGTTGGATAAGAAGTAAAAAGAGCCGAGACTGGTTTGGCTCAGTGGATAGAGTGTCGGCCTGCAGAATGAAAGGTCCCGGGTTCGATTCCGGTCAGGGGCACGTACCTTGGTTGCAGGCACATCCCCAGTGGGGAGTGTGCAAGAGGCAGCTGGTCGATGTTTCTTTCTCATCAACGTTTCTGGATTTCTATCCCTCTCAATTCCTCTCTGTGTAAAATCAATAAAATATATATTTTTTAAAGAAGAAGAAGTAAAAAGACAGGCTGAGGGAAATAACCATTGGCTTCTGGGGTACCTGGTAGTCACCCATTGGGACAAGAGTTGTGTTGGTAGTTCTAGGTTAACTGGGGGGTTACAAGCTGATGAGGGAGGTGGCCTATTGATATACTAGCCTGTGACCTTGTGAAGCACAAAGGGGCTGGGTGATTACTGGGGTGTGTAGGGTGATAGGACCTGTGACTGGTGGAGGAAGGAGCCACCTTAGTAGGAGATAGAATGTAAGAATGGAAAAGGAGGGAGGCTTGATGCCTGGGCTGCAGGATAATTACCTAGAAGGGTGTCTGCCTTTCTGAGAAACAGAGTTCCCTTTCCCTTTTTATAAGCCAGAGTGGTTTTGCCTGGCTCCATCTCTGGATTGGGGTAGGGATGGTGGTGTTTGCTGAAGAGGAGAGGGGAAGGCAGAGCCAGTGGTCCTGGCTTAGGAGGGATGGGCGAGGATGGGTGTTTGTTGGGGATGAGTGGAGGGGAAAGTTCCTTATGGGAGAGGAGAGGAGGGCTGGGATGTGATGAGAAGGAGAGCTAATCCCCACTTCCAGGCAGGGATGGTCCCAATGGGGGAACAGGGATGTTTAGGCTTTAGGAAGAAGGCAATCTCACCCCATGGGTAAGTGAAGTCCCTTGGAGAAGGGAGTCCCAGAGGAAGATGAGAGTCCTGGTGCGAAGGGGAAGGGGCAGACGTAGGACCTGGAGGGTGTGTCCTGGGAGAGGAGCGGGCTTCCAGGGAGGTCAGGGTTGGTGGGGGCAGTACACAGAGGCATGTGCGGGCGCTCACTCTGGGAGGTGGCAAGGTGGGCCTAATCTGGTGGCTGTGATACTTGGGGACTCGGCTCACGTGCTGGAGGTGTTCTGGGGCGGGTGGGTTATAACCTGGAAGGTGGAACCATGGGTGTGCCCCAACAGTTTAGCTGCAGTTGGGGTGTTTAGGAGTACCTGATCAGGGCCTTGCCTTCAAGGCTGTGATTATGGCGGATTTCCTCTAGGAGGAGTAGGGGGTGTCTCTGTAACAGGTCAAGGGAGGACCTGATCAGCATGTTCTTCGGTGATTGTATGACGAGATTTAAGATGGGGACTCAGTCTCCTGGCCGGTCCCTGTGGAGGGAAGTTCCCTAATATATGGGTTCACAGGGACTGAGAAGGGAGGGTGACGGGGGCTGCCTAATATGCAGAAGGCTAGCGGTGAGAGAGCAGTTTCAGGTCCTTTAGTTTTGAGAGTTGGTTTAGTTGGGTGAGACTGAGTTAAGGACTTTGCCTTTCCTCCCTCGCCTAAAGATTGGGGCGGCAGGGGATGTGAGTTCCGCTGGATGTTCAGAGTGGAGGAGACTGCTGAGTCATTTGAGATTTGAAAGCAGGTCCATTATCTGATTGAAATGAGGTGGGTCAGACTAGTGGAGGGAGTGGCTTCTGCCCAGCCTGAGAAGTATCTACAAGGGTTAAGAGATATTTGTGTGTATGTTTTTTAATAGGGGCATGTGAGTGAAGTCAGTTTGCCAGTCTTGTCCAGGGTCTTGGCCCCTTGCTGAGGGGTGGGGAAAGAAGGTGCTTGGGGAGATACTGAGTACCAAGTGGAACAGGTTTGGGGATACCTTGCAGTAGGGAGGCCTGGCTAGGACAGGTGATGAGGAGTATTAGGGGTTGTAGAAGCTATCTGTACCCTATATGCAGGGAATTGTGAATAGCCTGTAAGATATCCTGGGCCTGTCCCTGGGAAAGGATATATTTCCCCAGAAGTTTTAGCCATGGATCTTCCTGAAGGGCCCCAAGAGCTAACTCAAGTTCTTCTGGAGTGTATTAGGGCATAATATGGGGTTTAGCAAATGAGTCCCTTTGGATGTCAGGGTTGATCAGGTCCTGACTTAAAACTTTCACAAGCATTTCTACTTATTCACAAATAACCAGCTTTGGCCAAAAAAGTAAACAACCAGTGTTTCTTAGATTGACATTTTTCAAGGATTCGGGGGTAAGCCCAGGTCGGGAAGGATTCGGGGTAAGCCCAGGTCGGGAAGGATTCGGGTTAAACTCAGGTGGAGTAGGATTCGGGGTAAGCCCAGGTTGAGCTGTCGCTGCCTACTGCTCTCCAAGTATCAAACTCAGGTGGCTGAAGCTGGGACAATGTTCCCTAACCCACTGGAACCTTCCCAGGTTAGGGCACCAAATGTTAGGGTCGCCGAAGAAGGAACACACGAGGCCAAGGGGGTAAAGACTTGTGAATTTAATAGGTCATCTGGATACCAGATGGGCTGAACTCCAAGAGCCCCAGCACCCAAAGTTGAGGGAGCCAGAGGTGCTTAAGGACTCTAGGCGGAATCTTTCTGGGCAGGGAATTGTGGAAACTCCAGAGCGGAGAGAGAATGGTCTCGGCAAGTGGAATGTCCGTTGGAAGTGGCCTAAAGGTCAGTTCCCAGGGGAGGGGCATCGGTTTAATTACCTGCTCAGGTCAACAGTCACCAAGGTGACAGATCAGGGTGATGTCCTATGGAAGGTCAGGAATAGTACTTCCCAGTAAGCAGGATTGTGGTAGAGAAGGACAGATGACATAATTCTGAGGGTAAACAAATTAAGATGTATTTTAATTTCTGAAATAACTTTTTCTTGACTAAAAAAATCACTATTTTAACAACTGTAATTTGAGGATAAACCACACTGAGATTGCAAAAATTTATGTTCTCTTGAAAAAAAAATCAAAAACTTAGATTCAGAGAAGGAAACAAGATTGTCTTAAAACGTGTTGGTGCGTTTGGAGTGTTGAGTGTTGGTCTATAAACCAGAAGGTCACAGTTCCATTCCCACTCACACACAGGCCCAGGTTGCAGGCTCCATCCCCAATAGGTTGCTTGCAGGAGGCAGAGATTAATGATTCTTTCTCATTGTTGATGTTTCTCTCTCCCCCTCCCTTCCTCTCTGAAATCAATTAAAATATATATTGTTTAAATGTAAATAAATAAATTGTGGCAAAATCATTCAATATGTTTTTATTATTATTCAATCTGTATTGAATGGCATAGCAGCCTGTGTAGTAAAGAAAAAAAATAAACTCGAGCAGCACATAACCAAAGAGATGAATTTCTGGGACATAATGCTAAACAAAAGGAACTTAGGCACAGAAGAATACATACTGTCAGTCCATTGCTATGACATTCAAGAGCAAGCAAAGCTATTCGGTGGTGACAGAAGTCAGAAGGACAGTTATCTTTGGAAGGGAGATTGGTACCAGGCAAAGACAGAGGACGCCTCTGTGTCCCTGGAAATGTCTACATCTCCCCTCCGACAGTGTCACATGGACACACACTGATGTGGGAATTCACCAAGCTGCACACTTAAGATTTGTGCATTCCACATCAGTATGTTGTATCTCAATAAAAAATACAAAATTCTTGGTACAGTCTATACATTAAGAGTAACCGGACAACCAAGGGGTCCAGCTGCCTATCACTTGAGCCAATTAAGCTGGGACAGGGTTGAATCGTGTGTGACCATTTATTCCAATACTGCTGGCAGCATGGGAGAGCAGCAGCTCATCCACAAAAATCTGCTCTACACCCCCATAAGCCGCTGCTTATACTGGATAGGACAAGAGTATGTGGAGAAGTAGGTATGACAGGCCTGGGAAAGCAAGCACAGGCTAATCAACATGCAAGCAGACAGAGGGGTGCCCCTAGGCTCTCCAGGACCAGATTACAAGTGATAGGGGCTGGGGATTGTAAAGAGCAGGGGCCTCCTATAGCAGATTCATTTGGCTACAATTTTGTAAATCTTTCCATAATGACAGGCAGTTCTCAAAAGGAGGATGGACTGCATTCCGATGTGAACTCCCAGCCAGGCTAGAATGTGCTTTCTCTAAGCAGAACAGAGCCACCAGGGTTAACAGAGCGGGATTAATGTTTCATATAATTACTAGAAGCCCAGTGCATGAAATTTGTGCACAGGGTCCCCTGGGCCCAGCCTGCACCCTCCCCCTTTTGGGACCTCCTCGGGGCCCCTTCCTCTCTGAAATAAATAAAAATATATTTTTTAATTCTCTTTGAATAGCAGTGTAGGTAAATGCTGGCATTCACTGCCTCTCACAATCACATCAAATTCACAATGTGAAAGAAAAGAGCCACAAGCTGACCTGACAAGCTCAGGGAAGGCCTGCGTGGCGGTCTTGCAAACCCAGAGACCTAAGATAACCACAAGAGATGGTCTGAAAATTAAATAACTAACAGGTTATAGTAGGTAGTCATGTCCCAGAGATTTCACCTGACAAAGATCAACTTTGATCTTTTACTGAGCCCCTCATCTTCCTGCATCTAAGATAACATATCTGCCAGATGTCTGGGTAACTTGTAACTTCCCTTTTTCCAGAGCCCCTGGGGAACAACCAAATGTGGTGGGCGCCAGGACAGATGCCTCAAATTCCTTCTTTATCATGTTAATTTTTCCTGCACTCACCTGAGTATATGTTCATCATTTTACTTTTATCCAATCCCGGGAGTTTCCCACCGCTTTGCTTTCTCCCGTCTCCTTACTCCGTCACCAATGAATTTCATGTCACCCACCTATGTCCCTCCTTTGATTTCAGTGTATAAATAGAGAAATGTAATCCACCATTCTTCGGAGCACTATCTCAATCTGTTGAGGTTTTGCTTCCCGGCAATTGTCGACATTTTTGGCTCAAATAAACTCATTACAAAATTTTTTACAGGTTTCAATGGTTTTTTTCGTTAAAAACAACTAAAACACAGGACAGCCATCCTTCAAAAGCGCCTGAAATCTAGCGGAATGGAAGCCTTACAAGGAGAGAAGTGAAGAAGAAAGCACACGGAGACTGGTAGGAGGCGCAGTGGCGAAGGACGGGCCTCCGATGTTTTATTCGGAGGAACACCTAGTCTGTGGAGGCCTCCCATGAGAAGCGGGGGTCCCAGCTCCACACCAGACCCCTTCACCCAGGGTCCCAATGCTGGGAAGAGAAACTCCCATAACCTTGGGCTGTAAAAACCAGCAGAAACTGTGGCTGAATGACACAGAGATTACTAGAGTCCTAGGTAGTTCCTTTTAAAGGGCCAGCACACAGACTCACTACCTCTGAGCTCCAAAGCTGGGGCAGCAGCTTATGGGGATTCCAGGACATTCAGGGAAAACCGGAGTGTCTGGCACCAGGGCAAGAACTCAGGGGTGGCTTTCTCCCAGACAAACGTGCTCGCAGAGGTCATTTTTCCTATGCTGAGGCCTCTCTCTTCTCAGAGCTGACTGACAGGGCCATATCTGCGTTTCCATCAGCCTGGATCACACTGTTTGATCCCTTCCCTCCAAATTTGCAGCCTCACCCAACCTGTTTGCAGTGGCTTTTCTATATGAATGTCCTGTCCTGGCTCAGGTTTCAGACTTCCTAAAATCTCTCAAATGAGCATCAGCTGGCATCACTATGTCCCATTCCTCTCAATAAATGGCCCCAGTCCTGGCACTGTTAGCAGCCTGCCTTGTTTCACAGCTTGGCCTCTCCTGGGCACTTCTATGTACAACACAAGTGGTAGCCATCTGCAGATCATTCTGTAGGTCGTGATGGGTGGCTCCAAGCAAGGCACAAGCAGTGGCTGACTTTGCCCCTCCAGGGGAGACCCAGAGCCAGTGCACCTGAAGGACAGCTTCAGACTGTCTAACAGAAACCTAACATTGTCACTGGTGATAAAATATAAAAAGAGCTAGCCAGACTTGATGGCTCTGAATGGTCAGAGCTATTAACTCATTGTCTAGTTGGGATGGTGGTTGAGGCAACTTTAATTTGTTAATCATATGTAAATGTAAGTTGATTTTCTGTTGTTGGAACTTCCTGCCTAAGAGATGTCTTTGTTTCAGAATCTCAATAAAAGGAATGGTAAAGGCCAGAGCGGGATTAGTCTTCCCACTAGAGGTGGACTTCCCGCCTGGCCCCCATTCTCCCAAATTAACTCTTTTCCAGTCTCTTCATTTTAGTGTGCGGCCTTCTCCAGAAACCGGACCCTGAGCGGGCCCTGAACCGTGCAGGTCGTGTTAAGGGATCCCACATCAGACCATACCAGATTATACTCTACACAACCATACTTGCCACACTCAAAGGGCAGACCAAGGCCCCACTGAAGCAAGTCCGGATCCATAGGCTGTCTCCTGCACAGTTGCTCTTCCGCTGTAGTCACAGCTGATCTTCACAGCCAGCTGACCTCAAGGTCAATTCCTCTCAGAGATGCTAACAGCAATCAAGGCTCAACTACAAGACAGTGCACACACCCCACACAGGGACACACCTAGAGTGTCCAGCCCAGGTGTCTGGGGAGGCTGAACCACTGGGCCCTAGAGGACACCTACTACACAAGGCCACTCTGCCAATTCCAGGAGAAACAGCTAAAATGCAGAGACAAAGAAACATGACACAGATGAAGGAACATAAGAAGTCTTCTGTAAAAGAAATAAGTGAAATGGAAGCAAGCAAACTACTAGATACATGGTTAAAACAATGTTTATAAGATTGCTCGAGAATCTTAATGAGAGCTTTAAGGGACTTAGTGAGAATTTCAAGAACCTTAGTGAAAACATCAAATACATTAAAAAAAAAAAAAAAAAAAAGAGCAGT
Source organism: Pipistrellus nathusii (assembly GCA_963693515.1). Taxonomy (NCBI): domain Eukaryota; kingdom Metazoa; phylum Chordata; class Mammalia; order Chiroptera; family Vespertilionidae; genus Pipistrellus; species Pipistrellus nathusii. The sequence continues at coordinate 83,550,715 of OY882865.1, read as the reverse complement.
CAGAAATTAAGAATAATTTACAGGAAATCAACAGTGAAGTATCACATCAGTGATTTGGAATATGAGGAAGCAAAAATACCCAGACAGAAGAGCAGAAAGAAAAAAGAACCCAAAAATATGAAGATTGTGTAAGAAGCCTCTGGGGCAACCTCAAGCATACCAACATTTGTATCATGGGGTACCAGAAGAAGAGAAAGAGAAAAATATTGAAAACCTGCCCTAGCCAGTTTGCTCAGTGGATAAGGCGTGGGGACCGAAGGGTCCCAGGTTCAAGTCCAGTCAAAGGCACATACCTTGGTTGCAGGTTCCTCCCCCGGTTGGGGTTCATGCAGGAGGCAACCAATCAATGTGTTTCTCTCACATTAATTTTTGCTCTATATTTCCTTCTCTCTACCACTCTCCCTAAAAATAAATAAAAAAATATACTCAGGTGAGAATTAAAAACAAAAACAAAAAAAGATATTGAAAACCTATTTGAAGAAATAATGACAGAAAACTTCCCCTACCTAGTGAAAGAAATGGACTTCGAAATCCAGGAAGTGCAAGAGGAACCCAAAGAGGCCCACACCAAGACACATCATAACTAAAATGCCAAGGGCTAAAGACAAAGAGAGAATCATAAAATCAGCAAGAGAAAAGCAATTAGTTACCTATTATACAAAGGAGCACCTATAGGACTGTCAGCTGATTTCTCAACTTTGCAGAGAGAAAGAGGGGGGGAGGGGGAGGAGAGTAAGAAGTGTGGGGGAGGGAGGAGGAAGGGGGATGGTCCTGGGCCAGGGAGCAGGAAAAGAAAAAGAAGGAAAATATTTTAAAAATATGAACAATAAAATGGCAATAAATACATAGATATCAACAATTGAATCAAAAAATTAAAATAAACAACAAGGAATCTAATGAGCAAAATAAACTGATGAATAAAATAGAACCAGAGGGAGGATCCAAGATGGCTGCTCGGGTAGACATCTAGCCGCGGCAGCACACAACAATTTCAATGGAATACAACTAAAATGTAGAGTGGACATTGCCCAGAGCTACAGGTAGTCGACTGACTGAAATTTCTACAACAAGAAGGAAAGAGAAAACCAGAAGGAAAATCAGAGGAGCTGAAAAAAAGCCTAAGGTACGGAGACATGCTGCACGCCTGCCCGCACGCGCGCATGGAGAGGTCGCAGCCGGAGAGGAGGAGAGGGCGGGGAGCTGCCTTTCCTTCCCTAGCAGGAAGGAAATAAAACCCCCAGCCTGGGCTGAACCCCCGAACCGGCAGCGCTGAGCCCCCCCCCCCCCAACCGGCAGTGCTGAGCCCCAGTTATGGGCCAGACCCTGGGGACCCAAGCCCCGGTGGGAGGAGACGGGGCCGTGAGGTGGAAAAACGGCGAAAAGCAGGCCCCGGGAGTCGCGCGCAATGCGCGCAGAGGACTGAATGTTGACTCTGATGCTGGGTTACCCTAGCCGGAAGAAACAAGGCCTCAGGCGGCGCTGAGCCTCAGTCCGGACTGCTCCGAACCCCAGTTCTGGGCTAATCCCTGGTGACCCAGGCTCAGGCAGAGGGAGACGGGGCTGTGAGGCGGAGTCTGGGGAGAGCAGCGAAAGGCCAGGCCCCCGGGACTCGCGCAAACTGCGCGTAGAGGACAGTCTGTGGGACTCGCGCAAACTGCGCGCAGAGGACAGTCTGTTGACTCTGATGCTGGACTTCTCTAGCAGGAAGGAGAAAAAAAAAGCTCTAGGCTGGGGGAACGCGGAGGGGAGCGGAAGCCCCTGCCGGACTCCAGCCAACTGGGCACCAGCAAGGAGGCGGGCCATGGGGCCCCTGGGGGCGTGGGTGCCCCTGAGCCTTTGACCACTGAGCTCGGGCAATGGAGCCAAGGCCGGGGGCTGCTTCCTGGGCGGCGCCGTCCCCGGCAACAGGCTGAAGCAGCGCAGGAGCCCGCTGAAAACAAAGGGGTGCCACAGGCCAACCTGCTGAGCTCCCAGGACAAGGAGGAAGAAACCAAAGAAGTTCTCAATGTGAAGAAATCAATTGAGAGCAAAAAATAGTAAAATTACTTAAGAAAGAATACAAAGAAGATCTTGAAAAATCAAAGACTAAGTCAGAACTCAACTCACCAGCCAACATTGCAACATAAATGCGTTTTAAAAAGAAAAAAGAAAAAAAAAAGGACAGAATGTTGGAACAGCGACGGCCAGGCCTAGAGTGGCCAGGCACAAGACAGTGGCAGCCAGACCCGAAGCAGCAATGGCCAGGCCCCAGAACAACAGCAGCCAAAACCAGAGCATCAACAGCCAGCACTGGAGTAGCCAGACCTGGGGCAGTGGCAGCCAGGCATGAGGCGGAGGCGGCCAAGCCCAGGGTGGCCAGTCCAGGAACACCCAGACCCGGAGTGGCCGGGCCCGGAGAAGCTGGACCCAGAGCAGCCGGGGTGGGAGCAGCCAGACCCAGAACAGCAGTAGCCAAGCCCAGAGCATCCAGGTCGGGAGTGGCCAGGCTCGGAGCGGCCGGGCCCGGGGCAGCGGCTGCCAGGCTGGGAGAGGCCAGGCCCGGGGGAGCAGCCGGGGCTGGTGCGGCCAGGCCCGAAGCAGCGGCTGCCAGGCTGGGAGCGGCCAGGCCCGGGGAGCAGGCGGGTCGAGTGCGGCCAGGCCCGGAGCAGCGGCTGCCAGGCTGGGAGCGGCCAGGCCCGGGGGAGCAGGCGGGTCGGGTGCGGCCAGGCCCGGAGCAGCGGCTGCCAGGCTGGGAGCGGCCAGTCCCGGGGGAGCAGGCGGGGCTGGTGCGGCCAGGCCCGGAGCAGCGGCTGCCAGGCTGGGAGCGGCCAGGCCCGGGGGAGCAGGCGGGTCGGGTGCGGCCATGCCCGGAGCAGCGGCTGCCAGGCTGGGAGCGGCCAGGCCCGGGGGAGCAGCAGCCAAGTCCATAGCAACTACGTCGGGAGCGGCAGTGACCAGACCCGGAGCAGCTGGTTGTGGAATGAACCAGAGCAACAGAGGCCAGGCCCTGAGCAGCCAGGCCTGGAACAGCTCGCTCCTTGCCTGCCCCTGCCCCACGGCTGCTTCTCAGACATGGCTGGAAACTTTCGTGGGAACTTGAGGGTCTGCTGAATCAAGTGATGAAGGCTTAGATCTGGATGTGTTGAGTTAGTTTAGGACTGGGGTGTTGATCTGTGAGTGCCTTGGGTGGGGCCTGGATGAGGCTAGTGGACCTATTGGGAAATGTCTTTTGTGTGAAGTGTATCATTGGGCATGTGGAGGTATTATTGATATGAGAAAATGCTAAGTAACTGATTTACTATCTGAAAAGGGATTTACTATTGGGGAAATTGAGGGAAGAAGAGACTGAACATAAACTGCACTATGGATGAGGACAATGGGGGATGGGGAGGGGGCAGAGGGTGGGGTGGGAACCTGGTGGAGGGGGGAAGAAATGAGGAACCTTTGTAATAATATGAACAATAAAGATTGATTTAAAAAAAATAAATAAAAAATAAAAACATCAGAATAACACTAAAAAAAAAAATAATAATAAAAAAAATAGAACCAGAGGCATGGAAACCTGAAACAGATTGATAAATCTCATTTGGGAAAGGGTGCACACAGAAAGAGATTAACCAAAGAACTTATGTGCATACCTGACGCCCAGTGCACATATTTGTGCACATTGAAAGGAAATTAATTAGAAGGTGGCTGTCAGGGCGAGAATGGGCAAGATGGGGTGGACACATCCTGAAGCATGGGCCTCGAAGGGAGTCTGCAGAGTGAATGGGATATCTCCAGCAGGGGGGTCCCTCAGCCCGGCCTGTGGGGATTGGGCCGAAACCAGCAGTCTGACATCCCCTAAGAGGACCTGGAGTGTATGAGGACACTCTGCAAAGCTGCTGTCGCGCCCCAATCAGTTTGGCTCAGTGGATAGACAGTCGGCCTGTGGACTGAGGGATAGCAGGTTCGATTCTAGTCAAGGGCATGTGTGCTGGGCCAGTTCAGTCAAGGGTTCAATGAGCCTGAGGGAGGGCCGGCGAAGGACAAAAAGAATAAGATGGATCTAGGTGGATCTCCTGTGCCTGGCTAAGGCCACAGAGAGAGATCCAGACGGCAAGCTGAGCCTTTATTTTATAACTAGAAGTAAACAAGGTAGTGGTGACCATAGTTACAATGTTCTTGTGAGTTTCACTAGTTTTGGCAGCACTTGCTGCACCTCCCACAACCCATTCGCTACCCAGGAAGGATCTATGGGAGGTCATAAGGTCAAGCTAAATTATGCTAAGAGGGCTGTTTTTGTGGCTTTGCCAGCAGGTCAGTCCTAGGCTTAACCCATAGCTGCTCCCTACAGGCATGTACCTTTGTTGCAGGCACATCCTCAGTAAGGGGTGTGCAGGAGGCAGCTGATGGGTGTTTCTCTCTTACTGATGTTTCTAATTCTCTTTCCCTCTCCCTTCCTCTCTGTAAAAAATCAAGAAAATACATATATATTTTTAAAGTTGCTGTTGCACCAAAACTGGTTTGGCTCAGTGGTAGAGTGTCGGTCTGTGGAGTGAAAGGTCTCAGGTTCGATTCCGGTCAAGGGCATGTACATTCATTGCGGGCACATCCCCGGTAGGGGGTGTGCAAGAGGCAGCTAGTCAATGACTCTCTCTCATCGATGTTTCTAGCTCTCTATCTCTCTCTCTCTTCCTCTCTGTACAAATCAATAAAATTTTTTTTTTTTAAAAATTTGAACTGCTGTTTTACATCTTACATGAAACAGCTATTGCCCTTAAAACCCCTCCTCAGTCCCCACCTTAGGTTCTGCCTTCACACTTCACCCAGATTAGGTTCTGATTGACCGGTTTCTATGCCAGTCTGCGTCAAAAGCTCCACCTCCTAGGCAGCCATTGTCTCCTCGCACTTTACCTAGATTTAGTTCTGATTGGTTGGTTTCTATGCCAGTCAGCATCTCCAGGCCTATCAACAGGCTTGATCTGAGAAGTGGGGCTGATCAGCAGCCCCAGTGGAGTTCCAAGAGAAAGAGAGGTACAGCTGCTGGCCAGGCCCTGAGAGAAAGAGAGAGGCAAGTGCTGATCAATTGCTGCCACGGAGGCTATGGATCAGACCTTGTCTCTCTCTTAGGGCCTCTCTTTGGGTCTGATCCACAAGCCCCCTCAACAGTCAGTGCTGAGTCACTGCACCCACAGCGGCAGGCAGTCAGTGCTGGGTCACCATGGCAACCCAGCACTGACTTCTAGTTGGTCGAGCTTTCAGTTGTTTTGGATGTTACTACCCTGGGTTTTTATATATTAGGATAGACTAGAGGCCTGGTGCACTAAATTCGTGCATGGGTGGAGGTATGTAGGCCTGGCCATCAATCAGGGCCTATAAAGGCTGTCTCACCCAGTCCTGATTGGGCTTCAGGCTGCTGGACAGGTCTGAAGGGACAGGGCAGGGATCACAGGAGGTTTGCCAGCTGGAGGTAGGGACTAGGGAAAGTTGGCTGGCCATGGGAGGTTGGCTGTAGGAGCGCACTGACCACCAGGGGGTAGCCCCTGCGTTGACCATCTGCCTTCTGTTAGTCAGTGCACACCATAGTGACCAATTGTTCCAGTCACTTAGGCTTTTATATATAGAGGACTGATACACAAAATCCATGCAAGAGTAGGCCTTCCTTCTCCTGGCTGCCAACACTGGCTTCCTCTGTCACCCAGGATCCAGACTTGTTTCCCTCCAGCCCTGGCTTCATCTGGAAGGATGTCCAGAATGACATCTGGAAGGATGTCTGGCCTAATTCACATATTTCCCTTTTATTATTGTAAGTAGGCATTAGGATGGACACAATAAGATGGTGAAGGCCTAGGGTGGGCAGGAACCAGGTTGAGGGTGATGATGGGGGAAAAGGGGACCTCTGTAAGGGACATCAACAATAAAGACTAAAATAAATAAACAAACAACTAAATGTTCTCCTATGAAAAAATAAAAAATCTCATCTTTGCTTTTTGGTATTAAACAACAGTAACAGCATTTAGGTCCTACTTCTCAGTGAAATGCCTTTTTGATAGCAAAAAACAAGGTTTCTTTTTGTTTTAATTTAGTAATGTTTCAAGTCCAACTTAGTTCCATCACTTACCTCCCCACAGCTGGACAGTCAGGGAGCAATAATCCCCTTATCTGTGGGTGATATAGTACCATCCTGGGAACAGCAGCCTAAGGCCCTCTTTCAGATGCACGTTTTAACACAGTCAGTGGAAAGACCTTCGTTATGTGAAATTTATTCTGATTATTGTAAGTCAAGATTTGATCTTATTCAGAAGCAAACCCGTAAATTGACCTCTGGCTATTGCCTCCCACATTTCTGGCTCCAGGCCAGGGATGGAGAACCTTTTTTCTATCATTTGGATAGTTATAACATCATTCTTGGGCCACACAAAATCATCACCTTAAAAATTAGCCTGCTGTATTTGGCCAAACATTTAATTAACTCACCCCTAATGCCTTGGCAGCGCCAGACCAAATGATTTCTTGGGTCTTATACAGCCAGTGGACCTGCTGTTCCCCACCCGTTTCAAGGCAGACAAACATCTGATTTGTGTATTTCAGGTAGACCAGGGTTAGAATCTGGCAAATGTGACCTCAACAGCAGATAAAGTGTGTCAAGACTCTGAGGAGCCGAAACTGGTTTGGCTCAGTGGTAGAGCATCGGCCTGCTGACTGAAAGGTCCCAGGTTCAATTCCGGCATGTACATTGGTTGCGGGCACATCCCCAGTAGGGGATGTGCAAGAGGCAGCTGGTCGATGTTTCACTCTCATCGACGTTTCTAGCTCCCTATCCCTCTTTTCTCCTCTCTGTAAAAAATCAATAAAATAAAATAAAAAGACTGAGGAATTATGAACACTGTTATAGAAATCCCCTTTCGAAAAGTCACCTGTTGTACAAAGCACTTCATTCTCTTCCTTTCCCTCTTGTCCTTTGCCAGGTTCTCTTTGAGAGTCCTCGGTCCAAGAGGCACCCCAAACATTCCATTTCCTGTTTGTGTTGCCTACATGCAATAATGCTAAAAGTCTGTAGTAGATCTTATCCTACTTGAGTACATTTTATTTATTATTTTTTTAATCCTCACCTGATAACATTGATTCTAAGAGGAAGAGAAACATGGATGTGAGAAACAGTAATGGGTCGCCTCATGTGCAGCACCCGCTGATGCGGATCAATCCTGCATCACAGGCATGTGGCCTGACGAGAAACTGAACTGGAGACCTTCCCCATGTACAGGAGGATGCTCTAACACTGCGAACACCAGCCAGGGCCATTTTGCATTTTATACTAGATTGTGAGAGGGTGCAGGCCAGGCTGAGGGACCCCATAGTTGCACTGTTTGGGCCGGGGAGGGACACAGAAGGCTGGCCAACCAGGGAGGGACCTGGGAGCGCTCCAGGGCGTGACAGCCCATCTCACTCAGTCCCAAACAGACAAACACCAGCAGCAAGCTAACCTACCAGTTGGAGTGTCTGCCCCCTGGTGGTCAGTGCACATCACAGCAAGCAGTTGAGTGGCCTTGGTATATCATTAACATATTATGTTTTGATCGGTTGAACAGGCGATTGAATGACCAAACACTTTCATATTAGGCTTTTATTATATAGGATACTTTTCTTGGCTCATTGGGAACAAATATGTTAAGAATTCCTTTGTGCATAAACAGAACAGCAAGACATAGCAGTCTATACTATTATGTGAGATTGAGTCTGTGTTGCTAACAAGACTGCCATGCTTTGCCCTGGCCTTGTTGGTTGGAGCATCTCCTCTGGTACAGCAGAAGGTCGCATTGTATTCCAGGATTCCTGTTCAGGGCACATACCTAGGTTGCAGGTTCAATCCCCCTTCAGGAAGCAACTGATCAATGTTTCTCACATCCAAGTTTTTGTCTTCCTTCCTTCCTCTCTCTCTTAAAAAAAAATCAAAATTCTCAGGAGAGGATTAATAAATATATAAACAACAGGGCGAGTCCATGCTGCAGAGCCTATATAATATGAGTAGGTTGAGGGAGCAGGGCGAAACTAGGACTTTCAGTGCAACTCTGTGATTAAAAATAGAACCAATGCCGAAACCGGTTTGGCTCAGTGGATAGAGCATCAGCCTGTGGACTCAAGGGTTCGGGGTTCGATTCTGGTCAAGGGCATGTACCTTGGTTGCCAGCACATCCCCAGGGGGGGTGTGCAAGAGGCAGCTGATCGATGTTTCTCTCATCGATGTTTCTAGCTCTCTATCCGTCTCTCTTCCTCTCTGTAAAAAATCAATAAAATATATCTTAAAAATAAAATAAATAAATAAACAGAACTCAGAGGTCGCTGTTTGAAGGACACACGCTTCAGCAGAGGGCTCATCCCGTGTGGGGAGTGCAGGAGGCAGACAATCATTATTTGCTCTCATTATTGATGTTTGCTCTTTCACTGTCTCTCTCTGAAATCAACAGAAATCTGTTTTTAAAAAATAGAAACGCGAAGTCATCAATTCAAATCCAATAGCAAGTATATGAACTTAAAATAACTTACTCCTAACTTCAATAAGATGTTTTTGGCGCTGAGGTTTATTGAACAGCGGAAGTCACCGGCAGCCCTGGTCTGGGGTCGCGAGAGCTGTGGAGACTCCGGACAGGACCCAGGTGGTGCAGCTGGCCCTCCAGCCCGCGATCGGCCAAACTGAAAGCTGGCCAGAGCTGCCCTTCCCGCTGGCTGGGCTGCTCGTCAGGCCTCGGCCGAGTCAGGGCGGCGGCGGGCCCGGTGCTCAGAGCCGAGGCCCGAGCTGCAGGCTCGCGGGGGGGGGGGGGGGGGACGAGATTGGACTACAAGTCCCGGCGCGCCCAGCGCTCGCGGGGTCGGCCCGGCATGCACCGCGCCTGCCGCCGACGCGGCCCGAGCGGCCTCCGCAGGGTGTGCGGCGCCGCCGGCCCGCCTTCCTGGGCTCCTCGCCGCGGGTCCCTCTCGATTCCCACCGCCCGACAGCGGACCCTGCAAAGCCGCCTCTCCACCAACGCCGGCCAATACCGCGCGCCCGCGGGGCCACGTGACGGCGCCGGGGGCCCGGCGGCGCTCGCGGCCCCTGGAGAGCCCCCCGGCGCTCCCGTCACCCTGCCCCGGTGGCTGCCGGGATACGGGCGGCTCGGGCCGGTCCCGCTCAGACCTCCAGCCGCGGGGCCTCCAGTTCCGCCGCCGGCGCGTCGCCGCCCGTCCGCCGCCCGCGGGCCGCTCCTCCGGGCCCCAGGCGCATGGCTCCATGAGGCAGGCCAAGGCGGCGCGCGAGAGGTCCCGCCCGCCCCGGCTGCGCCCGGCCCGGGAGAGAAGGTGGGACTCGGCGGCGCCCCGCCGCTGGCCTCCGGGGTCGCGGCGAGGCCCGGCCAGGGCGGGGGAGGCGGGGGCTGAGGCCGCGTGTCCCGCGAGGGCGGCGGCGGAGGCGCCGCGGGGCGAGGCGGGCCCGCTCCCTCCCGCGCGGCTCCGGAACAGTTTCGGGTCCGGGTGAAGTTGGGGTCTGGGCCTCCGGCGGCCCCTCCCTGCCCCCGCCCCTCCTCCTCGCCCTGCCCCGGGCCTCCCCGTCCGCGGTCGGCCCCTCGGCCCCACCCGTCGCCGTGCGGTCTTCGCGGCCCCAGCTCCCTCCGCGGCCCCTCCCCGGCCCGGGCCCCCGGCCCCGGCGCCCTCGGGCTCGCGCCGCCCCCCGCACGCTCCGCTCCACTTCCCGGGTGCTGGTGTGGCCCCGGCCCCCGCCTCCGCCCGGCCCTGCGCCCGCCGGCGTGGCTTTGCCCTTCATCCCCTGCCCTTCTCGGGGCGGCGTCCCGACCTGAACTCGCCCCGCGCTCCACCCGTCCCCCGGGCCTCGGCCTCCCGCCCTCGGCTCGGCGAGTGGGTGGGGCCTGGAGGCTCCCGGTGGCCAGGCGGGCAGAGCTGTGCCTGCTCGGAGGGTGGGATGGTGAGATGGGTGGACACAGATGGGGGCCTGTCGGAGGAAGGATGGTCGGCTCTTAGCCACAGGCAGCGCCGCCGCCGCTGCCCGAGGGCCTGTCCTCGGACCCTGGCCTGCTGTCCAGTAGCCAGCACCCTCTGCAGCAGAGGGTTTGGGAATATGTTGGTGTTCTGAAACCGGTGGAGAGCCTTGGAACGGTGTATCTCGGCCTGAGAGCAGGTTCTGATGTAAATGAGTGGGAGAAAGTTTCATGTGGGCCTCATGTTCAGGTTCAGGAAACCTCTGGCCCTCAGCGGCCTCGCTGCTGTGAGGATGCGAGGAGGAGGTGAACCACGCCGGGGCGGCCCTTGCCGCCGAGGTCTGGGTTCGAGATGTTTGAAGTTCGGAGAGCCAGCCTGTTCCTTAGCTGTTGTGTTTTTAGAAGTTGCTCTGTTGAATTGTAGTTTTCCAGAACCCGTCTCTTACATCTACACTACCTTGATTTTGTTCATTCACTGCACCTGCATTCCGTCTTAGGTACAGGAAGAAAGAATGGAAACGGAAGGAAGAAAATTCATTTCAGAGACAAAATAGCTCCCCTCTGTTATAGCTGTTTCCCCTGGCAAGACAAACGTCCTGCTTCAGTGAGTATTACTTTGGATATTTAGAATATAAGTTCATTGTTTGTTTTAGGCCTGTGTTAGGACTTGAGGATATAGATTTTATTTGTTTACTTGATTTTTCTACTTCCATGTGGGGGGGTCTTACAGTTGATGAAGTTCTTTCCACTTGCTCTTTTTAAAAATAATTTAAATATGTAAAGACAAGTTTATTGCTCATAATTCCAGTGGATTGACCTAGGTGGAGTATACGTAGCATTACACTTACCCTCTTTGTCCGAATAGTAAGCTGGCTCTGTCCCTTCACAAATTACCCTTTAAAAAAACACCACAAAAACAAAGAGCATAACTCGTTCAGTTCTTATCAAAGTCAGTTACTGGGTCTCTTCCATACAGTTATAGTGTTCAGAAATATTTGGAACAGTTTGCCCTAAATCGATGATGCTATTATCTTGAAAATAATTAAAACTCTACATGAAAACAAAGTTCTGGAAAAAAAATTATTTATTGATTTTTAGAGGAGTGGGGAGAGAGAAACATTGATTGGTTGCTTCTTGTACTCGCCCTGATCAGGAGTCGAACCTGCAGCCTTTTAGTGGATGAGTCAACACTCCAATGAAGTGAGCCACCCAGCCAGGGCTTCCTTTGAGTTTATTTTTTTTTTAATATATATTTTTTTATTGATTTCAGAGAGGAAGGGAGAGGGAATGAGAGATAGAAACATCAGTGATGAGAGAGAATCATTGATTAGTTGCCTCCTGCATGCCCACAGTGGGGATTGAGTCCACCACATGCCCTGACCTGAAATTGAACCATGACCTCCTGGTTCATAGGTCGACACTCAACTACTGAGCCACGCCAGCTGGGCCCTTTGAGTTTATTAGTAACTAGAGGCCCGGTGCATGGGGTCCCTCAGCCCCACCTGCACCCTCTACAATCCAGGAGCTCTCCGGGGATGTCCTGCTGCTGGCTCAGGCTCACTCCCCATGGTTCTCTGCTCTCTGTGGGCCTGGAGGTTTCACTGTAGCCATGGAGATGAAGCCCCCAAGCCCCGCTGTCCGGACTCTGCCTGTGGGGCCTGGGGCTTCCCTGCTGTAGCGCTAAGGAAGCCCCCATGCCCTGCTGTCCGGGCTCTGTTTGCCAGGTCTGGGCAGATCCAGACCCCAGTGGGGCTGACAGGCCCAGACACTGCAGCAGCATGGAGCGAGGAAGAGGCAGATCCAGCCTCGCTGCTCCAGAGACAGGCCGGATACTCCAGCAGCAGGGCTGAGGGGACTGTGTTCAGCCATCTTGTGGCTATGGGTGCCGCCATTTTGTTGTGGAGTGATGGTTAATTTGCATATTACTCTAATATTAGATAGGATTAAGTAGGATGGTATGCAAACACTTTAGATTTTTTTTTTTTCAGAGTGCTTTGCTTTTTTCTTTTTGGTTAATTTTCACCTGAGGATATTTTTCCATTGATTTTTCAGAGAGAGAGTGAAAGGGAGGGGGAGAGAGACACAGAGAGAAATATCAATGTGAGAGTATCAATAACTCACATCAATTATATGCTCCTGCACGCACCCTACCAGGGCCAGGATTGAGCCTATAACCATAGTATGTGCCCTTGACTGGAATCAAACCTGGTACCCTTCAGTCCGCAGACTGAGGCTCTATCCACTGAGCCAAACCAGCGAGATCATGGTTTACATCTATTGGAGCCTCTCAAACCGTTTCTCTGTAAGGGAGGCAGGAACAAATACTTCATTTTACAAATGAAAGAACTGAAGCCCAGTCCTAGCTGGTTTGGTCAGAGGATAGAGCATCAGCCTGCGGACTGAAGGATCCTGGGCACATGCCTGGGTGTGGGCTCGAACCCCAGTGTGGGGTGTGCAGGAGGCAGCCAATCAATGATTCTCTCTCATCATTGATGTCTCTCTCTCTCTTCCTCTCTTTTCCTCTCCCTCTCTCTCCCTTCCTCTCTGAAATCAATGAAAACATTTTTTTTTTTTTTTTTAATAAAAAGAACTGAAGCCCAGAAAGATCTGGCAGGTAGTAATGTGAAGGAATCTAAAAACAAGGTAGAACTTTTGGTCCTATATTTGTGTGTTTATTTAAGTTAACATGAAATGTATAGTTCTGTAACTTAAGTAACTTTTAATTATATAGGTAAATCTATATTTTGCAGGGAAAATTTTCACACAGCAAGTATTTTGGGTATGATGGGATTTCAAAAATATGGAAATGATTGTTTGAAATGATTACCAGAATATTTATGGGTTTTTCATTTGACTGTTGTTTGGAATAGTTCCATAAGTCAGCCAGAATTATATCTCAGGTGCCATCTCACTACTCATGTGATGCAGTTTTATTTAACTCTCTGACACACAAAGGAAAATTCTGTTACCTTCTGTGTTAAAGCTTGATTTGAACAGTTACCTGTACACTAATAAGAGAAAAATATGCAGAGACCTCATTTTTCTCGGCCTCTTTGCTACTCCTACTACAAACCTTTCCTGGTTAACTGTTTGAACCCGGCGTGTATTTTCTCACCTCCAGACTTGTCTAGATACTTTAATCCGATTATTTTTGCAGTCTAACTTTGATGGAGTCCTTTCAGTGCTCAATATATATCAAGACTTCTATAATAATAGCATATCTAGCAAGTTTAGTTTCTTTGTAGTATAAATTTAGAGGAGCCAGACAGGAAAACTGTGTGCCACTCTCCTTCAGCCCACAGTTGTTCTCTGTGTGGCCTGGCACTCGGTGACAAGGATGGCGAATGGTTTACTAGAAATGCTCTCCCAGAAGGCAAGCATTACAGTCATCGGAGTAATAATCACATGTAAATATCATAATCTTTTAAACTACAAGGTGGTTCTTTTGTTATTCTTTATTGTTTAAAGTATTACATGAATCTCCTTTTTTCCCCCATTGACTTCTCCTTATTTCTGTAGAAATGGTAAGGATTCAGAGCTATGTTGTTTTTGGAACTGAAAACTACCACTATCTCTATTTTATTATTTTATTAATAGAGACACTGGTGGTATTGGTTATAGCAGGTACTTTAATAAATAATAGCTATAAGTTAAAGAACTGCTAAATACTCTTAATGTGTTGCTCATTGACTACTCACAAGTAACCCTGTGGGTAGCAGGAGCCTAAGGCCACACAGATGTGGCAGCCTGCCTGAGTGCATAGCCAATATGTGGCAAATCATAGTTGGGATTTGAGCCTAGACTGTAACCCCAAAGCCTAGGTTCTGTACTCTGAAGATGGGAACTGTTCTGGCAGTGTCAACTTGCCGTTTGTAGTGATTTAGGATATTGGGAGAGGAAGGCCACTTCAATCAGGGTGTCCTCCCCCCAGTACTGATCTTTATGCCTTGTTTGTAAACAACAGCAATTTATAAGACAACATTTGTATTAACTCCTGAAATGATAAATTGCCCTTCAGGCAAATAAAAGTGCCCATCAATTCAAAAAGAAAGAAAATTCTTCTCAAGTGCAGTTTAAAAAGTAGATACGGTCTGCTCCAGGAAAGCCTCAAGCAACCTGAAGTTAGTATCAGCTGAGGCTAAGTTCAGGATTGACCAGTTACTGGTGTGTTTTAGCCAAGAAGACAGCTACTAGCATAAATCAAACCTGGAAGTTCATGTAGAGGATATTTCACCTAACTTTTGAATTATCCACATTGGCTATCCATTTTCCTATGAATTAAATCATTCCTAGGTTTGGGCTGAATAGAGTTGACATTGTTGATAAGAATAAATACTTAGAATTTAGCTCCAGTTTCTTTTTTTTTTTAATCTTTTTAATAAATCTTTATTGTTCATATGATTACAAAAGTTCCTCATTTTTTCCCCCTCCAGGTTTCCACCCCACCCTCTGCCCTTTCCCCACCCCCCACTGTCCTTATCCATAGGTGCACAGTTTATATTCATTCTCTCCCGCACCCCCCACTCCTCTTTTCCCCAAGAATCATCAGTTCACTCCCTTTCCATACCTCTGATTCTATTATATTCAACAGTTAATATTGTTCATCAGGTTTTTTAATTCCCTTGGTTTTTAGATTCACTTGTTGATAGTTATATATTTGTTGTTCATAATTTTTATCTTTATTTTCTTCCTCTTCCTAAAGAACCCCCTTCAGCAATTCATATAATTCTGGTTTGGCGGTGATGAACTCCTTTAGCTTTTTTTTATTTGTGAAGCTCTTTATCTGGCCTTCGATTCTGAGTGATAGCTTTGCTGGGTAGAGTATTTTTGGCTGTAGGTTCTTGCTATTCATCACCTTGAATATTTCTTGCCATTCCCGTCTGGCTTGCATGGTTTCTGTTGAGAAATCAGCTGACAGTCGTATGTGTGCTCCTTTATAAGTAACTACCTGCTTTTCTCTTGCTGCTTTTAATATTCTCTCTATCTTTTGCTCTTGGAATTTTAATTATGATGTGTCTTGATGTTTTCCTCTTAGGATTCCTTTTGTTTGGGGTTCTGTGCGCTTCCTGGACTTGTAAGTCTATTTCTTTCACCAGGTGGGGGAAGTTTTCTGTCACTATTTCTTTTAGTATGTTTTCGGTATCTTGCTCTCTGTCATCTTCTGGGACCCCCATAATTTTGATGTCGGTTCGCTTGAAGTTGTCCCAGAGGTTTCTTACACTATCTTCAACTTTCTGGATTCTCTTGTCTTCTTGCTTCTACGGAGGAGTGTCTTCTGGCTCTTTGTGTTCCAAATCTTTGACTTGATTCTTGCAATCTTCCATTCTGTTTTTAGGAAAATGGATAGCCAATGTGGATAATTCAAAAGTTAGGTGAAATATCCCCTACATGAACTTCCTAGTTTGATTTATGCTAGTAGCTATCTTCTTTGCTAAAATGCATCAGTAACTGGTCAATATTTTTTATTTCAGAGAATGTATTCTTTATTTCTAGTTGATCCTTTATTATTTCTAGTTGATCCCTTTTCATATCCTCATAGGTCTTGTTTATTTTATCGGCCTTTTCTAGGAGATTCTTGATAAGCGTGGTTTTGAACTCTGTATCCAGTCGCTTTTGTCCGTCATTTCTTTTGTTTGTGATCTGTTTCCTTGTCTCGGCATTTTCGCAGCTTCCCTGAGTTGGTAGGGTGGGAGGATCAGCTGTATCTATGCCAGGAGACAGTCTTATTCGACTAGATTTGGAAAACTACAAGAGCCTCTGTGCTCAGCTTGGATGGGGCAGAGTTTCAGGGTGGAGCCTACTGCCTTGGCTTCTGGTTAGCCCCACCCTATGAGGTTCCTGAGTCTCAGTGTTCCTCAGTGTTCTTTGGTACTCGCTGCAAGCACCTCTGAGAGAAAAGTGCCCTAGAGTTTCACCCGCTACCAGACAGTCTAGTCTCTTCCCCAACAAGCCTGCAACTGGGGTTCAGTGCAGTTGGAAGTGGGGTTAAGAGCAGTTCAGAGCTTATGTCTCCTTCCCGCTAGAGCAATCCAGTGGCTCAATCAACAGTCCGTCCTCTGCGTGAAATGTGCGCGGCTCGGGGGCTCTGCCTTTCGCCGCTCCCCCGAGTTCCCGCCTTACAGCCCAGATTCTCTCCATATGAGCCTGGGGCCCGAGGGTCTCGCCCAGAACTGGGGTTCAGTGCTGTCAGAACTGGGGCTCAGCACAGTCCGGAGCTTTTATCTCCTTCCCACTAGGGAACGCCAGCCAGGCACTCAGCCGCCCCTCCTCTCAGGCTCTGTCCTCTCCGCGCACACAACGTGTCTCCATACGCTAGGCTTTTACAGCTCTTCTGATTTTCCTTCTGGTTTTCTCTTTTCTTCTCATTGTAGAATTTCCAGTCAGTCAACTTTGTAGTTCTGGATAATGTCCACTTTATATTTTAATTGTATTTTATTGAAATTGTTGTGTGAGGCTGCAGTTAGGCGGTTACCTTTGCCGCCATCTTGGTTTCTCCTCCTCTTCTCTGTAGCTCCAGTTTCTGACACACTCTCCAGTTAGCACCAGGATGGAACCAAGTATTTAAAGATTAGATTGTGGCATAAACAGCCTATATAATAAAAGCCCAAGATGCTAAGTGTCCAATCCAAAGCATGATACGCTAAGGCCACTCAGCTGCTTGCCATGACGTTCACTGACCATCAGGGGGCAGATACTCCAACTGGTAGATTAGCTTGCTGCTGGGATCCTGCTGATTGGGACTGAGCAAGACAGGGCTGGACACACCTGGAGCCCTCCTGCCGTCCCTCTCCAGCCGGCCACCTCCTGTGTCCCTCCCTGCCCCAATTGTGCACCGGTGTAGTCCTTCAGCCTGGTTTGTGCCCTCTCGCAATCCAGGACCCCTTGGGGGATGTTGGAGAGCCAGTTTCACAGGCTGAGGGACCCCACTGGTGCACGAATTCGTGCACGGAACCTCTAGTTCTCATAAAATGGCAAACTTAAATGAAGTCAACTAGGAAATCTGTATTCCTTATGCAGGGCACCAGGTTAGGTGTAGTGAGAGGTAAAGGCATCCAGCCCTGACTGAGGGTGAGGGTTGCTGCAGGGCTGGCTGGGACTGAAGTGACGGAAGAACCTTGCCCACTTCCCTGCAGAAAAGGAGGAGGACTTGCCAGCTGGCCTGTTATGGACCCTAAGGAAGGTGAATGACTCTTCAGCTCTGAGAACATTTTTTTTGACACTTGCTAAGTTAGGAGGTGAAACAGTCATTCCTTTTATTTCCTCCAGCTTTCTGTGGAAGTACATCTTCGTCTCCATCTGGTGGAAATCCATTTTACCTCGTTCATTCTCAGTGATCTCCAGTGAACAGAGGAAAATGAGATCACTACTATGGCTCTGACAATGGCCCTTGAGTTTGGCTTTTTTTTTTTTTAATTACATTTTTATTGATATATTTATTTACTTATTAGGGAAGGAGAGAGCTAGAAACATCCTGCATATCCCCTACTGGTAATTGAGCCAGCAACCTAGGCATGTGCCCTGACCAGGAATCAAACCTGAGACCTGTTAGTGTCTGGGTCGGTGTTCAACCACTGAGCTGCCAGGGTGGGTGAATTTAGTTTTGAAAGTAACCAACTGAAAGCTTGACAGGGTCTTAGTGATATAATGTGTCTGTAAAGCAAGGATTTTTACACTAGTTTCCACTTATTACTCGTACTAGGATCAAAGTACCATTTTGGCTAGTTTTTATGAGGTTTTGAGGAAGTAAGAACAGATTCCCATATTGTTTTAGAAGAGATGTTGAGTATATCTTTAGGGGATTTTTGTTTGTTTATTTTGTTTTGCGCTGTTATTCTAAGATGTTTTACGCTATACTCTCAGGTGCCACACTGTTGGAGAAATGAGTGCTTATTTTAGGGTGCTTCTGGGAGCCGAATCTGGGATTGCCTGGTTGTGGTGAGATGCCAGCTTTGTTGGAGTAGGATTAGAAGAGGCTCTAACTAAAGAATAAGTTTTGATAAAATTGGTGGATAGTAGTTGATGTAAAAAATAAAAGTATTTCCTACCAGCACCGTGTTTTACATAGCATTCTTTTTTATTTACTTACTGATTTTTAGAGAGAGAGAAATGTGGATTTGTTGTTCACTTATCCGTGTCCTCATAGGCATGTGCCCTGGCTGTGGCATCGGGACAACTCTCCAGCTAACTGAGCCCCGGGCAGGGCTACTCCATCCTTTATGTGGCTCACTTAGTATTGCTCTGCAGACAGGGCTGCCTTTGGGCACTACTGGAGAACGTGGATTGAATTACTTGCTTAGTGGCCTCCCAAGAAATGCTTGAGCCTAAAGAGTCACATGATTTGGGTTGGTACTCTTGGTTTCAAATTGTAGCTTGGGAGGGCGTGGGGGAATTGTAACCTCTTGTGTTTGTTCCCACTGCCCATCAGTGGTTGTACATTGTGTGTAGGCAGAATATTCCCAGAATTCATTTCTTCTGCCTTGGTGTGGTGTGACGATCTCTTCTGTTCCTCTGTTCCAGGGTGTTTCCCAATTAGGTAGTTGATAACACTTAGAGTTGCTACAATCTCATAACATCTAGCTCTTCCTTCAGGTGTGCTTGGTGTAATGAGAATGAGCAAAGGTTTCTTTAACCTTGCTGCTTCATCCTTTCTTTTTTTTTCTTTTTTTTTTTTTTTAATATGTTTTATTGATTTTATACAGAGAGGAAGGGAGAGAGATAGAGAGTCAGAAACATCGATGAGAGAGAGTCATCGATCAGCTGCCTCTTGCACACCCCCTACTGGGGATATGCCCGCAACCAGGGTACATGCCCTTGACCGGAATCGAACCCGGGACCTTTCAGTCCCCAAGCCGACGCTCTATCCATTGAGCCAAACCAGTCCCGGCTGCTTCATCCTTTCTTTTGGTTTCTTTGAATTTTGGGTCTCTGGAGGCACAGCTTCCAGGCCCTGTTGTCCTCTTAAAACTCCAACTCTCTAGAGATTAGATCGTTCTGCTTCATTTAACACATCCTTTATAATAAAGCGATAATATGCAAATGTACCATTACTCCAACACTCAAGCTGGCCACCCCATGTGGACACAAGATGGCCAGCAGGGGAGGGTAGTTGTGGGCGATCAGGCCAGCAAGGGAGGGCAGTTGTGGGGGGACCAGGTCTGCAAGGGAGGGCAGTTGAGAGGGACCAGGCCTGAAAGGGAGGGCAGTTGGGGGGACCAGGCCTGTAGGGGAATGCAGTTGGGGGGGGGGAGGGCGTGATCCAGCCTGCAGGGGAGGGCAGTTAGGGGTGACCGGGCCTGCAGAAGAGGACAGTTGGGGGGGGACCAGGCCTGCAGGGGAGGGCGGTTGGGGGTGACCAGGCCTGCAGGTGAGGACAGTCTAGGGAATCAGGCTGGCAGGGGAGGGCAGTTGGGGGCAACTGGCCTGCAGGGAAGGGAAGTTGGGGAGGGGATCAGGCCAGCAGGGGAGGGCAGTTAGGGGTGACCAGGCCTGCAGGGGAGGGCAGTTAGGTGCAATCAGGCTGGCAGGGGAGCAGTGAGGCATCAATCAGGCTGGCAGGCAGAAGGAGTTAGGGGCAATCAGGCAGGGAGGCGAGCAATTTGGAGCCAGCAGTCCTGGATTGTGAGAGTGGTGTCTGACTGCCTGTTTAGGCCCAATCCCACTGTGTTCAGGGCAACCACTCCATAGTGAAGTCCTGGCCCTCAAAACCCAGATGGTGAGAGCAGCTGAATAAATTGACACTTACTACATGGCAGACATTGTATTAAGCACTTCACATGTGTTAACTCGTTTTCCTAACAAACACACGAGGCCAATCTGGTTACTCCCATTATGAGGAAACAGATAGAGGTAATACTGAAGTGTCAGGATTTGAACCCTGGCCAGTTGGTTCTGGAGTCAGTATTTTTCAACCAAGATGTTCTGTTCCCTCTCTTAATTGTCTCAAGACAATGAAATCTCTGCTCAGAATCATTATAGTTTCTAGAAGTTTTAATGGATCAAGTGCATAAGGCTTTCTCAGAACTAATCCTATTTTCAAACCAAATATTGAAGAGTACAGAAGTATATTTCTCGGCTCTTTCAACTCACTACAAATTGCCCTAGATACAAAAATGTGTATTTTGTTATGGATCACCATATATCAAGAACATAAATGAGTAAAATTGTGAAATTTTTGTCTCATTCAGCTTAAAGTCACAGGCTGTTTTTGTAGGAATAATGGCATTGCAAGTAGGTAGGTAAACATCTAATTTGATTTAAAACTGTGGAATTTATAACCAAAACACTGTTTTAGAGCAATGCGTAAAAAGGCAATGATGTGCTATGTGTTCAAATCAGAGAAAATTTAGGGAGAATATCTGGGGAAGGGCTCAAACATGTAGTCACTTGAGAAAAATCAGTATACTATTCTCAAGTCAACAGAATTTGGCATAATCAATATTGAAATAACTAGGATCTATTCCTAGTTCTGTGATCATTAACAGAAAGAGGATTTTGGTCATGTCACAATTGTACATTTCTACCTCCGGCTTTTTAAGAAAAAAACGTTTAGTAAATCGATCCTCCCTCCCATTCCCATGATCAGATGGCTTTCTAGCCTGCCTGATGCCACCCTGTGTTAAGCTGAGTGGGTTTGCATATGTCTGCTTTGCTAGGACTGGGCAGGAAGGCTACCTTACAAAAGGACTATGAAGCTTGGTCATTGTAGGAATAAAGGTTTCTACTAGGTGTAGCTTTTCTTGAATGAGGTCTTAAAAGGATAGCGAGATGTGTAGAAGTGGAGTTCTGAAACCAGAGAACATGAGTAGCATTTTCGAATGATTGCTGTGAGGACAGAAAGATGGGAGCCTTGTGTTGGGAGGTGTGCTCTTTTTGGAATGGCAGCTCACTGCTTTTCACCTTCCCGAAGGTCGGGGACTGAGACACACATATTTCCGCTAGGGATGGGAAATGCTGAAAGGATGTGGTTAACAAGGAAAAGCATGATGTTCCTCTGGGCTCCTCTGAAATGAGGGTGGTTCCATTTGGATCCTCTGAGGCGGTAGAGAAAGCAGCCTAATGCCGAGTCTGGCAGGTCCGGTGCAGCCCTCCAGCCAACCTTGCAATGCCCTCCACCATCCAGCCTCATGGCTGCCCCACCCTTCCCTCTGCCCAGGCAAGAGAACGCTTTGCTGCCGGCCTCCATCCACGCTGACCATAGCTTCATGGAAAATAAAAAATGGCTTCCCTTTAGGCATTCCTGCTGTGGAACTCGGGGTTTCTTCTTGTCAAGCTGGCCGTGTGACCAGAGGGAGAAAGAGCATTGAGGACTCCTGCCTCTGTCTGGAGACTCTTTCTTCTGTTTTTGTTTTCTCTTTCTAGCTAACCGTTTGAGTGAATGCTTATCTGTTCTCTTTTTGGGTAGGGTTCTGTACATTCCAGACCGCGAGCACTGAGTCAGGATGGGAAAAAGACGCTGCGTTCCTCCACTCGAGCCCAAGTTGGCAGCAGGCTGTTGTGGGGTCAAGAAGCCCAAGTTATCTGGAAGTGGAGCACACCCTCACGGGAACCAGGCCGCCACTGTCCCCGGCTCTAGTTCAGGACCTCTCCAAAACCACCAGCACGTGGATGGCAGCAATGGTCGGGAGAATGTGTCAGACTTAACTCTGGGACCTGGAAACTCTCCCATTACACGAATGAATCCCGCATCGGGAGCTCTGAGTCCTCTTCCCCGGCCCAATGGAACTGCCAACACCGCCAAGAATCTGGTGGTGACCGCAGAGATGTGCTGCTACTGCTTTGATGTCCTCTACTGTCACCTCTATGGCTTCCCTCAGCCACGACTTCCTAGATTCACCAATGACCCCTAGTGAGTAAATCCATCAGAGCAGGGACAATGAGAAAGGCAGATGGCATCCTTCCGCTACTTATAAAACTTGAATGTGACTTGGGAATAGATTGGTGAGGAATGTCCAGCAACATCTGGAGTACCCACTGGGTTCAGTATTGGAAAGGGACTAGGTTATATTTGGAGGAGGTGTAGCTTGTGAAAGTAATGTTCTGGAAATCGGGATTTTTTTCTTGGGTCTTCAGTTGTTTCAGATGTACAGGTCACACTATCACATCGTTACATGTCACATCATGGACCCCAGTAGTGTTGAAGTTCAAGTGAACTGGGAGCACCTGAGGGCCAGGCTGGAAACTAGGAGCACATTTAATGGGAGCTGTGATGCTTTTATAGGGGTCCTCTCCCTCTGTTCATCAGCAATCGCATGGATATCTCAGGGCTGCTGATACCCCTCCCAGGTGTCAGAGTCTGCTTTACTGGTTGGTTGATTGGTTTTGTTAACCTTCACCTGAGGATATTTTTCCATTGATTTTTAGAGTGAGTAGATGGAGGGAAGGAGAGAGAGAGAAACATTGATGTGAGAGAGAGACGATAACTGGTTGCCTCCCTCACATGCCCCCACCAGGGCTGGAGATCGAGCCTGCAACTGAGGTACATGCATTTGACCAGGATCAAACCCAGTGCACGGGCCGACACTATTCATTTAGCCAAACCGGCCAGGGCTCTCTCTTACTCTGTAATTCAAGACTGTTGTTTGTCCCCAGCCCTCTCACATGCCAATGATGTAAGCAGTGCGTGTATAAAGCGTAAAGTGAAGAAACTCATGCCAGTGTTGGCTCCTTCCTCAGAATTGGAAGCAGCTCTGAGGTGCCTTGTAAGAGCTGCTTTTTGAGATGCTTGCAGCGCTCATGACCTCCGGTCACTCCCTCAGCAGAGGGAGGCATTGCACAGCCCACTGGCAGGGAGTGAGAGGAGGAGGAAAAGTCCTTGTTCTCGGGAGACTTGTTGAGTCGGCCAAACACAGGCACAGTTAAATAGTGTGTGGTGCACTGTGGGCAGAGTAGAGTGGGAGTTGTCCCTCCTTTGTGATGGTGTCAAAGGAGAAGAGATGAAGAGAAGAAGTGCTAACTTTTCATGGCAGCACTGCCTCGGGGTGCCACTGTCAGAAAGCCCTGCTGCGCAGGTGCAGGTGATCACTGGGTGTGCTGGAGCAGGTGTGTCTGTAACGGAGACCGACACAGGTTTGCGGGAGGGTGGTGGCTGCAGTGTTGTGGGCCATTATATTCGGGCTTGTATTTCCTCCCGGAAACACTGGACTATTGAGGCTGTGGAGTAGTTTTGAGACAGTAACTCAGGCTGGTGCTGTTCAACTGTTACAGGACACAGGAAAGACGTGTGGGTGGGGAGATCCGCTTTGTAACACGATCAAAGAAGTAGGTAACTTCAAGTTTTTAAGTTGCTTTTAGGAAGTGTTTAACTCAAGCATCAAAGAGGTAAAGGCATAGAGGCTTGGAGGAGTGTCAGGAAGAGAGACAGACCGGAGACTTCTAGAACACCTGTCACCATCCACCTGATGTAGCCTAGAACAGGTGGCGATTTCTGCTAGTAATAAGCTCTCTTCCGGAAACACTGTTTTTCTTCTCTGGACATTTATGAGCAGGAACTATTTGTAGTTGCCATTTGGCAGAAATAACTGGGAACAGTATGGGCTGTAGGGAGTGCTTGCAGGTAAGAAGGAGATGCACAGGCCCAGTGTGTCTTCATGACGATGGACTAGAGAACTTATACATCCACACTAGGGCAAAGACGAGGAGAAAGACATGGAGAATTAGAAGGAAACTCTGTGAAGTCCGGACAGGAGGAGGACTGTACCACATGCATGTGCAGCAAGGCCCCTGGGGAAGGCTGCCCAGAGCGCCTTCTGCATGCGCCCTGCGAGGTGTCCTCTCATGTCCCCGGGACTGTTCACCTCCCTGAAAGGAATAGGGTCTTGCAGCTAGCTGGCAGCTCAGAAGGCAGTCCTTATGGGGAATAACAAATGAGCAGGAATAAAGCCACGGTCTGTTCTGATCCATGTTTGACTTGGGGCTGGAGAGTGTTTTGTGTTTTGCTTTTTAGTCCGCTCTTTGTGACATGGAAGACAGGGCGGGACAAGCGGCTTCGTGGCTGCATTGGGACCTTCTCAGCCATGAATCTTCACTCAGGACTCAGGGAATACACGTTAACCAGGTAATTACACGAGGCACACGATTGGTGGAAAAAATGGCGATCAAATTTATCTACAGAATCGAAAACAACTGCCAGACGTTATGTCTTCAAAGTAATAAAGAATGAGTGTTCTCTTCTTGGTAATGAGGAACTGTGAAGGCTTTCATCTGGTGAGTCACTTATGGTTCCGGTGTAGACGGTTCATAGCGTCAGTTGTGTCTGAGCACATTGGTATGAATGGTAATGGACGTTCTCTGCGGAGCTCCAGTTGTAAATGTTCGGGCACATGCTCCCACGCCAGAGCAGCTCACTTATGTTTTTTTGTCCCCTTCCAGTGCACTTAAGGACAGTCGCTTCCCCCCCCTGACCCGAGAGGAGCTGCCTAAACTTTCCTGCTCTGTCTCCCTCCTCACTAACTTTGAGGATGCCAGTGATTATCTGGACTGGGAGGTGAGAACAGCTGCATTTGGAACTCTGCGTCTCGTTGCATTTGGGTTCGGGTTAGTACATGGTGATGTATCTCCTTCATTGAGAGGGCGTAAGAATGTGAAAGTTGAGTTTGGAAACAATTGTGGGCAGCATGGGTGGACAGAAAGGTGCTACGATATCAGAAGCAGAAAGAATTGTGAAGGTTTTCTCCTCCCAAGTCTACTTGGGCTCACGTCCTTCTCCCATGACTAATGAGAAGTGATAATGAGGTGGGGAGAAAAGTGGGACATCTGTAATATTATACTTGCAGCAATAAAGATAAATTACAAATTATGACAATAATATTGAACAAACAACAAAAGAAGCAATCATGTTAAAGTGGAATATTCCAGATCCTTCTTGGTGAGCCCTTGAGTCAAAGTTGTTATTCAGAGTCAACTGTGAAGAGCCCCAAGCCAGATCAAACCCTGTGGTATGCTCCTTTAATGGACTAGATTAAGGAGTATTGAAGATGACCAGATGAGCAATTGAAAGGAACTATTTCTATAGCCTTCATACTCCGAGAGGTGACTACATGTGGAATCCCATCTCTCAAGCTAGTTTTTTTGGCTTTTATCTCTGGCAGAGCATTGGTGGTGAAAATTAAGAGCTTCTCCTGTTTATGTTTGGGTGGCTCAAATTTCCTTAGTATAAACCAGTGCCATTTATTTGGTTATGGTTTTGTTTTTGTTTTTGTTTTTGTAGGTAGGGGTCCATGGGATTCGAATTGAATTCATCAATGAAAAAGGTGTCAAACGTACAGCCACATACTTACCTGAGGTTGCTAAGGAGCAAGGTGAGTTGGACAATGGAGTGTCATTGAACAACACTGGACATGGTGTTGCCGACTACCAGGCAGGAGAATAGAGTGTGTGGTCTTTCAGTCCAAGTGCCACTAAGAATGAGTGCCCTTCTTCCCTTCAGTGCCTACCAGCTTCTTCCAGAGAAGGAGTGAACTCTGAACGATGCAGATGCGATTTCTCCTACTTGCTTATTTTACTTTCAGGGAATAGCTTTATTTCTTGTCCTCCAAGATTGGTGATAGAAGCAAAATGACACCCATCAGCTTGACCATATTGTGGAGTTCATTGTAATGGGAAGCTCCCCTTATCAGGAGTTTTGAACTCTTGGTCATGAATTATTAAACAGTATTATACTTGGAAAAAGGCAAAACATAATTAATCCTGCTTTGTAAAGAACTTGGTAGTAGAGGTCTTAGGGGCGAAGGAACTTGGTAGTTAAACTGTGACGTTGGAGATGGGAAATGGGTGGGCAGGTCTCCCTTTAAGAGAATATGTAAATGTTGTTTGTATATTCTGTGATGTGCAACCTCATTTTCTTCCTTTCTTGGAATTCCGTTTTTGTTTGTTTTTTAATCAATATGTAAATTAACACACACACACATTATTTGTTAGATGTGAACCCGAAATAGAGAAAATGTCCAGTTTAATATGTCAGTGAACTAATCATGTGGCCAGCGAGTTGCCTTGTTGGTTTTCATTGTGGTTGTGTTTAAACTTTCAAAAACAGTGAGGACGTGACATAAAACGGAAGCCTTTTATCCACCTTTTTGAAATCATAAATCCCATATTCTGTACAAGAGGGCACATCATAAGTATTTTCTAATACTGAGATGTGACGATAACTTAGGTAAATAATCAGTACTTTTGCCATTTGAATATTGATTGGGAAAATTAAAACGGCACATAGTGCAGTAATTTAGGGAGTTTTATTTGGGTCTCAGTTTGGTATATTTGGTTGTGTCTGTTACAAACATGCAAGAACAACACAGCAGCACTGTGTGAACAACTTTCCCGTCCTGTTAACGGAATAGCTTCCCTCCTGCTGTTAACTCTCTGACATTGGAAACTGGACTCCAAGAAATCATATGAAGGAAGGCTGCACCAAGGACTGTAAGCTGCAGAACTGAGCTTTCTCTCCACAGAACAGCCCTGGCTCCCAGCAGTAGGTCCACAGCCAGTGTAAGCTGGAACCATGTTTGTTCCTGGTACACTGACAGGAAAGAGACAGAGCAGGGGTCTGGAGCCAGCCATACAGCCTGTGTCAGGCCATCATCTCAGGTGGCCAAGGCCTCCCTTGGGCCGCCAGGGAGGGGTCCCAGGACTCCCCCTGCTCCTCCCTGGCAGACGTGGCCGCTTCCGCCGCTCCTGTGTGAGAGCATGACCCTCTGTCACTGTGCCTGACCTCGGTGTGTCTCCTCTCCTCAGACTGGGATCAGATCCAGACAATAGACTCCTTGCTCAGGAAAGGTGGCTTTAAGGCTCCAATTACCAGTGAATTCAGAAAAACGATCAGACTCACCAGGTAACCCCGTGTCTCGTTTTCCTTGTCATTTTAATCTAGTTGGGTGTGCATGGAGGGTACTTGTTGGTGGGAAGGGGAAGAAAGTGTCTGCTGTCTCCTAGCCACAGAAGTGCGGTGCGTGAGGCCTGCGGAGACAGTGGCAGCGCAGCAGACTCGGCCTCCTGAGTGTCCCGGCAGCTAAGCTGAGAGCAGGGGAGCAGGCGAGGCCACTGAGCAAGTCGTGGTGTCTGTGCCAGACTCGCTTTGGGGGAGGCTGATGCGGTCAGTGGCACCTTAAAGGAATAGTCAGAAAACGCTTCTTAGGAAGATTGGAAAGGAAACCCCCTGCCTGTTGGGAGTGAATGCTTCTTTGGGGGGCTGCCTAGCGTGGTAGAATGTATGAGCCTTGGGGTCTGAAACAGCCTCACCACTTAGCCATGGGACCCGGTCAGTTATTCTGCCACTCAAATGGAAAACTCTCCTGGCTGTAAAAAGTGAATGGTGATGCCTTAGGGTTGTTTTAGGTTGCGGTAAGGTAATATATGAGGAATTTCTAAACCAGGGCCGAGCATAGATGTCAGTTCTCTTCCCATCCCTACTGAAATCTAAAACACTGAGAGGTTTAGCTTCTATGGGCTTCTGGCCCCGTGATCTGTAAAATGCTAAGTAATCATATAGTAACCCCACAGGTCTATCTGGAAGATAACCCAGTGTTTTTTAAATGCTTTGGATTCTAAGAAAAATTAAAAAATAAACTTTCAAATACAAAGCATTATTATTATCATTATTATTATTATAATTTATTTGAACAGCCATTTCCCTGTCAAAATTCAGGAATAATCACCTTGCAGTGGAGGAGTGATTACAGTGGGAAAGAGATGGCTCTGGGTAAGGATTGTCACGCCCAGCTCCTGTGGTCTTGTAGGCTCCATAGGTCTGTAACCCCATGCTTCACATCCTGACTCGTGGCTCTTTCCAGAGCAAAGCCAAAGTGCTATGAATTCTGTTCTGACGACCCTGTGATAGATGGCATATTCATCCAGGAATTGAGGCTGTCCTATATAGCCCCAGGATCCTTTAACCTGCTTCATGAGAATTTGACCCAGAATTAGGTATCTGTGCCCTTTCGGTTATAAATAACTCGCCTGTTACTTTTTGCAAATGGAGGTTGTGTTTCTGTCATTTTACCTCATTCTAACCTGAAAGCAGACTTGCAGTTTACATTGGGCCTTGGTTGCAGTCCTCTTCCACTCTGCCACCCATGCCCTCTGACGTGAGATTCTCCCCCCAGACCGGAGCAGATTGCTTAAGAGCAGCCTGACGATAAGCATATGTAGTGTTAAAGGTGGGATGTGCAGAAAACACCTTCTCAGGGAGATGTGGTTGTGCTTTTTCATCTCGTTCATTTGTAATAACAACATTGTTTTCTTGTGCTGTCTTTCATTTTCTGTAAGTAAGGTTGCTCTTGGTCTTCCATTTTATTCTTTCAAAATGTGGAATAAGCTTTTGATTTTCTATGCTGAGTGACCTTACTGAATGAAGTGTTTGGGGTTCATAATACCCTTCCCTGTCTCCTCACACAGGTACCGAAGTGAGAAGGTGACAATCAGTTATGCAGAGTATGTTGCTTCTCGACAGCACTGTCTCCAGAATGGCACTCTTCATGCCCCGCCCCTCTACAATCATTACTCCTGACACACGGCTGCATGACCAGTCCCACCCCCCTGTGGCCACCCATGGCTATGACATCATTGGAGCGGACGCCTCCTCTTCCTGGTCCAGTTACTTCTATTACTGCACCATTTTATGATGCTAGCTTCCGTTGCCAAGTCTGCCTCCAGCTGACTCGGGGGTGTGGAGTGGGAGGGCGGGGTCACATTGAATGAAACAGAACTTGAGGGGCCCAAGCCTTACTTCAGCCTTTCCTCATTATGGGGTTCCGTTGGATTGGGGCTCCTCCATGACCAGTGAGAATTGCCTGTGGGTTCAGAAGGCCCTCAGCATGTACCTGCTTGCTGGCTACACAGTGGGAGCTGGAATTCATGGTTCCTGAAGGTTGACCCACTTGCACCTTGTAGCCTCCCAGATCGAGTAGATGTGTTTCCCCTGGCAGTCTGGGCAACGGAGACCAACAAGACACATTTTTAGGTTGTTTTAAATTCCTTTTTTAAACGTCCAGTTTATTGCATACCAACAGTTGGTTACAACCTCCATGCTTCATGAGTGGACGCTGTGAGCCCTGTGAGGCTCCTGGACAGACACCCACTTCCAGATGGAAAGCCCTTTGGGTGGCGGGGCAGATCTCATTCGTTGCTCAATCGATCTCCAAGGTTTCGTTCTAACCCTGCTGACATTGGATTTACGGGCGCTCTTCCCGCATGGAGTCTCCTGGTACTCACCAGAGCTCTGTGTGTCACCTGTTGAGGAATGAACTGGGATGCCTACGGGAGGTCCTGACATCCTTGCTGTGTGCAGCGTGAAAGGAGAGGCCTCCTCACCACCCGGCTACCTCACTCCTCGCCTGGCAGCAGTGCCTAGAGCTGCATCTAGGTTCCCGGAAGACGGAGATGTTCAAACACACACCCGGGTCGGGCTGTAGGAAGACATTGTCACAGGAGAACATCCAGGGTCTCCAAGCTGTTTGTGTTCCTTCAGGCAAACATCTTTAAGGGACTTAAAAGCAGAGGAGTTCCTTTTCCTGCTTTCCCTGGAGGCGGAGAAGACGGTTGATTCTGTCCTTTTCGGGACTTTAGAGCAACGCTGTGTGGTCACACCAGGCGAATCATTATCTTCACCCACCCTGCAGGCTTCCCAACAGCTCCGTTAGCTCTGCCCTTCCGCTCTCCTGTGGCACTTCTCCCTTTCCTGCAGCCGCTGAGGACCTGCCAGCGAGTCCTCCTCCCGCTGGCCCCGCCTCCGCCCCCTTGGTGCAGAGCTGACAGCAGCGGGACCTGGCAGCACAGTGCTGGAGGGCCACAGGAGGCGTGGCCGGTGGGAGGGGAGACCCTGAGGGTGACACTCCAGCAGCACTTGGAGAACTCTTGAAGTGGATTAGATGTCAACCTGGTGGACACAATGTTTTTATTTAATTTATTTTTAAAAGTTTATGTGGTGGTGGTGTGGCTTTCCAGAATGGGCAAATAGTCAAGTCAAAAGACCTTTTGAGTTTTCTTCCGCCAGAATTGGGGAAGGGGGTGGACTGGGACACGGTGTAAGAAACGACACATGCTATTACAGGCACAGCTGTCTGTTTCCTGGAAGAGATGAATAAAGGTGGGCAGACTAGCTTGGCGTCATCCTCTCAGGCTGCGGCGCACGCAGGGGCAATGGGCTGGCATCGGATGCCCAGGCTGGGCTGATTCTCACTTGTGCCCCTTTTCCTTGCAGAGGTAATGCAAAAGCTATTGAAGATGAAGGGATTGTTTCATGATTTCCTGCTGCTGAGAATAATAAATGTTACAAACGTGACGACAGTTACTTTTATGTGCCGGTGCCATGGATTGACATCAGGGTGGTCAGTTTGGGACTAAACCACCCACCTTCAATTTGTACAACAGTGTTGATCTATAGGGCTACACTTCATTATTATTCAAGTGTTCTATGTTAAAAATTTTGTTTAATTTCTAAAGATTAAAAAAAAAGCAAAAAAAAAATGGTGCTAAAATTTTACCCCTGAGCACGCTCAGTGAAACTGGTCATGCAAGCATTTACAGTGCCATGCTTTTCAAGCCTATTGTTTCTTGTAGACATGCTGCCCTGTCTGTCTTCCCCAATGTAGAGTGTGATTTTTTTGTTTTATCTTATTAAGGTGAGGTAGGATACCTGCCGTTAAGAAAATGAACAGAAACATTTGAACCCACACACGAGGGGCTGGGGAGTCTGCACAGACCTGGCTGGTGACGCCAGCACCACACTGAGTGGGCTTCAGGCCCAGCAGAGGAGATGCTCGGGGTCCCTTGCTCATCACGGGGACTCCGGAGTTGACCAAGGAAAGCTATGTGGTCCTGGAAGGGAGGGCGCCATCCCTGTCCGTCTTCAACGGGCCTAGTCAGGAAGCGGTATGGGAGTGCACGGTCGTGGCCACATGGAGGTGTGGCAGGTGGCCCTCAGGCACCGAGTCAACCATCCGGGTGGCGGCCGTGCAGAGGGGGTGACCGCTCCAAGCTAGACCTGAACCGCCCCTCTCTCCACCTGCGCAGCGTGTGAGCAGCGGCTTTACAGAGAAGCTGGTTTTGCTCGCTCCGTCTGCCCTTGGGCTGCTCAAGCTGAACAGTAGGTGACCACTGTTGTCACGGGACCAGCCCCACGTGCGGGTCTGGCTCAGACCTTGTTTCCTCCCTCGCAGCGAGTGCCTTTGGTCTGGAAAGTGAGCTTGTCTCCTGACGCCCACAGCGAGGACATTCTGCGTGTCGTTACAAATTGCGTTTGTCTTACATTAAAGGAGAATGTCTCATCGCTAGAGTTGGTCGGTGTTGCATTGTTTCCACTGTGAGGTTCTTAAACTTTTTTTGCTTCATAATATTAGAGTAATTCCTGTTAGGGATCCTTTCAATATGAAAGGTTTGTAATGGAGACATAACATTTTATTGTTTGTAATAAAAACCTATACAGAAGTCCTAGGTGTTAATATTTGCACAAGATTTGTTTTCCATGTTAACACCTATTTCACTAACTGTTGATGTTATTTTCTGTGGAGCCTAGGGAGCTTGTGTGTTTTTTATTAATTTTCCTATTTCTTTGAAGCAAGAGACTTTGTATAGCCTTCAAGTGCAAGGACTTCAGACCGATTCTTGTATTACACTTGGTTGCCTCTGGGCTATATAACTGCTGAGTGCAAATCATTGAACTCTCTAATGAAGTATTGTAGAGAATAAATCATTATGAGTAAAATTTGTTCTTTGTCCTGCCTTTTGCTTTTTCTTTAAAGTCGTTTATTGATTTTTAGAAAGAGGAAGCTAGAAAGGGGGAGAGAAGCATTGATGTGAGAATAATTGATCGGCTGCCTACTGCATTGAGCCCACAACCCATTGACCAGGAATCTAACCTAGTACACAGAACTACGCCCAACCAACTGAGCCACTCTGGCCGGGCATCTTTTTTTTTTTTTCATTAGTGGCCCCAGTCATCCTATTTTTAAAGATAGCCAACTAAATGGCATTCCTCCAGGCCACATATTCTGTGCGGTGTCATGGCCGCCTACACTGCAGGGGCGATGCACTGCTTGTCAGAGCCGCGTTTCCTGAGCCAGGGGGCGCGAGCCTTGTACAGTTTGGACTTTGGAAAGAAGGTTCATAGATCTCGTTAGCTTTTCCAATAAAACTGACCTTGCCTGTAAAGTTAAAACCTGAAGAGGGGGAGAAATACCATTGGGTGACATTAATCCACCCTGGGACACCAGTATGTTCTGACCTAAAGAAAAGGCCCAGAAAAATGAGATGTGTTTGGAGAAAAATGACTAATCGTTTTCAAACAAACATTCTGAGATTGTCAGTCTTTGGTTTAAATTTTTATTTACAAGGATGTAATTTTTTTTCTTAAAATACCCAGTTCTGCGGCCCTTACACTTGGCAGAAGTCATAAGCATGTGACCACATGTTAGATGTCAGGTTCATATGATAATTTTGGAAAAACTAGGAACAACTGATTAAACAGTTTGGCAATAACTGGGCTGTGTGAGAGGAATTGTTCCTTCGAGAGAAATTATGGTTCTAGAGATTAATATTCCACATTAATACAAACAGCCAAGACTTTGACCTCATGGTTTCGGTTAGGACGTGGTGGTGGTGATGGTGATGGTACACTTTAACATGAAATATGCCACCCTGACCCAACCAGCATGGCTCAGTGGTTGAGTGTTAACCTATGAACTAGGAGGTGATGGTTCGATTCCCTGTCAGAGCACATGCCCGGGTTGTGGACTCGATCCCAATGTGGGGCGTGCATTAGCAGCCAATCGATTCTTTCTCACATTGATGTTTCTATCTCCCTCTCTGAAATCAATTTAAAAAATATTAAAATAATAATAAAATGAAGCTCTGCCTGGCAGGTTGAGTGAGTGGTTGAGTGGTTAATGGTTGAGTGTTGACTCATGAACCTGGAGGTCACGGTTTGATTCCTGGGTAGGGCACATGCCCAGGTTTTGGGCTCAATCCCCAGTAGGGGGCATGCAAGAGGTAGCTGATAAATGAATCATCATTGATGTCGTCGTCTCCCTCTCTTACTTTCTGAAATAAAAAACACACACACAACAAAACTAACATTTTAAAAAGAAGTTCTGACAAAGATTCTAGGGTCTCTGTCTTTGTTGCTTACTCCCTCGGTTTCTTTTTTTTATATATATATATATATA
Source organism: Pipistrellus nathusii (assembly GCA_963693515.1). Lineage (NCBI taxonomy): Eukaryota > Metazoa > Chordata > Mammalia > Chiroptera > Vespertilionidae > Pipistrellus > Pipistrellus nathusii. Next base: position 83,517,636 of record OY882865.1, on the reverse strand, counting down.
ATATATTTTACTGATTTTTTACAGAGAGGAAGGGAGAGAGATAGAGAGCTAGAAATGTCGATGAGAGAGAAACATCGACCAGCTGCCTCTTGCACACCCCCTACCAGAGATGTGCCCGCAACCAACGTACATACCCTTGACCGGAATCGAACCTGGGACCTTTCAGTCCGCAGACCGACGCTCTACCGCTGAGCCAAACTGGTTTCAGCTCCCTCAGTTTCTATGTAGACTACAGAAAACTGAAAAAGGAGTGATTCTGATTTCAAAACAACACTTGATGTGGAACCAAATGAGAGAGGTCTCAGGCTCACCCAGTCACTCCAGTTCCTAGTGCCAGACAGTCCCCAGCCTCTCCTCCAGGGTGACCCTTCTGGTTCCCAGCCCCTCTCCCAGTGTGGCCAGTCTAATCTGCAGCCAAAGAAATACCTCAGCTGCTGACCTTGACACCTTCTGAGAGTTTTGCTATGCAGGAGACAAAACACAGAGTCCAGGCGATTAAAAAGGGGGAGTTGCCCTGACAGGTTTGGCTCAGTGGATAAAGCGTTGGCCTGCAGACTGAAATGTCCCAGGTTTGATTCTGGTCAAGGGCATGTATCTTGGGTTTTGGGCACGTCTCCAGTAGGGGATGTGCAGGTGACAGCTGATCGATGTATCTCTTCAATCAATGTTTCTGACGATTCCTCTCCCTTACTCTCTGTAAAAAATCAATAATATATATATATATATATATATATATATATATATATATATATATATATATATATATATATATATATTAATGGTGTTAGAACACTCAAGGGGCCAAAGAGCCACATGTGGCTTGCGAGCTGTGGTTTGCTGACCACTGAGATAGGGTGATTGAAAGATGGAACAGAGGCCGAAGACCAGGACTACAGGCTCTACTGGAAGAGAAGGACCCTGCTGAGCTGTCACAAGGGGAGAGTAGCAACACATGCAGAAGGGAACACGCCTTTTGAGGGGAGGAATGGGAAGGGACGGGGCTTAGGGCACTCGGCACACGCTGATTGGTGGTTTCATGTAAGGCACATGATTAGGCACCTAGGGACTTAGGAATCAGGGGCTTAGGGTATCTGGCAGGTGCTGATGGGTGGTTCAGTGTACAGTCTATATAAGGTGCCTGCTTAGGTGCTCAGGAATGTCCGGCTGCAAGTACAGGTTATGTCATCCTCCGTCCACCAGTTGGGGGAAGGGAGCACCTGTCATTCCAGGCTTTCGGTAATATTAAAAAAAACATGAGAATTTGGGCAAGGACAGGGGGTGAAGGTCCGTCTTCCGTAGTTACCTCCTGCTGAGAGGGGACGTTGTCAGGTGTGTCTACCGGGGGTCTCAAATATTCTGGTGACCTAGGTGTCATTAGGTTCTGAATTCAAGGCAGATAAATCTCTCCCACCTTCTGGTTGGTGAACGCCTGCATTCTATTCTGCAAAAAACTACCACCACAGTCGTTACCTGAGGCTCTGTCCTGGTGATGTAAGTCTGTGGGGCCCTGTCAGGGCCTGGGCAGTCCCAGGAGGTCTGGATCCAGAGGGTGGCCATGGTATGGCAGGGTTCGAGAGGTGTGCAGAGCGAGCCAATCAACTCAGAATCATGCCACCCAGCAGAGCCAGAGCAGGATTCAGAAGCTCAGGGCTAGGCTTGAGGATTGTCCACGCTCCCGTGCACCTCTCCCAGCCTTCAGCACCAAATGAAAGATGAGACAGAGACCGAAAACCAGGACCACAGGCTTTATTAGAGAAGAACCTTGCTGAGCTGTCACAAGGGGAAAGTAGCAACACATGCAGGGGGGACACACCTTGTGAGGGGAGGAATGGGAAGGGATGGTGCTTACGATACTCTGCACATGCTGATGGGTGGTTTCATACAAGGCACATGATTATGCACTTAGGAATCAGGGGCGTGGGTATTTGGCAGGTGCTGATTGGTGGTTCAATGTACAGTCCATGTAAGGTGCCTGGCTAGGTGCTCAAGAATGTCTAAGCCGCAGGTGCAGGTTACATCATACTCCGACCATCATTTGGGGGAAGGGAGGATCTATAAGTGATGGCATTGTTTTTTTAACCCTAGAGTGTTGCACATACATGTTTATAGTGGTTTCCTGCATGAAAATGTGGACAAACCAAGTGCATATTGTGAACATCACTATATGTGTTATTTGTTCTTCTCCTCTCTTTTCTACCATGGTGTGTGCAGAGGGCACCAAGCGCTGAGTACCCAGCTAACCCCTGGGGCAGCACACAGAAAGGAGTAGCAGGTGCTCTGTAAAGGCCTGCAGGATGGACAGATGGACAGAATCCACTGCCCACACCAGCGGCTGCCTGTCTCGGGATTCCTTTCAGTACCTCTGTTCGCAGCTCTTCAAAAAGCAAGCTCTGCCAATGCTACCTAGTCTACCATTACTTTACCTGTGGACCAAAATGGGGCCACAGGATAAACCTGACCAGCTCAGGGGAGGCCTGAAGAGCAGTCCTTGCAAACCCGGGACCAAAAATAACAACACTGACAGTCTGAGGATAAAAATCCCTAGCAGCCGAAACCGGTTTGGCTCAATGGGATCATGTATGGGGCGGAGGGGCGGGGCCGGGGCGGAGGGGCGGCGCGCACCTCCCCGGGGCCTCAGCTGCTGCTCCGCCCACCTAGAGGGCCCGCCCCTTCCGCTGTGGGCGGGGCCCGCGCTTCCACTTCCGGCGGAGGGAGGCCGGTGCGCGATGGCGGCGGGCGGCAGCGACCCGCGGGCTGGCGACGTGGAGGAGGACGCCTCGCAGCTCATCTTCCCCAAAGGTGGGCCCGGGCTGCCCAGCTGCCGGCCGTCGGGGGACGGAGCCGACTATCCGAGGGGCCCAGGGCTCAGCCGTTAGGAGGCCGCGCGGGCCGAGCTCGGCTCCTTGGTACCGAGGGCCCGGGCTTCCGCCAGGCCGAGCCCAGACCCGCGGCGGGGGCGGGACCGGCGGGAGGGGCGTGCGCCGCCCGAGGGGGCTTCCGCTCGCCGCTGCCGCCGCTGCTTGGAGTTCCCGCCCGAAGGCGCGGCCCCGGGGGAGCGGGCACAGTCCCCCCGGAGCGGGCACTGTCCCCCCGGAGCGGGCACTGTCCCCGGGAGCGGGCACTGTCCCCCCGGAGCGGGCACTGTCCCCGGGAGCGGGCACTGTCCCCCCGGAGCGGGCACTGTCCCCGGGGAGCGGGCACTGTCCCCCCGGGAGCGGGCACTGTTCCCCCGGGAGCGGGCAGTGTCCCCCGGGAGCGGGCACTGTCCCCGGGAGCGGGCACTGTCCCCCCGGGGAGCGGGCACTGTCCCCCCGGGGAGCGGGCAGTGTCCCCCGGGAGCGGGCACTGTCCCCCCGGGGAGCGGGCACTGTCCCCCCGGGAAGCGGGCACTGTCCCCGGGAGCGGGCAGTGTCCCCCGGGAGCGGGCACAGTCCCCCCGGAGCGGGCACTGTCCCCGGGAGCGGGCACTGTCCCCCCGGGAGCCGGGCACAGTCCCCCGGGAGCGGGCAGTGTCCCCCGGGAGCGGGCAGTGTCCCCCGGGAGCGGGCACTGTCCCCCCGGGAGCGGGCACTGTCCCCCCGGGAAGCGGGCACTGTCCCCGGGAGCGGGCAGTGTCCCCCGGGAGCAGGCACAGTCCCCCCGGAGCGGGCACTGTCCCCGGGGAGCGGGCGCGGCCCCGGGGGAGCGGGCACAGTCCCCCGGGAGCGGGCAGTGTCCCCGGGGAGCGGGCACTGTCCCCCCGGGAGCGGGCAGTGTCCCCCCGGGAGCGGGCAGTGTCCCCCGGGAGCGGGCAGTGTCCCCGGGAGCGGGCACTGTCCCCCCGGGAAGCGGGCACTGTCCCCCCGGGGAGCGGGCACTGTCCCCCCGGGGAGCGGGCAGTGTCCCCCCGGGGAGCGGGCACTGTCCCCCCGGGGAGCGGGCACTGTCCCCCGGGGAGCGGGCACTGTCCCCCGGGGAGCGGGCACTGTCCCCCCGGGGAGCGGGCAGTGTCCCCCCGGGGAGCGGGCAGTGTCCCCCCGGGGAGCGGGCACGGCCCCCTGTGGTGCGCGGCCTAGGAATCCCCGGAGCTGTCCGCTGGGCCGGCCTCGGAGGCCGGTCGGGAAGGGAGCGGAGGACCCTGGCCGGGTTTGGGCGGCGAAGAGCACATTATGCTATTCGGGAACTTCCTCTGTGCAGTGTGATGAAGCCAAGAATAAAGAGAGAGCGTTAGATGTTATCTTGTAGGTATGGAAAAACAAAGCAAATGGAGGAAACCTTAACAGTACCCTTCTTATTAAAAAATCGTGTAATTGTATTTATTGTGAAACTTTATATATTTATAACTAAATTATATAATTAAAATTATACTTAAATTGCTATTATTTTTTGTTAATCCTCACCCAAGAATATTTTCCCATTCACATAAATACACACACACACACACACACACACACACACACACACATATATATATATATATATATATATATATATATATATATATATTTTTTTTTTTTTTTTTTTAGAGAGAGAGAGAGTAGAAGGGAGGGGAGGTGAGAGAGAAAAACTTCATGTGAGAGAGGGAGATAGTCTTTTGCTAGACCGATCAGAATGGAACCTGCACTGCAGGTATGCACCTGCCCTGGACCTGGAATTGGACCTGTGACCCTTCAGTACCAGGTGCTGACATTCTAAGCAGTGAACACATCAGCCAGGGCTTATATAAATTTTCATAATAAAAAGTGAAACTCCACAACCTTTCTCCAAGACAAGTACATTGCTTATTCTTCCAAATTTATTTTTATTCATAAATATACTCGTACATTTTTTTCTTTGCAAAATGGGATTAGTACTTAATGGTTGTACTGTAATACTGTTTATAGATAGCTTGCTTCCAATTTAATTTTTTTTATTGATTTCAGAGAGGAAGGGAGAAGGGGAGAGAGAGAAACATTGATTGGCTGCCTCCTACAAACCCCCTACTAGGGATTGAACCTAGGCCTGTGTCCAAACCAGGAATCCAACTGTGATGTTCAACCACTGAGCCACATCAGCCAGGCCAGTTTTTTATTTCATAAACTCAGGTGCAAATATTTCCATAGGATAGCTTCACAAAAGATATGTGAAGATAGCTTCACATATTGCATGATGGCAATATACATGTGTTTCTTTTTAAAACTTAGTAATAACTAAGAAGGAAATGGTTTTCTTAATTTTGTGAGAAATTAGGCCAGTTTTTAAAATTTTATTTTTTAATATAATAAATCTTTATTGTTCAGATTATTACAGATGTTCCTCTTCCCTCCCCCATTGCTCCCCTCCACCTGATTCCCCACCCCATGCCCTTACTCTCTGCCACTGCCTTCATCCATAGGTGTAAGATTTTTGTCCAATCTCTTCCCATATCTCCCAGACCCCCTTCCTCCTGAGAATTGTCAGTCCAATCCCTTTCTATGTCCCTGATACTATTATATTCACCAGTCCATTCTGTTCTTCAGACTTTTTATTCACTTGATTTTTAGATTCACTTGTTGGTAGGTATATATTTGATGTCTTTTAGGTGTTCATGGTTTTTACCTTTACCTTTTTCTTCTTCCTCTTCTTAAAGAATACCCTTGAGCATTTCATGGAATCCTGATTTGGTGGTGATGAACTCTAGCTTTTTCTTGTTTGTGAAGCTCTTTATCTGACCTTCAATTCTGAATGATAGCTTTACTGGGTAGAGTAATCTTGGTTGTAGGTTCTTGGTATTCATCATTTTGAATATTTCTTACCACTCCCTTCTGGCCTGCATAGTTTCTGTTGGGAAATCAGCCGACAGTTGTTTGGGTACTCCCTTGTAGGTAACTAATTGTTTTTCTCTCTTTCAAGATTTTTTTTCTCTCTTTCAAGATTCTCTCTTTGTCTTTTGCCCTTGGCATTTTAATTATGATGTGTCTTGGTGTGGTCCTCTTTGGATTCCTGTTTGGGGTTCTGTGTGCTTCCTGGACTTGTAAGTCTATTTCTTTTACCAGGAAGGGAAAGTTTTCTGTTATTATTTCTTTCAGTAGGCCTTCAATATCCTGCTCTCTCTTTTCTGGCACCCCAAAAAATCTGGATGTTGGTACGCTGAAAGCTGTCCCAGAGGCTCCTTACATTATCCTCACACTTTTGGATTCTTCTTTCTTCCTCTCTGGTTCGGTGATTTTTTTCTTCCTTATATTTCAGATCTTTGGTTTGATTCTTGGGGCATGTTGATATACAGTTGAGTTTCTATATATTCTTTATTTAGGACAGTGTATGCTTAATTTCTGCCTTAATTTTTTTTTTTTTTTGGCATTCTCATTAAGGTCCTTGAAGGTCTCTTCAAGCTTCTCAATGGTTTTTAGAAGATTCTTGAGTAATCTTATAAATGTAAACCTGAACTCTGTGTTGTCCAGTAGTTTACTTTTCTCTGTCTCTCCCATTCGTGACATGCTTCTGTGTTTCCGCATTTTGGCTGCCTCCCTGTGTTGATGGAGTGGCTTTGTGTGGTAGGTGACCTATAGGGGCCAGTAGCTCAGCTTCCCCAATCACCCGAGGTGGTTGCTTTTGGTTACACCCTTTTGTGGGCTGAATGCAAAGTCTTGGTGTAGTTAAGCCTTGATTGCTGTTGGTACAATGGGAGGAATTGACCTCCAGGCCAATTGTCTGTGAGGACCCGCTGTGTCTATAATGGAAGAACTGCTGCACTGGAGACACGCTTATGGTGCTAGGGCTAAGGCTAGAATTAACTCTTGGTGGTCCTCTTTTTCAAACTATGCTGGCCATTGTATTTAGTAGCTATGAGAATTTTCACATAAAGTTTCCTTTTGACATCCTCTCCCCAGACAGTTGTGAAAAGAGTGAAGCTCTTATCACCTGGCCTGAGAATTGAAGACAATAATCCAATTGAGGTGTTTGTGATTTCCCCAATAGTAGACATATTCATATCACATGTAAATGCCAAATTGCAAGTAACTGGAGTTTTCTAATTATTGCTTCCTCTTCATCAGTGTGGCATTATAAACATGAATCATGTTTATGGATGATTTCTACTCTGGGGGAACTCACAGATAAGGGAAAGGCAGTTAAAAACCAGCTCTAATATTTTATAATAAGTATTAGGAAAATATGCTTCTTTGGGAATGTGAGGAAGATAATGATTTTCCCAAGGAATAATAGCAATTTAACAATGTCATCCTGAAAATATAGGAAAAGGTTGCCATATTTCATGAAAAGGAACCAAAAGTATGTGTGGTTTTTTCCCTTTTTTTAAAACAATCTTTAAAGATTGCTTATATAGGTACTAGAGGCCAGGTGCATGAATTCATGCATCAATGGGGTCCCTTAGACAGGTCTGCGGGATCGGGCCAAAACTGGCTCTTTGGCATCCCCTGCGGGTCCCAGATTGCAAGAAAGTGCAGGCCAGGCCGAGAGATCCCACTGGTGCACAGTCGGGCCTGGGGAGGGATGCGTTAAGTTGGCCAGCTGGGGAGGGACTGCAGGAGGGCTCCAGGGTGTGTCTGGCCTGTCTTGCTTAGTCCGGATTGGCCAGACCCCAGCAGCAAGCTGTCACCTAGCAGTCTGAGCATCTACCCTTGGTGATCAGTGCACATCATAGCCACTAGTCAACCTGTTGACTGTCTGCCCCTGGTGGTCATTGCATTTCATAGTGAGTGAGTGAGTGAGCAGCTTTAGCATATCATCATTAGCAAGTTAGGCTTTGATTGGACAACCAGACACAGCATGCTAGGCTTTTATTATATAGGATTATCCTTGATCAAGAGAATTATTATACTAGAGGCCTGTGCATGGCACTCGTGCACTGGGGCCTCGGGCTCCCTCAGCCCGGCCTGCACCCTCTTGCAGTCCGTTGACTCCTTGGGGTCTTTAGCACTGCTGCTGATGTGGGAGAGGCTCCTGCCATCACCACTGAGCTCGCCAGCCATGAGCCCGGCTTCTCTCTGAGCAGCACTCCCCTTGTGGGAGCACACTGACCACCAGGGACCGCTCCTGTGTTGAGCAGTTGCCCCCCTGGTTGTCAGTCAGCATCATAGTGACTTGTCATTTGGTCGATTTGCACATTACCCTTTTATTATATGGGATGAGTGCCATGCTAAATATTTAAATTAGATTTAGTTGCCCTAGCTGGTTTGGCTCAGCGGATAGAGCGTCGGCCTGCGGAGTAAAGGGTCCAAGGTTTGATTCCTGTCAAGGGCACATGCCTAGTTTCAGGCTTGATCCCCAGTAGGGGGTGTGTAGAAGGCAGACAATCAGTGATTCTCTCTCATCATTGATGTTTCTCTCTCTCTTCCTTCCTCTCTGAAATCAATTTTTTTATTTTATTTTATTTTATTTTATTTTCTTAAATATGTTTTATTGATTTTTTACAGAGAGGAAGAGAGGGGTAGAGAGTTTAGAAACATTGATGACAATCACTGATCAGCTGCCTCCTGCCCACCCCCCACTGGGGATGTGTCTACAACCAAGGTACGTGCCCCTGACTGGAATTGAACCTGGGACCTTTTAGTCTGCAGGCCAACTCTCTATCCACTGAGCCAAACCGGTTTTGGCTCTGAAATCAATTTAAAAAGTTAAATAAATTAGATTCACCTGATAGAGTACTTTGACTATGAAATATAGAGGGAATGGATGTTTTTATCTGCAAGCTCAAATCCTATTATATACAAAAGCCTTAAAATCATCAATTTCCCTGGCAGGTATGACTCATGCAAACAATGTAATTTGGAGTGTTTCATTAATGTTTGCTTCCAAAGATTCGGCCCTCTCTAACATAATAATTCTTTATACACACACACTATCTAATGAAAGAGTAACATGTAAATTAACCACCACTCTGCTACACCCACCAGCCAATCAGGAGTGAGTATGCAAATTAACCCAACCAAGATGGCTGTGGTCACGGGGAGAACAGGAGGGAGGCTTGGGTTTTCTGACGATGGAGGAAGCTAAGCTTTCTGCACACCCTGGCAGGCGCAGGCCTCCACTTAAGGCTACAAAGTTTCAATTGTAGAAGATAAATAAATCCCAACAAAAGTCTGCCACACAGGGAGCAGAAGGCTTGGCTCTGCTCTAGGCTACAAAGTTTCAATTGTAGAAGATAAATAAATCCCAGATGCCAGGGCCTCTCTTTGGTCCCTTGGGTCACAGGGGCCTGTGGCCGGCCTGCAAACCACCACTCCCAGGCCACCCCATGCCCCAAGGGAACCCCACCCTGATCCGGGACACCCTTCAGGGCAAACCAGTTGGCCCCCACCCATGCACCAAAGAGTAATATGCAGATTGACCATCACTCCAACACACAAGATGGCTGCCCCCATATGGTCAAGTATCCTGTCCTCATGTGAACACAAGATGGCCAGCAGGGGAGGATAGTTGGGAGGGACCAGGCCTGCAAGGGAGGACAGCTGGGCGTGATCAAGCCTGCAGGGAAGGGCAGTTAGGGATGACCAGGCCAGCAGAGGAGGGAAGTTGGCAAACAGATTGGCAGGGAAGCAGACATCAATTAGGCTGTCAGGGGAGTGGTTAGGGGGCGGTCAGGAAGGCAGGCAGGCAAGCATTTGGGAGCCAGCAGTCCTGGATTGTGAGGGATATCCGATGCCCTGTTAGGCCCAGTCCCACCAGGGTCAGACATCCCTTGAGGGGCCCCAGATTGAAGAGGGTGAAGGCCGTGCACCGGGTCTCTAGAGTGCACGCACGTGTGTATTATTGTGTGTGTGTGTGTGTGTATTTTTATAAACAAAAGCCAAGTTTATTTGTTCATTTCTCGCATTTGAAGTACTCCTCGATGACATCCTTTGCCTAAGACACTGCCATAGTCCTTAACCACCACGCAACTGCAGCCAACCACTTTACGGGGTTTTCCCTCTGTCGATTTTACAGAGGCCTACCCATTCCCCTAGTTTCTTGTTGTCGTCAGCCTTTATGGGTTGATTTGATGGTCAGCACAAAGAGCCTCCACCAACTTGACGTACATGGGCTCAGCACTGTTGGATGCAAGTGCACAAAGGTGGGCTTGGTGCTCATCTAAGGCTTTGGCAGCGTCACGAATTCCGCGCAGGCCTTTGGGGATGCGGGCGGTCTGCAGTGCCTCTTGCAAAGCAGTGTTCACATCCATTACCCCTCCAGCGGCAATGCCTTCCTCGGCCATGGCAGTGGGTTATGGGTAGAACCAAATCTTGAACACATGCAAGCGTCCGCCTCCGCGCAACTCCACTGTGGCAGGGAAAGAGGGTATTATTTTGTTTTGTTGATTTCAGAGAGGAAGGGGGAGAGAGGGAAGCATCAATGATGAGAGAGAATCATCAGTTGGCTGCCTCTTTCATGCTCCATACTGGGACTTGAGCCTGCAGCCTCGGGATGTGCCCTGACTGGGAATCAAAAATGTAACCACCTGGTTCATTGGTCGATGCTCAAGCCCTGAGCCATGCTACCTGGGCCTAACAATAATTCTTAAAATGAGAGTATATTTGCAAATGATGTATCAGACAAGGGTTTAATGGCAAAAATATATAAAGAACCCATATAGCGCAATAAAAAATAATGCTATCGTAAAATGGCCATATAGTATGCACCTCTGCAGCACATATACTAGAAAAAATGGGCAGAAAAACTTTTCTCCAAAGGAGACATACAAATGGCCTACGAGTATTAAAAGATGCTCAACATCACTAATGATCAGAGAAATGTAAATTAAAACCACAATGAGTTATCACCGCACACTTGTCAGAATGGCTATCAGCAAATCCAAAAAGAACAAGTCGGGGCAAAAATGGGAGGAAAAGGAGCTCCCCTGCACTGTTGGTGGGATGCAGACTGGTGTAGCCACTGTGGAAACAGTATAGAGCTTCCTTAGAAAACTGAAAATGGGTCTAGCAATTCTAATGTCCAATCACTGTATTGTACACCTGAAACTAATACCCCAATACAATATATTAACAATGTAATAGATTGCTATAAGTCTCAAAGGAAAAAATCAACATTTAGAAGCTCACCTTTGAAGGAATATTTTCAGCTAACGTTTATGCTTCTCACGAATAGAGTTTGAATTAGCAATTAGAATTAGCAATTCTAATTGCTAATTCTAGCAATTCTAATTCATGAATTCAAAAAAAAATATACACCTCTGTTCACTGCAGCATTTTTTATGATAGGCAAGCTACAGAAGCAACCTAGGTGTCTTGACCCCCAGGTTGAGAATCGCTGCTGTGGAGCCTAAGACCATCAGAAAACACAGATATTTACATTATGATTCATTAACATAGCAAAATTACGGTTATGAAGTAGCAACGAAAATAATTTTATTGCTGGGGCTCACCACATCATGAGGAACTGTATTAAAGGGTCATAGCATTAGAAAGGTTGAGAACCACTGACCTAGAGAGTATTATGCTAAAGGAAAATAAGAGAAAGAGAAACTGTTGTACAGTTTCACTTATATGTGGGATCCAGAAAACAAATGAACAAAAAGAATGATAGAGACAGACTGGGGGGGGGATTTTCGGCTGTGTGGAGAGGGGGAGAGGACTCTAATATTGTGATAGGTTTACACTGTGGCAGATGATCACTAGAATTAATGGAATGGATGGGCACATTGTAAGGTATAGAAATGTCCAATCACTGTATTGTACACCTGAAACTAATACCCCAATACAATATATTAACAATGTAATAGATTGCTATAAGTCTCAAAGGAAAAAATCAACATTTAGAAGCTCACCTTTGAAGGAATATTTTCAGCTAACGTTTATGCTTCTCACGAATAGAGTTTGAGACGGCTGAGACGCTTCTAAATTCAGAAGTTCACATGCTCCTGGAGCATCGGAAGCAGCAGAACGAGAGTGCCGAGGACGAGCAGGAACTTTCTGAGGTCTTCATGAAAACGTTAAACTACACAGCTCGTTTCAGTCGTTTCAAAAACAGAGAGACCATTGCCAGTGTCCGAAGGTGAGTGCTAAAGGACGTTTCTTTTAATAAAATATTTTTACTGGTTTCAGAGGAAGAGGGGGAGAGAGAAAATCAGTGATGAGAGAGAATCGTTGATTGGCGGTGCCATGCACGCCACACACTGAGGATCATGCCTGCTGGGCTAAAAGAAAGTTTTTGTTAATCCAGACTATTGGACATCTACAGGGTTAGGCTATTACCCCTCATCATCTCTAGGATGAATGTATGTAAAATAATTTGTCAAAAATTAAAAATTGCTTATAAGGCCAAATTTCTCTTGGGCCACCTTCTCACATATCCCACATTCCAGTTACCTCCTTGCAAAGTAACTATTTGCAGTTTGTTGTTACCCTTTCAGACATTTTTTTTCATACGTTCATATATATGTTGTAAAAAAACAGCATTTTGGCCCTACCAGATTTGGCTCAATGGACAAAGCGTTGGCCTTCAGACTAAAGGGTCCTAGATTCGATTATGGCCAAGGGCACATGCCTGGTTGGGGACTCAATCCCCCCAATAAGAGTTTGCAGGAGGCAGCCAATCAGATTCTCATCATTGATATTTCTATCTCCCTTTCCTCTCTGAAATCAATTAAAAAAAATTTTTTTTTTTTAAAAACAACAGCATTTTGTGTGTGTGTGTTTTGTGGTTTTTTTTTTTTTTTTTTTTTTTTTTGTGATTCCTCACCTGAGGTTATTTCCCATTGATGTTTAAGAGAGAGGGAAAGAAAAGAGAAGCATCCATGCTTGCTCCACACATTGGGTTGGATGTGAGAAGCAGTGATGTGCTGGGTGTTGAAGGCCACAGGAAGAACAGCACATCTTCCCAAAGGGTTAATTTTTTGTTGTTTGTTTTTGCTAATCCTCACCTGAGGACATTTTTTAAATTGATTTTTAGTAAAGTGGAAGGGAGGGGACAGAGAGAAGTATAGATGTGAGAGAAACTCATCGATTGGTTGCATGTGTCCTAACTAGGGTTGGGATAGAACCTACAACCAAGGTGTGTGCCCTTGACCCAGAATCGAACCCAAGACCCTTCAGATAGGCCAACACTCTATCTACTGAGCCAAATCAACTAGCGTTGGAAGTATCAGTTTTACTGGATAGAAGGTGATTTAAATGATTTGTATGGATATCAGCATATTTGGACTAAAAAATATATGTGAACTAGAGGCCTGGTGCACGAATTTGTGCACTGGTGGGTTCCAGCTGGTCTGCCCCAGTGGGGGCCATTGGGGTGGGCCGGCTGGGGTGAGGGGCCTTGGGCAGGGCTGGCTGGGGAGGAGGAGCTGTGGGCGGTTTGCCTACCAGCCCCATCCCTGACAGTAATTAAATACGTTGTGATAAATCTGTTTGATTGGCTACTATGCTGTCATTTAAACCTATGATAGAAAAAGAAATAGAAAGATGGTTACATATGTTGAGTGTACAGAAAATGAAGGTGATAAAACTATATGTGGAATATAGTCTATTCTGACAAATGTGGATGTATGCATGGAGAAAAGATTAGAAGGAACTGTGCAAACCTTTCATGTAAAACCATAAACTGGTAGGCCTAAAAGATGACTTGAATAAATGAAGGTGGATTTAAACATATTCATGAGTGAAAAGTCTTTATGTTGTAAAAATGTCAATTTGCCCCAAATTAATGTATACATTTGCTATTCTAAATAGTTGAGAAGCCAAAACCAGTTTGGCTCAGTGGATAGAGTGTCGGCCTGCAGACTGAAAAGTCCCGGGTTCGATTCCAGTCAAGGGCATGTACATTGGTTGTGGGCATAACCCCAGTAGGGGGTGTGTAAGAGGCAGCTGATCAATGACTCTCTTTCATCGATGTTTTTTTTTTTGTTTTGTTTTGTTTTGTTTTTAATATATTTTATTGAATTTTTACAGAGAGAAAGGGAAAGGGATAGAGAGCCAGAAACATCGATGAGAGAGAATCATCGATTCTCTCTGCAGGCCAATGCTCTTATCCACTGAGCCAAACCGGTTTTGGCTCTCATCGATGTTTTTAACTCTCTATCCCTCTCTCTTCCTTTGTGTAAAAAATCAATAAAATATTTATTTAAAAAAATAAAAATAAATAAATCGTCAAGGGAATTGAAAGGGGGAGCAGAATAAAATCTTATATTTGTGAGACTTGTCAAAAAAAATTTTTTTAATGAAGGGACTTTCTATAAAATTATTTTTTATTTTATTTATTTATTTATTTATTTTTACTTTTTTATTTAATTATTATCTGTGTACATATTTTAACATTGCCGCTGCTCCCCCCCCCCCCCCCCATATAAAATTAGAAGCCCAATGCACGAAGATTTGTGATGAATGGCTTTCTTTTCCTTGACTGGTGACATCGCCTTTCCACTCCCACCCAGCTCCTTTACCCTCAGGCCCTGGAGCCGCCTCTTTCCTCTCAAGCCCTGCCTTCCCACGCTGCCCAAAGGCCCTGAGAGACGCAGTGGAGTGCAGAATGTCTGCATCCGCCCCCATCTCTCAGCCCCTGTGTATGCAAATTAACCTCCATGTGTTTGGGTTAATTTGCATATCACTCCTGATTAGCTGGTGGTGTAGGGGAGGTATGGTCAATTTACATATTTGTCTATTATTAGGTAAGATGTTAAAATGCATTAGAAATTGACAATAAGCCAAAACCGGTTTGGCTCTGAATGAATCGTTGGCCTGTGAACTGAAGGGTCCCAGGTTTAATTCGGTTCGGGGGCATGTACCTTAGTTGCGGGTACATCCCCTGATCGATTTCTCTCTCGTCGACGTTGTTTTTGGCTCTCTATCCCTCTCCCTTCTCTCTAGAAAATCAATAAAATATATATTTTTTAAAAGTGACAATAATTGAAATAATACAATGATACTTTGTCATTGAAACAATAGAAATTTTAGAAACATCCAAATAAAAATATTATATTTTATATGTGTCCAATTTATGGTTAAAATGACACTGTAAATTAGTGGGGAAATATTTTCCAACAAAGTTTGAACTCTATATTACAGCAATAAATTCCTAAGAAATTAAGGATTTAAATTTAAACTATGATGCATAAAAGTGCTGTGTGACAACATGAGTGAATGTATATATTAGTTGTGGTTTAGCAAGACTTTAAATGTGGGAAACATGATTCACTCTAGTTGAATGTAAGATTCTGTGAAGGTAGGAACTTGGTCATATCACTGTGTCAGTCTCATTGTAGGCACTAAATAATAGAATAAATAAAAGAATTTGCATAAATGTATTTAAACTTTCTTATATCAAATAAAATACAATGTGTAAAATGTAAGTGTGAGTAAACTGGAGAAGGATTGATATCCTTAGATGATACCCAGTTCATAAAAATGGCTTGATTTATATCACAACTTTAAATTTAAGACTGTCTAGTTCTCATGAAATAATGATCATATTCAAGGAAAAGTAATGGTGAAATATTTAAGTAGAAAAGATTAAAAAGAATGGGAAACCTCATATGACAGGTAGGAGAAATGGGCACTGTCATTTATTGCTGGTGGGAGCATATATTGGTGAAGCCCTTGAAGGCACTGTCTCTCAGAAGCCTTCCAGACAGTCTTACCTTTGAGCCACATTGTGACCATTTCTCTGAATTCTTTCTCAGACAGGTTGCTTGCCTCCATTTTGTTTACCTCCTTTTCTGGTGAAGCCTGCTTTTCTTTTACATGCGGCTGTTTCTTTGACTCCCCATGGTCTCTCTTCTCCGGTGTCTGGTTATGTTGTTCTCTCTCTCCTTTCCTTGGTGGTGGAGGAAGAGCTCCCTTGAATGTTTGGGCCAATAGGGGATCGGTGCTCTGGGGTTCACAGCTGTTCGGTGGGCGCCATATTATAGATTTTGAGGCTTCCAATAGCATCCGCTTTTCCCTTCAAGGTGACGCAGTCTCCTTGTCGAGCTGGTGGCTCCGGGAAGGAACCCAGCAGCAGTCCACCTTCTGGAGTATAGCTGTCCCTCAGCTCACCAACGGACACTCCCCATGCGACCCACGGCTGTTCTTTCTATCTGCTCTGGGACAAGGCTTGGGACACGTCTGTCTATCCCATCGCCATTCCCCCACTCCCCCCCCCCCCCCCCAATCAACAGTCTTACCTTTGAATAATCCTACTTCCAGGAATTTATTTTTAAAACATACAGCAATCAACTACACAAACAAGTATTCATTTATAATGATTTTCAAAAAGCATTGGAAATAAATGAAACGTTCAACAAGAGGAAACCTGATGATAAGTTATGGCACAACGTTTCAGTGGAATGTGTAGTCATGTGTGTACTAACACAGAAAACAATTACTATGTTGTTGAGTGAAAAATGGCCAGTTGAGCTTGGTTGTTGTGGTTCAGTTGTTGAGCATCAACCTATAAACCAGAAGGGAGGGTTCAGTTCCTGGTCAGGGCATGTGCCTGGGTTTCAGGTTCACTACCGAAGCCTCTTAAGGGTACCTGTCAAAGGAAACCAGTCAATGTGTCTCTCACACCAACACCTTCCTACCTCCTCCATTCCTCCCTTCCAGTCTCTGTAAATCAATGGAAAAAATACGCTCTAGTGAGGCTTAAGAAAAGAAAAAAGAAAAAGGGCCAATTTTGGAATAACATGTTAGGATTCCTTTTTATAACTTAAAAAATATATTTGTATTGATTTCAGAGTGGAGGAGAGAGGGAGAAAGAGATAGAAACATTGATGACAGGAATCATTGATCAACTGTGTCATCCATGCTTCCTACTGGGGATTGATCCCCAAACCCAAGCATGTACCCTGATAGGGAATGAAACCCGTGACCTCCTGGTTCATAGGTCAATGCTCAACCACTGAGCCATGATGGCTGAGCTATGAAAACATTAATACTGGTTATTTCTGGGAAGAATTTTACATTATTTTTCATTACTGAACCTTTTTAAAAATATATATTTTTATTGATTTCAGAGAAGAAGGGAGAGGGAGAGAGAGATAGAAAAGGGAGAGAGAGATAGAAACATCAATGATAAGAGATAATCACTGATTAGTTACTTCCTAAATGTCCCCTACTGGGAATGGAGCCTACAACCTGGCCATGTGCCCTTGACTGGAATCAAACCCAGCACCCTTTAGTCCTCAGGCTGACTCCACTGAGCCAAACCAGCCAGAGCAATACTTTTTTTTTTTTAATCCTCACCCAAAGACTGAGGGTAAATTCTTTATTATGTTTTAGAGATAGTGGATGGGATGGGGGAGGGTGAGAGAGAGAAAAACATCTATGTGTTAGGGACACATCAGTTGGTTGCCTCCCACTCACACATTGACAGGGGTGGGAAATTGAGCCTGTAATCAAGGTGCGTACCCTTGATCAGGAATTGATCCCAAGACCCTTTGGTCCACAGGGCGATACTCTAAGTGCTACCCTATTTCCCCGAAAATAAGGCAGTGTCTTATATTAATTTTTTCTCCCAAAGTTGCGATAGGTCTTATTTTCAAGGGATGTCTTATCTTTCCATGCGCTAGGTCTTATTTTCGGAGGATGTATATATATTTTTTTAATCAATCTTTATTGTTCATATTATTACAAAGGTTCCTCATTTCTTCCCCCCTCCACCAGGTTCCCACCCCACCCTCCGCCCCCTCCCCATCCCCCATTGTCCTCATCCATAGGTGCAGTTTATGTTCAGTCTCTTCCTCCCTCCCTTTCCACGATAGTAAATCCCTTTTCAGATAGTAAATCAGTTACTTAGCATTTTCTCATATCAATAATACCCCCAGATGCCCAATGATACACTTCACACAAAAGACATTTCCCAATAGGTCCACCAGCCTCATCCAGGCCCCACCCAAGGCACTCACAGATCAACACCCCAGCCCTATACTAACTCAACACATCCAGATCTAAGCCTTCATCACTTGATTCAGCAGACCCTCAAGTTCCCACAAAAGTTTCCAGCCATGTCTGAGAGGCAGCCGTGGGGCAGGGGCAGGCGAGGAGCGAGCTGTTCCGGGCCTGGCTGCTCCGGGCCTGGCCTCTGTTGCTCTGGTTCGTTCCACAACCATCTGCTCTGGGTCTGGTCACTGCCGCTCCCGACCTAGTTGCTCTGGACTTGGCTGCTGCTGCCCCGGGCCTGGACCCTCCCAGCCTGGCAGCCGCTGCTCCGGGCCTGGCCGCACACGACCCGGCTGCTCCCCCGGGCCTGGCCGCTCCCAGCCTGGCAGCCGCTGCTCCAGGCCTGGCTGCTCTGAGCCTGGCCACTCCTGGCCTGGATGCTCTGGGCTTGGCTACTGCTGTTCTGGGTCTGGCTGCTCCCACCCCAGCTGCTCTGGGCCCGGCTTCTCCGGGCCCGGCCACTCCGGGTCTGGTTGTTCCTGGACTGGCCACCCTGGGCTTGGCCGCCTCCGCCTCAGGTCTGGCTGCCACTGCCCCAGGTCTGGCTGCTCCAGTGCTGGCTGTTGATGCTCTGGTTCTGGCTGCTGCTGCTCTGGGGCCTGGCCGTTGCTGCTCCGGGCCTGGCTGCCACTGCCTTGTGCCTGGCCACTCTAGGCCTGGCCGCCGCTGTTCCAACATTCTGTCCTTTTTTTTTCTTTTTTTTTTAAAAACGCATTTATGTTGGCTGTTGAGTTGAGTTCTGACTTAGTCTTTGATTTTTCAAGAACTTTTTTGAGAGAGAGATTCAAGAACTTTTTTGTATTCTTTCTTAAGTAATTTTACTATCTTTTGCTCTCACTTGATTTCTTCATATTGAGAACTTCTTTGGTTTCTTCCTCCTTGTCCTGGGAGCTCAGCAGTTTGGCCTGTGGCACCCCTTTGTTCTCCGCGGGCTCCTGCACTGCTTCAGCCTGTTGCCGGGGACGGCGCCGTCCAGGAAGCAGCCCCCAACCTTGGCTCCATTGCCCGCGCTCAGCGGTCGAAGGCTCAGGGGCACCCACCCCCCCAGGGGCCCCGTCGCCCGCCTACTTGCTGGTGGCCGGTTGGCCGGCGTCCGGCAGGGACTCCTGCTCCCCAACGCGTTCCCCCAGCCTAGAGCTTTTTTCTCCTTCCCGCTAGGGGAGTCCAGCATCAGAGTCAACAGACTGTCCTCTATGCGCAGTTTGTGCGAGTCCGGGGGCCCAGCCTTTCGCCGCTCTCCCTGGACCCACCTCACAGCCCTGTCTCCCTCTGCCTGAGCCTGGGTCTTCAGGGATCGGCCCAGAACTGGGGTTCGGAGCAGTCCGAACTGAGGCTCAGCGCCGCTGGAGGCCTTGTTTCTTCCGGCTAGGGTAACCCAGCATCAGAGTCAACATTCAGTCCTCTACGCGCATTGCGCGCGACTCCCGGGGCCCTGCTTTTCGCCGCTCTTCTGGGATTCAGCCTCACAGCCCCGTCTCCCCCTGCCGGAGCCTGGGTCCCCAGGGTCTGGCCCATAACTGGGGCTCAGCGCTGCCAGTTTGGGGGGCTCAGTGCTGCCGGTTCGAGGGTTCAGCCCAGGCTGGGGGTTTTATTTCCTTACTGCTAGGGAACGCCAGGCAGCACCCAGCCCTTTCCTCCTCTCCGGCTGCGACCTCTCCGTGCGTGCGTGCGGGCGGGCGTGCAGCATGTCTCTGTACCTTAGGCTTTTTTTCAGCTCCTCTGATCTTCCTTCTGGTTTTCTCTTTCCTTCTTGTTGTAGAATTTTCAGTCAGTCGACTACCTGTAGCTCTGGGCAATGTCCACTCTACATTTTAGTTGTATTCTATTGAAATTGTTGTGTGCTGCCGCGGTTAGATGTCTACCCGAGCAGCCATCTTGGATCTCTCTCTCGGAGGATGTCTTATTTTCGGGGAAACACTGTAGCAGATTGGTCAGGGCTATTGATACTATTTTGGGATTGTTCTTAAATGAGTATGTGCTCATTTTAAAACATTATGATCCTCTTCATAAACTTAAGTAAAATTCAAATTTACTGCATTTTCTTTACAAAATGAAAATAGCTTCAAGTCACAGGAAGTTACTAACAGAATATGTGAGTTTATATTCTGAAACATAGAAAAATGTCTAGAATGCTATACTGATATGATATGTTGATATTTGTTTATGTGGTAAAATGGCTAGGTAAGTCACACTTTTTTTTTTTGCCTTTCTGTATTTTCTAAATTTTGTACATTAATATGCTTGTAATATAGTGATAAACACAGTGTTTTGTTTCTGAACAGATAAAGTTTTCTTTGAAACCACATTTACCATTGATGAGCTCTATTTTATTTTTATTTAATATATTTTTATTGGTTTCAGAGAGGAAGGGAGATGGAGAGATAGAAACATCAATGAAAAGAGAGAATCATTGATTGGCTGCCTTCTGCACACCCTCTACTGGGAATTGAGCTCACAACCCAGGCATGTGTCCTTGATTGGAATCGAACTTGGGAACCTTCAGTCCTCAGGCCGATGCTCTATACACTGAGTCAAGCTAGCCAGGGCCATTTGTTTTTTTAAAATATTTTTTATTGGGCCCAGCCAGCATGGCCCTGTGGTTGAATGTCAATTTATGAACCAGGAGTCACATTTTATTCCCAGTCAGAACACATTGCCCGGTTTGTGGATCCAATCCATGATGTGGAGTGTGCAGGAGGCAGCTGATCAATGATTATCTCTTATCATTGATGTTTCCGTCTTTCTCCCTCTCCCTTCCTCTTTAAAAGCAATAAAAATACATTTTTAAAAAATTTTAAAGATCTTTTTAGTAGTTTTTACAGAGAAAGAAACATTGATATGAGAGAGACATAGGTTGGTTGTCTGACCTGGGCTGGGGATCGATCCTGCAACCCAGGTATGTACCCTTAACCTGTGATTGAATCTTTGACATTTTGGTGCACGGACCAACACTTGAACCACTGAGCTGAGAAGTCAGGGCATTGGCTGTTGTTTTATACAGTTTGGCATTTAAAATAAGATGCAGTTTACATATATATTTGTACAAAGTAAGATATGTATGTATGTATTTATTTTTATAAATTTAAAATAATTTTCTCCAAGTCAAAACACCTAACAGGTTGGGAGCATCTAATATGTGTTTGACAAAATTAATGGAAGCAAGGCAGAGTGGTAAGAAGAGCAGAGAGCAACAAAATAAATTCCTGGGGAAACATTGCATATTCCTTGAGGCATATTGTGGTTTTTCATAAGTTGCAATAGCAGGGCTTTTCTGACTGCATGTGATTTCATAACTTTGTTTCCTTCATTTTGTTGTAACTTCCTGTTCCCCAGGAATAGGACCACAAAGTAAATTGAAAGTAGAATTTTGCAACCGCCCTAATCATTACAGAAAGATTGCAAGTGCTTTATTTTCCTATTTCTTGTTTCATTTGAACTCCCCACCCCTCATTTCTTATTCATCACAATTTGATTATGTTTGGTTATGATTTTCTTCTTATGATCAGCTTGTTGCTCCAGAAGAAGCTTCATAAGTTTGAGTTGGCCTGTTTGGCCAACCTTTGTCCAGAGACTGCTGAGGAGTCCAAGGCTCTCATTCCAAGGTTAGTACTGGGTATGATAAATTCGATGTGTTTTGTATATATTTCTTCAACAAGAATTACTGTCTAAACAGTGGGTGCATTTAAAATCTGGATAGACATAAATATTGAGAGGGCCTCTTTTAACGGCGTGAAAATGATGAGTTTGTAGCAAACCAACTGTTAGCAGAAATGTGGAATAGCCGTAACTCCCAAACACTGATGGGGTACAAATCAGTACAGTCATTTTGGAGAGCAATTTGGCCACATCTAATATAGGTAAAAGACCCCAAAATTAATTCCTGAATGGATGCCTTCAGACCCACTTATAGGTTTAGAAGTAGATGTGTATTCCAGGATAGATTGCTACATGTTATTGATAGCAAAACTATGACAACAGTGTATAGGCTAACTGGAGACTAGGTAGATACAGAGACTGGTTGAAAGAGTTTTCACAGAAAGCAATGGAAGGTCTGGAGGCACGTCTCAGCTCTAGGGGTTGCTGAGAGCTCTGGGATCTAAACCCAGAGCTGGGCCCCAGCAGAGAGCACCAGCACTGAGAAAGGTGCCCGCCTAACTCTGTGAGAAGCAGCAGTGTTGCTTCTGCAGCGGCAGCCATGGCTCCGTGCTGCCCCATGGCCATGGGCCTCAGCAAGGGCCACAGGCGACCAAGAACGTGAGCAAGCCAAGGCACGGCCGCCGCCGCGGGCGCCGCTCCAAGCACACCGCGTCCGTGCGGCTTTCCCCCGACGAGCTGTGCCATGGAGCTGCTCAAGGCCTCTAAGGACAAGAGGGCTCCGAAGTTCATCAAGAAAAGGGTCGGGAGGAAGAGAGGGGAGCTGAGCAATGTCCTTGCAGTCATGAGGAAGGCAACAGCCAAGAAGGACTGAACCCCACCCCGTCTGCATAATAAAACCTGTTCAGAAAAAAAGAAAAAGAAGAGCAGCAGCATTACAGTATGCCAGGGAGAGAGAGCTAGAGATGCAGGCACCCTCTTAAAGGTCCAAAACACAAAATTTTGTATACAGCCACTCATATTGGGCTCCTGCAGAGGGAGTTCAGAGTGGACACCCTGGTTTCCTGTGCTGAGTTGTTCCCTCATGCTGTGGAGGACATCTTTCTTAGGCAAACCTTTGCTATCCAGGTGAATTTTTGCCTGGAGTGTTGGGGAAGACACTTGACCCACCCCATTGGGAAATCCCTTGCCACATCCTCTGTAGTTTCTGAGGCCCATTAAGACACTGAGAATAACAGTTAGACTCCAGGCAGAAGCAATTACCTCACCCAGTTGGAAAACCTCTCCCTAGCCTGTGGATGATAGCTTGAGGCTATTCAGACTGAATCCAATCAGTCTGCAGGCAGAGGCTGGCCTCTGGAGGCTTTAAGTCTTGGCCTGAGCTAATGAGAGAGAAATAGCATTTGATACTCTCCTACACTAGAGATTGGGAGTTAGCAGATATAGCTAATACATAGTCACAAACCCAAATAGGCAGCCAAAATGGGGAGATAAAACACCACCCCCAAATCAAAGAACAAGGGAATTGTCCAGAAGAAAGGCTAAATGAAATAGAAATAAGAAATTTATCAGAGAGTTTATAATAATGATGGCAATGATTCTCAAGATCATAAGAAAAGATATAGTAACTATGAAGAATGACATAGCACTAATAAAGACACAATGGAAATGGAAGGAATACACGGCAGATTCGGGGAAGATCAGTGAATTAGAAGGTAGGGTAGAAAAAATAACACAATCAGAAAACTGAAAGAGAAAAAAAACAGGAGGCTAGTTTAAGGGAGCTGTGGGACAACACGAAACATAACAATATTTGCATAAGTGAGCAAGAAGGGGAAGAAAGTGAGAAAGGGACATAGGAGGAGTTTGAAGAAATAATGGCAGAAAACTTCCTAACCTGTTGAAGGAAAATGCACACAAGTTACATGTTAAGAGGCAGAAAAAGAGTCCCAAGCTATAAGAATCCAAACAGGCCCATGCCCAGACACATCATAATTAAAATGCCAAAAATTAACGACAGAGAATCTTAGTCAGCAAGAGAAAAGCAATTTGTTACTTACAAAGGAGCTCCCATAAGGGTGTTAGCTGATTTCTCATCAGAAACTCTACAATCCAGAAGGGAATGTCATGAAATACTCAAAGTAATAAAAAGCAAGGATCTGAAATCAAAATTACTATATCCAGCAAGGCTATCAGTAGAAATAGATGGTAAAATAAAGATCTTCCTTGGCAATAAAGGCTAAAGGAATTTGTCACCATCAAATCGGCACTATAAGAAATGCTAACGGTACTGCAATAATAATAATAATAATAATAATAATAATAATAAATAGACAGGCACATAAAAGTAAAATTGCAATAAATGAGGACCTGTCCTATATAATAAAAGCCTAATATGCAATTTATTCATTTGACCAGGGAGTGGGAACATCCAGCCAACTGCCCATGGCTCCTCCCCTGGCTGGCCCACTGCGGCCAGCAATGGTGGCAGGCAGTTAGGAGAAGGGAGGCCCTGCCAGCAGCCATTAAGGATCTGACCCATGCATAAACTTCCTGCACTGAGCCTCAAGTCGATGATAATCCTACCTAATAAAAGAAAAACATGCAAATTGACTGCACCTTCACTACGTCCACAAGCCGATCGGGGCGAGTATACAAATTAACCCAACCAAGATGGCACTTAATTTGCATGTCCAGGCAAGAGTGAAGACTGAAGACGCATAGAAAGAAGCCAAGCACTGTGGAGAAGCAAGCAATTGGGGCTGGGGAGAAGGAAGGGAAGCAGGCAGGATAGGGAGAAAGGAAAGCAGGTGGTGCAGCAACTGCAGCAGGAAACCCTATTGCAGGAATCTTCCTCCAAGGGGCATCTAGTCTTAAATATAAATGGATTAAGTACTCAGTCAAAAGACATAGGGAAGTTGGATGGATAAAACATGACACAAATATATGATGTCTAAAAGAGACTCACCTCAAAACAAAGAAATCACACAACATGAGAGTAAAGGGATGGAAAAAATTTTCCATGCAAATAGATAGAAATGAAAAAAAGTTGGGGTAGCAGTACTCATACCTGACAAAATAGACTTCAAAATGAAGGCCATCACAAGAGACAACAAAAATCATTACGTAATACTAAATACTAAAGTGATCAAACCAACAGGAAGATATAACTCTAGTAAACATATATGCACCCAATATAGGAGCACACAAACCTAAAAAAAACTTCTGGAGCCGAGACCGGTTTGGCTCAATGGATAGAGCGTCGGCTTGGGGACTGAAAGGTCCCGGGTTCGATTCCGGTCCAGGGCATGTACCTTGGTTGCGGGCATAATCCCCAGTAGGGGGTGTGCAAGAGGCAGCTGATTGATGACTCTCTCTCATCAATGTTTCTAACTATCTCTCTCCCTTCCTCTCTGTACAAAATCAATAAAATGTATTTAATAAATAAATAAATAAATAAATAAACTTCTGGAGGACCTTAGGGAGAGATTGTCAACAATACAGTCAGTCCACTGATTTCACTGAATAGATCTTACAAAAAATTAACTAGGAAACAGTGATTCTAAAGGACACACAATCAATTAGATTTAATTGACATTTATAGAACATTTCATCTCAAAGCTACAGAATATACATTCTTCTCAAGCACATGGGTCATTCACAAAGATAGACCACATGTTAGGACACAAAACGGGCCACTGCAAGTTTAAGAAGATTGAAATCATATCAAGCATCTTCTCAGACCACAGTGGAATTAAATTAAAAGTAAACTACAGTAAAAACAACATTCAAACACATGGAGGTTAAATAGCATGTTAATAAGCTACCAATGAAATACAAAACTAGGTTACCAATGAAATACAAAACTTCCTGGAAACAAATTAAAATG
Source organism: Pipistrellus nathusii (assembly GCA_963693515.1). NCBI lineage: Eukaryota > Metazoa > Chordata > Mammalia > Chiroptera > Vespertilionidae > Pipistrellus > Pipistrellus nathusii. The sequence goes on along the minus strand of OY882865.1, from coordinate 83,492,349 downwards.
AATACACAACAACTCAAAATCTCTGGGACACGGAAAATAGCACTACAGGCCTATCTCAAGAAAATAAGAATAATTACTAATAAACTATGTAACCCTGCAACATAAACTATTAGAAAGAGAACAAGACAAAATAAGAGTAAGTAGAAAGGACATTAAAAAATAATAATAATATAAATATTAGAAGAGAAATAAATAACATGGAGACTTTTTAAAAACATGAAACCAAGAGCTAGTTTCATCAAAAAACAAAGAGGACCACAAAAAAATCAGAAGTGATGGCTTCCCAGGGGAGATTATTTTAGTTTGTTTTGTTTTTAATATATATATATATATATATATATATATATATATATTATTGTTTTTTTTTTTTTTTTTTACAGAGAGGGAGGGAGAGGGATAGAGAGCTAGAAACATCCATGAGAGAGAAACATTGACCAGCTACCTCTTGCACACCCCCTGCTGGGGATGTGCCCACAACCAATGTACATGCCCTTGACCAGAATCGAACCTGGGACCTTTCAGTCCACAGATTGACGCTCTATCCACTGAGCCAAACCAGTTTCGGCTCCCAGGGGAGTTTAAACAAACATTCAAAGAAGAACTAACATCTATACTGAAACTATTCAAAAAAATCAAGGAGGAAGGAACACTTCTAAGTACTTCTTATGTGGCCAGCATTAACCTAATTCCAAAACCAGTTATAGACTACAAAGAAATTTACAGGTCAATATCCTTCATGAACATAAATGCTAAAATCCTCAACAAAATATTAGCAAATAGAATCCAGCAATATATTCTAATTATCATACACCATGACCAAGTTGGATTTATTCCAGGAAGCAAGACTGGTAAAAATATTCACAATCAATAAATGTGATATATCACATAAACAAATTGAAAGGCAAAAATCTTACGATTATATAAATAGATGCAGAAAAAGTATTCAATAAAATCCAACAGCCATTTTTTCCAAAATGTGAATTGAGGGAGCATAACTCAACATGATAAAGGCCATATATGACAACCATACTGTGAATGTTATACTCTACGGCAGTGTTTCCCAAAGTGTGGTACGTGTACCCCCAAGGGTACGGGAAGAGTTTGGTGGGGGTACATGTTTCACCGGAGTTTGGTGGGGATATACACTGCACCATGCTTAGCTGCACCTAATTCTACATTCTCATGAGTACGAGGGGTACTCAGCATTATGAAAATTATAGAAGGGGTACACATATGTCAAAAGTTTGGGAAACACTGCTCTATGTGCAAAAACTAAATGCATTTACCCTAAGAACAGGAATAAGACCGGGATGTCCATTTTCACCACTCTTATTCAACATAGTACTGGAAACCCTAACCACAGTAATCAGACAAGAAGAAAATAAATGCCTCCAAACTGGAAAGGAGGAAGTGAAACTGTCATTTGCCAATGGCATGATATTGTACATAACCCTAAAGACTCCATCAAGAAACTACTAGATTTAATAAATCGTTTCACCAATGTAACAGGATCAAAATCAACCACCACAAATCCATGGCATTTTTATACAATAATAATGAATCCTCAGAAAGAGAATGTAAACAAACAGCCCATTTACTATTGCAACAAATAATTTAACATGCTTAGGAAAAAATTAAGGAGATGATAAAATACTTGTACTCAGAAAACTACAGGACATTGGAAAAAAAGATGAAGATATCAACTGGAAGAATATACCATGATATACCATGTTCTTGAATTGGTAGAATTAACATAATTAAAATGGCCTTATTACACAAAGCAATCTACAGATTGAATACAATCCCAATTAAATTACAAATACCATATTTCACAGATCTAGGACAAGTAGTCCAAAAATTTATATGGAACCAAAAATAATTCTGAGTATCCCCAGCAATCTTTTAAAAATTTATTTATTATTAAATATATTTTATTGATTTTTTTACAAAGAGAAAGAGAGGGATAGAGAGTTAGAAACACTGATAAGAGAGAGACATCGATCAGCTGCCTCATACACACTCCCTACTGGGAATGTGGCTACAATCAAGGTATATGCCTTGATGGGAATTGAATCTGGAATTTTTCAGTTGGCCAATTTAACTTGGCCAAACTAGTTAGGGAAATTTATTTTTAAACTCTCCCTACCTCCCTCACCCCCCCCCAATATTTCTCCATTGATTTTTAGAGAGGGAAGACAGAAATAGTGATGTGAGAGAAACATATCAGCTGGTTGCCTCTGCATGAGCCCTAACTAGGGTTCTGGCCTGGTAGAAGCCAGCAACCAAGGTACATGCCCTTGACCAGAATCAAAAGGGGGAACCTTTGGTCCACAGGCTGATGCTCTGTCCACTGAACCAAACAGACCGGGGCATCCCCAACAATCTTGAGAAAGAACAATGCTGGAAGGATCACAATGCCAGATGTCAAGTTATAGTTCAAAGCCATCAGTGATCAAAACAACCTGGTACTGGCACAAGAATAGGCATGTAGATCGTTAGAATGCAACAGAGACTCCAGAAATTGACCCACGCCATTATGCTCAATATGTGACAAAGGAGGCAAGAGCATACAATAAGGTGACCAGACGTCCCGCTTTTGGCGGGACAGTCCCAATTGTTAACAATTTGTCCCATGTCCCATGGCGTTTTTTAAAAGTCCAAAAGATTTAAAAGAATCTTTCCAAAAATCGGGACTTTTTTAAAACTCCACGGGACAAATTGTTAAAGAGAGAGGAACAGAGAGTTAGAAACATCGGATGAGAGGGAATCATCGATCAGCTGCCTCTTGCACACCCCCTACTGGGGATATGCCCGCAACCAAGGTACATGCCCTTGACCGGAATCGAACCTGGGACCTTTCAGTCCGCAGACTGACACTCTACCACTGAGCCAAACCGGTTTCGGCCAAAATCATTACTTTTAGAGTTTCTTGAGATGGAGCATGTTCACCATAAGCTTTTCGAAGTATATTATAACTTTCAGCAGCACTTTCCTTCAAAATGAAGTAATGAATTAAAACTTCCTGCAAACGATCTTTTTTTTTTTTTTCTGCATGAAATTTTTAAGCATAAAAAATATCTGTGATGTTGACACTTTCAGAAAATGACATATGAAGTTTTTTTTATTATGCACATTTTATATTTTATTGATTTTTTAAAATTTAGTACATCTTTATTGCTTAGATTATTACAATTGTTTCTCCTTTCCCCCCCCCCATAGCTCCCTTCCACCTGGTTTCTACCCCACCTTCTGCCCTTACCTCCCCTCCACCATTGCCCTCATCTATAGGTGTACGATTTTAATCCAGTGTCTTCCCGCACCCCACCTCCTTTTCTCCCTGATACTTTTCAATCCGCTCCCTTTCTTTGCACCTGATTCTATTATATTCACCAGTTTATTCTGTTTCTTAGATTTTTAATTCACTTGACTTTTAGATTCACTTGTTGATATTTATGTGTTGATCATAATTTTTATCTTTTTTCTTTTTCTTCCTCTTCTTACAGAATACCTTTCAGCATTTCATATGATACTGGTTTGATGTTGATGAACTCCTTAGCTTTTTCTTATCTCTGAATCTCTTTAGCTTACCTTCAATTCTGAATGATAGCTTTGCTTGGTAGAGTAATCTTGAAGAAATATTCAAAATGAGGAACAGCAATTATGTGTTGATCATAATTTTTATCTTTTTTCTTTTTCTTCCTCTTCTTACAGAATACCTTTCAGCATTTCATATGATTCCTCATTTTGCTGTTCCTCATTTTGAATATTTCTTGCCAATCCCATCTGGCCTGCATAGTTTCTGTTTAGAAATCAGCTGACAATCTTATGGGTGCTCCCTTATAGGTAACCAACTGCTTTTCTCTTGCTGCTTTCAAGATTCTCTTTGTCTTTTGCCCTTGGCATTTTAATTATGATGTGTCTTGGTGTGGTTCTCTGTGGATTCCTGTTGTTTGGGATTCTGTGCGCTTCCTGGACTTGAAAGTCTATTTCTTTCACCAGGTGGGAAAGTTTTCAGTCATTATTTCTTCAAATAGGTTTTTAGTATCTTGCACTCTCTCTTCTTCTGGCACCCCCATAATTCTGATGTTGGTTCACTTGAAGTTGTCCCAGAGGCTCCTGACACTATCTTCAACTTTCTGGGTTCCTCTTTCTTCTTGCTTCTCCAGAGGAGTGTCCTTTGCCTCTTTGTATTCCAAATCTTTGACTTGATTCTTGCGTTCCTCTAGTCTGCTTTTGAGTCTCTGTATAATATTTTTTATTTCAGTGTATGTTTAATTTCATGTTGGATCTGTTTCATTTCCTCAAGGGTCTTGTTAAATTTATTGGCCTTTTCTAGGAAATTCTTGAAAAACCTTATAATTATGGTTTTGAACTCTGTAATCAATCTTTTATTCTCCTCCACTTTTTTCTTTTGAGATCTATTTCCTGTCTCCTCATTTTTGCTGCTTCCCTGAGTTGATAGGGTGGCTTTGTGTGTTTGGTGTTCTATAAGGCCTGAAGAGTCAGCCTCCCCAGTTACCTGAGGTAGACACTCTTGGTGCTCCCCTTTGTGGACCGCGCGTACAGCCTTATTGTAGTTAAGTCTCTCTCTTTTTTAAAAAATTATTTTTCACAGAGAGAAAGGGAGAGAGCTAGAGAATATCTTCAACCAGCTGCCTCCTGCACACCCCCTTCTGGGGATGTGCCCGCAACCAATGTACATGCCCTTGACCGGAATTGAACCCGGGACCCCTCAGTCCACAGACTGACGCTCTGTCCACTGAGCCAAACCAGTTTCAACAAGTTTCAAATGTGCTGACATTTCTTATAGGTGTGTTTACATGTACATATTGTTAGCACAAAAGTATTTATCGGCATGATAAATGCCAAATGTAGGACAATCGTCCTTGATTGTTGTTGGTATCACTGGGAGGAATTGACCTCCAGGCCAATTGGATGTGAGTATCAGCTGTGTCTACGCCGGGATACCTTCTCTGTGCTTTGTGGCTCCTCTGATCTGTGAGCTTCTCTTCTTCTTTCTTGTTGTAGATTTCCCATTCAGCCAGCGTTCCTGTGGTTTTGGATGAAGTCTGTTCTCTTTTAGTTGTTGTTGTGAAATCGTTGTGTGAGGCTGCAGCTTAGTTGCTTACCTTGGCCGCCATCTTGTTTTTTTTTCCTATTTTATTGATATTTTTATAGAGAGGAAGGGAAGAGGGATAGAGTGTTAGAAACATCAGTGAAAGAGAAACATCAATCAGCTGCCTCCTACATAGTCCCTACTGGGTATATGCCTGCAACCAAGGTACATGCCCTTGACTGTAATCGAACCTTGGATCCTTGAGTCCACAGGCCAATGCTCTATCCACTGAGCTAGACTGGTTAGGGCGGCATATGAAGTTTTGAAGCTTGTTGTCAATACAACAAAACAGCGTACATATCAAATTGCATATATATGAACATATGTGTAATTCCATTTATATTAAAAAAAATCTGCATTATTAACTGGTATATCTAGTATTATGCAGCAGTAAAAAAGAAGGATCTCTTACATTTTGAGACAGCATGGAGGGACCAGGAGAGTGTTACACTAAGCAAGATAAGCCAGTCAGAGAAAGACAAGTACTATATAATCTCACTCATGTGGAATCTAACAAACAAAATAAAGTAATGAACAAAATAGATTTCCGGGATATGGAAGCATAGAACAGACTATGGAAGCTTAGAGAGATGGCTTGGAGGAGAAGGTGTGTGAGAAGTTTTCAGCCAAAAATGTATGCATAACCCATGGACACAGACAATAGGGTGGTTTAGTCCTGGGCAGGAGATGGAGGAGTGTTAGAAGGGGTCAGTGGTGGGAAAGTATGTAATACTTTCAATAATAAAGATTTAAAAAAAGAGACTACAAATACATCATCATATGACTGTACGTTGTGTGTAATATAGCAGTGAAAAAATGAATGAACTAGAACAACATGAAATAATGCCACCACATGCCAGAATGAATTTTGAGCCAGAAAGTTTCAGAAAGATAAGTGCAGTATGATGATTTTTCTTACAAAGTTTACAGTGCTGACATTTCTTATAGGTGTGTTTACATGTACATATTGTTAGCACAAAAATATTTATCGGCATGATAAATGCCAAATGTAGGACAATCGTCACTTCTGGGGAAGGAAAGGAAGGTTTTGGGATGGATAAGTATGCAGTCATCAGTTTTTTCCTGTTGTGTTTATTAAGGAAATCTAGATCAATTAAGGGTAACTGAAGGTTACCTTATTTCCTATACCTTTAATATGTTTTAAACACTTCAAAATGTTTTTTAAAAGGATGGCAAGAAATTAAGATTGAAAGGTAAAAGTGTCGGTTTTTAGGGATAAATGGAGAGGTGGGCAACTTGGATAAGTATTGGCTCGAGTTAACGTGAGTGTGGGCACATTGTCAGCCGCTGAGACACTCATTGCTGCTTGTGTCCTTGCAGCCTGGAGGGGCGATTTGAAGACGAGGAGCTGCAGCAGATCCTCGATGACATCCAGACCAAGCGCAGCTTCCAGTACTAACCTCCAGCATCGTGCTGCCGAGGGAGCCCCCGCGCGGCACGTCTCCCAGGACCTGAAACTGTCCCAGACGACACGGGACACTGGGGACACCAGCACCGCTGGGTCTTGGTTTGGGTTGCTGTTTCAGACTTGGCTGTTAGACATGACGACCATGGAGTCTTGGAGAGACCTTGCTGAGGGTGAGGGGGGTGATTGCATATAAACTAGGCTGCTGTCTACCCACACCATGGGTTTTGGCCCCGCGTTATTTTTTATTCCTTATAGTTCATGTTTTGGTTTCAGTGTCTTTATAGTTTTTGAAACATATAAAGCTGGAATGGTAAACAACAGTCTTACCTAAATGCTCAAGGAAGAATTAAGCCAGACCTGCATCAATGTTTGAAATTCTTAAAGATAGGACGGTGGTGTTGATTACCAGAGAGAGCTTGACATTTTTGTGCTGAACCTGGAGACAGGAGGAAGCTCACTAGGGAAAGCAGTTATGTCAGAGGATCACTGCTGAGCGAGTGGAGCCTGTAGACTGGAGGTAGACAGCACTTTGCCTTTTTTCTTGCACTGTTGCAGAAGGTAGTTTTGGACTAAGTGATCCTAATGTACTTAATTTTTCACTCCTAAACTAAGATGTTTTTTCTTCATGCCAGACATGAAGGTCTCAACACTTTTTTTGTTTTTGTTTTTTTAATCATCACCCGAGAATATTTTTCCACTGATTTTCAGAGAGAGACAAAGGCAGAAATATTGATATGAGAGAAACATCTAGATTGGGTTGCCTCCTGCACATGTCTTGACCAAGGCCTGGACCAGGGAGTATTCTGCAACTGAGGTACATGCCCTTGACTGGAATCGAACCTGGAACCCTTTGGTCCATAGACCACTGCTTTATCCACTGAGCCAAACTGGCTAGGGCAACACTTTGAAATCTCTTTGTATGTATCACCCCATCCAAACCTCCGCTGGGTTTTTGGCCACAGGTGTTTGTTGAAGCGGTATTCTAGAAGGACAGAGTTTGCCCCTTCACTGTAGTTAAACCTTTTTAAGAGCTAAACATTTTAGCTTTGATTTTCATGAAGGGAAATATGCCTGGTGTCTTCACAATTTGGGATTTTTTTTTTTTTGTTGGCTTGAAATGAATTCATGATCCATAGAAGAGGTTGAGGCCCTAGCTGTTTTGTCTCAGTAGGTAGAGTGTTGGCCAGTGGACTGAAGAGTCCCGGGTTCAATTCCAGTCAAGAGCACATATAAACATCTACATTTCACTCTCATCGTAGATGTTTCTATCTCTCCCTTTCTCTTCTCTATGAAATCAATCAAAATATTTTTTATAAAAGAGGTTGAGGAGCCCTAACAGGTTTGGCTCAATGAATAGCGTGTCGGCCTGCAGACTGAAAGGTCTCAGGTTCGATTCTAGTCAAAGGCAGCTGATTGATGTTTCTTTCTCATTGATGTTTTTAACTCTCTATCCCTCTCCCTTCCTCTCTGTAAAAAGTCAATAAAATATATTTAATTAAAAAAAAAAGCTTGAGGAAAGAACAAAGTTGGCTTAAAGGCCAAGATAGTTTTATATTAGCTGCTAAGACAAAAATAAAATGTGTTTATTTTTATAAATTCTTAAATGACGTGGTTTTGTCACCAGTATTCTTATTAATATTTAAAGGGAATGACAGCCTGACTGATATGGGTGAATGATTGAGTGTCATCACCTGCACCCAGAGCTTGCTGGTGGGTTCTCAGCAGGGAGCGTGCAGGAGGTGGCTGATTGATGTTTCTATCTTTCCCTCCAACTCCCTTTACCTCTAAAAGTAAAAAAATATATATATAAGAAACAAATGACAACTCTTCAACTTATAAAAATTGAAGTAATGTGTTCATCTTTAGACAACTTCACTTCTTTTAGACTCATCAGTGTTCTCAGTTGTGAAATGTGGAAAATAATATTTGTGTGCACTAAATTTTGAGAATATCAAATGAGAAATATTAAAAGCAATCCATTAATATCTGATATATTTTTTGTTCCAGTAAATGTTGGCTGTTGTTATGTTCAGTAGAGGAATAGGTGATAAATCAGCTTGCTTCATAGAAAGTAGTGCAAGAATTTGGTAGCCTATCAAATTGTACTGGTATCAGACTAGGAAACCAAATTGCTTATTCCTAAAGTCTCCAAAATTACTTTAAAAAAAATATAATAAACTTTTATTCAGATTATTATAGGTTTTTCTCTGCACCCCCCCCCCCAATAGCTCCCCTCCACCTGATCCCCACCCCACCCCATGCCCTTACCCCCGCCACCATCTTCATCCACAGGTGTAAGATTCTTGTCCAGTCGCTTCCCTCACCCCTCAGGCCCCCTTTCCCCCTGAGAATTGTCAGTCCACTCCCATTATGTCGCTGATTCTATTATATTCACCAGTCCATTTTGTTCTTCAGATTTTTTTTTTATTCTCTTGATTTTTAGATTCACTTGTTGGTAGGTATGTATGTCTCCTGGCAAAAACATAGCTGATTCTCACAGCCAGTTGGTCTGACGGTCAACTCCTCCCAGTGATACCAACAACAATCAAGGCTTAACTACAGATTTTCGGTCCTGGCGGTGCCCACACGGCTGCTCCCCGAGAAACCACTCTGCTCCCCGAAACCATAACGGAACAGACCATCTCCTTCGCCAAGGACTTCCTGACCGGGGCCGTCGCTGCCACCATCTCTGAGGCGGTGGCCACTCGAGAGGGTCGAGCTGCTGCTGCAGGGGCAGCGCACCAGCCAGCAGACCACGGCGGACAGCAGGACAAGGGCATGGTGCGCATCCCCGAGGGGCAGGTGCGCGGAGCCCGGGTGATCGCTACTTCCCCACGCAGCCCTCAACTTCGCCTTCAGGGACAGTACAGGCAGGTGTCCCAGGCGGCGTGGACAAGCACACGCAGTTCTGGCGCTACTTCGCCAGCAACCTGGCCTGGGAGGGGCGGCGGGCGCCGCGTCCTTCTTCCTGTGCCCACTGGACTTCGCCCGCACCCGCCTCGCTGCCGATGTGGACAAGTCCAGGGCCAAGTGGCAGTTGAAGGGCCTCGGGGGCTGCCTGGTGCCGATGAGCCGCTGGGCGGCGTCCGGGGCCTGTACAGGGCTTCACCGTGTCCGAGCAGGGCATCGTCACCTACCGCGCCGCCTACTTCGGCGTGCACCACACGGCCAAGGCATGCTCCTGGACCCAAGAAAACTACATCTTCATCAGCTGGGTGGCCGGCCAGTGGGTGGCGGCGTGGCCAGCGTGGTCTGCCCCTGGGACACCGTGAGGCGGCGGATGGTGGTGCAGTCAGGGCGCAAAGGAGCCGGCATCATTACACGGGCACCATCGACTGCAGGCGCAAGGTCTTCCGGGACGAGGCGGCAAGCCTTCTTCAAGGGGCCTGGTCCAACGTGCTGCGGGGCATGGGCGGCTCCTTCGTGCTGGTGCTCTCCGATGAGTTCAGGAAGGTGCTCTAGGCTCCGTTCCCACGCTGCCCCCCAAGCCGGCCCGGGGCCCCCCAAACCCCTGGCTGACCAGATCCGCCACCCCCCCGGCCAGATCACAGCAGTGCCAGGAGGGAGTCTACGACGAGACCCTCTCCGATCACAACCACTAACACCCCCATTTCCCCTCTGTACCCCCAAACTGGACCTTGGGGTCTGGGGGCCTCTCCAGCTGACCAGACACCCCCTGTCCCACCGGACCAATCATGGCAGCCCCAGGAGGGCCTAGGATGAGACCCTCTCTGATCACGACCACTAACACCCCTGTTCCCGCCCTGTACCCCCAAACTGGGCCCCAGGGCCTCCCAGCCCGCGATCTTACCAGACACCCCCGTCCCTACAGCCCAATAATGGCAGTCCCAGGCGGTGACCTAGGACGAGACCCTCTCTGATCATGACAGATGCCCCTAGTTCCCACCCTGTACCCTCAAACTTGCCACGCCCCCCCATCTGACTCCTCACCCCTTGTCCCCCCGGCAGGATCATGGCAGCCCCTGGCGGTGACTTAGGATGATACCTCTGATCACGACCACTGATACCCCCCATTCCCATGCTGTACCCCAAACCGGGCCGCAAAGCCCCCGGGCCGACCGGACACTCCCCCGTCCCCCCAGCTGGATCTTGGCAACCCCGGGCGCGGACCTAAGACAACCCTCTCTGATCACGAGCACTGACGCCCCGGCCCTCACCCTGATGTGGGGTGCAGGGGGCCCCCCGAACCCCACGGGTTCCCCCCACCATGTGTAGCTTTTATTTAAAGGAAAATCATGCCGCCTTCTGAGCTTCCACACAGCTGACTTCTCCCCCCAAACCCCCCTCTTTCGGGCATTCTGCAAACGATTAATTAAAACACACGGAGAAAAAAGGGGGGTGTGCATGAAGAGTGTCCACCTCAGGTAACTGGGGAGGCTGACCCACCGGTCATATAGGACACCAAATATACAAAGCCACCCTACCAACTCGGAAGCAGTGAAAATGCGGAGACACAAACAGATCACAAACAAAAGAAATGGAGGAAAACAAAACAACTGAGATAGAGTTCAAAACCACGGTTATAGGGTTTTTCAGAATTTCCTAGAAAAAAACGATAAATTTATCTTTTGCTCTCACTGATTTCTTCACATTGCAAACTTCTTCGGTTTCTCCTCCTTGTCCTGGAAGCTCAGCAGGTTGACCTGTGGCTCCCCTTTGTTCTCCGCAGACTCCTGTGCTGCTTCAGCCTGTTGCCGGGGTCGGCGCCGCCCAGGAAGCAGCCCCCGGCCTCGGCTCCGTGGCCCGCGCCCAGCAAAAGCCGATAAATTTAGCGAGACCCTTGTTGATATGGAAAACGACCAACTAGAAATTGAACATAAACTGACAGAAATAAAAAATATCCAGCACCCAAAAGCAAACTAGAGGAATGCAAGAATCAAGTCAAAGATTTGTAATACAAAGATACAAAAATCACTTAGCCCGAAAAGCAAAAAGAAAAAATCCAAAAATTTGAAGATAGTGTAAGAAGCCTCTGCGACAACTTTAAGCATACCAACATCAGAATTATGGGGGTGCCAGAAAAAAAGAGAGAACAAGATACTGAAAACCTATTTGAAGAAATAATGACCGAAAACTTCCCCCACCTGGTGAAAGAAATACAAGTCTAAGAAGAACACAGATCCCCAAACAAAAGGAATCCAAAAAGAACCACACCAAGACACATCATAATTAAAATGCCAAGGGCAGCCAAAACCGGTTTGGCTCAGTGGATAGAGCGTCAGCCTGCGGACTGAAAGATCCCGGGTTCGATTCCAGTCAAGGGCATGTACATTGGTTGCTGGCACATCCCCAGTGGGGGTTGTGCAGGAAGCGGCTGAACGATGATTCTCTCATCGATATTTCTGGCTCTCTATCCCTCTCTTCCTCTCTGTAAAAAAAAAATCAATAAAATATATTTTAAAAAGAAAAATAGATTTTAAAAAAAATGAATAAGTAAACAAAATGCCAAGAGCAAAAGATAAAAGAAAATATTAAAAGGAGCAAGAGAAAAACAACTACAAGGGAACTCCTATATGATTGTCAGCTGATTTCTCAGCAGAAACTATGCAGGCCAGATGGAAGCGGCAAGAAATATTCAAAGTGAGGAACAGCAAGAACCTACAACCAAGATTACCCAGCCAAGCTGACATTTAGAATTGAAGGTCAGCTAAAGAGCTTCACAGATAAGAAAAAGCTAAAGGAGTTCATCACCACCGAACCAATATTAAATGAAATGCTGAAAGGTATTCTTAAGAAGAGGAGGAAGAAGAAAAAGGTAAATATAAAAAATTATGGTCAACAAATACATATCTATCAATAACAGAATCTAAAAATCAAGTGAATTATTAATCTAAGGAACAGAATAAACTGGTGAATATAATAGAATCGGCCCTAGAAAGGGACTGAACTCTCAGGGGAAAGTGGTGTGGGGGTGTGGGATGAGACTGGACATAAATTGTACATCTGTGGATGAGTACGTGTGGGGGGAGGAAAGGGAAGAGGGAGAGATGGGAACAGGAGGAAGGTAGCTATGGAGGTCAAAAGGAACAACTGTAATCTGAACAATAAAGATTTACTTTAAAAATGTTTTTAAAAAGTCTACCTCTTTACTAATGTCAAAAAATTTTGAAAGCTATTTGTTTTTTTTGTGTGTGTGGTTTTTTTTAAATATATATTTTATTGATTTTACACAGAGAGGAATTGAGAGGGATAGAGAGTTCGAAACGTCGATGAGAGAGAAACATCTGCCTCTTTCACACCCCCCACTAGGGATCTACCTGCAACCAAGGTGTGTGCCCTTGACTGGAATTGAACCCGGGACCTTTCAGTCCATTGACCGACGCTCTATCCATTGAACCAAACCAGTTTTGGCTTTTTTTTTTTTTTTTTTTAAATAAATTTCTTTATTGATTAAGGTGTTACATATGTGTCCTTATTCCCCCATTACCCCCTTTCCTTCCCCCCTATTGAAAGCTATTTGAAGGAAACATCTGGAAATAGTGAAAAAGTGATTAACATCTTTTGGAAGAACCTCTTTCCTAATTTTGCCTTTTCAGTAGGCTGATAACTTATATGTTGAATTTAAAAAACAAAATCGTAAACCCTGGCTTACATTATGCAGTGGTTAGCTTGACAGCCCGCACAACAAAAGGTCCCAGGATCATTTCCCAGACAGGGGCACATAATATCTCCCTTGTAGGTTCAATCCTCAGCCCTGGTCAGAAAGTGCAGGAGGCAACCAGTCACTCAATGTGTCCCTCTTACGTGGATCTTTCTCCAACTCTCTTTAAAAAAATAAAAATTAAAAAATCAGCTGAGACCGGTTTGGCTCAGTGGATAGAGCGTCGGCTTGGGGACTGAAAGGTCCCAGGTTCGATTCCGGTCAAGGGCATGTACCTTGGTTGCGGGCATATCCCCAGTAGGGGGTGTGCAAGAGGCAGCTGATCGATGACACTCTCTCATCGATGTTTCTGACTATCTCTCTCCCTTCCTCTCTGTACAAAATCAATAAAATATATTTAAAAAAAAAAAAATCAGTGGTGCCCGGACCGGTTTGGCTCAGTGTATAGAGCGTTGGCCTGCAGACTGAAAGGTCCCGGGTTCGATTCTGGGCAAGGGCATGTACCTTGCTTGCGGGCATATCCCCAGTAGGGGGTGTGCAAGAGGCAGCTGATTGATGATTCTCTCTCATTGATGTTTCCTACTCTATATCCCTCTCTCTTCCTCTCTGAAAAATCAATAGAATATATTTTTTTAAAAACTGAAAAATCTATTGTCAGGTGAGGGTGAGCAAAATCAAACAAAACCCCAAGATACGTCATCTTTTAAAGCTTCTAATGTTCATATTTGTAATTCTATTAAAGGTGGGTCAGGAATAGGGACTGGTGTCCTTTTAATTCAGATTATCTCTTGAGCGATATTAATACTGGGCTGGGGTCATGCATGTCCCAAATATATTTTTATTTATAGAGAACTTAACAGTTCATGTTCAGAGGTAACTGAAATTGTGAGGTATTTGATAATGCTTTCTCAATTTAGTGATGGGAGGGGGGGAAAAAAAAAGACATGATTATGTAAATTTAAAAACTAAAATCACTAGCCAAAGCTGGTTTGGCTCAGTGGATAGAGCATCGGCCTGTGCGGGTTCGATTCCGGTCAAGGGCATGTACCTTGGTTGCGGGCACATCCCCAATGGGGGGTGTGCAAGAGGCAGCTGGTCGATGAATTTCTCTCATTGATGTTTCCAAATCTCTATCCCTTTCTCTTCCTCTCTGTAAAAAATCAATAAAATATATATATTTTTAAATAAATAAAAACTAAAATTACTAAAAGCAAAAATTTGGAACAGAAAAGACAGACAAAGGGTGATGATTCCTTTTTTTTTTTTTTTTTAATCTTTATTGTTCATATTGTTACAAAAGTTCATTTTTTCCCCCCTTCATCAGGTTCCCACCCCACCCTCTGCCGTTTCCCCACCCCCCACGGTCCTCATCCATAGGTGCACAGTTTATGTTCAGTCTCTTCCCTCACCCCCCACTTCTCTTTTCCCTGAGAATCGTCAGTCCACTCCCCTTCCATGCCTCTGACTCTATTATATTCAACAGTTAATGTTGTTCATCGGGTTTTTTTATTTATTTTATTTTTAATATATTTTATTTATTTTTTACTTATTTATTTATTTATTACTTATTTATTTTACTTATTTACTTATTATTTTATTTATTTAGAGAGGAAGGGGGAGAGATAGAGAGCTAGAAACATTGATGAGAGAGAAACATCGACCAGCTGCCTCTTGCACACCCCCTACCGGGGATGTGCCCGCAATCAGTGTACATGCCCTTGACTGGAATCGAACCTGGGATCTTTCAGTCCGCAGACCGACGCTCTACCACTGAGCCAAACCGGTTTCGGCTCATCGGGTTTTTAGATTCACTTGTTGATAGTTACATATTTGTTCATAATTTTTATCTTTATTTTCTTCCTCTTCCTAAAGAAACCCCTTCAGCAATTCATATAATTCTGGTTTGGTGGTGATGAACTCTTTTAGCTTCTTTTTATTTGTGAAGCTCTTTATCTGGCCTTCAATTCTGAGTGATAGCTTTGCTGGGTAGAGAATTTTTGGCTGTAGGTTCTTGCTATTCATCACCTTGAATAATTCTTGCCATTCCCGTCTGGCCTGCATGGTTTCTGTTGAGAAATCAGCTGACAATCGTGTGCTCCTTTATAGGTAACTACCTGCTTTTCTCTTGCTGCTTTTAATATTCTCTCTGTCTTTTGCTCTTGGAATTTTAATTATGATATTTCTTGGTGTGGCCCTCTTTGGATTCCTTTTTTGGGGGGTTTTGTGCACTTCTTGGATTTATAAGTATTTCTTTCCCCAGGTAGGGGAAGTTTTTTGTCATTATTTCTCTTAATATGTTTATCTCTCTTTTTCTGGGCCCCCATAATTCTGATGTTGGTTCACTTGAAGTTGTCTTAAACTTTCTGGATTCTCTTGTCTTCTTCCTTCTGTGGAGGAGTGTCCTCTGGCTCTTTATCTTCCAAATATTTTACTTGATTCTTGTGATCTTCCATACTGTTTTTAGGACTCTGTATAATATTTTTTATTTCAGACAATGTATTCTTTATTTCTTGTTGATCCCTTTTCATATCCTCATAGGTCTTGTTTATTTCTTTAAAAACCTTATAAGCGTGGTTTTGAAGTCTATATCCAGTCTCTTTTTGTCCTCCATTTCTTTCATTTGTGATCTGTTTCTTGTCTCGGCATTTTTGCTGCTTCCGTGAGTTGGTAGGGTGGCTTTGTGTGTTAAGGTATCCTATATGTATCATTGGGTCAGCCTCCTAGTTATCTGAGGTGGACACTCTTGGTGCACCCCTTTGTGGACTGTGTGTACAGTCTTTTGTGGTTGTCTTTTTTTTTTTAATATATTTTATTGATTTTTTTACAGAGAGGAAGGGAGAGGGATAGAGAGCCAGAGGGATAGAGAAACATCGATGAGAGAGAGTCATCAATCAGCCGCCTCTTGCACCACCCCCCTGGGGATATGCCGCAACCAAGGTACATGCCCTTGAGCGGAATCGAACCCGGGACCTTTCAGTCTACAGGTCGACGCACTATCCATTGAGACAAACTGGTTTCGGCAATAAAGTATATTTATTAAAAAAACAACTTTGCGATATGTTCAGAGAGAACCAAGATGGTGGCATAGGTAAATGCCTGTACTCACAGTCTCCCATAACCACATCAAAATTACAACTAAAATACAGAAGAACTGTCATTCAAAACTGCCTGAAAGTTGGCTGAATTGGAAGTCTTACAACTTAAGAAGTAAAGAGGAAGGCACGTTGAGTGTGATAGGAAGGGCAGAGGTGTGGAACTGTCTGCTTCGACAACCACCTGTGCTGCTGTTTTAATAGGGAGGGAGATTATCTCTGAGAAGGCCATCTGTGAGGAGCAAGGCGTCCCAGCCCCACACCAGAACCCGAGCCCAGCGTTCGAGAGTTGGGAAGAGAAGTTCCTATAACTGGCTGTAAAAACCAGTGAGGATTGTGCCTGAGTGGCACAGAGGCTGTTGGAGCCCCAGGCAGCTCCTCTTAAAAGGCTGGTGCATGAAATTAAACTCAATCCATCTGAGTGCCAGCGCTGGGCAGCTTTGGGGGACCAGACACAGGAGGAACTGCATTTTTTGGTATCAGGGCAGGAACTTGGGGGAGTTTCCCCAGTCGGGTTTGCAGGGGTCCTTGTTCCTGTGCTGGGCTCTCTCCTCTTACCGGGCTGACTCTCAGCCGCATCCTGAGTCTCCATTAGCCAGGCTCACATTTTTTACTCTGCCCTGGTGATTCCCTGAGGCCCTGTCCAATCCCATTGGCAGCCCTGCTCAACCTGTTTTCAGCAGCTTTTCCATATGAGTAGCCTGCCCTGGCTTAGGATTTAGACTTTCCTAAGATCTCTCAAACAAGCTGCAGCTGGTGTCAGCATGCTCCAAACTTATCAATAAAAAGCCCAAGACTCAGTGCTTGCACCAGCCCACTTATATCACAGCTGGGCCTGCCCTGGACAGTCCTAAGCCGAACACAAGTAGCAATCATCTACATATCCCTCTGTAATTCCTGCTGAGTTGCCCTAGGCAGAGGCTGACTTTGCCCCTCTCTGGAGGTCCCAGAGCCAGTGCACCTGGTGGACAGCTTCAGACCACAGCATATTACAGCTCTACACACCCACACGCAACACATGCAAGGGCAGACTCAGTGAGCACCAAGGCCCCACTGAAGCAAGTCCTGCTCCATAGGCTGTCTCCTGCACAGCAGCTCTTCCCCTGTAGTCACAGCGGGTCCTCACAGCTAATTGGCCCGGAGGACAGTTCCTCCCAGTGATGCCAACAGCAATCGAGGCTCAATTACAAAACTGCACTCGACCCACACAGAGCTACACCAGGTGACGGGAGGCTGAGTCACTGGGCCCTACAGGACACCTATTACACAGGCCACTCTGCCAATTCCAGGAGACATAGCAGCTCCTCCTAATACACAGAAACTAACACAGGGAACTAGATGGTCAAAATAACATGTTACAAATGAAAGAAATGGAAACAAACTCCTGGATACAGAGTTCAAAACAATGGTTATAAGGTTACTCAAGGGACTTCACGAGGCTTTCAAGGATCTTAGAATGTCAAAGGCATGCTAAAGGACTAGTCAGAAATTAACTGGAATTCAGACATAAACTGAAATAAAGAATAATGTACAGGGTTTCGACAGTAGAGTGGATGATTTTGAGATTCAATAACCTATTTGGAATATGAGGAATCAAAAAACACCCAAAAAGAAGAAAATCCAAAGTGTAAGGAACCTCTGGGACACCTTCAAGCAGAAGAAAGAAAAGAAGGAGAGGGGTAAGGAAGGAGGGAGAGGGAGAAGTTGGAGGAAGGAGGAGGAGAGAAGAAGATGGAGGAAGAAGGAGGAGGAGGGAGGAAGATGGAGCAGGAGGGAGGAAGGAGGAGGAGGAGGAAGAGGGAGAAGTTGGGAAGAGGAGGAGGAAGATGTGAGGAAGGAGGAGTAGAAGGGAGGAGGAGGGAGAAAGAAGGAAGAGGAGAAGAAGAGAATAGTATGTTGAAACCTATTTGAGGGAATGACAGGAAACTTCTCCTAACTGATGAAAGAAACTGATTTTTTAAAAATATATATTTTATTGAATTTTTACAGAGAGGAAGGGAGATAGAGAGCTAGAAACGTCGATAAGAGAGGAACATTGACCAGCTGCCTCTTGCACACCCCCTACTGGGGATGTGCCCGCAACCCAGTTTCGGCGAAAGACAGATTTACAAGTCCAGCAAGTGCAGAGTCCCAAATAAGAGGAACCAAAAGAGGCCCATACCAAGACGCATCATAATTAAAATTCCAAGAGTTAAAGACCAAGAGATTTTTGAACATTTTTACTTTATTTTAATTAATTAATTTGGAATAAATCCTTACTGTTTAGATTATTACAGTTGTACCTCTCCCCCCTCTCCGTCCCTAGCTCCCCTCCACCCAGTTCCCACACCATCCCATGCCCTTACTGTCCCCACCACCATCCTCATCCATAGGTCCAATGATTTCCTCCACTCCCCACACTCCTTCCCCTTGAGAATTGTCAGTCCACTCCCTTTCTATGCCCGATTCTACCCTGTTTCCCCGAAAATAAGACAGTGTCTTATATTAATTTTTGCTCCCAAATTTGCGCTAGGTCTTAGTTTCATGGGATGCCTTATTTTTCCATAAAAAAGAACACGGTACACATTTATTGTTAAATGAAAATAAAGGAAATTTATTATCTGTATACGGTATGGTAGTACGGTAGCTGTCAACACAAACCAGACAAACTGTGAATCCTATAGTATCAAGAATTTACTCATTTATTCAATGACAATCATATCATCATCTGGAACATCATCATAACAATCCAATTCCTAAATTTCCTGGTGAATTTCTTGTGACTCCATTTCTTTCAGAATCAGTGGACCAAATCTCTCATGTTTAGCAATAGCACTGTCTTTAAATGAGTACTTCTTGTCAAGGTAGCCTGCTCGCAGTGCATTTGCAATGCAACTGTCAGTGATTTTCTCCCATGAATTCTTCACCCAAGTTACATCTTCTTGCAGTTTAGGTTTCACAAAGTTTCCACGCTGATTTCTCTCCGTTCTATTTTCAGCGTAGTCATTAATTTCCATGTGCAAATTGTCTTTGAATGGCTTGTTTATTGCAATATCAAGAGTCTGGAGATAGGCCATCATTCCTGCAGAAATCATTATCTGATTATGGTAAATTAATTTTCATTCTAAGACAGAGCCTAGGGGGGCCTTATTTTTTGGGGGATGCCTTATATTTCACTCAGAAGGAAACCTATAAGTAGGTCTTATTTTCGGGGAAACACGGTATTATATGCACCAGTTTATTCTATTCTTCAGATTTTTTATTCACTTTTTAGATTCATTTGTTGATAGATATGTATGCATTGTCACTGGGTTGTTCATAATTTTTGCCTTTACCTTTTTCTTCTTCCTCCTCTTTTTTTTTTTTTTTTAATATATTTTATTGATTTTTCACAGAGAGGAAGAGAGAGGGATAGAGAGTAGGAAACATCGATGAGAGAGAATCATGGATCAGCTGCTTCTTGCACACGCCCTACTGGGGATGTGCCCGCAAGCAAGGTACATGCCCTTGCCTGGAATTGAACCCGGGACCTTTCAGTCCGCAGGCCGATGCTCTATCCACTGAGCCAAACTGGTCTCGGCCTTCCTCCTCTTCTTAAAGAATACCTTTCAGCATTTCATATGATTCTGTTTTGGTGGTGAACTCCTTTAGTTTTTTTCTAATTTTATTTTATTTTTATATTTTATTGATTTTGTACAGCGAGGAAGGGAGAGAGAGAGTTAGAAACATCGATGAGAGAGTCATTGATCAGCTGCCTTTTGCACACCCCCTACTGGGGATATGCCCACAACCAAGGTACATGCCCTTGATTGAAATCGAACCCGGGACCCTTCAGTCCCCAAACCGACACTCTATCCATTGAGCCAAACCGGTCTCGGCTCCTTTAGCTTTTTCTTGTTTGTGAAGCTTTTTATCTTTCCTTCAATTCTGAATGATAGCTTTGCTGGGTCGAGTAATCTTGGTTGTAGGTTCTTGGTATTCATCACTTTGTATATTTCTTGCCAAGCCCTTCTGGCCTGCATAGTTTCTGTTATGAAATCAGATGGCAGCCCTAACCGGTTTGGCTCAGTGGATAGAGCATCAGCCTGCAGACTCAATGGTCCCATGTTTGATTTCGATCAAGGGCATGTACCTTGGTTGCGGGCACATCCCCAGTGGGGGGGGGGGCGGTGCAGGAGTCAGCTGATTGATGTTTCTCTCTCATTAATGTTTCTAATTCTATCCCTCTCCCTTCCTGTAAAAAAACAAACACAAACAAACAAACAAACAAAAAACCACAAAAGAAATTAAAAAAAAAAAGAAACTGACAATCGCATGGGTACTCCCTTGTAGATAACTGTTTTCCTCTTACTGCTTTCAAGAACTGTACCTTGTCGTCTGTTACCTATATGCAGTCATGAATGGGTTCCTCCAACATCTGGAAGCAGGCTGGCCGGGTTGATAGCCAGAGTCTTATGAAACCGGACACAGGGCTGGTCCAGGAGAAGAGCTTGGCACTGATTCTGGTGTTAGACATCCATCAGGGTTAGCTCCTGGCCCAACTGCTTCCTTCACCAGCAATGCTGTGGTGGCCACCGCCTGAGGCCTCTTAGACAGATAGGCAACAGGTCTCTTCCAGGGATCTAGAGTCTGAATGAAAACCTCTTGGCAATGCCCTTTACCTCACTCACATGGAGGTGGAAGGGCTTCGTGACCTCTGGCAAGGCTAAGGCAGGTGCTGAGACGAGAGCCTTCTTTAGCTCCTCAACGGACCGGCGTTCTACTTTGGTCAAGTTCAGCAGCTGCGTTCCCTCAGTACATGTTTCTTACAAGAGCCACAGTCCTTCTTTGATGTCCAAGGAGGCTCCCTGGACTGATGTATGGGTCCTATTGGCTCTGTCAAGACTGAATAGGCTGCCCCAGTGAAACAGGTTTGCCCTCACTTATAAGGTTACCCTGCTTTCTACAATAAGCATACTAATTCCTTCCTATTAGTTGCTGGCCTTTTATAATTTTAAATTAACTTCCAAACCTTCTTTCTATATCCTTCAAAAATACATAACCATGCCTCAAATCTTATAGAAAAGGCAAGGGAGGAGGGAGCAGGTCCAGTACCCTGTTCCCAGGCCTCCAGCCGCTTGCAATGTAAATGCCACATTTTTACTACAGATACAGATTTATCTCTAAGCCCTCCTCCAACTCCCCCACAGAACTTTGGTGAAAATTGTCCAAGCAGTCGCAGGGGGTTGAATCATACAAATAATTATTTTCACATTGTTTTAACACAATTCTAAATAAATTATAAACCTTTGTGATGAAGTCTACTTAAATCTATAAAGTAGACACACATGACTGAAACCAAAAATGATTCCCAAAGTTTAAGCAACCGAATGTACAAAATACAAGATGCAAGTACAAGCCCAAATTCAAGCTTACAATGTGATTACAAATGACAACAACAATGGCATAAATAAACAGATCAAATATAAAAGTTTTACATGTTACATTAAAACATCACTTCAGAAAAACTGACTTCAAAAAAATACTGCATCACAAAATAATTTTTTTAAGTGTAAGCATCACATAGATTCCTCATCTGACAAATGAGAACAAATCAATCCTTGAGATCTTTGATCATTACTGCTTATTTTTAACACATGTAATACAGTTCAGCCGGCCATATAACATTCTAATCTCTCTCTCCAGGATCTTGTCTCTTATTTGTACTCCTAGCATTTAGTTACCGCAATTAACTCCTCCCAACTTAATTTATACTTTGAACTTTTAAAGCTGGCAAGTTGAATATATTTGCATTTCCCAGATAAATAAGAAAAATACAAGATATAATCAATTAAGAGCTTCAATTCTGTCCTCTAGATTTTTATGAGGCAAATTTAAATTTTACTTTTTCATGTCCCTTCCTCCTCCCACATCCTGCTTACTTAGGGAGAAGTTTCAGCAACAGACCTGGCCACACATTTTTTTCACCCAATTTGGCCAAGATCAGCATTTCCTTGTGAACTTTTATAATTTTCAAACAAAGCACTGAATAATCTCTTTGCAGGAGAGCAAATAGTCTTGCACTCTCCGGCCACCCCAAACCTCTCCTCATAGTTTCAACTTCTTATCAAATTTTAAATTCCAAATACAAACTAAGATCTTAATTTGAACAAGAAACCACATTCTTGCTGGGACCGGTTTGGCTCAGTGGATAGAGTGTCGGCCTGTGGACTGAAAGGTCCTGGGTTCGATTCCGGGCAAGGGCATGTATCTTGGTTGTGGGCACATCCCCAGTAAGGGGTGTGCAAGAGGCAGCTGATCGATGATTCTCTCTCATCGATGTTTCTAACTCTATCGTTCTCTCTTCCTCTCTGTAAAAAAATTAATAAAATATATATATTTAAAAAAAGCAAACCACATTCTTTAAACATATCTCAATCCCAAAACTTTCAGAGCTCGCAAGCCAAACATCCAGCAACTTCCCATTAATAAAAATTTTTTAGATTATTTATTTATTTATTTTAAATAAATCTTTAATGTTCAGATTATTACAAATGTGATCCTCTTCCCCCCCTCAATTGCTGCCCTCCATCAGGTTCCCACCCCACCCTCTGCCCTTTCCCCACTCCCCATTGTACTCATCCATAGGTGCACAGTTTTTGTTCAGTCTCTTCCCGCACCCCCCTCTCCTTCCATACCTCTGATTCTATTATATTCAACAGTTAATATTGTTCATCAGATTTATTTATTTATTATTATTATCTTTTTAATCAATCTTTATTGTTCATATTATTACAAAGGTTCCTCATTTCTTCCCCCCTCCACCAGGTTCCCACCCCACCCTCCGCCCCCTCCCCATCCCCCATTGTCCTTATCCATCGGTGCACAGTTTATGTTCAGTCTCTTCCTCCCTCCCTTTCCCCAATAGTAAATCCCTTTTCAGATAGTAAATCAGTTACTTAGCATTTTCTCATATCAATAATACCTCCACATGCCCAATGATACACTTCACACAAAAGACATTTCCAAATAGGTCAACCAACCTCATCCAGGCCCCACCCAAGGCACTCACAGATCAACACCCCAGCCCTATACTAACTCAACACATCCAGATCTAAGCCTTCATCACTTGATTCAGCAGACCCTCAAGTTCCCACGAAAGTTTCCAGCCATGTCTGAGAGGCAGCCGTGGGGCAGGGGCAGGCGAGGAGCGAGCTGTTCCGGGCCTGGCTGTTCCGGGCCTGGCCTCTGTTGCTCTGGTTCGTTTCACAACCAGCTGCAGAAAGTTGATTTCAAAGGAGCCACCTTCAGCTATTCAAATGCAAATGAACACATTCTTTAAGCATGGCTGAAGGCAGGAACTTGCCTACCTGAAGCTGGGGGAAGGGCATACCACCCCTTCCTCCAATAATTTTTTCAGGTAGCAAATCAAATACTTAGCATTTCCCAAATCAATAATACTTTTACATTTTTAAAGCAATTCTCTAGACTTCATGCAAGGCATACTTGGATCAACACTTCAATAAACCTGTTATTTATTTTTTGTTTACCTGCCTCAGGGCAGGAATTTCAAAAGCTGCTTAAAATGCCTTGGGAAACCAGCTTTAATTTATCTCCCAGTTCATCTGCACCATCTTTAAAGCTCATTCTGTACACAGAAAAGAGTTGAAGCACAGCCCAAAACTATGCTCACTCGTTTTTTTTTTTTAAATAAATTTTTATTGTTCATATTATTACAAATGTTCCTTCCCCCCACACCATTGCTCTCCTCCACCAGTTTCCCACCACACCCTCTGCCCTTTCCCCACCCCCCCATTGTCCTCATCCATAGGTGCACAGTTTAAGTTCAGTCTCTTCCCACACCCCCCTCTCCCCTTTTCCCCAAGAATCGTCAGTTCATTCCCCTTTCATACCTCTGATTCTATTATATTCAACAGTTAATATTGTTCATCAGATTTTTAAAAAAATATTCCTTGGTTTTTAGATTCACTTGTTGATAGTTACGTATTTGTTGATCATAATTTTTATCTTTATTTACTTTCTATTCTGAAAGAACCCCCTTCAGCAATTCATATAATTCTGGTTTGGTGGTGATGAACTCCTTTGGCTTTTTTTTATTAGTGAAGCTCTTTATCTGACCTTCGATTCTGAGTGATAGCTTTGCTGGATAGATTATCTTTGGCTGTAGGTTCTTACTATTCATCACCTTGAATATTTCTTGCCATTCTCGTCTGGCCTGCATGGTTTCTGTTGAGAAATCAGCTGACAATCGTATAGGTGCTCCTTTATAGGTAACTACCTTCTTTGCTCTTGCTTCTTTTAATATTCTCTCTTTGTCTTTTGCTCTTGGAATTTTAATTATGATGTGTCTTGGTGTGGTCCTCTTTGGATTCCTTTTGTTTGGAGTTCTGTGCGCTTCCTGGACTTGTAAGCCTATTTCATATCCTCGATTGTCTTGCTAAATTTATCAGTAAATTCTAGAAGATTCTTGAGTAACCTTATAACCGTGGTTTTTAACTCTAGATCTAGTAGTTTGCTTTCCTTCATTTTTGTCATTTGTGACCTGTTTCTTTGTCTCCACATTTTGGGTGCTTGCCTGTGTTGACAGAGTGGTTTTATGTGCTATTTGTTCTATAGGGCCCAGTGGCTCAGCTTCCCCAATTACCTGATGTGGACATTCTTAGTGAACTCCTTTGTGGGCTCTGTGCACAGTGTTGTTGTAGTTAAGCATTGATTGTTGTTGGTATCATTGGGAGGAATTGACCTCTAGGCCAACTGGCTATGAGGATCCGCTGTGTCTATGATGAGAGAACCTATGTGCTGGAGACACCCTTATGGGACAGAACTTGCTTCAGTGGGGCTTTGGTGCTCACTGAGTCTGCCCCTGAGTGTATCCTTTATGGATCTGAGGAGTCGTAATCTGGATAGTCCTACTCTGATCCTGGGTACACTGGCTCTTGGAACTCCAAGAAGTGCAAATTTAGCATCTGCCTGAGGCCACCTAACAGCAGCTACAGAGAGATCTGAGGATTCCTCTTATTTGTTTGGGGTTTGGAGATGCCCAGATGAGGCCTAGCTGTGAAGCATTGCAAGCTTTGGGCCTTTTTTTTTTGATGTTCTGGTCTCTGACCCAGCTGCAGTTAGGTAATTTTATTTATTTATTTATTTATTTATTTATTTATTTATTTATTTTTTTATATTTTATTGATCTTATACAGAGAGGAAGGGAGAGAGATAGAGAGCTAGAAACATCGATGAGAGAGAATCATCGATCAGCTGCCTCTTGCACACCCCCTACTGGGGATATGCCCGCAACCAAGGTACATGCCCCTGACCGGAATCGAACTCGGGTCCCTTCAGTCCCCAAGCCGATGCTCTATCCATTGAGCCAAACCGGTCTCGGCATGCAGTTAGGTAATTTTAGATTGCAAATGGCCAGGCCATTCATATGCAAAAGCCTCTGCATGCAATTTGGGTGGTGTGGGGTCTCAGAGGATCAAAAGGGAGGAGCAAACAGCTATGGCTGATCCTCAGCCCTGCCCTAAGGGGCCCCTGGGTCTCAGTGTCCCTTAGTAATCGCTGCAAGCACCTCTGAGAGAAAGCCACCCTCGAGTTCTGCCGCATGCCAGGCAGTCCAGTTTCTCCCTGTATGAGTCTGGGTCTTCAGAGTCTAGCCTCAAACTGGTGTTCAGCACAGTCGGAAGCTTGTGTCTCCCTCCCAATTGAAAAAGACAATCGCATCCTCATTGCCAGCCCTCTCCACACGTGCACCTCCGTACCTCTGCACTGTACTTCTGCAGCTCCCGAGTCTCAGTGTGCTTTTCTCTTTCGTTCTAGCTGTAGAATTTCCACTCAACCAGCTTTCCTGTGGTTCTAGATGATGTCCGTTTTGTCTTTTAGCTGTAGTTTTGAAGTGGTTGTGCGAGGCAGCAAGTTCAGATGTTTATCTATGTTGCCATCTTGGTTTCTCATCCACATTCTTCTCTTAAGCCCATGGAAATCTTGCCTGCTATTCTGGCTTTCCTTCAAGTTCCTGCCATCCTGATATACATTTACCACATGGAACTAGAACTGTCTCTTGTACTATAAGGAACTCCTTGAGATCTGGCTAATTCTGTGCCCAGAAGTTAGAAGAAATGAAGGGCAGGGACTATTTGTTTTATGAATAAGTGGTTTGTTGACTGAGTAATGGGTTCTTCCATACCACCTGAGCCTGCTTCTCTCACTCCCATCTCTAGCATATTCTTTGAGGGTATATACTCACGTACATATCCTAGTGTTACAAACAAGACAGCAGGTTCAAATGGAGTCACTTATGCTAAGACCCATGTCACCAAATCAAGACTTATAGTTTTGGCTTGCCTTGAAGTGAACTCTTATCCTAGTGAATCAGACATTAGCTTGGTAATCTGCCTGATAGACCCCTAAGGAGAGTGACTTTGCCATAACCAACCTGCTTTTCTGCTTGGTGTAGTTTCTTGTTTCTACTCCTTTCTGCCTATATGTCTTTCATTTTTCTATAGCTCCTTGAAGCTCCTTTCTGTCTGCTATATTGGATGCTGTCAAAATCATGAATCATTGAGTAAAGTCAATAGATCTTTAAAATTTATTCAGTTAAATTTTGTTTTTTAATAATAGCTTGGAGTATAATTCTTGCTTTCCCAAATCTTTGTTGTTGCTTCCAAGTTTATTATAATCTTTGTCTTCCTGTAATTGGGGAAAGAAAGACTATACTCTTGACAGCTGGGGAGTTGTAGAGGCCTAATATCTATAGTAATAAAAGCATAATATACTAATTAGACCAGACGTCCTTCCGGACATCCACCTGGAGGAAAGCGGCTGTGAGGGAAGCCCGGGTCCCGGGTGCCAGAGGGAAGCTGGTGCCGGCAGCCGGGGGAAGGAAGGCCCACTCATGCATGAATTTCATGCATCGGCCCTCTAGTTTATTAATAAAAATCAGTGGTTTCCAAGCCTAATACGAACTAATGAAAAAATGGAAAGATTCCCTAAGTGAAGTGTAATGTTAAACAATGTACAGGAAATTGGATATTGTGTTAACAAATAAAAATGCAAATAAAAAATAATAATAAATAACAACATACAATGTCAGTACTTGCTATTTTGTTAAAAAAAAAAATCCAATAACAAAAAAATCAACATCCTTTCCCCCTTAGTGATTACAAAAGCAAAACATATTTGAAGTAAACAGACATCCTTAATACTACCATTTTATCTTAGCTATTTCTAAGAAATAAATATTTACAGTTGCTTATATTCATGCCTTACTAAAATTAGATTATAAGCATTTGTGATGTCATCATAAACATTTTGTAGTATATACTCGGTATTGTTTGCATGGTATTCTATTGTATGAAGTGTTGTTAACCATTTTCTGGTGTTGGCCATTTAAGTTGCTTCCATTTTTTTTGATCATCAATACTACCTCAGTGACAGGTTTGTCTACAAATCTTTTTCACATTTCTCAGACTATAGATTTAAAAAAAAAATTATTTTATTGATTTTTTTACAAACAGGAAGGGAGAGGGATAGTTAGAAACATTGATGAGAGTCATCCATCAACTGCCTCCTGCACGCCCCCTATTGGGGATGTGCCTGCAACCAAGGTACATGCACTTGACAGGAATCAAACCCCGGACCCTTCAGTCTGTAGGCCAATGCTCTATCCACTGAGCCAAATCTATTTCGGCAGACTATAGATTTTTAGAAGGATTAAAGGCAAACGTAATTTTAAAGGTTCTTTTAAATATTTTTTTTCAAGTACAAATACATCCAACATTATTTTATATTAGTTTCTGGTGTACAATATAGTGGTTAGATATATTCTTGTTTCATATTTCCAACTTAACTTTCCAAAACTTAGAAGACAGTTTGCTTGGTTTGAGGTTGTATTCTGAACTTCATATATAAATGGAATAACCCACTGTCCTCTTTTGTGCCTGATTAAATAATATCTGTGATAATCATTCAGGTTGTTGTATTTATCAGTAATTATTTTCTTTCTTTTTAAAAAATTCTTTACAGGTTTGAATGTTTATTTTAAAAAATATATTTTATTGATTTTTCACAGGGAGGAAGAGAGAGGGATAGAGAGTTAGAAACATCGATGGGAGAGGGTCATCGACCAGCTGCCTCTTGCATACCCCCCACTGGGTATATGCTCGAAACCAAGGTACATGCCCTGGACCGGAATCAAACCCGGGACCCTTCAGTCCCCAAGTCTACGCTCTATCCACTGAGCCAAGTCGGTTTCGGCGAACCTGGGACCTTTTAGTCCGCAGGCCTGGCCAGGGCTTTGTTTTTATTTATTTATTTATTTTTGTTAATCTTTACCTGAGAATATTTTTCCATTGATATTTTATTTTTTATTTTTTAAATATATTTTATTGATTTTTCACAGGGAGGAAGAGAGAGGGATAGAGAGTTAGAAACATCGATAAGAGAGAGTCATCGACCAGCTGCCTCTTGCACACCCCCTACTGGGGATGTGCTCGCAACCAAGGTACATGCCCTTGACCGGAATCGAACCCGGGACCTTTCAGTCCGCAGGCCGACGCTCTATCCACTGAGCCAAACCGGTGCCGGCTCCATTGATATTTTAGAAAAAGTGGGAGAGAAAAGAGAAACATCAGAGAGAAGCACATGCACTGGTGGCCTCCCGCAGCGCCCTGGCGAAGGAGCCTGCAACCGAGGTGCATACAACCGGCCGGAATCGAACCTGGGACCCTTCAGCCTGGGGGCTGACGCTCTAGCCACCGCGCCACTGCGGCCAGGCCGGCCGGCAGTTTCCTGTTGCCGAAGGTCAGTGAGAGCCGCAGCGATGCGCGGCCGGGCCGCGGCGGCCGGCCTGCCACAGGCGCAGCTTTCTCAAGCCCCGCGGAGTGCTCTGGGGCTCCGAGGCTGCTCCCCGGGCGAGCGCGGCCCCGCGGCGCCGCCCGCCCGCCAGGAGGCCCAGCCCCGCCGGACAAAGGGGGCGCGGAGGCGGCGGCGCCGGCCCGCCCCGCCTACGCACATGCGCAGTTGATCCGCACGGACCCCGCGGCCCGGGCGCGGTGACGCACGGCCGTACGCCGGTGCGTGGTGACGCCGGGCGTGCGCTCGGTGGCTAACGCGGGGAGATGGCGGCTGCTGCCGTGGAGGAGAGGGAATGAGAGGGGCGGAGGGAGCAGGCCGAGAGGAGAGACGTTCCCAACGGTGAACACGAACGTGCGCTCGCCCTCCGCTAGGAGCTGTGCTCCGCGCCGAGGTGAGTGCGGCCGGCACTCGCCGGGCGGACGGCGCTTGCCGCCATTTTCCAGCGCGGCCGTTGCGTGGGGCCTGGGGCCTGGGGCCTGGCCGTCAGCGGGAGAGCGGCGTCGGAGGGCTCGCGGAGGCAGGCCGGAGCTTCAGAGGCCACGGCTGGAGGTCGAGGGGCCGGGGAGGAGGGCGGCCGCCGGGCGCCGGGCGCCGGAGCGAGGCGCGGAGGGAGCCGCGGAGGGAAGCGCGTCGCCGCGGAGGGGCGGGCGCGGAGGGGTCGGGCCGGAGCTGAGCGCGTGCGGCTTCCAGGGCTGTTCGCGGGGCCACGGGAAGTCAATGCCTCGGTATTACTGGCTTGTAATTAGTATTTGTGACAAGAATAGGCAACCGGCAGAAAGCCTGCTCCTTCGAATAGTTACATCCCTGATTGTTTCCTGTAAGTAATGCTTCCTTGAAGAGCCCCGATGTTAAGTTGCCTCTGGTAGCTAATATTCAGACTCTTAGAAAGTATTCTTCTTTTTTAAAGAGAGAAATTCTGTTAGTCGTAACCCCTGTGGTTAGTAGCCCATCGGGGGAAGGGGAGTGGATAGGGAATTCCGTAACTGGATACGTGTAAGTCAAATTAGAAAAATACGGATTATTCATACCGAGCCTGTTAAGAGTATTTTGAAGTACTTACTGCACAGATGGCATTAAGGTAACTTCAGGAACTTGGGAAGACAGAATATGAACAGCAAGCCTGTGTTAAAAGGACTGCCTCTTGGGAGCGCTGAGCCGACTGTTAGGTACAGTACTACTGCACGTTGTATTTTTTGCCTGTTAACGTGCAGGGGTCGATCTATTTAATGCAAATAAAACTTGGACTTGAAAAGAAACATGTTACTGTCCTCTTGATAGCATTTCCCCTCTAATAATAATTATACTTAGCACCCAACTTTTATTACTGTACTTTCACACTTTTTAATTGATATCTTTTCCAAGAAGATAAAAATACTGCGTGGGCTTGAGTTTGTGGTGAGGCTTAAAGTTACATATTTAGCCAGTTTTCTTGTAAAAGCTTATCTTTCCATACTCTTGGGAAGGATATTGGTAGAAAGTTGGTCTTACATCGCAGTGCTTTAGGAAAAAAATAAATCCTTATTTATGAAGTTGATGGCTTAACTAGCATTGTTCGGTTGGTAAAAAATATTTAAAGGACAGATTTTGCAATCACAGTTTTAACTTAAGGCTTTGATTACACTTAAAAATTTTTATTGATTTCAGAGAGGAAGTGAGAGGGAGAGAGAGAGAAATATCAGTCATTGACCAGCTGCCTCCTGCATGCCCCCTACCGGGGCTTGAGCATGCAACCTGTGCCCAGACCAGAATCCAGCCGTGACCTCCTGGTTCATAGGTTGTTGATGCTCAACCACTGAGCCCTGGCTGGTCCTTTAATTATACTTCAATAACCACTTTATGTGCTTTTTTGAACTCTTTGCTAAGTATAAGTCCATATACTTTTCTTTTTCACATTACTTTGGGAAAAGCATGTAATCTGTTGCTGAAAATTGAACTGTTCCATATTTCAGAATAAGAAAGTAAGGTTTCAGTAAAGCTCTGTAACAGCAAATGCATTTGCAAAGATATTAGTGAAAGTTATTTACTTATTTATATAATTC
Organism: Pipistrellus nathusii; assembly: GCA_963693515.1. Lineage (NCBI taxonomy): Eukaryota > Metazoa > Chordata > Mammalia > Chiroptera > Vespertilionidae > Pipistrellus > Pipistrellus nathusii. The sequence continues at coordinate 83,461,220 of OY882865.1, read as the reverse complement.
CTGTGAAGTTGCTTTGGAAAAGATTAAGACTTACCAGTGTTTTCAGATAAAGCAGTATTGATTAGTTGGAGTCTGCATATTAGAAAACTTCATTATGAAAATGCTTATTAGATATCAAAAAGATTACCAGTTGTTTACGTATTTTAGATTGGTTAAGATTCTAAATTGGTCCAGCAGGCATGGCTCACTGGTTGAGCATCCTTTGAAACAGGAGATCACAGTTCGATTCTCGGTGGGGCTGGGTTGTGAGCTCAGTCCCTAGTGTGGAGTATGGAAAGACAGTTGATCTTTCCATACTCCATTTTCTCTAATCATTGGTGGTTTTATCTTTCTCTCCCTCCCTCTCTGAAATGAATTTAAAAATGTATTTTAATCCTCACCCCAGAATATTTCCCTTTTGATTTTAGAGAGAGGGGAAGACGGAAACATCCATTTGAGAGAAACATATTGGTTGGTTGCCTCCTACATGTACCCTGACCAGGGTCTGGGCTGGGGAGGAGCCTGCATTTGAGGTATGTGCCTGAATTGAACCCAGGACCCTTTGGCTCACATGCCAATGATCTATCCACAGAGCCAAACCTGCTAGGGCAAAATATATTTAAAAAAGAAAAAAGAAAAAAGATTTTAAATTGACTTAATTTTCTGCCAAACATTTCTCTTGGATTTAAAAATATATATATATTTTTATTGATTTCAGAGAGGAAGGGAGAGGGAGAAAGAGAAAGAAACATCAATGATGAGAGACAATCACTGATCGGCTACCTCCGTCAGGCCCCTCCTGGGAACTGAGCCCACAACCCAAGCATGTGCCGTTGACTGGAATTGAACCCAGACCCTTCAATCCATAGGCTGACACTCTATCCACTGAGCCTAACTGGCTGGGGCCATTACTCCTAGATTTTATTTGTGTTGAAACTTTTGCTTATAAGAGATGTTAATCCCCCCCCCCCCCCCCCAAATGGTGCAAGTTTTTCTGTTGCTGTAATGTATTGTGTGACAAGTTAGTCAGCTGATATAGTTCTTACTATTTAAAAGTCTTTTGTCTTTTGTCTTTGGCAGATCTACTGGTTCAAAATTTTGTTAGTTGAACACAGTTTCTCTTTGGTAACATTTCTCTCCCCAGTGCAAAGCATTTACACTAGTCCTAGACACAGAAGATTTTAAATACCGGTATATTGGAAAATCTTACTTACATTACTCTCATCTTTTCTCACCCTTAAACATTTTGGTATTTTCTGGTAGAGTGACTAATTTCATAATGTTTTTATTGTACCTTATATTAATAATTTGAGTGCCTATAAATACTCAGGGCTGAGTAGTATTGGAAAGGGCATGGGTTTCAACAGGAGACACAGGTAGGATTGAATGCCAGTTTCACCACTAACTAGCTTTCTTCTACTAGATCAGTTAATTAAACTTCACTTTCCTTTAAAAAAATATATATATATATTTTATTGATTTTTTTTTATAGAGAGGAAAGGAGAGAGATAGAGAGCCAGAAACATCGATGAGAGAAAAACATCGATCAGCTGCCTCCTGCACCCCTCACTGGGGATGTGCCCACAACCAAGGAACATGCCCCTGACCAGAATTGAACCCGGGACCTTTCAGTCTATAGGCTGATACTCTATCCACTGAACCAAACCTGTTTTGGTGTCAGTTTCCTTTTATATGAAAATGTTAATTATAATATCTCAAAAGTGAAGGGAAGCTGAAACCGGTTTGGCTCAGTGGTAGAGCGTTGGTCTGCAGACTGAAAGGTCCCGGGTTCAATTCTGGTCAAGGGCATGTACATTGGTTGCAGGCACATCCCCGGTAGGGGGTGTGCAAGAGGCAGCTGGTTGATGTTTCTCTTTCATCGACGTTTCTAGCTCTGTCTCTCTCCCTTCCTCTCTGTAAAAAATCAATAAAATATATATTTTAAAAAAAGTGAAGGGAAGTGTCTAACATAGTGAGCATTCAGTGAATTTTGGTATTTTTCTGTTAGTGATTTGAACTAGTGACATTTTCAGTTTAATCCTATATCATAAAAGCCTAATATGCAAGTTGTTTGGGAGTTCGACTGCTCACTATGACCTACGACGACCACCACTGCCGGTCTCAATGGGCCCTAAGGAGAGCGGGACTGCAGCGGGATGGTGGAGCAGGCGAGGGGGCCGTGTCAGGGTGGGGTGCCAGTTGGGGCTGCAGGGCTGGGAGGCTAGGGGCTTGAGCTGGGGCTGTGAGCCTGGGGGTATGAGCTAAGGCCCTATCCACAAAGGCCCCCCCCCAAGGAACCCTACCCATGCATGAATTTATGCACGAAGCCTCTAGTTGTGATAGAATTGACATAACATTATATTAGTTTTTGGTGTATAACATGATGGTGTTTTATTTTTTGTTTTTTGCTTTTTCATATACACTTAAAATATTTTATTGATTTTTTTTTTTTTTTTTTTTTTTAAACAGAGAGGAAGGGAGAAGGATAGAGTTAGAAACATCATTGAGAGAGAAACATCGATCAGCTGTCTCCTGCACACCCCCTACTGGGGATGTGCCTGCAACCAAGGTACATGCCTGGAATTAAACCTGGGACCCTTCAATCTCCAGGCCGATGATCTATCCACTGAGCCAAACCAGCCAGTGCTAAAATTTTAATTTTTAAAAAAATTAATTTCATAGGAAGGGAGAAGAGGAGAGAAATAGGAACATATGATGAGAGAATAATTGATTAGCCGCCTCCTACACACTTCAGACTAGGGATTGAGCCCAAAACCTAGGCCTGTGCTCTGACTAGGAATCTGTTGGAGTAAGTTCCTCCTTGACCCTGCTCGTTGCGACAATTGTTGGAGTAAGTTTTTCCTTGATCCTTGCAGCAGCAGCTGTGGGAGTACTTACTCCATCCTGCCAGACTATGCCAACTGGGGTACACAGGTCCTCTGCTGCCGGGAACTGGACCTTCATGAATGTTGGACCTTAGAAGAGATATGAGAAGGCGTTTCTCATATTGCAATCCAAGTGGCCATTGCTACTTGGAGCTGTCTTGGTAACACAATAGCAAGCATAAGAGCTGCCCACAACCAGCGCACATGCCCCAGACTGGAATCGAATCTGGGACCCTTGAGTCTGCAGGCTGATGCTCCATTACTGGGCCAAACTGGTTAGGGCTTATGTGTCTTTAACTGGTTTTGAAGTGTGATGATGTGTCATCATGAAGCTGAATTACTTTGCTATGTCTTCTGGCCCATTCTGGTCATTTTATGATCAAAGCATGGTTCAAATTGATTATTTGTTGTCAGTAGTGATCAGTATTAACAGTTTCACCTGGCTTTAGAAGCTCCTAATACACCTTACTGATCTCACCAAACGCAGAGCATTGTCTTCTTTCCAAAGCAATTTGGCCTTGCAGTCGATGTTGATGGTTGACCTGGATCAACCCATGATTTTGTGCATTTGGGATTCTCAAAATAAATCCACTTTTCATTGCCAGTCACAACTCGATGCTAAAAAGACTTTCTTTTGTGCTTTTAAAACTACATTTTACTGATGACTTTGGTTTTCCATTTGTCTTTCGTTCAGTTGATGTGGCACCCCTTTTCCTTCCTTTAAAATCTTTCCCATTGCTTGTAAATGATCGGAAATTGTTTGCTGAGCAAGGCTTGATCTTTCTGTAAGTTCTTTTTGAGTTTGATACACATCTTCATCCAATAATGCTTGTAATTGTTGTCTTCAAACTTTTTCATTTGACCTGTACATTCTTTAAAGAGTCTTGTACATCAAAATCATCACTTTTAAAGTGTTTAAACCAGTGTTCACAAGTATCTTGAGATGGAGCATGTTCACCATGAGCTTCCTGAAGTATATAACTTTCAGCAGCACTTTCCTTCAAAATAAACTAATGAATTAAAACTTCCTGCAAATGCTTTTTTTTTTTTGGCATGAAATTCGACATTTTTAAGCATAAAAATATGTTAACACCGGGAGGATCCAAGATGGGTGCTCGGGTAGACATCTAGCCGCGGCAGCACACAACAATTTCAATGGAATACAACTAAAATGTAGAGTGGACATTGCCCAGAGCTACAGGTAGTCGACTGACTGAAATTTCTACAAGAAGGAAAGAGAAAACCAGAAAGAAAATCAGAGGAGCTGAAAAAAAGCCTAAGGTATGGAGACATGCTGCGCACCCACCCACACGCGTGCACGGAGAGGTCGCAGCCGGAGAGGAGGAGAGGGCGGGGAGCCGCCTTTCCTTCCCTAGCAGGAAGGAAATAAAACCCCCAGCCTGGGCTGAACCCCCGAACCGGCAGCGCTGAGCCCCCCCGAACCAGCAGCGCTGAGCCCCAGTTATGGGCCAGACCCTAGGGACCCAGGCTCCGGCGGGAGGAGACAGGACCGTGAGGCGGAAAAACGGCGAAAAGCAGGACCCCGGGAGTCGCGCGCAATGCAAGCGCAGAGGACTGAATGTTGACTCTGATGCTGGGTTGCCCTAGCCGGAAGAAACAAGGCCTCCGGCGGCGCTGAGCCTCAGTCCGGACTGCTCCGAACCCCAGTTCTGGGCTAATCCCTGGGGACCCAGGCTCAGGCAGAGGGAGACAGGGCTGTGAGGTGGAGTCTGGGGAGAGCGGCGAAAGGCCGGGCCCCCGGGACTCGCGCAAACTGCGCGCAGAGGACAGTCTGTGGGACTCGCGCAAACTGCGCGCAGAGGACAGTCTGTTGACTCTGATGCTGGACTTCTCTAGCGGGAAGGAGAAAAAAAAAAAAGCTCTAGGCTGGGGGAACGCGGAGGGGAGCGGAAGCCCCTGCCGGACTCCAGCCAACCGGGCACCAGCAAGGAGGCGGTCCACGGGGCCCCTAGGGGCGTGGGTGCCCCTGAGCCTTTGACCACTGAGCTCGGGAAATGGAGTCAAGGCCGGGGGCTGCTTCCTGGGCGGCGCCGTCCCCGGCAACAGGCTGAAGCAGCGCAGGAGCCCACGGAGAACAAAGGGGTGCCACAGGCCAACCTGCTGAGCTCCCAGGACAAGGAGGAAGAAACCAAAGAAGTTTTCAATGTGAAGAAATCGAGAGCAAAAAATAGTAAAATTACTTAAGAAAGAATACAAAGAAGATCTTGAAAAATCAAAGACTAAGTCAGAACTCAACTCACCAGCCAACATTGCAACATAAATGCGTTTTAAAAAGAAAAAAAAAAGGACAGAATGTTGGAACAGCGACGGCCAGGCCTAGAGTGGCCAGGCACAAGGCAGTGGCAGCCAGACCTGGAGCAGCAACGGCCAGGCCCCAGAACAACAGCAGCCAGAACCAGAGCATCAACAGCCAGCACTGGAGTAGCCAGACCTGGGGCAGTGGCAGCCAGGCATGAGGCGGAGGCGGCCAAGCCCAGGGTGGCCAGTCCAGGAACACCCAGACCCGGAGTGGCCGGGCCCGGAGAAGCCGGGCCCAGAGCAGCCGGGGTGGGAGCAGCCAGACCCAGAACAGCAGTAGCCAAGCCCAGAGCATCCAGGTCGGGAGTGGCCAGGCTCGGAGCGGCCGGGCCTGGGGCAGCCGGGCCCAGAGCAGCCGGGTCGGGTGCGGCCAGGCCCCGAGCAGCGGCTGCCAGGCTGGGAGCGGCCAGGCCCGGGGGAGCAGGCGGGGCTGGTGCGGCCAGGCCTGGAGCAGCGGCTGCCAGGCTGGGAGCGGCCAGGCCCAGGGGAGCAGGTGGGTCGGGTGCGGCCAGACCCGGAGCAGCGGCTGCCAGGCTGGGAGCGGCCAGGCCCGGAGCAGCAGCAGCCAAGTCCAGAGCAACTAGGTCGGGAGCGGCAGTGACCAGACCCGGAGCAGCTGGTTGTGGAATGAACCAGAGCAACAGAGGCCAGGCCCTGAGCAGCCAGGCCCAGAACAGCTCGCTCCTTGCCTGCCCCTGCCCCACAGCTGCTTCTCAGACATGGCTGGAAACTTTCATGGGAACTTGAGGGTCTGCTGAATCAAGTGATGAAGGCTTAGATCTGGATGTGTTGAGTTAGTTTAGGACTGGGGTGTTGATCTGTGAGTGCCTTGGGTGGGGCCTGGATGAGGCTAGTGGACCTATTGGGAAATGTCTTTTGTGTGAAGTGTATCATTGGGCATGTGGAGGTATTATTGATATGAGAAAATGCTAAGTAACTGATTTACTATCTGAAAAGGGATTTACTATTGGGGAAATTGAGGGAAGAAGAGACTGAACATAAACTGCACCTATGGATGAGGACAATGGGGGATGGGGAGGGGGCAGAGGGTGGGGTGGGAACTGGGTGGAGGGGGGAAGAAATGAGGAACCTTTGTAATAATATGAACAATAAAGATTGATTTAAAAAAAAAATATGTTAACACCCTCAGAAAATTTGACATGAAGTTTTGAAGCTTGGTGTCAATACAACAAACTAGCACACATAACAAATCACACACACACACACACACACACACACACACACATATATATCAACATATGTGTAACTCTATCTATTGAAAAAAATCATTATTAATCAGTATATCTGGTGTACAAAACAGCTGAGCACCTAGGAGCCATAGGAGTCATCCTTACATGAAAGCAGCCTTGCCTTACCTGGTTAGTAGCACATCTTTATACCAACTTAGGCAAAAGAGTGACATCAATCTTGGGGATATAGAAGGGCACACTTCTTGCATTGCATACAGTACAGTCGCTGTGTCCTTGCTCAGATTGGCTTTGAACATCCTGATTACGGTTCCCTCACTCAAATTGGCCTTGAACATCTGGTATACTCTGGACAGGTTCCCTACAGAATCAAATTGTGACTTTTTGGTTCATGGGTTGATGCTCAACCACTGAACTGCTGGGCTGTTTTAGGTTTTAAACAATGCTATCTTAATATTTTATGATATGGAAGCTTGAAAGAGAATGAAATTTAATCATTGATTAAACCTTCCAAAACAGAAAGCATCAGACCCAGATGGGTTCATTGGTGAATGCTACGAAACAGTTTAGAAAGAGGTTATACCAATTCTCTTGTCTCTTCCAGAAAGCAGAAGAAATACTTTCCAATTTATTCTTGAGGCAGCATTAGCTAATACCAAAACCATACAGAGACATTATAGGAGGAAAACTATAGATCAATGTCTCTGGAACTCAGATCTTCAATAAAATATTAGCAAATCTAATGAAACTGAAAAAAAGTTATGCACATGACCAAGTGGGATTTGTTTCAGGTGTGCAAAGCTTAAATTGGTGAAATCCATCATATTAACAGGCTGAAGAAGAAAAATCATGATTATATCAATGAATACAAAAGAACATTTGGCCGAAACCGGTTTGGCTCAATGGATGGAGCGTCGGCTTGGGGACTGAAGGACCCTGGTTCGATTCCTGTCAGGGGCATGTACCTTGGTTGCGGTCATGTCCCCAGTAGAGGGTGTGCAAGAGGCAGCTGATCGGTCTCTCTCTCTCATCGATGTTTCTGACTATCTCTCTCCCTTCCTCTCTGTACAAAAATCAATAAGATGTATTTAAAAAAAAGAAAAAAAAAGAAAGAGCATAAAAGGTATACCCATTGGGAAGGAAGAACTAACATTGTCTTTGTTTACAGAAATGTATGTAGAAAATATAAAGAATCAATAGTCTTTGTAGAAAATCTAAAGAATATAAAAATCTCTAATGAGAGATTATAGCAAGGCTTCAGGATGCAAGATAAATATACAAAAGCCAGTTGGGTTTTTTATATGTATAACCACAATGAACAGTTGGAATTTGGAACTAAAAACAGTGCCATCTAGGCTTGGCCAGTGTGGATCAGTGGTTTTGTATTGACCCTATGAACCAGGAGGTCATGGTTTGATTCCTCTTGGGGCACATGCTCAATCCCCAGTGTGGGTCATGTGGGAGGCGATGATTTTCTCTCATCATTGATGTTTCTATCTCTCCCTCTTCCTATTTTTTTAAAAATATATATTTTATTGATTTTGTACGGGAGAAAGGGAGAGAGTTAGAAACATCGATGAGAGAGAGTCATCGAACAGCTGCCTCTTGCACACCCCCCACTGGGGATGTGCCCGCAACCAAGGTACATGCCTTTGACCGGAATCGAACCCGGGACCCTTCAGTCCCCAAGCCGCTCCTCTATCCATTGAGCCAAACCAGTTTTGGCTCTCCTATTTCTGAAATCAATAAAAATATATTAAAAAATAAAAGTAAAAAAACAGTGCCTTCTACATTCACAACAGCATTGATACTTTAATCCCCTCAAAATGTACAAGATGTACATGAGGAAAACTATAAAACTTTGATGAAAAATCAAAGATCTAAGTAAATGGGACAGTCCTTATTGAAAATGGATATAAAGATTCATGATATTGAGTTCTTTTCAACTTTTATCTGTAGATTTAACATGATCCCAGGTTATTATGTATGTATTGATAAATAAAATTGCTAATACATCTTGTCTCTACATATGTAAATACATATACACATGCATGTTTTTAGCTATTTGAGAGTAGTTGCAAACCTCATGATACATAATGCTTCAGCATACAATATTAGTATGCAGCATCACATCAAAGAAAATTAGCTATAAGTCCTTAATATTATGTAATAATTGATTCATATTCAAAGGTTCAATGTTTTATTCTGGTTATCTCTTTGGGTCTTAACTTGAGCTGTCTTCATGATTTTTAAAAAAAATTTTATTTCTCATACATATGCTTTTTTTTTTTTTTTTTAAGACTTGCTCACATACCTCACTTGCAAATAAAGCCTGTATTTTCTGCAAACCTGTTGTAGAGCTAATTGAAACCATCATTTCCCTTGTCTAGGAGTCTTGAGGCATGTCTCTGATGGTGGTTCTGGAGAATGGACTGCATCTCTTTGTGCATCTAAGGGCTGTCTTTCCACCTCAAAGTGTTATTTTGTACTAGAAGCCGGTGCATAAAATTCGTGCACTGGGGGGTTGGGGAGGTGGGAGCGGGGAAGGTCCCTCAGCCTGGCCTGCAACCTCTTGCAGTCCAGGAGCCCTCAGGGGATGTCTGACTGATGGCTTAGGCTCGCTCCCCAGGGACATCCATTAATGCCTCCGCCACTGCTGCCGCTGTGCTCACCAGCTGTGAGCTTGGCTTCTGGCTGAGTGGTGCTCCCCTTGTGGGAGTGCACTGACCACCAGGGGGCAGCTTCTTCATTGAATGTTCTGCTGTTTGGCTGATTTCCATATTAGCCTTTTATTATATAGGAGGATTTAAGGTAGACTATCTTAAACATAACTTTTCAATATGGTGAAACTTATATTTCATTTTTTGTGATACAGATACAAAAATTATAGTTCTGAGTTAATACTTTTTTTTCTGTATGGTTATTTATTCCTTTGAAATTAATATGTATCTTGGAGGAGATACATTGAAACTATGTAAATATACTATACTCAAACTTAAAAAAATCTTTATTGTTTAAAGTATTACACATATTCTCTTTTTTCTCCCATTAACCCCTTATTGCCTGCCCCCACCCCCATCCCAACCCCAACCTTCACCACCCTATTGTCTGTGTCCATGAGTTGTTCATATATGCATATGAGTTCTTCGGTTAATCACTTCTCACCCTCCACCCTCCCATGCCTTCCCTCTGAGATTCCGCACTATGTTCCATGCTTCCGTGTCTCTGGGTCTAGTTTGTTCCTCGGTTTATTTTGTTCATTAGATTCCATCTATGAGTAAGATTATGCTATACTTGTCTTTCTCTTGGATGACTTATTTCAATCAGCATGATGCTCTTTAGGGTCACTCCATGCTGTCTCAAAGGGTAAGAGATTCTTCTGTTTTACTGCTGCATAGTATTCCCTGGTGTAAATGTACCACAGCTTCTTTATCCACTCATCTGCTGATGGGCACTTGGGCTGTTTCCAGATCTTAGGTATTGTAAATTGTACTGCTATGAACATAGGGGTGCATATATCCTTTCTGATTGTGTTTCATGTCTCTCAGGATATATTCATAGGAGTGGTATCACTGGGTCAAATGGCAGTTTCATATTTAATTTTTTGAGGAAACTCCATACTGTTTTCCATAGTGGCTGCACCAGTCTGCATTCCCACCAGCAGTGCATGAAGGTTCCTTTTACTCCACATCTTTGTCAACTCTTGTCATGTGTTGATTTGTTGATGGTAGCCATTCTGACAGGTGTGAGGTGATACCTCATTGTCGTTTTAATTTGCATTTCTGATGATCATTGACTTTGAGCATTTTTCATGTCTCTTGGCCATCTATATGTCCACTTTGGAGAAGTGTCTGTTTATTTTCTTTGCCCATTTTAATTGGATTAAGTGGATTGTCTGTCTTCCTTTTAAGTTCTATGTATTCCTTATATATTTTGGATATTAACCCTTTTTCAGATGTATCCTTGCCAAATATGTTCTCCTGTACAGTGGGTTCCATTTTCGTTTTGATGATGGTTTCTTTGGCTGTGTAGAAGTTTTTTACTTTACTTTTGTTATTTTTTTTAAACTATATTTTTATTGATTTCAGAGAGGAAGGGAGAGGGAAAGAGAAACATCAATGATGAGAGGGAATCATTGATCGACTGCCTCCTGAATGACTCCTATTGGGGACAGAGCCCACAACCCAGGTGCATGCTCCTGGTTTATAGGTTGACGTTGAACCACTGAGCCATGCTGGCTGGGCCCAAGCTTTTTATTTTGATATAGGGTTTTTTGTTTTAAAAAAAATCTCATTAAAAAAAAAAAAATATATATATATATATATATATATATACACACATATATTTTATTGATTTGTTTTACAGAGAGGAAGAGAGAGGGATAGAGAGTTAGAGGGATAGTGAGAATCATCAATCAACTGCCTCTTGCATACCCCTCCTGGGGATGTGCCCGCAATCAAGGTACATGCCCTTGACCGGAATTGAACCTGGGACCTTTCAGTCCGCAGGTTGACTCTATCCACTGAGCCAAACCAGGTTTTGGCATAAAATTCCTTTTTTTTTTTTTTTTTTTTTTTTTTTAATGGGATTGTTTATTACAGGAGTTTCTTTAGCATTTTTTGCAGTTCTGGTTTGCTGGTGACAAACTCCTTTAGCCTTTTTTTTGTCTGGATGCTCTGTATTTCACTTTCTATTTTGAATTATAACCTTGCCTTATATAGTAAACTTGGTTTCTGATCCTTTCTTTTCGTCACCTTAAATACATCATTCCATTTCCCTTGTAGCCTGTAGAGTTTCTGATGAAAAATCAGCTGATAGCCTTATGGGAGCTCCTTTGTAGGTAACAGGTTGCTTTTCTCTTGCTGCCTTTAATATTCTTGGTCTATAATTTTTGGCATTTTAATTATGATGTGTCTGGGTATGAGCCTATTTGGGTTCTTCTTGCTTGGGACTCTGTGCCTCTTGAACTTGTGTGATTTTTTTTCTTTCATTAGGTTAGGGAGGTTCTCAGCCATTATTCAAACAGGTTCTGATTCCTTACTTTCTTCTCCTCCTGGCACTCCTGTAATGAGAGTATTGTTAGGTTTCATGCTGTCCCACAGTTCCCTTAAGCCAGTGGTTGGCAAACCACAGCTCACGAGCCACATACAGCTCTTTGGCCCCTTGAGTGTGGCTCAGTGTTAGAACCACTCGACTTGCCCAGGCCGAAAACCAACCTCTGTGCACGGGCCACAAAGTTTCCGTCGCACTGCATGTGCGTGCCGTACGTGATATTTTGTGGAAGAGTCACACTTAAGGGGTCAAAGAGCCGCATGTGGCTCGAGAGCCATGGTTTGCCGACCGCTGCCTTAAGTTGTCCTGTTTTTTTGTTTGTTTTTTTTTTCTCTTTCATCATTTTTAAAAAAATTTCTCTATTGATTAAGGTATCACATATTTGTCCTCAACCCCATTCCAATCCCCCACCCCTGTTTTTTCTTTTTGATTTTCTGATTGTGTGACTTTTCCCTACCCTGTATTCTAATTCGCTGATCTTTACCTTGGCTTCTCCTAATCTGCTGTGTATTCCAGTGTGTTCTTTATCATTGCTGTGCCATTCTTCATAGTTACTGTATCCTCATTCTGTTGAGCATCTTTGCCATCATTATTTTGAATTCTATGTCTGATAAACTTCATACCTCTTGTTCTTTTATTTGGGCTTTTTTTTTTTTCTTGTCTCCCCATTTTTGCTGCGTCTTTGGGTTTGTGTTGGCGTATTAGGTAGATCTGCTATGAGCCCCAATCTATAGTGAAGGTCAGTGTCAGATGCTATTTGTGACTGGTCTTAAGTACCCTGTTTGGGGCTCTCAGTAATCCATAGCTTGTGACTCCCTCTGCTGGGGCTGGGTGCCTTTGAAAGGACCAAGATATGCCCCAGGGTCTGCTTTTCCTAGCCCTGTGTCCTGGATTAGATCAGGCAAAAACTACAAGCCTCCAGAGATCAGCCTCTGCCTTCAGTCCCTTTGATACTTAGTTTTGATTAGTCGCAGGCTATCAGCCACAAGGTGGCGGGAGAGGTCTTCCAACAGGGTGGTCTCCCAACCCCCAGACAAAAACTGCCTAGATAGCAGAGGTTCACTGGAGGGAATGCATGAGGGAATGACCCAGCACAGGAAACCGGGTGGCTGCCCTCCGATCTCCAACCTCAGAGCCCCCAACCCTGGCTTCTGCTCACAGCTCCAGTCCACTCTTCTCTCTCACTGCTGGAGACCAAAGTGAGTGGCTGCACACGAAATTTTATGCATTGGCCCTTAAAGAGGTGCCTGCATTTTCAGATCTCTGGCAGACAGCAATCCTGCTGCTTTTCATAGCCAGGTGTTAAGTGGACTTCTTTCTCAGTTCTGGTGCTCTGGGCTGGGGAGCCCAGTGTGGGGTTTAGACCCCAGAGCTCTCGGTGGAAACCCTCCGCCACCAGTTGAGATATCCCTCCAAAACTTCAGCTGCTGCCAAAACCAGTTTGGCTCAGTGGTAGAGCATCAGTCTGCGGACTGAAAGGTACGGGTTCGATTCCGTTTAAGGGCATGTACCTTGGTTGTGAGCACATCCCCTGTAGGGGGCGTGCAAGAGGCAGCTGATCGATGTCTCTCTCTCTTTTTTTTTTTTTTTAATATATTTTATTGCTTTTGTTCAGAGAGGAAGGGATAGAGATAGAGAGCTAGAAACATCGATGAGAGAGAGTCATCGAACAGCTGCCTCTTGCACACCCCCCACTGGGGATATGCCCGCAACCAAGGTACATGCCCTTGACCGGAATCGAACTGGGGTCCCTTCAGTCCCCAAGCCGATGCTCTATCCACTGAGCCAAACCGGTTTCGGCTCGATGTCTCTCTTGCATTGATGTTTCTAACTCTCTTTCTCTCTTCCTCTCTGTAAAAAATCAATAAAATATATTAAAAAACAAAACAAAACAAAAACAACACTTCAGCTGCTGTCAGTGAGAGCCCAGCCAGCCTCTTCACACTTCCATACTTATTATCAGTCTCTATGGGGTCTCCACTTTCCATCCTTAGTTATCAGGATTCTCTCCAGCTAGTCTTCAGTTGATTTTTTAGTGGCTTTTCTGTATTTTATTTTTAAAGTATATTTTATTTATTTTTCACAGAGAGGAAAGGAGAAAGCTAGAAACATTGATGAAAGAGAAACATCGATCAGCTGCCCCCTGCACACCCCCTACTGGTGATGTGCTTGCAACCAAGGTACATGCCCTTGACCGGAATCGAACCTGGGACCCTTCAGTCCTCAGGACAACGCTCTATCCACTGAGCCTAACTGGTTTTGGCGTTTTCTGTATTTTAAAATATATATATTTTATTTTTTTACAGAGAGAAACAGAGAGGGATAGAGAGTTAGAAACATTGATGAGAGATCGATCAGCTGCCTCTTGCACACCCCTTACTGGGGATGTGCTCGCAACCAAGTTACATGCCCTTGACCAGAATCGAACCTGGGACCTTTCAGTCTACAGGCTGACACTCTATCCACTGAGCCAAACCGGTTTTGACCGTTTTCTGTATTTTAATTGTATTTCCAGTTTGGTCCTGAGAGAGTGTCGGTGTAGCTTCCATTTACTCTGCCGCCATTTTGGAATCCCTCTTCTCAAATATTTTACTCATTAATTTTAGCATTCATTGTCTGCAGCAAGCGTTGCAGGGTGTTCCACTTGTGATTTTCTGTTAGTATATGTTTTAACATAAATCTATTACAATTTTCATATGTACCAGGCTGTATACCAATTATTAGGAATATACTAGTAGAGCTTCAAGACATTCAGTCCTTGCTTCCAAGGAATTTCTGTTTAGACAAAAAGAAAGATATGTAGTTTTTACCATTACAGTATATGCTTTCCTAGGATTATATATAGTATACTTTCAGAGTACAGAGACTGCTGAATATATGGAGTAAAATTAAGCATAAATTTACAAAATTATTTGAGAACATTGGTATAGGAATATACCAAAAGTTTTGAAAGTACATTCATGTGCTGCTTAATGTTGGAGGTAGGTCTGAGAAATGTGTTATTAGATGATTTCACTGTTTTGTGAAATCACAGATTGCACTTACCCAACCTTGATGGCGTAGCTAGTACACACCTAGGCCTATGTCTCCTAGGCTACAAACTTTCACACATGTTACTGCAAAAACAATACGAGGTTAAATTAAGCACAGATAAAATGGTGCATTCAAATGACACTGTATAAACAAGATATATGAGGCCGTCTCTGGAGTACCACAGCATGCTATTTTACAGCAAGCTTTTAAAAGATAAGTACATTCTAACAGTAAAAAGTATATTATAGGAAACCAGTAATGTTATCTATTACTAGCGGCCTGGTGCATGAAAATTCATGCACTGGAGGTGGGTGTCCCTCAGCTCAGCCTGTCCCCTCTCACAGTCCGGGAGCCCTGAGAGGTGGGAGGTGACCCGGTGATCAGTGAAAGGCATGGCCCATCACACCTCTGCTGCTGGCAGTGCTGGCAGTGCAAGCCTCGGCCATCCCTGGTTATCTGAGTCTCAGGCCGACCCAAGATAGCTGGGCAGCTGCCATCTGAGGCTTGCCTGCACCTTGGGCTGGCCCTGTGTGGCTGGGGGTTGGGGGGCTGAGGCAACTGGGGGACTCTGAAGGCAGGCATGCAGAGCAGCTGTGTGCCTGCCACCCTGGAGGGGCTAAGGGGACTGGCGCCACCATCTTGTGGTTGAGGGCACTGCCATCTTTCAGTCTGGGGCAATTAGCATATTCCCATCTTACTGGCTGTGGGAGCTTCCATCTTTGAGGGCGGGACATTCAATTAGCATATTTCCTTCTTATTGGTTGTAGGAGCTGCCTTCTTTGCAATGGTGTGAGAGTCAATTAGCATATTCCTTCTTTATTAGATAAGATTGCCAAGTATGTATTGCACATAAATACACCATACTTTTATATGACTGGCATTGCATTTGGTTTGTATACACCAGCAGGACCACAAACTGGTGAATAGTGCGTTGTGCTATGATATTATGATGGCTATTGTGTCACTAGGTGATAGGAATTTTCCAGCTCCATTGTAATCTTGTGGGGGTCACCATCTTTTATGTGGTCCATCATTTATTAAAATGCTCTGCGGCACATGACTGTATTTGGCAAAGCTAGAGATTTTAAAATGTTCAAAACTAAAAACTCCACTCTTCTCTATAAAAGTTATTTATCTATTGTCAACAACTTGGAAAAACGCAGGGTATAAAGAAAATGGCAAGATTTTGCCATAGTTCCATACTGTTACCTTTTTATATGTTCTTTATCATTTTTATTTTTTTTTATTTTTTTTACTTTCACATTAAAGAACACAGTTCTTTTAAAATAATTGTAATTTTTGCCCTTCCCAGTTTGGCTAAGTGGATAGAGCATCAGTCAAAGGTCCCAGGTTCAGTTCTGGTCAAGGGCACATGCCTGGATTGCAGCCTTGATCCTTAGCATGGAGTGTGCAGGAGGCAGCCGATCAATGATTGTCTCTCATCATTGATGTTTCTATCTCTCTCTCCCCCTGTCTCTTCCTCTCTGAAATCAATAAAAATATATTTTAAAATAATTGTAATTTTTAAAATATGATTTTTCCACATAACTTTAGAGAATGTAAATTTTTTTTGCTTAAAATATTTCAAACGCATTTTAATGATTGTATAAAAGTTCATGTTATAAAATGGGCCATATTAATTTAGTCTTTTTTCTCTGATTGCCTGTGCCTTTGAGCTGAATTTTTTGCAAGACAGAATTTAAACATATATATATATATATATATATATATATATATATATATATATATATATATATAAAATATTCTTATTTCAGACAGGAAGAGAGAGGAAGAAAGAAATATCAGTGATGTGAGAGAAGCATTGTCAGCTGCCTCCTGCATGGTTCTACTGGGGATGGAGCATGCAACCTGGACATGTGCCCTTGACTGGAATCAAACATGGGACCTTTTGGTCCTCATGCCAATGATCTGTCCACTGAGTCAAACCATTAGGGCAAGACAGGATATTTTAATTGTTCACATGGATCTTTATTAAATCATAGAATGAAACATGCTTTAAAAATAGCAATAGATTTCTTGATTGTAAAATACAGGATTATAAGTCATAAGCATTCTGTGCTTTACAAATTTTAAGTATTGAATGATGTTGCTAGTCCATAATCCTACTCTTTTAATTTTAAGATTGAGCTAATACCCAGAGGTGTTAGAATTGCTTCAAGGTAAGAAAGGAAGTTGCCCAAGCCTTACACAGAGTTCTAGCTTCCCTAGTTCATTGCTCTTTGCACTCTGTTGATATTGTACTCCATCACCCAAGGTTTAGATATTCTGTGGAGGAGTTATGAATAATATTAGAGTGGTACAACTTTTTTATATATCTTGAATTTGCTTCTTACATGTGACTTGAGGTAGGGTTTCTGCAGTTGAAGGAAATTTCAAAAGAGAGTGAAAATATCCTTGCATTGTATGTACCATCCAATTTTATTATTTTTTCTTGTGACTAGTTAGTCCTGTTCCTTGTTACTCATGCTAGTTATGCTTTCCAAAGTCACTGTAAACACTGAACTAGCTAATATTGACCTGTTGCTCTAGGGCAGGGGTTGGGAACGTCTGGCCTGCATAAGGCCCACAAAATCATTGGTCTGGCATTAGGGGTGAGTTAATTAAATATTTGATTAAATATAGCAGGCTAATATTTAAGTTGATAATTTTGTATGACCCACAGATGATGTTATAAATATCCCAATGGCCCTTGGCAGAAAAAAAAGATTCCTTACCCCTGCTTTAGGGGAAATGCAGGTTTAGATTCCTGGGAGCCAGTCAAAACATAAGCTTGTTTTATGTGTGTTTCTCTTTAAAGATACCTTACTTATTGTACATTATTGATTCATTACAGCTCAAGCCTGAACCAGTGCCTCAACCAAGCCTTGTTCAACCATATTTTTTATCCTTAAGGCATATCACAAATTTCTTGTGCTTAGAACACTAGACAGCACTTAAGCACAAGATTTGGGTGCCATTTTAAGCAGCAAAATAATAAAAAGAACAAATTTGTTAAAAACACGATATTCAATAAATTGCAGAAGAACACTTGCTTACAGTATGAGAGTAGAAACAAGAAGGCAGACCACCACCTGTTTAGTCCCTTAGCTAGAAGAGCTCTGGAGGATTCAGATTTTTGCTGCTCTGTGCATGTCTGTAACCACCAAAGACTGCAAGTATTGACTGTGGGGCTGCAGATAAATTTCAATGAGGAGGCAAATTTGCAAATTTGGAATATTTAATTAAGGAGGATTCATTGTAATTTGAGCACAGGAAAGCAGTGTTTTTTCCTATTAAGGTATTTGGTGTTAACTCCATAGATATAAGAAATATGCCTTTTAATGAAAAATTCAAACAACTAAAATGTGTAGGGTTCCCCCTACCCCCAACCTAATAATATGGAAGGCAAGTGACAAATAGCTAAATACTAGAGGCCCGGTGCAAGAAATTTGTGCACAGGGAAGGGGATGTCGTTCAACCCAGCCTGTACCTTCTCCAATCTGGGACTCCTTGAGGGATGTTTACCCGTTTAGGCCTGATCCCAGTAGGACATCCCTCGCCCAAACCAGGACTGCTGGCTCCCAACTGCTCCCCCGCCTGCCTTCTGATTACCTCTAACCGCTTCTGCCTGACAGCCTGATCACCCCCTAACCACTCCCCTGCCAGCCCGATTGCCCTCCCCTGCAGGCCTGGTCACCCCTAACTTCCTTCCCCTGCTGATCTGGTCACCCCTAACTGTCCTCCCCTGCAGGCTTGATTGCCCCCATTGCCCTCCCTTGCAGGCGTGGTCCCTCCCAACTGCCCTCCCCTGTTGGCCATTTTATGTCCACATGGGAGCAGCCATCTTGTTGTGTGGGAGTGATGGTCAATTTGCGTGCTACTCTTAGGATAGAATATAGATATATAGACAATGTTGAAGCTAGAAATAACATATTTGAATTCTCTGTCTCTCACATGTGCAGTATATTGTCTTTCACTCTTACAGAGCTTGTAATTAAAAACTATCTTAAGATTAAAAAATATATTTTTATTAATTTCAGACAGGAAGAGAGAGGGAGATCGAAACATCAATGATGAGAGATAATAATTAAAAAATATTACTGATTTCAGAGAAGAAGGGAAAGGAAGAGAGGGCTTGAAACATCAATGATGGGAGAGAATGATTGATTGGCTGCCTACTGCATGCCCTCCACTGGGGATGGAGTCCTCAACCCTGGCATGTGCCCTGACCAGAATCGAACCTGGGACCCTTGAGTTCGCAGGCCAATGCTCTATTCACTGAGCAAAACTGGCCAGGGTGTGAGAGAGAATCATTTTTTGGCTGCCCCCTGCTTGCCCCCTACTGGGGATTGAGCCCACAACCTAGGCATGTGCCCTTGACCGGAATAGAATCTGGGACCCTTCAGTCTGCAGGCCTATGCTCTATCCACTGAGCCAAACCAGCTAGGGCTATCCTTGGATTTTGGTTGAAAACTTAATTCATTGTAGAATAAGCAACTGAATTTATATTTTTATAAATTTATAAATTTATAAATTTATCTAGTCATTAATAGAGTAAGACCTCTATTGCCTTAGAAAGATTATATATATATACTGTATACTTGAATGGACAAATATTTTTTTTTTAGAAACGGAATTCTGATTTCTGTTCAAGTTGAGTGAGGGTGAAATTTTACAGTGTGTTTTTTTTTTAATTGTTTATTGATTTTAGAGAGGGAGAGAGAAGAGAGAAAGAAATATCAATGATGAGAATCATTGATCAGCTGCCTCCTGCACACACACTCCACACACACACACACACACACACACACACACACACACACACACACTGGGGATCAAGCCTGCAACCTGGGCATGTGCCCTTGACCAGAATTGAACCTGGAGCCCTTCAGTCCTCAGGCTGACGCTCTATTCACTGAGCCAAACCGACGAGGGCCATGGAACCCATTTTTTACTTCAAGTTATGATACACTGTTCAGAGAGATCGAGATAAGGAGAAGTTAGAGAGGAAGAGGCTCAAGTTAACATCAGGAACAAAGGGAGGGGCTGTCATTACAGATCTTAGAAACATTAAAATGCTAAGGGAATATCATTAACATTGATATTTGACAAGTTGAGTGGAATTGATCAATTTCTTCCAAGACAAACTACCAAAACTCATTTAAGAAATTGCCCGGCTGGTATGGTTCAGGGGTTGAGCATCAACCTAGGAACCAGGAGCTCATGGGTTCGATTCCTGGTCAGGGCACATGCCTGGGTTGTGGACTGGATCCCCAGTGTGCCCCGTGCAGGAGGCGGCTGATCCATGATTCTCTCTCATCATGGATCTCTCTCTCTCTCCCCCTCTCCTCCCTCTCTCTCTCCCTCTCTCTCCCTCTCCTCTCTCCTTCTCTCTCCCTCTCCTCTCTCCCTCTCTCTCCCTCTCTCTCTCCCTCTCCCTCTCCCTCTCCCTCTCCCTCTCCCTCTCCCTCTCCCTCTCCCTCTCCCTCTCCCCCTCCCCCCCTTCTCTCTCCTCTTCCTCTCCCTCTCTCTCCTCTTCCTCTCCCTCTCTCTCCTCTCCCTCTCTCTATCTCTCTCCCTCTCCCTTTCTCTCCCCCCCCTCCTCTTCCCTCCCTCCCCCTCTCTCTCCCCCCTCCCTCTCCCTTCCCTCTGTCTGAAATCAATAAAAATATATTAGAAAAAGAAAAAGAAATAGATAACCTGAACAGTCTTATACTTTTTAAAGAAACTGAATTCTAACAAAGGAAACTTTATGTCCCAGTGGTTTCACAGACGAGTTCTTTAAGTTCTTAAGGAGGGAATGGGAAGTGTGGATAAAGTTCTTTCCTTACTTACTATGTCTATTCCAAGAAATATTAGGAGCACCTCTTAACTCAAATGAGACTTGATAAAAAACCTGATAAAGATATTATAAAGAAACTACACCAGTATCATACATGAGCACAAATGCAAAAATTTTAGTAATTCAGCCCGGCTGGTGTTGCTTATTGTTTGAGTGTCAACCTATGAACCAGCAGGTCATGGTTGCAGGGTTAATCCCTGTGTAGGGAGTGCAGGAGACAGCTGGTCAATGATTCTCATCATTGATGTTTCTAACTCTCTCCCTCTCTGAAATCAATAAAATATATCTTTAAAAATTTTAGTAATTAAAATCCACAGTATATAAAAGAATAATCATGATCAAATGAGATTTATTTTGGGGATGCATGCCCGTTCAACATTTGAAAGTCAGTTGGAGTAATTTAATAATAGACTAAGAAAAAGCAAATGTTCATCTGTTTTAGTGGAGAATAAGCATTTGACAGAATTCTTCATACTTCATGGTAAAAATTCTTACATACTAGGAATAGAAGGGATTTTCTTTTGCCTGATAAAGGGCATCTGCAAATATTTGTAGCTAGTGTTATAAATGGTAGTGAAGGACTAAATGCTTTCTCCTCCACATGCAGTATGTCAAGACAAATAAAAGGGCTTTTAGAACATAAAAAAGGAAATAAAATAGCCCTTATTTGTGAATGACATAATTGTTTGTCATAAAACCTCAAAGAATCTACAAAAATGTTTTTAGATTTAGTGAGTTTTAACAAGATTGCAGGATATATGGGTAATGTATAAAAATTGTGGAAATCAGTAAAAAATGGTACCATTTACATAGTCCCCCCAAAAATACATCAATCTGACAAAAATGTGTAGAGGATTTGTGTGCTGAACACTACAAAACACTGATGAAAGAAATTAAAGAAGGCCTTCTTGTAATTTTGAATACTCAGTATTATTAGATGTAATTTCTCTTCAAATTAATACACCCAGATCAGAACTTAAGTAATAATTTTTGTAGATTATGAACAATAATCTGCTTTTTGAAATTATAGAAGGACAAAGGACATAAATTGCTAAAATACTTTTGATAAAGAATATCATAATTGGAGACACTGATCTGAAATCTTGCTGATTTCAAGACATCCTATAAAGTTACAGTAATCAAGATACTGAGGTAGCCCGGCTGGCATCACTCAGAGATTGAGCATCGACCTATGAACCAGGAGGTCATAGTTGGATTCCAGGTCAGGGCATAGGCCTGGGTTGTGAGCTCAGTCTCCAGAGTGGAATGTGCAGGAGGCAGTCTTTCAGTGATTCTCATTATCATTGTTTCTCGCTCTCTCCCTCTCCCTTTCTCTCTGAAATCAATAAAAAATACATTAAAAAACAAGATGCCAAGGTAGACTGCGACAAAATACAGTCAGTTGGTTTTAACAAAGGTGACTTAGTAGAAAAATATAGACTCTTACAGTAAAGCAACAAGCAGACTGTCAAATTACAGCGGGGAGGGTAGGGAGATCTGAGGGAGATAAGAGATCAACCGAAGGACTTGTATACGTGCATATAAGTACAACCAATGGACACAAAACTCTGGGGAGGGAGGGTAATGTTAAAATATGTACACAGATAATAATTTAATTTAAAAAATGTAAAAAAAATATATAGACTTTTTCCAGCATACAGTGTCAGAACAATTAGGTATTATGTGAGTAAAAAGGAGAGAATCTCAGCCTATCCCTAATACCTAATGTAGAAATGAACTCAAAATAGGTCATAGATCTAAATGTAAAATGTGAAACAATAAAATGGGCAGAAGAGAACACAGGAAAGTCTTTGTAACCTTGGCTTAAATAAGATTAAAAACAGCCAAAACCGGTTTGGCTCAGTGGATAGAGCATCGACCTGCGGACTGAACTGTCCCAGGTTCCAATCCGGTCAAGGGCATGTACCTTGGTTGTGGGCACATCCCCAGTAGGGGGTGTGCAAGAGACAGCTGATCGATGATTCTCTCTCATCGATGTTTCTAACTCTCTATCCCTCTCTCTTCCTCTCTGTAAAAAAATCAATAAAATATATTTAAAAAAAGACTTAAAACAAAATAAATTGTTAAGATTTCATTATAGTTAAAAACTTGTGCTCTTTGAAAAATACAATGAAGAGAATGAAAAGTGGCAGACAGAAAATATTTTCAAATGACATATCTGACAAAGGATTTGTTTGTAGTTACAGAGAGAACTCATAAAACAAGGAAACAACACAATTAAAAAGTAGGCAAAAGTTCTGACGGACAAGATATATAGGTAGCAAACAAGCACTTGAAAACATGGTCTACAGTCTAAGCTTAAGCTTAGAGCACTAGTTAAGTATACAATTTTACCTATATGTTCTCAAAAATTCTAGTTTAGCACTTCTTAGTTGGGATTCAGGAATCTGTAGTTTAACAACTTCACCAGGTGATTCTCATCATGAGAGAAGTTTGGGAAACACTGGTCTACATCATTATTGAAATGCAAATTAAGACGACCTGTTACAATGATCAAGAAAATAAACAGCTGTTAGCTTGTGCTAGCTGCAATACCAAGTAGTTAGTGAGAAAGTAGTACTACTGGGACTTTCATTTGTTGCTGGTGGAATGCAAAATAGAAAAGCCACTTTGAAGAAGTTTGGCAGTTTCCCATTAAAGTGAACTGTAAATTGCCAGTGTTTTCTGCCCGAGGACCAAAAGGGTCACTTGTTCCACCCCTGATCAAGGGCATGTATCTGGGTTGCAGGTTTAGGCGATTGATTGATGTATCTCTCATATCGATGTTTTCCCTTCCCTCGTTCCTTCCCAATTCAGTTAAAAACATTAAAAAAAGTTAATCGCAAACTTACATGATCCAACAGTTTAAATCCTAGATATTTATCCAGGAAAAATGAAAACAATGTTTGCATGAGAACTGCACACAAATGTTTATAGCAATTTTGTTCAAGTTGCCAAGTACTGCAAATAATCTAAATATCCCTGAATTGGTGAGTGGATAAGCAAACTGTGGCATATCCATAGAATTCAGTTAAAAAAATTTTTTTTTGATAATTGCAATAACATTAATAAATCCCAAAACTATTATGTTAGATACTAGAGGCCTGGTGCACGAAATTTGTGCATGGGAGGGGGTGTCTCTCTGCCTGGCCTGCACCCTCTCCAATCTGGGACCCTGTGGGGGATGTCCAACTGCCTCTTGCAATCTGGGACCACTGGCTTCTCTAACAACTCACCTGTTTGCCTGATTGCCTCTAACCCTTCTGCCTGCCTGATCTCCCCTAACCACCTCTACCTGCCTGATCATCCCGAACTGTTCCCCTACTGGCCTGATCGCCCCTAACCACTTCTGCTTGCCCTGCACTCGGGACCCAGGATTCCCTCTCTCTGGCCAGCTGCAGGCACCCAGGACCTGGCCGCAGCCGCAGGGGACCATGGGTGGACGGCTTCGCCTGGGCCGCTATTGCAGGCGCCCCAAACTGCAGAGCCGGTGGTTTGTCCCTCTCCTGGGCCGGCAGTAGGTGCAGGTCCTGGCACCTGGGACCGTGGGGCGGCAGCTTGTCTCTCTCCCGGGTTGCAGTCTGGCTGATAGCCATTCTTGTGAGCTAATTTGTGCCTGGCTGGTCTCCATTCCTCTCTTGTGAGCTCATTTGTGCCTGGCTGGTCCCATTCCCCCCCAGTGTTGTCTGAATTGTTATGTTATAAGGGTGTGACTACCATTTGCATATTAGCTCTTTATTATATAAGATGAGAAATGCCAGACTCTAAAGGCTACACAGTGCATGATTTTATTTCTATGACATTCTGGAAAAGACAAAAGCTTAAATGATGGGAAACAGATTGTACACCTTGCAAAATGTAGGTTCATGTACCTGATGCACTAAGGCAAACACTGAGACAGCCATGCTTGGAGATAGAGAATGGTTTATTTGATTTGGCCAAAGTGAGAAGCTGGGAGAACGAGACTTCTCAAATCCATCCTCTTTAAAAAGCAAAAGTAGGGAATTTTAGGTGATTGGGACACAAGTGAGAAGGAGTTTCAGTGAACTAGGGGGAAGTCAGTGTTTCTTTAGTCACAGATAACATTTTGTACAACCAGACTTCTGGATGTCAGCAGCTGCTGGCAACTTTCTTCTTTTTTTGCAGTTGTGTGTGACCATCAGCATTAGTTTTCGTCCCATTAATGGTATGTAGATTTTTGAAATTGGTGACAGGCACAGTGGTGACCAATGTATACCGTTTGTTTGGTGAGTCTTCATTCTCACTGTTTTTCTGGACAAACGTACCCGGATACGATATGGGACATTCCTTACTCCTTTGGCCCAGACAGCTTTGTTGAGCCGGGTGTCCATGTGCATGTCTCGAGTCGCATCTCCTTCACGGCAAATTTCCCATCTTGAGTGCCAGAGGGGCACGCTTCTTGAAACCCGCCCTGAGGATGCCCTATGCATGTTGATGGTGTGCTCCCTGGTCACCACCTCATTGGCTGGGTAGCAGCCCTTCTCACCACCCTTCTTTGAGGGAGCCATCATGCCCAGCAAGTTGGACAGTGACAGCTTTCTTAAAAGGCATTTATTCTTTCTGCAAAGCAAACTCAAATTCTCCTCAGGACCCTGAAGTTATCTCCTCCTGCCTAACAAAGAGACCACACCAGCAACTTAACACTAAATTGTGAGAACAAGGGGTACTGGGCAGGAAGTGAGCAGTTTGCTTGTATATGTGAACAAAGGTCTGATCTTTTTGTGCTTAACTAGGTGCCTTTTTCTATTCTTTTAAGCACTGTGTACTCTTTTAAAAAAATGTTTTTATTGATCTTTTAGAGAGGGAGGGAGAGGGATAGAGATATAGAAACATCGATGATGAGAGAGAATCATTGATTGGCTCCTGCATACCCCCTACTGGGGATCAAACCCGAAGCCTGGGCATGTGCTCTGATCAGCAGTGAACTGGTGACCTCTTGGTTCATGGGCTGATGCTCAACCACTGAGCAACACTGGCTGGGTGCAAAGTGTACTTTCAACCATTTCTCTTGAAACTTTACAAGCAGGGCTGTAAAGCATGACTAACACACTTTCTTAATCTTTGACTATAAGCTTCCTGACAACCAAAGCAATTGAAACATTTAGTTAAAGCCTATAACCATATTTCTAAGACTCTGTGATCTGACACCTAAAATGTATTGTTGCTGTCAGTTTGAAGATCAGTAGTTGCAGGGCTAGGACTAGTAGGAGATTGCTAACAGTGTCAGTACCAAGGTATATGTGAGGGCGTTGGAATTGGGCTGTATCTTGATTGTGCTTGTTTCATAATCCTATGCATTTGTAAAAACTTAGAAATGTACACCATTCATTAAAATAAGAGTATGAGAATATTGGTCATAGACTGGAAAAACATTTTTGTAGAAGATACAGGACTATTATCCAAAATATATAAAGAATTCTTAAAAATTTTAACAATAAAAAAATGAAAAAATTGATTAAAAATGAATATAAGATCTGAACAGACACATTAACAGAAGAGACATACATATGTCAAATAATGCTCAAATCACATACTACTACACACCTATTAGGATGTCTACAATTCCAAACACTGACAACACCGAATGCTGGTGAGGATGTGGAAAACAAGAATTCTCATTCATTTCTGGTGAGATTGACAGTTTCTCATTGGACAGTTTATCAGTTTCCTATAAAACTAAGTATGCTTTTACCAGAGGATCCAGCAATTATGCTTCTTGGTTTTTATCCAAGTAAAGTGAAAATATATCCATACAAAAACATACACATGAATGTTATAGGGCTTTATTCATAATTGCCAAAACATAAAAGCAATCAAGATGGCCTGTAGGTTAGTGGATAAACAAATTGATACATCAAGACAATGGAATTATATTTAGTGCTAAAAAGAAATGAGCTATTGAATAAAAAAATAAAAAAAGATGGAGGGACCTTACACACATATGACTAAGTGAAAGAAGCCCATTTCTCAAAAATCCATAGATTTTGTCAAACCCAATAATATCAAGAGGGCTTTGGGTGATGCCAGCTAATGAGGCATCAATGTTGGTACACTGATTTTAACAAGCATACCATAAGACACGCACACAGAAACAAATGTACCATGCTGATACTGGGTGTTGTGTATCTTTATCACTTGTTGTGGACATAAAACTACTTTAACAAATAAAATCTGTATAAAAACTAGTAAATTTAAAAGTAAAGAATGACAAGCATTCAAACTTGAATATATTGCAGTTTTTTTGAAGATCAGTGTAGCCTCAATGAAATTCAACTCTTGCTTCAAGGAAAACCATTGTATTTGTTGCCAGTGATAAATAAAAAATTAAGTTTTCAAAGAAAGATTGGAATTTTGGATTGCTATGTGAGATTGGATTTCCTAATAATTAATAGTTTTTATGATAAGACCAGTGATGATTTTAATAAAAACAATTATTTTATGTTTTATAAGTAATGTGACAGATATGTGAAATTATGTGGAACCAGTGTTTTCCAAATGGTCAATAAACATTACAAAGTGCCAAATGAACCAGTGCCTTTTTTATAAAAAAATTATTTTAAAGATTTTTTTTTTTTTTTACAGAGAGGGATAGAGAGTTAGAAACATTGATGAGAGGAAAACATCGGTCAGCTGCCTCCTGCACACTCCTTACTGGGGATGTGCCCAAAACCAAGGTACATGCCCTTGACCGGAATCGAACCTGAGGCCTTTCAATCCTCAGGTCGACATTCTATCCACTGAGGAAAACCGGTTTCGGCTTACCAGTGCCTTTAAATGTGACAGAGTTCAAACAGCTTAATGATGTAATTTCAGATGTCACATTACACTTAATGTTTATTAGGCTACCACTTGTCAAATTTTGTTGGAATGTCAGAAAGTATCCACATTATCTAAGAAGGCTATTAAAATACTCCTTTTCCAAATAAAGAAAATAGAAGGCTATTAAAATACTCCTTTTCCAAATAAATATTTGTGTGGGTCCAGATATTTTTCATATACTTCATCCCAAATAACAGTATAACAGATTGAATGCAGAAGTAGACATGAGAATCCAACTGTTTTAAATTAAGCTAGACACTAAAAAGAGATTTACAAAAGTATTTTAAAAAGCCATTCTCACTAGTTCTTGGGGAGGGGGTATAGTTATTATAATAAGTTTATCTTTTTTCAAAACTTAGATTAGCATGTTATGTTAAGTTTACTCCTGGGCCATTAATTTTTGTTTCTTCATTTTTTTCTGGCATATCTGTTTCTTCTGTGCACCCTCCTCCTCTGGTTCATGAAGCATCTGCTCTTTCTCAGGAGGGATCCTCAGTGTGGCACGGAGCTTATGTGTGGGGTCACCTACCCATGAACTCTGGAAGTTTTACCGCCTGTCTTGGGGGCTTTGTTCACTTGGATGTGCTCAGTGACTAGAGAATCTACATTCAAACCCTTAAGTTCAGCGTTACTCTGCATTTTTAGGCACATTCAGCAAAAATTCACTCTTTTTGGACTACTAACCCATTGTGTAGCCCAGGTGTAGGGAACATCTGGTCCTCGGGCCATATACGGCCGGTGAAATCATTTGGTCTGGCCCTGCCAAGGCATTGGGGTGAGTTAATGTTTGACCAAATATAGCAGGCTAATTTTTAAGATGATAATTTCGTATGGCCCCCAAATTCTGTTATAAATATCCAAATGCCCCTTGGCAGAGAAAAGGTTCCCCACCCCTGGTCTAGCCCACTGTTTGGCCTACCAGCTCCACCATCGTAATGAGAGAATAAAATTGCACACATTGCTTCTGTGAAGTCATATCCTTCAGGTACTTGGTGGTTTTGCATACCCTCGATGGCTCGGATTAATGCCAAAAGTGTTGTTAAAGTTGAATCTTGAGTTTCCTGATTTTGTGGGGGTTTCTGGGTCAAGTGAATAGCGAACCATTTTCAGAGGTCACCTCAGGGAAATTGATGACTTTATCATTTAAAAATGAATTACTTCGTGTTTTTCTGTTTTAATTTCTAACATGACAATTATATAGATATAAATACCACAATAAATAAATTTGGGGGAATTCTCAATTTTTAAGGGTAAAGAGGTCCTGAAGTAAAAAGATAAAGAACTTGTTGGTATAAGGAAATTTTCAGAAGTAAGTCAGTGGTTCCCAAATTTTGCCACAGTTTAGTATTACCTGGGAGCGTTTAGACATACCTGCTGCTAAGTTTATTTCCCATACCATTAAACTGGAGTGAAAATGAGAACCTTCAAGCCTGGCTTTGGGAACGTGGGGTTTCAGCTCATACTTGAGATTTTGAATTCCTTATTCCAGTTTGGGGTTAGGGGTGTCATTTTATGTTTACCTTATCTAGAAAATGGGACTTAGTTTTTGTTTATTTTTGCAATTCTCCATTGAGAATTATTTTGTCTTTTATTGATTTAAATAGTTGATAACTTAATAAAGCACAAGGGGGAAATGGGGAAACCCTCTTTTCTATGACCAGGGGGAAAAACACACCCAATAACTTGCTGATTTTTATCTCCTCTGAGGACAATTGATGGTACAGGTTTCTTTATCCCTGAAGCACATTTTGAGATATTGAGTTGTTACTTTCTAATTAAATAGACAGCCAGATTTGTGATCATATATACACTATATATTAAAATCATCTTTTGATTTATTGGAGAAAACTAATTGTAAAAAGCCCAGTAAAGTATCAAGTAAAGATACATTAAGCTGGTCTAGTGCATTACATTTTTTATCTACTGAAAAGTTTAAGTAACTTTATGGCTAAATATACAACGGAAACTTCTTACTATAAGTTATGAAGAATTACACAGTTAAGTCTGTGGCTAAAAGCTGAAAAAGTTGGAAAACTTATATATCCAGAGTTAAATAAAATTGATTTAAAAAAAATAAATCTTTATTCATATTATTACAAATGTTCCTCATTTCCGCCCCCCCTCCATTGCTTCCCTCCACCAGGTTCCCACCCCACCCTTTGCCCTTTCCCCACCCCCCATTGTCCTCATCCATAGGTGCACAGTTTATGTTCAGTCTCTTCCCACACCCCCCTCTCCCCTTTTCCCCAAGAATGGTCAGTTCACTCCCCTTCCATACCTCTGATTCTATTATATTCAACAGTTAATATTGTTCATCAGATTTTTTAATTCCCTTGGTTTTTAGATTCACTTGTTGATAGTTACATAATTGTTGTTTATAATTTTTATCTTTATTTTCTTCCTCTTCCTAAAGAATCTTCTTCAGCAATTCATATAATTCTTGTTTGGCAGTGATGAACTCCTTTAGCTTTTTTTTTTTTATTAGTGAAGCTCTTTATCTGGCCTTCAATTCTGAGTGATAGCTTTGCTGGGTAGAGTATTATTGGCTGTAGGTTCTTGCTATTCATCACCTTGAATATTTCTTGCCATTCCGGTCTGGCCTGCATGGTTTCTGTTGAGAAGTCAGCTGACAGTCGTATGGATTCTCCTTTATAGGTAACTACCTGCTTTTCTCTTGCTGTATTTAATATTCTCTCTTTGACTTTTGCTCTTGGGATTTTAATTATGATGTGTCTTGGTGTGGTCTTCTTTGGATTCCTTTTGTTTGGAGTTCTGTGCCCTTCCTGGACTTATAAGTCTGTTTCTTTCCCCAGGTGGGGGAAGTTTTTTGTCACTATTTCTTTCAGTATGTTTTCGATATCTTGCTCTCTCTCATCTTCTGGGACCCCCATAATTCTGATGTTGGTTTGCTTGAAGTTGTCCAACAGGTTTCTTAAATTATTTTCAACTTTCTGGATTCTCTTGTCTTCTTGCTTCTGCGGAGGAGTGTCTTGTGGCTCTTTATGTTCCAAATCTTTGACTTGATTCTTGCAATCTTCCATTCTGTTTTTATTTATTTATTTATTAAATATATTTTTATTGATTTTTGTACAGAGAGGAAGGAAGAGAGATAGAGAGCTAGAAACATCGATGAGAGAGAGTCATTGATCAGCTGCCTCTTGCACACCCCCTACCAGGGATATGCCCGCAACCAAGGTACATGCCCTTGACTGGAATCAAACCCGGGACCTCTCAGTTTCCAAGCCGACACTCTATCCATTGAGCCAAACCGGTTTCGGCCTATTCTGTTTTTAGGACTCTATAATATTTTTTTATTTCCGACAATGTATTCTTTATTTCTTGTTGATCCCTTATTAGTTCTTGTTGATCCCTTTTCATCTCCTCATAGGTCTTATCGAACTTTTCTAGGAAATTCTTGAAAAACCTTAAAAGTGTGGTTTTGAACTCTATATCCAGTCTCTTCTTTTCATCCATTTCTTTTGTTTGTTATCTATTTCCTTGTCTCGGCATTTTCTCAGCTTCCCTGAGTTGGTAAGGTGGCTTTGTGTGCTAAGGTGTCCTATATGGTTCAGTGAGTCAGCCTCCCAGTTACCTGAGGTGAACAGTCTTGTTAAGCCTTGCTTGTTGTTGGTATCACTGGGAAGCATTGATCTCCAAGCCAATTGGCTATGAGGATCAGAAGTGTATCAGCTAGGAGGGTTTCTGTATTCCGCTTGAATGGGGCGGAGTCTCGGGTGGCACAGACAAGCTTTGTTGAATCCCGCACAATTGGTTGCAGACAAGCTTTAGATTCCTGCCTGCCCCTCCCTAGGAAAGTCCT
This sequence comes from Pipistrellus nathusii, assembly GCA_963693515.1. Classification (NCBI taxonomy): domain Eukaryota; kingdom Metazoa; phylum Chordata; class Mammalia; order Chiroptera; family Vespertilionidae; genus Pipistrellus; species Pipistrellus nathusii. Next base: position 83,430,242 of record OY882865.1, on the reverse strand, counting down.
ATTGGCAGCGAACGAGGAAGCTAGCGACTGGAAGGGCTTCTGTGCTCCGCTTTAATGGGGCGGAGTCTTGGATGGTGCAGACAAGCTTTATTCAGCCCCTCCCTACGGGGGTCTGGTTTCTGAGTCCTGCAGTAATGGCCGCTGGCTTCACACACCTCCGAGAGATCTCTTCCCACTCTCTGACAGTCTGGCCTCTCCCTGTCTGGGGCCGTCTATCAGTGTAATAGAGTGGTTCTGTTTTCCTCCCGAACAAAAAAGCCAGCTGCGCATTAGCTGTCCGCCCTCTCCGCGTGCAGGGAGTAAGCCTGTAGCGAACTCGGCCCGCCCTCTCTGCGCTCTGTAAGCAAGCCAGCAGCGAACTCTGTGGCCGCCTTTTCGTGCGCACAGTTCTCTGCACCTTCACAGCTCCTGAGGTTCAGCGTGCCTTCTTTCTCCTTCCCAGATGGTAGAGCCTTCTCTCAGCCAGCCGTCTGGCGCTTCAGGGCGATGTTTCCCCTGTTTTCCAGTTCTAAATTCAAATTTGTTGTGGTAGGCTGCATTCAGGTGTCTACCCTATGCCGCCATCTTGGTTTCTTTTCAAAATTGATTTTTAATGTCAAGTTTAATCAACAAATTTGTGGTAACAGTCTTAAAATGCTTGCCTTTAAGTTGACTATTCCATACCAGTATGTGTGCTCTTAGCATGGGCTGTTTGTTCTTACCAACTTATGAATTGCTCATGTTAACATTTTAAAATTGATTTTTCTTTTTATCGAGGTAATTCTATCGTAAACTTGCAAAAAATAATTCAGAGGGATCCTGAATAACTGACCTGATTTCTTCCAATGGTAACAATGTTCAAAATACAATATTATTTTAAATTGAATATTGACACTGTATCTACTGATCTAAAAGATTTCCTGATTTTTCTATTCAATTTTGTGTGTGTGTGTGTGTGTGTGTGTGTTTCTTTGCAGTTTCATTGTATGTGTATATTTGTGTATCCACCACCATAGTCAAGATATTTAACAGTTCATCTCTATAAGGATTTCTTTTTTATAACCACACCTCTACCCCTATCCCTAATCTTGGCAATCATTAATCTCCATCACTGTCATTTTATTTCAGCAATTTCCATTTAAATGGAAGCATGTGGTAACATAACCTTCTGGATAGGTTTGTGTATCTGAACAGTCAAGATTATGTGAACTTTTTATTTTCATTGAATGATTTTTCGAGAGAGAGAGAGAGAGAAGGAAAAGAGAGAAACATCAATTTGTTGTTGCATTGGTTCATTAACTTTTTTAAAAAAATAAATCTTTATTGTTCATATTATTACAGAAGTTCATTTTTTCCCCCACCTCCATCAGGTTCCCACCCCACCCTCTGCCCTTTCCCCACCCCCTCACTGTCCTCATCCATAGGTGCACAGTTTATGTTCAGTCTCTTCCCTCACCCCCCACTCCTCTTTTCCCCAAGAATCGTCAGTTCACTCCCTTTCCATACCTCTGATTCTATTATATTCAACAGTTAATATTGTTCATCAGATTTTTTAATTCCCTTGGTTTTTAGATTCACTTGTTGATAGTTACATAATTGTTGTTTATAATTTTTATCTTTATTTTCTTCCTCTTCCTAAAGAATCTTCTTCAGCAATTCATATAATTCTTGTTTGGCAGTGATGAACTCCTTTAGCTTTTTTTTTTATTAGTGAAGCTCTTTATCTGGCCTTCAATTCTGAGTGATAGCTTTGCTGGGTAGAGTATTATTGGCTGTAGGTTCTTGCTATTCATCACCTTGAATATTTCTTGCCATTCCGGTCTGGCCTGCATGGTTTCTGTTGAGAAGTCAGCTGACAATCGTATGGATGCCCCTTTATAGGTAACTACCTGCTTTTCTCTTGCTGCGTTTAATATTCTCTCTTTGACTTTTGCTCTTGGAATTTTAATTATGATGTGTCTTGGTGTGGTCCTCTTTGGGTTCCTTTTGTTTGGGGTTCTGTGCCCTTCCTGGACTTGTAAGTCTATTTCTTTCCCCAGGAGGAGAAAGTTTTCTGTCACTATTTCTTTCGATATGTTTTCAGTATTTTGCTCTTTCTCTTTTTCTGGGGCCCTCATAATTCTGATGTTGGTTCGCTTGAATTCCCAGAGGTTTCTTACACTATCTTAAACTTTCTGGATTCTCTTGTCTTCTTGCTTCTGTGGAGGAGTATCCTCTGGGTCTTTGTGTTCCAAATCTTTTACTTGCTTCTTGTGATCTTCCATTCTGTTTTTAGGACTCTGTATAATATTTTTTTATTTCAGACAATATATTCTTTATTTCCAGTTGATCCCTTTTCATATTCTCATAGGTCTTGTTTATTTTATTGGCCTTTCCTAGGAAATTCTTGAAAATCTTATAAGCATGGTTTTGAAGTCTATATCCAGTCTCTTTTTGTCTTCAATTTCTTTCGTTTGTGATCTGTTTCTTTGTCTCGGCATTTTCACTGCTTCCATGAGTTGGTAGGGTGGCTTTGTGTGTTAAGGTGTCCTATGTGGTTCAGTGGGTCAGCCTCCCAGTTATCTGAGGTGGACAGTCTTGGTGCACCCCTTTGTTGACTGTGTGTATAGCCTTTTGTAGGTAAGTCTTGATTGTTGTTGGTATCACTGGGAGGAACTGACCTCCAGGCCAATTGGCTTGAGGATCAGCTGTGTCTAAGCAGGGAGACAGCTTTATTCAAAAGCATTTGTGCTTAGCTCGGATGGGGCAGAGTTTCAGGGTGGAGCCTACAGCCTTGGCTTCCTGTCAGCCCCGCCTATTAGGTTCCTGAGTCTCAGTGTTCCTCAGTGTCCTTTGGTACTCGCTGCTTTTGTACTCGCTGTAAGCACCTCTGAGAGAAAGGTGCCCTTGAGTTTCGCCCACTACCAGACAGTCTAGTCTCTCCCCCAATGAAGCTGGAACTGGGGTTCAGTGCAGTCAGGAGCTTTTGTCTCCTTCCCACTATGGCAGTCCAGCGCACAGTCAACAGATCATCCTCTGCATGTAACATGTGACCCTGGGGCTCTGCCTTTCTCTGCTCCCCTGAATTTCTGCTTTACAGCCCAGATTCCTTCTGTATTAGCGTGAGTCCCCAGGGTCTGGCCTAGAACTGGGGTTCAGTGCAGTTGGAAGTGGGGCTCAGCACAGTTTGGAGCTTTTGTCTCCTTCTCGCTAGGGCAATCCAGCATCACAGTCAACAGTCAGTCCTCTGCGTGCAATGTGCACGACTCTGGGGCTCTACTTTTCGTTGCTCCCCCGAGTTTCCGCCTTACAGCCAAGAATCCCTCTGTATGAGCCTGAGACCCCAGGGTCTGGCCTAGAACTGGGGTTCAGTGCAGTCGGAACTGGGATTCCGCACAGTCCGGAGTTTTTATCTCCTTCCTGCTAGAGAATGCCAACCAGGCACTTGGCAGCCCCTCCTCTCTGGCTCCGTCCTCTCCGCACGTGCACACCATGTCTCAGCATCTTAGGCTTTTACAGCTCCACTGATTTTCCTTCTGTTTTTCTCTTTCCTTCTAGTTGTAGAATTTCCAGTCAGTCAACTTTCCTGTAGTTCTGGATAATGTCCACTTTATATTTTAGTTGTATTTTTTGAAATTGTGTGAGGCTGCAGTTAGGCGTTTACCTATGCCGCCATCTTGGTTTCTCCATTGGTTAATTCTTGTATGTGGCCCAACCAGGTGTCGAACCTACACCCCTTGTGTAACGGGAAGATGCTCTAACCAAATGAGCCACCTGGCCAGGGCAAGATCATGTGAACTTTTAAAATCCACTTATTTAAATGGCTACTGTATTTTATTCTTTTAAAAGATTAAATGGCCGAAACCAGTTTGGCTCAATGGATAGAGCGTCGGCTTGGGGACTGAAGGGTCCCGGGTTCGATTCCAGTCAAGGGCATGTACCTTGGTTGCGGGCATATCCCCAGTAGGGGGTGTGCAAGAGGCAGCTGATCGATGACTCTATCTCATCGATGTTTCTAACTCTGTATCTCTTTCCCTTCCTCTCTGTACAAAATCAATAAAATATATTTAAAAAAAATAAAAGATTAAATGGTCTTAATATAATTTCTCCTGATTTGTTCTGGGGTTCGAACTTATTAAAGATTAGCAGCCCAGTGGGCATGAAATTGTGTGTGAGTAGATTGCTGCCGCAAGCCACCATGCAAGCTGCGAGCCATTCCGTAAGCCCCACCACGCAAGCTGCGCAAGCCATGAGGCCTGCGTCGTTGCGTGAGCCCTTTTGCACAAGCCCCGCCCTGCCACCATGAGTGGGCAGGGGAGGGACCAAGTGGTGGTCCAAGCACCTCCTGGTGACCAATGGTTTGGTGGTTATGATGTTATGGTCACTGGCTTTTTATAATATAGACTGGTAGCCCTGAGCATGGATCAGTGCATCAGTAGCTCTCTGCAGGGCCTGGCTGCTCCGCGCCCACTGCCCAGAGGCTCTCTGTGGCCCAGAGGCCCATCCACACCGGGCAAGGAAGGATTGCCCTGTTGCCATGCCATGGTGATGAAGCAAGCATTCCGCCAGGCCACTCTCAGTGGCTGCCCGCCCTGTACTAGGGGAGTCCCATGGGGCTGAGAGGACTGGGCGCAGCCGCCAGCTTTCTGATGGAGTGATGGTTAATTTGCGTATTACCCTGTTATTAAATAGGAGGATTGGACAGTGAAAAAGAGAGCATGCTGCTCATTTTGTTACTGGCCTTGTTTACCACTCACATAAATCCCTTCAAAGTTCAGATAAGTACACTGCCTATCCCAGGTTCTATTAGTCTGGAGATACATAATCTGAAATAGAGGTTCCCAGGCTAAAGTTCTGACTTTGGGCACCGGGATTTTGTTAATGAGAGTGGAGATCTAAAAACCTTTATTATTTTTAAAAGCCCTATAGTAATTGTACTTGCTACCCTAGGTATTTTATTTTACTTTTTGAAATATATTTTATTGATTTTCCACAGAGAGGGAGGGGGAGAGATAGAGAGAGAGTTAGAAACATAAATGAGAGAGAAACATTGACCAGCTGCCTCCTGCACGCTCCTCACTGGGGATGTGTCCAAGGTATGTGCCCTTAAGCAGGATCAAACCTGGGACCTTTCAGTCTGCAGGTTAATGCTCTATCCACTGAGCCACATCGGCTTTGGCTATCCTAGGTATTTTAATGCATCCATAAGTTTCACAAAAGCATTTCTTTCCTTTAAACTGTGCAGTTTAATCTTATGTATTCTGTGTTTTGTTATTTTTACAATTATTAAAGTAATGCTCGTTGTCAGCCACATTGATTTCAGGAACCACCAGTAGGGCATGCCTTCTTGTTTGAAGAAAACTACTACAGGCCCAGTCATGACTCTCCAGGCATAGGATTGTTTTGATGCAGAGCTTCATTTCCACCCTGCTTGAATCCAGTTTAGAGCTCTTTTTATTCAATTATGTGAAGTATTTGGTGCTTTCCACTGAATTTGTTTTGGACCAAATTTATAGAATTAGTTAAATTTTAGCAAGGTAATTTCCTATAAAAATACTAGAGGCCTGATGCACAAATTTGTGCATGGGTGAGGTCTCTCCGGGTGCTTGTGCAGATGAGGCCCAGATTATGTCCCCAGCCTTGTAGCCCAGTCGTGCTCCACCTAGCACCCTGACTTGGCCTGGTGCCACGCCCTCACCTGCTCCACCATCCCACTGTTATCCCACTCTCATTGGGTCTAATTGGGGTTGGCAGTGCCTCACTGTCACCCGCTGCCAGCGCTGCATCTCCAATACCTGCCATCTTTCGTGCAGCCCCCTGGTGCTCAGCACATGTCATAGTGAGTGGTTGAATGACTGCCCGAGGGGACAATTTTCATATTAGGCTTTTATCACATAGCGTACCTTATATCTGTGTTTTATTATCTTTTTATTTAAAATATTTTTTTTATTGATTTCAGAGAGGAAAGGAGAGGGAAGAGATAGAAACATCAGTGATGAGAGAGAATCATTGATCGGCTGCCTCCTGACTCTCCACACTAGGGATTGAGCCTGAAACCTGAGCCTGTGGCCTGGCAAGGAATCGAACCATGACCTCCTGGCTCATAGGTCGATGCTCAACCACTGAGACACACCAGCTGGGCTTATTTATGTTTTAGCTGGAGATCAGATGTTATGGTTAATAGAGTCAGAAATGTTTGGTTGGGGAAGGTTATTTTTTATTGTATGATTTGGGGAAAGATGATACTGACTATGGTATGCTGAGTGTGTGAGAGTGTCATGTATTTTGTTTATTTACTAATGGTGTCTTTTCCTCCCCTTTCCCCCATCCTGCTTCAAATTTAAAACTTCTTAAGGCTAAATTATGCTGTAGCCATACCGTCTCCCTGTTTTCTATAAGAGTTATTGGCAGACAGGCATAGTAGACTCTCAGAAAATAGTAGTTTCTCATACTGCTTTCTTTCTTAGCTCTTTTTTTTTTCTTCTGAAAATCTTGTTAGTCTCTTGAGAGCAGACTTTGTGTGTCTGTGTCCGTATCTGTCTTGAGAGCTTATTAAGTACTTTAGTGCTCACTGACTTAATTCTTTTTTTAAATTTAATTCTTGAAATGAATTGCATTTTTTATGATTCCCCAGATATGAGATGAATATGCTATAGTGACAAGTCTGACTTCTAGTTTAAATTGTACTGTTATGTTAGAGTAGTTCAAGTGAATACTGCAGTGAGTAGAAATCCCAGTAATTCTTTATAAGAAGGATGATTCTCTGATTTTTTCCTGAATTTGATAATATGTATACTAATAAAAGGATAATATGCTAATTTGACTGGGCATCTTCTGGACATCCTTCCCAACAAAGCCACGGTGATGGGGGGGCCAAGGCAGAGGGGGTTAGGGGCAATCAAAGCCGGCAGGGGAGGGTATTAGGGGCGATTAGGCCAGCAGGGAGGGCTCTTAAGGAGGTTATTAGGTCAGCAGGGGTGGGCAGTTTGGGGTAATTAGGCTGGCAGGGGAGAACAGTTAGGGGTGGATCAAGCCGACAGGCAGAGGTGGTTAGGGGTGATCAGGCAGGCAGGCAGGTGAGTGGTTAGGAGCCAGCAGTCCTGGATTGTAAGAGGGATGTCCGACTGCTGGTTTAGGCCTGCAGGATTGGGCCTGTACCAGAAGTAGGACATCCCCCAAGGGGTCCTGGATTGGAGAGGGTGCAGGCCAGGCTGAGGGACCCCCCCCTTCGTGCACGAATTTTGTGCACTGGGCCTCTAGTCTCATAATAATCTGGCCACTCAGTGTATATCCTATAAAATAAAAGGCTAATATGCAAATTGTCCCTTCGACCACGAGTTCGACCAGCAGACAGGCTGCCCATGTCCCCTCCCCCTGGCCAGGCTGGCCGGACCCCACCCATACAGGAATTCATGCACTGGGCCTCTAATGTTACCTAATAATAGACAAACATGTAAGTTGACCATACCTCTGCTATGCCACCAGCCAATCAAGGGTGAGATGCAAATTAACCAAACAAAGATGGTGGTTAATTTGCGTACACAGGTGCTGAGTGATGGGCAGGATGCTTGCATCATTGCTGCAGAGGTTCTGCCCCATCCCTGGTCTCTCAGGACCTCAAATCTGCTCTTTTTCCATTCTTCCCAGTTAGGATTCTCAAAAGTATTCTTTAATAAATACTGTCCACTATCAGGCTATCCCACCCTGATTAAGGGCAGGGCTGGCTGGCCAAATACCCACTCTCTTTCCCCCATTAGCCTTGCTCCTGATGGCCCCCACCACCCTGATTGGCCCACAGCTGCAGCCGCTGCCCCTGGCTGGCCCCACTCCTGATAGCCCCCCCCATCCCAATAAGGTATGGGGCCAACCTCCTGCAGCCGCTTCCTCAGCCCAGCCCCACACCAGATCAGCCCCCCAACCCAATCAGAGGAAGGGCTGCCCACCCTTCTGTCCACAGCCCTTTCTTCTGGCTGGCCCCAACCCTGACCACACCCCCAACCTCAATTGGAGGGGGGGCCTGCTGGCCAATTGCCCAGCCAGCTAGGCTAGCCAACCTCCTGCCACCTCCTCCTCCGCACAGGCCCAACCTTGTTCTGCTCCGATTGGGGCTGGGCCGGCCGGACCCCAGCTGTGTACGAATTCGTGCACCGAGCCTCGTGTGTGTGTGTGTGTGTGTGTGTGTGTGTGTGTGTGTGCGTGCGTGCGTGCGTGCGTGTGTGTGTCTGTCTGTCTTTGAAGTATAGTTCTGAGTGAAGCCTGAAGGGATAGTTTTAATGACTTGAGTTCTGTCTAGGTCACTGATTTTCAACCTCATGTTTTCTCTCTTCAGCCAGAGAAAGCTGTTAAAGTCATTGTTGAAATCTTTTGACAACTGACGTTGAAGGAGAGTCAGGAGATCCAGGTATTTTGCTCTGACTCTGCCACTCTCATAGTCAGCTTGGGCTGCTATAACCAACTACCACAGACTCGGAGGCTCAAACAAAAGACATTGGTTTGCTCAGTTTTGGAGTTCCAGATTAAGATATGAGCAGGATTGGTTTCTTCAGAGGCCTCTCCCCTTGGCTTGCAGATGCCTGTCTTTCTCTTGCTTTCAAATGTCATGCCTTTGATGAGTGCCCGTGTCTTAATTTCTTCTTATAAGCACACCCGTCATGGATTAGGGGCCTTTCTCCAAATACAGTCACATTCTGAGGTCCTGGAGGTTAGGACTTCAACATATGAAGTGATAGGGGGACAGTTCAGCCAGTACAGGCATTAAGGGGCTCTGTTGTGCTTTGGGGCAAGTAATAACAGTTTACAGGAGGTGAGGTGAGAGGCGTATGTGAAGACTGGTCACTTAGTTGTGAGTAGTTTTATTTTAGGACTGGTCTTTTAAAAAAAGAATTTATTTTCTATTACAGTTGTCAGAATATTATATTACTTTCAGGCATACAACCCAGTGATGAGACATTTACATAACTTAAGAAGTAATTACACTGATAAATCTAGTACCCATCTGACACCATATATAATTATTATGGTACTAGAGGCCCCGGTACATAAGACTGGGCCCAGGGCTCTCTCAGTCCGGGACCCCTCGCTCCTCACCGCCCACCTGCAGCAGAGGTACGAGAGGCTCCCGCCACTGCCACTGCACTTGCCAGCCATGAGCCCCGCTTTTGGCTCAGCGGTGCTCCCCCTGTGGGTGTACACTGACCCTGTGTTGAGTGTCAGCCCTCTGGAGGTCAGTGCATGTCATAGTGACTGATGGTTCTGCAGTTCGGTTGATTTGCATATTACATATTATATAGAATTATTGACTACTTAGGGCCAGGTCTTGATTTAGAATATCGTTGTACTTTCTGTTTTCACCTTTTCTTCATGTTGGGCCTTTATATCTGTAACAAATAAAACTTCACCATTCAAGGAAAATTTAAAGGCTTTTTTTTTTTTTTAAGAACAAATTTTACTCGACAAATTTGTAAATGGGAAGATATTTCCCCCTATCTTCAATAATGTTTAAAATGAAGGAGTATTTTTTCTCTCTCTTTAACGTGAATTATTCAGAAGTGTGAGTAACAACATGTATTGATTGTTTTGCATTTGACTTCAGTCATTTCCCCCATATTTGTATAGTAAATCCTTGATTTGGCTTTTGTGTAGCACTTTGCATCCAGCCTCAACACCATCAACTTTCTGTTAATGTTTCATCTACTTACCATCTGATTTCCCTCCCAGTGCATTAAATTCTTCAACTGAGGGAAAAGCCACATAACATAAAATTTATTGTCTTAACCATTTTAAAGTGTCTGACTCAGTGCCACTTAGTACATTTGCAGTGTTTTCCAGCCACCACCTCTGTCTAGTTCCAAAACATTTCATCATCCTCACAGGCAACCTCATTCTCATTTAGCATTCATTCATTATTCTTTCCTGCCTTTCTCCGGCTCTAGCAGCCACTAATCTGTTTTTTTTTTTTTTTAAATTTTTATTTATTTATTTAAAATATATTTTATTGATTTTGTTCAGAGAGGAAGGGAGAGAGATAGAGAGTCAGAAACATCGATGAGAGAGAGTCATCGACCAGCTGCCTCTTGCACACCCCCTACTGGGGATATGCCCGCAACCAAGGTACATGCCCTTGACCGGAATCGAACCCAGGTCCTCCAGTCCCCAAGCCGACACTCTATCCATTGAGCCAAACCGGTTTCGGCCTAATGTGTTTTATGTTTCTGTGTTAGCGTGTTCTGGATTTTTCATATACAATGTGTGACTCTTCCCCCCTCCCCCCAAAAAATACATTTTTATTGATTTCAGAGAAGAAGGGAGAGGAGAGAGAGAAACATCAATGAGTGAGAATCACTGATCGGTTGCTTCCTGCATGCCCCCTCCTGGAGATCGAGCCTGGAACCTGGCATGTGCCCTGACCCTTTAGTCTGCAGGTCGACACTTTATCCACTGAGCCAAACTGTGTAGGACACGATATGTGACCTTTTTTCTGACTTCTTTCACTGAGATTCATCCATGTTATAGCATGTGTCACTAATTTAATTCCTTTTTTGCCTGAATAACCTTAAAGCCTCCTTTGATGAGTATAAATATCTTTATTCTTTTTTGGTGTTACTAATAGGAACTAGAATATTAGTATAATTTTATTCTAATAAAATTAGAAATTTGATGATAATAAAGCAGAAAGGAAAGTGTTTTAAAAATTACCTCTTATGCATCTTTTTAGAATCACTGGTGATGACATCTGAATTCAAGCCGTTAGTTGAAATTTGGATGCTGAAACTTAGTTGAATTCATGGGAAACCTGAGTCAACAAATAGTTTCACCAAACTTACTGAGTCGAATGCTTAATGCTTTTCAATTAAAATCTCATACAGCTCTAAGAGATTTGAATTGAAATAAACATTCTCTTATCACACACTAGAGGCCCATTGCATAAAATTCATGCACTCGGAGTGTGGGGGGGGTGTCTCAGCCTGGCCTGCGCCTTCTTGCAGTCCGGAGCCCTCAGGGGATGCCTGACTGATGGGTTAGGCCCACTCCCCAGAGCTTCTGGCTAAGTGGTGCTCCCCCTGTGGGAGCACACTGACCACCAGGGGGAAGCTCCTGCATTGAGCATCTGCCCCCTGGTGGTCAGTGCGCATCATAGTGACCGGTTGTTCTGCTGTTTGGACGATTTGCATATTGGCCTTTTATTACATAGGATTGTTTCTTTCTATTTTTTTTTTTTTAAATATATTTTATTGATTTTGTACAGAGAGGGAGAGAGAGAGAGAGTTAGAAACATCGATAAGAGAGAGTCATCGATCAGCTGCCTCTTGCACACCCCTTACTGGGGATATGCCTGCAACCAAGGTACATGCCCTTGACAGGAATCGAACCCGGGACCCTTCAGTCCCCAAGCCGACGCTCTATCCACTGAGCCACACCGGTCCCGGCGGATTAATGTTTCTAATAAAGGTCCCAAGGACCTTCTGGGATTGCTTCAGACTAGTGGAAATAATACATATTGAATGCATATTTTATAACACTATTAAGTTTTGTGGGAATCAGGATTTCTCCCCTCTCCCTTCACTACCACTACCCCCATCTCTCCTCCTCTTCATGCTCTTCTCCCTATTGTTGTTATTAAATGTTTTCAGGAGAGACTGAAGTAACAGGATGAAGGAAGTAGGTAATACTAAGAATGTTTTCATACAAAGGAAATCACAAATTTTTAGGTCCTTTCCTGTTTTTAAAACAAAAATAATTGTGGAAATGCTTCTAATATTTTTTAAATATGTAGAAGTGAAATTGATTAACCATGTGTTACTGTAAACACTCTTCAAATAGTGTTTTAATGCTACTGATTAGAAGCGTTTTTATCATGGACTTATTTTCTGAATTTTATGGATGTGAAATCCAGATTCGAATAATCCATATTACCTTAAAAAGCACCTAAATGGAGCCTCTTGTTCTATCAAGAGGCTCAGCTTTAAAAATGACATAACCAACCTTCTAAAATCATGGGCGACTAAATCTGTCAATACTTGCGCACTCTTTAAATATTTTTATATTGAGAAAGTAACCATTAAGTTCTGTTGAAAATTCTATTGAAGTATTTCCATCATCCTATGCAGAGACCGATTACAGATAAACTTTTTCCTGTTTTTTTTCTTTTAACTTTTATTATTATTTATGTTAGGTTGAATTTATTAGGGCCATACGTTTTTGTTTCTTTAGTTTCTTCTGGGATATTGTTTTCTTCTGTGCAGCCTCTTTTCTGGTTCAGGAAATCACCTGCTCTTTCTCAGTAGGCATCCTGTCAGTGTGACAGAGAGCTCGTGTGGGGTCATCTTCCCATGAACTCTGTAAGTTGTACCCAAGTCTTGGGAGCTTAGTTCACCTGGATGTGCTCATTGACCAGAGAATTGGCATCTAAACCCTTAAATTCAGCTTTATTCTCTGCATTTTTAAGAATATACATAAAGCCGAGACCGGTTTGGCTCAGTGGATAGAGCGTAGGCCTGTGGACTGAAGGGTCCCGGGTTCGATTCCGGTCAGGGGCATGTACCTTGGTTGCGGGCACATCCCCAGTGGGGGGTGTGCAAGAGGAGCTGGTCGATGTTTCTCTCTCATCAACGTTTCTAGCTCTCTCCCTTCCTCTCTGTAAAATATCAATAAAATATATTTAAAAAAAAAAGAGGCAGCTGATTGATGTCTCTCGCTCGTTGATATTTCTAGCTCTTTGTCTCTCTCTTCCTCTCTGTAAATAAACAATAAAATATATATTAAAAAAAGAATATACATAAAAAATTCGTCTTTTTGGCCCATTGTTTGGCCTGGGCACACCTACTAACCCCACCATTGTAACAACGAATTGGCATGCATTGTTTTATAAAGCGACATCTTTCAGATACTTGGTAGCTTTCCTAATATGCATACTCTTGATGGCTTGGGCAGTTTCACGAGAGTTTTTTTTTTTGTGTGTGTGTGTGTGTGTGTGTTTAAAAAAATACTTTTTATTGATTTCAGAGAGGAAGAGAAAAGGAAAGAGAGATAGAAATATTAATGATGAGAGAGAATCATTGATCAGCTGCTTCCTGCATGCCCCCCACTGGGGATCGAGCTCACAATCTAGGCATGTGCCCTGACTGGGAATCGAACTGTGACCTTCTGATTCATAGGTGAATACTCAACCATTGAGCCACACTGGCTTGGCTCATCAGAGTGCTTTTAAAGTGAACATGAAGATTTGAACCTTTTGATTCGCACGATTTTGTGGTTTTTTTCTGGATCAACTGACTAGCCATTTTCAGAGGTCACCACTGGCCACTTTCAGGGAAAGCACTCTTTCATCCTTCCCTTCCCCCTCCTCCAACATTTTTTATGTGTTTTATATGGTCTGACTTAAAAAATACACTTAACATGTGTTTTTAGCCCTGGTGGCTCATTGGTTGAGGGGTGTCCCATACATCAAAAGTTCTCCGACTTCAATTCCTGGTCAGGGCACATGTCGGGTTGTGGGCTCCATTCTTGGTGTGGGGCAAGCAAGAGGCAGCTGATGGATGTTTCTCTCTCTTTCCCCTCTTCCTCTCTCTCTAAAATTAATAAAAATATTTAAAGAATGTGTTTTTAAATCATGGATATTTGTATTATTGGAATGTAAGTTTATCTGGAGAGTGTTAAAATTGAAACTCTATATAAGCTCTTTACAGTTTTTCTATTCAAATGTTAGCTTAATGCTGCTTTATATAAATGTAAATACACATTGTGAGGATTTCTGTGGTAGGTCCTTGGAGCCTGAAATTGTAGTATTCAGGTGAAAAGCATAGTTGATTCCTCCTTCTACACTAGTCTTAGGAAATTTAAAAGGACAAAAGTCAGGTCTTAAAATTTTTTAGTGATAAATGGGGTCTTATGATAAACTTAAAATGATTTGGTATACTATCAAACATCTAATGGAAACTTCATTTAAAAATTTGAACAGTTCTCACCGACTGGTGTGACTTGGTGGTTGAATGTCAACTTATGAACCAGGAGGTCAGGTTTTGATTCCTGGTTAGGGCACATGTCTGGGCTGTGGGCTCGAACCCCAGGGAGGTGTCCTGGAGGCAGCTGTTCAATGATCTCTCCTACTGATGTTTCTCTCTCTCTCTCCCTCTCCCTTCCTCTCTGAAACCAATAGTATATATAGATGTGAACAGTCCTCAGTGATTGGGGTTTTCTGGATCAAGTGATTAGCAAACCATTTTCAGAGGTCATGTGACCTCTGACCACTTTCAGGGAAAGCACTCTCCCATCCTCCCATTCTGCCCCCTCCCACTTCCCACCCCTCACATGCATAGCACACCAACCGCCCCAACTCAGCCAAAGCTGTTGTCAGTTGTGGTTTTCATTCCATCAGGCTGAATTTTACAGCAGGTGCTTAATATTAACAACTGATTCTATGAATTGACCCTTTTCAAATGTGGAACTGGCTTCTGCCGTTAAATCTAATAGTTCATTTTGTAAATGACTAAAACTTGACTAAAAGCTACAAATGAAACATTTAGAAAAAGGAAAATAAGTGTAAAAATGTTCATTTGAAAATGTTTTCAGTGCTGATATTTGTAGTGAAAGTACTTTTTCCATACCCCAGTGTCCTAGAACGAAAACATCACCATGGCTACAGAAATTGGTTCTCCTCCTCGTTTTTTCCATATGCCAAGGTTCCAACATCAGGCACCGCGACAGCTGTTTTATAAGCGACCTGATTTTGCACAGCAGCAAGCAATGCAGCAGCTTACCTTTGATGGAAAACGAATGAGAAAAGCAGTAAACCGAAAAACCATAGACTATAATCCGTCTGTAATTAAGTATTTGGAGGTAAGTCCAGATTCTGTGCTTCATGTGACCAAGCTTTGTTTTATTACAAAGGAGAAAGTTTTTTTAAAATAATAAAATGGTAATAATAGCTGTATTTCTTAAAGTACTGGGATTTTAAGTGCAGCCCGTCACTAGTGTTTAAAATAAAATACCTGCATTATTATCTTCACAAAAATTATTAACATTAGAACTAGGTTTGGTTCTAAAGGGTCACCACAGATCTTGGAAGAGGATACTTGGATCCCTCTGCCAGCATTGAAATATTAGTTAAATCCACAGAATACACGAATTGTTAAAAGATTTCCAACTTAAGAATTAATATGTTGCAGGCAGATAGGAGAAAAAGATTCATTCAGAGATAAAGACAGATTTAGTTTTTCCCGTGTGTTTCAGTTGGAAAACTAGGCTAGGGAGTTTAAATGGAAGAGAGGGATTAAGAAAATTAAGGGCAAGATATGAGGAATTGTTTTTGTTCTGAGGATTTTGAAGGAATTGTGAATGTACCTCTACCCTCTCTCCCATCCCCTGCTGTTACTAAGGTGTGTATGGTCAATGAGAATGTCTTAGGGCTAAGAGAATCTTGGATGATTGGATGGGGATAATATGAGTAAGGAGAGGAAGAAATTCTAATCAATGTCAGTAAGATAACTATTATGTACATTTTAGAACATAATGAAAAAATATTAATCCTGTTTTCCGCCCATTTAATAATAGCTTACATTTTATTAGTTTCATATTGCGTGCAATGAGATCATATAGCAATTGATTAATTAACTAATTAATTAATTAATCTCTTTTTAACAGAATAGAATATGGCAAAGAGACCAGAGAGATATGAGGGCAATTCAGCCTGACGCAGGTTATTATAATGATGTAAGTATAAGATATGCTATACTGGCTTAATATAAAACTCTTTGCTTAGATATGTGAATCTGAAAACAATGTGATCTGAAATTAAAACATGGACTTTTCTCATCTCAATTCAAATTTTTTAATCTAATGAAGGGTGAACTTTTGACTTGGGGCTTAAAGTGGTATTCAGCAAAAGATTACACTGTCTCAAAATCTGTGTAACAGGAAAGTTAATTTTAAATTTAGCTGATTATTGACTTTGAGAAGGAATTGGGGAAATTTGGTACTTGATTTTGTTGCTTGTCTATATTAATTGACATTTAACTTTTCTGTATCTCAGTTTTCCTCAATTAATATAGACTAATTAGAGGCCTGCTGCACAAAATTTATGCAGGGGTAGGGTTGTGACAACCATAGGAACCCAGGGCTGATCAGGGCCTTCCTCCTCCCAGCTGCCAGCTGCCTGCTGCCACTTGGGGCCTTTCTTTGTTTCATGCCGCCCCCTGGTGGTCAGCGCATATCATAGTAATTGAGCTCCCTGTTGGTCAAACACCCGAGGGGGCAATTTGCATATTAGGTTTTTATTATATAGGATTATCTATTAAAATATTTTTGAAAGTTCTTTATATTCCTGAATTTGTCTTTAAATGTTGAAGTAGTAACTTTGCATGTCCTTGACTTACGTTCTGTGCATCATCAGGAGCTCTTAAAACCCAATATGTATTATTATTATTTTTTTTTTTTAGCTGGTCCCACCTATAGGGATGTTGAATAATCCTATGAATGCAGTAACAACAAAATTTGTTAGAACATCAACCAATAAAGTAAAATGTCCAGTATTTGTTGTTAGGGTAAGTATTCTGTTGGATATTTTTGGAAAAATTGATCCTTAGTTAGTCTGTAAATATAACAGGACAAAGAAAATTAAACACTGTTTTAAATATATACCTGGGATAAAAATCAGTGTATTGCTAGTAATTTTATTTTAGAATACCCAATTATCTACTATATCAGCATTTAGTAAGGTGTTACTTTTGGGTTATTTTCTTCTTATTGCAATTTCCATAGAATTCTTTTCTGAGCCGGTTATGAATATATATATATATATATATATATATATATATATATATATATATATGAATATATATATATATATATCACAGTAGGTCTCAGACTTGCTCTTGAATAGAAATGCTTTTGTTGTGTAGAATTTAGAAAGCAGCGTCTAAAGGTGAATGAAAACGTTTAGGTGTTACTGGGAAGCAAAATACTTGAGAAGAGCTGAAGACAAATGGTAGACCATAATTGTCAGTTCTGAAGGTACATATTAGGTATTCAATATATTTTCACCAAAATTTTTAAAGTATAGTTTTAAAATAAATTGTACATCGAGCTGAAGCCGGTTTGGCTCAGTGGTAGAGTGTCGGTCTGCGGACTGAAAGGTCCCAGGTTCAATTCCGGTCGGGGGCATGTGCATTGGTCGCGGGCACATCCCCAGTGGGGGGTGTGCAGGAGGCGGCTGGTCGATGTTTCTCATCAATGTTTCTAGTTCTCTCTCTCTCTCCCTTCCTCTCTGTAAAAAATCAATAAAATATGTTTAAAAAAATAAATTATACATTGACATTCAAAAGTGACATTTGAAGCGTTTTGCAATAAAATAAAAAGTCTTCTCACTTCTGTTTTCCAAGCCTGTTAGTAGTCAAAGTTGAGCAAGTAAGAATTGGACAAAAGTCACAGTAAAAAACAAAACAAAACAAAACAAAACACCAGGACAGAGAAAAGACAGTCATAGCAAATATGTGGCAAAGGAGCAAAATCAGTAAGATTTCTGATATTAGGGAGGTGAGCCCTATGGAGAACTGAGAGGGCCTGGAAGAGATGCTGGTTTGAGCTGCATAAAATGATCCAGTCATTCTGCTTCAGGCATAGCCCAGAAGGAATATCTGTAAAAGACCTTCAATGGCTTTTGTGTTAATAGAGCTAACTAGTAGATAGGATGATTTAGTTTGCAGCTATCTTAATATCCTTTTAGCATAATAACTGGAAACCTTTCTGAAATGAATAGAATCAGCATTCTATATTCTGTATCTTGTAACATGGGTAAATTTTTCATTTTGGGATCTATGGGGTCCTAGGGGAAATTTGCACTTAGAGGTGTAATCCAGATTACAAGTTATTAAGACATAGAAACTGTGGGTCTTGTGTCTACAGTTTGTGACCTATAGTATTTACTGGGTTGGGATCCAAGCAGATAACAGAAACTAGGAAAGTAGGAAGATTTTATTCATAATAATCCAAATCATAATCTGCAGGTAAGTAATGAAAAGCCAGATTGTCACATATTTCTTTAAAATTTACCAAATAGTCTTCATTTTATGTATCTCATCCTGCTATTCCTATAAGCAACTTGTTTTTTCAACTCTGTGTCACAGTTTTTATTTTGGAAAATAGGGTTGTTATATTGACAGTTGTGTATTTGCATCTTCTAAGGAAAATGAGTTGTGTAATCTATCATAGAAATTTGAAAATAAAAAGTAAGAACAAATAAGTATTTTTAAAGAATATATATTTAATCTAATGGTATATTTTTATTGATTTAACAGAGAGAAGAAGGGGTTGGTGAAGGAGAGAGGAATAGAGGAAGGGAGAAGGAAAGAAAGAGAAAGAACATAAGAATGTCAGTGCGAGAGAGGAACTTTGATCAGTTGCCTCCCACATGCACCCCAACTGGGTTTCAAATCCAAAACCTGGATATGTGCCATGACTGAAAATCAAACACATGATCTTTTGGTATACTGGATGATGCTCCAACTAACTGAGCCACAGTATCCAGAGTTGAAAAAATAGTGGGTTTTTTTTTTTGAGTTTATAAACATCCCAGGTTTTCTACAATAGGAAAATTGTAGCATTAAAATATTGGTGTAGTATTTGTCATGAATCTGCTGTATGACTTTTTTTTTTTTGAGATCAGCATAAGACTTGTTAATGCATGGTACTATGAATGAAGGAGAGCTTTAAAAAGCTTTTTTTTAGTTTTAGTTTTGATAGTACATTTATTTGCCAGTAAAATTTTGATAGCTTTGATGTCCTTAAATTGGTACTTATTATTAATGTTCAGGCTTTGAGTCTTTCTGGTGACTGACCATCTTATAATATTAGTCTGCCCATTATCCCAGGAAAATGAAGTCTATGCAGATTTTGTTTTGAAATGCTCTTTAGAGTGCTTAGGCCTGTATAGCTTAGCAAAGTGCTTACTTATATTGTACTTAACTTTTTCTTTAATTAAAAAAATTTAAAATATATTTTACTGATTTTTTTACAGAGAGGAAAGAAGAGGGATAGAAAGTTAGAAACATCGATGAGAAACATCAGTCAGCTGCCTCCTGCAAACCCCCTACTGGGGATGTGTCCGCAATCAACACACATGTCCTTGACTGGAATCAAACTTGGGACCCTTTAGTCTGCAGGCTGACGCTCTATCCACTGAGCCAAACCAATTAGGGCCTTAACTCTTTTTAATTTAGTTAATGAGCTAAAGTGCTGTGTTAAAGTTTTTTTTTGTTGTTTTTTTTTTCTGACAAAATACTTGCTTATAAATCTGAGCTACACTTAAATGAAAGTCAGTATAATTACTTAATGTTGATTATTGAGTATTTTGTAAATAAAGACTTTCTTAGTGTTTTAAACATTAGTTAAGGTTGAGGGTTTGTGGCCTTGTATAACCTGTTTTTTTCCATCCCTAGTGGACTCCAGAAGGAAGACGGTTGGTCACTGGAGCTTCTAGTGGAGAGTTCACCTTGTGGAATGGACTCACTTTCAATTTTGAAACAATACTACAGGTAACAGTAATCATCAGATGGCAGCATCATTCTGTGGTAAAGAACTTGAGATATAGTAACTTTATTGGCATTTTAAACTTACAGTTAGACAAATTGTTGTGAGTTAATGCATGCTCCTGTAAAGCCTTCCATCTTGTATGTAATGTTTACAAATGTTTTGTTTTCATAGGCTCACGACAGCCCAGTGAGGGCCATGACATGGTCACATAATGACATGTGGATGTTGACAGCAGACCACGGAGGATATGTGAAATATTGGCAGTCGAACATGAACAACGTCAAGATGTTCCAGGCACATAAGGAGGCGATTAGAGAGGCCAGGTTTATACACAATATACCATTTTCTGTAGTCCCTATTGTCATGGTTAAATTATTCTCTAAGTGTATTCTGGATGCAGAGATGCATGGGCTCTGTCGGATTCTGGGGAACTCTCTGCACCCTATGAACACGATATTTTTCTTTGTTTTCACATATTCACCATTTTGCTGGCGCCTTCCTGAAGTAGTGTTGTCCTGGTATCTGCCTTTACAATATGTTAGAGATGTATTGTCTGCCGCATTTTGCACTGGTTTTTTCTCTTTTCATTTATGGTTAATAATGTGTATACGTTACTTTTTATTACCTACTGTGTAAGACAAGAATATTTCATTCCAAATAAAGAATTCAGTCTTTAATTATGCAACTGAATAAAATCTAAAGCCTACAGAAACACTTTCAGAATTCACACAAAATACAAGAAAAAAGGCTTAAGTGAAGACCTGGTTGGCTTGGTTATGCCCTGACTCCGAAGGAAAGTACAGTAGGTGTAGAACTCGCACAAGTAGCTCTGGATGTGGCAATCATTAATGGATTAATGAACGGGTTCTTCAAGCTTTGAAACTGAGCAGGTCATTGTTAAGAAGACTCTAGGACTTGTCTTCCAATTCACTGCTGGTACCGTCAGAGCAAATGTGTAATAAGTGCAGTTTACAATATTTTCAGTGAGTTGTACATATTTGTACATATCGACGAGATATGTGCAGTAAAACTGGAAAAAGAAAGCTTCAAAAACCAGCCTGAAGAGTTGCTGCATCCTCAGAATAGAGCTGAGCAGCATTCTCCGTAGTTGTGCCACGCGTGTGGCGAGAGGTTGACATCGTTCTAGAAACATCATCCGCCGCAGTCACTGTTTCTACTTTCAGAATCTTAACAAAATTTGGTGGATACACATGTCTCTCCAATGACTTTGCTGTGGTGTCCTGCCCATACATTGAGTTTGCACAGTTGGTCACTTCCTAGTCATAGGATTAAAAAGTTCAAGGGAGTTCTTAGCGTTAAATTAGAAACGATGATCTTCCACGACAGATGAAAAAAAAATGGCTCTCTCCTTGGGCTTTACACACAAATCTGAATGCCCCTATGCTAACCTTTTTTGTGCAATATTCATGAGATAGCTTGCCAGAAAGGAGCTGTGAAAGTTTTCCGTAGACTTTTCAAATAAATCAGAAACATCATATGTAGGAATATTTAGCACCAGTCTTGAAAAATCCTGTCCAGCTTTTTTCAGTTTATCATTTCATGAAGTGTTTGAGGTGGAAGCTGATGCTAATTTTTTGAGCAGTATTCTTTTGTGATTTAAAAGATTGTTTACAGGAATATTGCAAAATGAAATTCATTTAGTTTCTACACTTAAATTAGCTCCATGTTTTCTGTTAGTACAACAGGAAATCTTGTATTGTTGGAAGTGTGAATAGCAGCAGTAGTAATACACTTGTAAAGTGCTTTGAATATTGATGATTGGAAACTAAGAAGCAACTACTGTATTAAATTCTTTTGATGAGATGCCATGGTTAGCTGACAACATTCTCTTTATGTTGCATCTTCGTGGGTGGAAACTACCCTCTTCTATTTATAAGGCAGCACAGTGTTTTTATTTTTCCCTGTCTGAGAAGCACAGATAATCTGTTAAATGCTGACTTCTTTCCCCTGCTGTGTGTCTTCATGTAACAGTTTCTCACCCACGGATAATAAATTTGCTACATGCTCTGATGACGGCACTGTTAGAATCTGGGACTTTCTTCGTTGCCATGAGGAAAGAATTCTCCGAGGTATGTGTACTAACAGTACTCATTGGAATATTTAAATAGGAAGGCAATTGTGGTTAAATCACAATACCACAATACTAGCTTACATCTCCACTCAGTTTTCTCACATATACACTCTCTTAGGCTCTTTAAAGAAACTTAAACCCCCTGGTTCAAAGTCATTTTGTGGACTTTTACTACTTATATCATCTTTGAGTTCCTTGACTGGAAATTAAATATAGGTGTTTCCTGTCTGTGATTCCTTCCCCCAGTGACTTGCTTCTGTATGCGTTTTTAGGGCTCTATTCCTTCATGCCTGCCTGGTACTCTGGATACCTTTCTCGCACATCCTGACACTAATTTTATGTAGCTAGCTCACATTCTCTCGGCAGTCTTTTTACAGTATGAATTAGCTGATGTATCAATAGCTGTTTCTGGAAGGTTGTTTTTTCATTATATCACCTTTGTACTACATGACCCATTTGTTACTAAAATTTGGAGGGTCCTTGTTTATTACTTTAACTTTTTTTTAATTTCATAGTATAAACTAACATCTATTAATTACTCCATCTTACAAAAGAAGTCTATGTTTTCATTTGGATTAGCTTAGTTTTAGACTTCATAAAATGGGGCTGTTGAAATACTAACAATACGTCAATATCATTTATGTAAGTTAAGTGGTACTAGAGGTTAGAGAATTAACTTTGTGTTTTCTATATACAATATAAACATTTAGACACAAACATTTACACTTTTAATGAAATCTCATTAGTTTATTACTAACTAGGAAGGTAGTTTTCTCAAGTGCTTAATTTGTACCTGCCCTGATTTAACCAAGAGTACATTCTCCTTCATGCTCTTGGTTTCATTATGCCAGAAAAGTAACAGTTTCCATGGGTGTATGGGTGCCACAAGTACTGGGGGTGAAGAAATTATTACTCAGAGATTTTCCTTTCTGTTCAAGAGTCAGCAGGATTAGTTGTGTTGATGGAATTGTAAGTTGGTTTTTTTTTGTTTGTTTTTTTAATAACTTTCAGAGTTTTATTTGCAGCATATAGTGTCAATGCATTCTAAATAAGAAAATAAATGCCCTTGATATCTAACCCATATTTCAGTACAGTATATTATAAAAAATCACATTTGCTTAAACATTCCTGGCATTGCACATTTTATGCGGGTTCATCCGTAGTATTGCGTGCGATAGCTAGTGTGAGGACGGAGTACTCATCACAGGGAAAGTGGGTACGCACTGTGACGGTCATCCTGTTGTCCGGCTTCAGAACTGGGGCAGGCTCTAAAGTTGTCAGGTTCGAATTATGTTATGGGTGAGCACTATGACCTGGGAGGCGTAAGTGATAAGTTCAGTGTAAAGTAAGGTCAGAGCCAGAACTCGAGTCTTACTCCTAGTTTAATGCTACACCAGTGTTTCCTCTTTTTTCACTTAGTAGAAGTCTTAGCTGTTAAACAGAAATTAATAAACACCTTTTTCTAGGCTTTAGAAATTCTAAGAAATACAGAAGAAACAAAATCTAATTTATTAAAAGCAATTCTAAACTATCAAAAACAACTTTATAGTAGATTAAGACTATGATACCTGAAGTTAGATATAAAGCTGTTATCCATCTTGGATTTAAAAAATATGGTAAGATGTTTTCATTCCAAATTCTAATGAAGTGTTAATCAATTTTTGTAATGAAACTATTCTAAGTAGTGCTTGCAGAGGAAGAGTTCTTAATTTCCTCTGCATCTGAGATATTAAATAGCAGTACGTACATATTTTCAGATTTGAGTCTGAGTGAATTTGGGTATAGTTAAGTGGATACTGATTCGTTCCTGTTCTTCCTATAGTTTACAAAGATCCCACTATCATGTTTATATTGATTTGAGAGTTCAATTTTATTTTTTTGTGGGTGCTCTTTTTTAAGTTTTACTATGGAAATTGCAAAGAGGCATAAAAGTGTAATACTATACCTTCATGTACTTGTAGGATATATGTTCTAGGTTATTCATGTCTTTTGCTTTAAAAAAATAATTTTAGAGAAAGGGGAGGAAGAAGGAAAGAAAGAAAAAGAGACAGACAGCAGACATTGACGTGAGAAAGAAACATCAGTCAGTTGCTTACCATACACGCCCCGACTGGGAATCAAACCCTCAGCCTAGGTATGTGCCCTGACCTGGAAGGGAACCTGCCTCCTTTTGACATATGGGATGATGCTCCAACTAACTGAGTCCTATTGGCCAGGCCATACTTTTTGCTTAAATTTTTTTTTTTTTAAACTTTATATTTTTCTTAGTATCTCAGTGAGTATATTGAATAAATATGACTTAAATTTTTTTTAAATTGATTTCAGAGAGGAAGGAAGAAGGAGAGAGATAGAAATATCAATGAGAGAAAACCATTAATAGGCTGTCCCCTGTTCGCCCCCTACTGGGGATTGAGCCCGCAATTCCAGCATGTGCCCTTGACTGGAATTGAACCCAGGACCTCACTTAGTCTGCAGGTCGATGCTCTATCCACTGAGCCAAACCGGGTAGAGATAAATATGTTATCCTTTTTAACCATGTTATATATACCACCCAAGTAGTTTTAATATAATAGTAGGTCTGATGTGTTGGTTTAAGTTATTATACTTCAACTAGAAGTGCATGAAATGTGTGCACAGGTTGGACCTCTAGGCCTGGCTGACTATCAGGGCCGATTGGGGCCTTCTGGCTGCCAGCTGGGGCCTCCCATTCCTGGCTACCAGCTGCTGGGCCAGGGCCTTCCTTTGTTCTGTGCTGTCCCCTGGTGGTCAGCACACGTCATAGCTAGCGGTTGAACTCCTGCTTTCCCAGTTGACAATTTGCCCAAGTGCATGAAATTCATGCACGGGGGTGGGGGGGTGCGAGCAGGGGGCAGTGGGGTTGGGTGTCCCTGTGGGGTTGGATGTCCCTCAGCCCAGCCTGCACCCTCTCCAATCTGGGATCCCTCTCACAATCCAGGACTGCTGGCTCTCAACTGCTTGCCTGCCTGCCTTCCTGATTGCCCCTAAATGCTTCTGCCTGCCAGCCTGATCACCTCCTAACCACTCCCCTTGCCAGCCTGATTTCCCCTAACTGCCCTCCCCTGCAGGCCTGGTCACACCTAACTGCCCCCCTGCAGTTCTGATCTTCCCCCTCGCCTTCCCACTGATGTCCCCTGCAGGCCTGGGTCCCCCCTAACTGCCCTTCCTTGCTGGCCTGATCACCCACAACTGCCCTCCCCTGCTGGCCATCTTGTGGCAGCTATCTTGTGTCCATGTGGAGGCAGCAATCTTGTGTGTTAAGAGTAATCGTCAATTTGTATATTACTCTTATTAGATAGGATTACCCATTTTTCCTCATTTAATTTTTTTTTTGAATTTTAGAAAGGTTTATAAAATAATAAAATCAATGTTCTTATTTTCCTATCTTTCACTTGGGTTGGAGATCATGGAATGATAGAATTCCAAACAAATAGGGATAGGATCTTCCAACTTCTAAAATGTCAGTTGCCCCAGGGGTCACATTCATGTATCCTTCATACACTCTGCAACATTGGGCAGGCACACATATGCCTATAGCATATTAGTGTTGTACATTAGACCATCACTTGGATTAAGTATTAAAAAAATTCAAGAACATTTTAATTGAAGGAGAACATTGTGATCATGTAGTCCAACTCTTTATTAAATACTTACCTTTTTCACACCATTCCTTCATGTCAGTGTTCTACTCAAACATTTTTAGAGATAATAGTATTCGGTGCCTTACATGACTCCCTTTTCCATTTTTCATATGTAATCCTAATTTTCAGAGTTCTTTCGCTCTATCAGAAATCTGTTTCCTTACAACTTGTCCTGCCTCTGGAACATGAAGAATTAAGTCTGCCCTCTCCTCTGCATGGCTCCTTGGAGTACTGGAAGACAACTGGCACGCCTCAGTGTGCCTTCAGCTGTGAGCATAGGAGGTGCCCTGTGTACCATAGAGTCCACGATACCATACTGTTGAGCGCAGGATTCACAGTTGCTTTTTGATGTCCTTCCTGAAATTGTTGTAGGCCTCTTGGGGAAGGAATAAGTTACATGAGAAAAAGTAATCAATAATTTTAAGGTTATAAAGACCATAGATCTATTGTCAGGAGATTTGCTACTCAAAAGGTCTTGACGATTGGTCCAAAGGACGGAAAAACAGACAGACCTTTAGTAAATTTAATATAACGCAGCATTGAAAAGTACCATGTATATGTATATCTACCCACTTACGCACATTCTGTCCTTCATATAAATTGCAGCACTCAGTTTATGGATTGGAATTAAAGTAACATTAAAGCACCAGGAGTACATGAGCTTCTAAATCAGGGGTGGGGAACCTTTTTTTCTGCTAAGAGACATTTGGATATTTTTAACATCATTTGCAGGCTCTACAAAATTATCCACTTAAAATCAAGCCTGCTATATTTGGTCAAACATTCAATTAACTCACCCCTAATACCTTGGCAGCGCCAGACCAAATGATTTGCATATGGCCCACAGGTCGGATGTTCTCCACCCCTTTTCTAGATTACTGATGCTCATGCATTTGACTCAAAGTGAAATACTACACTATCCACACCGCCTTAAGTTCAAGTTTTGACCCTTATCGTGCAATAGGGAAGGTAATATTTTCACAAATTTAAGATCGATAGTATGGGAGAAGAGTCATGCTTGTGATAGAAATGTAGTTTTATCTGTAGTTAGATCACCAATGACCAGCTAACCTATAAATGAGAAGCGTTGAAAAAATTGAGTCGGTAAGAATATTGAAGTCAATTTAGTAAAAAGTATAATACTCCTAAAAAGAATTCAGGCTGCAAGTCAGGCTTGAATTTTGTCTTTCCTTTCTGATTTTAGCAATAATAGCTGGCACTCTTACTATGAGTCAGGCATAGTAATCTTGCTCGTTTAATCTTCTGAATAACCCTGTGAGAGAATGAGTAACCACGTTGGGAAAAGGTTAAGTAAACCGAGCCCAAGGTCATATTTGAATCCAGGTTGTTTGGCTCCAGAGTTCATACTCTCAAACCACTGTGTTAAACTGCCTCTTTGATCTTTTAAAAGTAACAACAGCAATAATGTTTTTCTGATCTGTGGTGACCAAATTGTAGAGTTGTTTTTTTTTGTTTTTTTTTAAGAAAAGAGGGATGTGGGAACAGGCAACTCAGTTACTCAAATCCATTTTTATTTTAAAACAATTCATAGAAGTTATAGATTTTCACAAAAAATTAATTATAGGAATAGTTCCAAGTGCAAATTGGTTATAAGATACATAGTAGATTATATAAATAGAACATGGACATAAGGAGTTCTATTGTGATTTATTCAGGAGGTAGGATGTGTGTTCAGTTTTTAAATTATAGCACTCATGGAGAACAAAGGAACCCTTGAGTACACACAACTTAAGAAAAAGTATTATAAGTACTTTTCTTTTAAAAAAAGAAATCACACATGTTTATTCCAATCCTGTAGGCAGTATGGGAGAGCAGCAGGTCATTCACAAAATTCTGCTCTGCAGCCCCCATAAGCCAGCTGCTTATAGAGGGTGAGAGAAAGATTACCTGGGGAAGTAGGGATTATAGGCCTGGGAAGTAGGAGGCTGAGGTGGGACTCCATTGTTTGGGCAACTGGGTGGTTAATCTTTCCATGGTAATGGGCAGTTCTTGAGTGAATGGTTCCAAGGTTGACTCCAGGTCCTGGGGCATACTACTCTCAGCCAGGTCAGAAAGTCCTCTGGGCTTCCCCCACTGCTGTTCGTGCAGCCTCCTGGTGGGCACTGCTGGGTACCTGGTCCTCCCCAGAGGTGTCTCGTCCCTTCGTGGTCTCCTGGACAATCAGTGGGACTGGACTGCTGTCACTACTTGAGCCAATTAAGCTTTGACAGGGTTGAATCCTATATGAGGGTTGATTCCAATCCTGCTGGCAGCATGGGAAAGCTCATCCACAAAAATCTCCTTTATTAGTGCTTTTTAAAAAAGATATATATTTTTTTATTTCAGAGAGGAAGGGAGAGGGAGAGAAAGACAGATGAGAGAGAATCATTGATTGGCTGCCTCCCACATCCCCCTACTGGGTAGGGATTGAATCCACAACCTGGAATTGAACCCAGCACCTTTCATTCCACAGGTCTATACTCTAGCCACTGAGCCAAACCTGCTGGTGCTTATTACTACTTTGGAGAAGTCCCTGTGTATTCCTTTCTGATTGCATTTGACTGTGTTTAATGAGATCAACCCCTCTATAAAGATTTTGTGATTTAGCAGTGTGCTTCTGAACTGTGTGAAGACATGTTTACAGAGTCTGAGGGTTTCAAAAGTCTCTGATATTTTAAAATATTTTTAAACTACTTTTAGTGACAGTATGTTTCAATATTAAAAGCACTTCAAGCACATCTCCTTTAATCATCCAGCTAAAATGTCGACTTGTTACATAGGGACACCTATCTTCTCTGTCTGGGTTTCCTTATTTTGAGGGAAATCGATTTAAGGGTCTTTTCCCAATTCTCTCCTTTAAAAAAAATGGTTATGGTAGGTTCTCCGATGTAAATAATTATCTGAGTATATTATGAAAGGGAAAAAGGTTTAATATTTACTTCTGAAGCACATTATTTAAAGGGATTAGGCAGTCCTAAAATATTTATTTCACATGGTACAGTAGTACGAGTTTTACACAAATTGTTTTAGATGTTTATACTTGGCTTTCATTGTTCTATCGGCATGTGTTCTGAATATTGCACATAATATAAATTTGTTGGACGAAGTCTGTGGCTTTCTTGGGATGGCAGAGCTGGTTGTTGCTGCCATCATATTCAGTTTCAGCAATGTTGATGACAGTACCCAGACACGTGTATGAAAAGATTCCAGTTTTTTGAGAGTGACAATTATGATGATTAATAACGTAGGCAGCAATTTTCAGAAAGATCCTTTACTGGTATGGCTCAATGGTTGGGCATTGACCTATGAACTCAGGAGGTCACAGTTTGATTCCTGGTCAGAGCACATGCCTGGGTTGCAGGCTTGATCTTTAATATGGGGCATGAAAGAGGCAGCTGGTCAATGACTCTCATTGATGTTTCTATCTCTCCCTTTCCCTTCCTGTCTGAAATCAATATAAATATATTTAAAAAATATATATAGTGGTCTTCAGAACAAAATTTGTTTCCCAATAAAGTACAAGATAGGCTTCTTCGATTGTATCTTCACCTTGTATAATAAATAGTGGATATTTTCCTTAATACTGAGTAATAATTCTTTTTATTATTTGGTAAAGACTGAGTAAGTTTTTAAACCAGAAAAGTTAAGCTTGTAGCTAAGACTTACTATGATTACTTAGAAAAGTCCAGAGCACTTTTGTGTGGTATCTCATGAAAAGAGGGTTCAAAATGTTTAATCCACTAGATATGACACTTTATAGGCAAACAGTGTCTTCACGTTGGCACTGCCAGTTCTGTAGAGCTTTCATATATAAATAAATGTAACCATGGTTTTTCATTGAAATTTTCATAACTTCATGGTAGTTTTGAGTGTTTTTGAGAATCTTGATGCCTTTTCCCCCTAAAATATGAGAATCACCTATCAGCTGCCTCTTGCATACCTGCTAATAGAGATCAAGCCCACAAACTGCATGTGCCCCTACTGGGAATTGAACCGTGACCTCCTGTTCATAGGATGGTCCTCAACCACGGAAGCATGCCAGTTGGGCAAACCTTGAAAACCTTTAAGAAAGGTTATAGATTGTATAACTGTACATCTTGGTGCTTTCGTTGGAGCAGCAGTAGCATTGGAATATAGTTGATTTGTACCAAACTAATGATGATAAGTTTTCAGATTAAGGCTTTTCTCCTAATGACCATTTCACATAGTCCTGGTTGTTTTGGCTCAGCCCACAGTATTGGCCCGTAGACTGAAGGGACCCAGTTTTGATTCCAGTCAAGGGCATGTACCTTGGTTGCAGGCTCCAGCCCTGGCCTTAGTCAGGCGGGTGCAGGAGGCAACCAGTCGATGTGTGTCTCTCACATCAATGTTTCTCTCTCTCTTTGTCTCTCCCCCCTCTTCTCCTCTCTCTCTAAAAAAAATAAAAATCAATTAAAAAAAATATCCTCAGGTGAGGATTAAAAAAAATACTATTTCACACAGAAAAATGTGTTTATATTTGATTTTAAAAATGATTTTTTACAGAGAGGAAGGGAGAGGGTTAGAGTTAGAAACATCGATGAGAGAGAAACATTGATTAGCTGCCTCCTGCAACACTGGGTATGTGCCTGCAACCAAGGTACATGCCCTTGACCTGAATCGAACCTGGGATCCTTGAGTCCACATCTGACACTCTATCCACTGAGCCAAACCGGTGAGGGCAAGATTTTAAACACCCTATCATTTAAATGTTACTTACTAAGCACAGTACATGTTTTTGTATGGGAAAGACGTTCCAAAGTTACTCAGTTTTCAAGGTTGGTAGGGAACTTACTATGTAACCATTTTTACTGTGACTAAATTATGTGTCGATGTCAGAATGTATCATCATATAATTTAGGTGCCTACGTTTGTGGTATATTCTCTTGATTAAAGTGCCTGGATTGAGGTTTCGTATTTTGAAACTAAATCTGTCTAGGCAGCAGCCCACTTAGATAATCCCCACAAAATTCACCCTTATTATTATTTACTACAACCACTAGATTTTCATTTATGTCTTTATAACCTCCACTCACAAAGACTTAAGTAGAATCATACCAGTTTACTATGTCTTTTCAGAGTCAATAAGTGTGTTAGGTCTATAACGTCATTTTTTTTTTCTATGAAAAGGATAAGGTAAATTATGTTTTTTATTACCTTTAAATTTTTTAAAAAACATATTTTTATTTCAGAGAGAAGGAGGAGAGAGTGATAGAAACATCAGTGAGTAGAGAGAATAATTGATCAGCTGCCTCCTGCATTCCCCCTATTGGGGATCGAGCTTGCAACCTGGGTGTGTGCTCTGACTAGGAATTGAACTGTGATCTCCTGGTTCATAGGTCGATGCTCAGCCACTGAGCCACACTGGCTGGGCTGTTATCTTTAAATATTAATGATAGCAGAATGTAGTGTAATTTCTGTTTATGATGTTAAGTGACAACGAAGAAGTTAGTAATATTATTGAACCTCTTCTCCAGCTGCTCCAAAATTCTAGGTACAGTCATAGTTTCTATCTGGGGCAGCCTTTGTTTTCCCTCTGGGCTACTTTACACACCACTCCTCTGAGAGTGAGCTGGTCTGGCTTTGAATCTCAGCTTTGCCACGGGGCAGGCCAGCCTGTCTTGTTTGTGTTCCCTCCTCTGTACCATGGGGCTAATGATACCCACCTCGCAGAGTTGTTGAGAAGGTCCCAGAAGTACACAGCAGGCTGTACTGAAGCTGCAGTGTGAGTGCACATTTGTTGCTTAAGTCTGGCTTCCTGCGCAAGGAAAACAGGCTGGAAAGCGTGGCGGGGCTAGAGGAAGTATCGTATTGAAGTTAATTTGATTAAGAGGAGGTGGATTGACCCGAAAGGTGTTATAAAGTGTTTACTTAGAGGAACTTGTTTGCTAAATCAGGAGTTGAGATGTGGTAGCATATATAACTATCCTGTTCCCAATAGTGACTCTTAGGTAGTCATTCTTAGGTTTACAATACATGTAAGAACAGAATTAATTGTATTATAAGCCACATTTAAGTCAATAACATTAAAATGGAACTATGACTTATTTTTAAAACATTACATAAGTCCTCATACTTCTTTACTCCCACTGTCATGTCAGAACCACAGTATTACCTTAGGACAGTATTTCACTCACACCATTCCCCATGCACTGTTCCCAATGTTCTGTTCTTTTCCTGTGTTTGTGTGCTTGCTGCTTTGGTTTTTGAACAGATAATATATTTGAATCTTTCCTGAGAACCACTAGCTGGTCTTCTATCCTACTGCATTTTTTGAGTTCTAGTTAGGTAAATTCATATATGATGTGTATAAGATATACTGAAGTATTCTCTTAATTTAGAGCAGAATATTCCTTTTGTTGTTAATCCTCACCTGAGGATATTTATCTATTGATTTTTCTATAGGGGCTAGAGGCTCGGTGCACAAATTCATGCATGGTAGGGTTAGACTGGCCTGCCCGGATCGGGCCGGTTGGGCTGGGTTGGCTGGGTGGTGGGGCTGAAAGTGGTTGGTGGGCTGGCGCCTCCTCCCCTCATTAGGGTGGGAGGGGGCTGATCATGAATGGGGCTGGCCAAGGGAAGGGGTTGGGGGCAGTTGGCCAGCCAGCCCCGCCCTTTGGTCAAACTCCTATTCAAGTGGACAATTTGCATATTAGCCTTTTATTATATAGGATTGGAAGGGAGGGAGAAAGACACAGAGAGAAACATTGATGTAAGCATCAATGGGTTGCTACCCTCACATGCCCTGTTGGGGCCAGGGATCAAGCCTGCAACTGAGGAACATTTCTTTGAGTGGAATTGAGCCTATGACCCCCTCATTCCTTGGGCCAACACTTTATTCACTGTGCCAAACCAGCTGGGTCATAATATTCTTTCCATTGCTGCTTTTACTAGGTTTACAAAATCTTGAAAAATATAATGACCAAAGAAATGATTCATGTTTGGGTTTGGATTGTTGATTTGGACATTTTAATAGACATTTTACATTAGAACAAAATTAAATACTTAATTGTTAAGGGATCTATATAATAAAAGCCTAAGTGACCATTATGGCGGAATGACCAGGACAATGGGTCACTATGATATGCACTGACCACCAGGGGGCAGATGCTCAGTGCGGGCTCATGGCTGGCAAGTGCAGTGGCGGGAGCTTTTCCTGCCTCTGTAATAGTGCTAAAGAGCAGCGAGCAAGGGGTGCCGGACTGCGAGAGCGATGTCTGACTGCTGGCTTAGCCCACTCTCGGCGAGGGTCTCAGGCCGGGCTGAGGGACCTCCCCTATCTCGCCTCACTTGTGCACCGGGCCTCTAGTATTTATATAACTAGCACTGTGGTCACACTGTAAGTCCTCATTTGTTCTATTTTTCTTTTTCTTTTTTAAAATATATTTTATTGATTTTTTTACAGAGAGGAAGGGAGAGAGAGAGAGAGCCAGAAACATCGATGAGAGAGAAACATCGACCAGCTGCCTCCTGCACACCCCCTATCGGGGATGTGCCCACAACCAATGTGCCCTTGACCGGAATCGAACCTGGGACCCTTCAGTCAGTAGGCCAACGCTCTATCACTGAGCCAAACCGGCTTCAGTTTTTTTTTTTTTAATATATATTTTTATTGATTTTTTTTTTACAGAGAGGAAGAGAGAGGGATAGAGAGTTAGAAACATCAATGAGAGAATCATCGATCAGCTGCCTCCTGCACACCCCCCACTGGGGATGTGCCCGCAACCAAGGTACATGCCCTTGACCGGAATCGAACCCGGGATCTTTCAGTCCGCAGGCCGACGCTCTATCCACTGAGCCAAACCGGTTTTGGCTGTTCTATTTTTCTTAATTCTTTTCATTTTTTTCTTTATTCTTCGATGTCTCCTTTTATTGTTGCCTTTCCTGAAAATGGGTAGGGAAAGAACAGCCTTTCTGGAAGCACAGTTGAGGATGAGAAGCCTTCCCCTGTCACATGACTTTGGTTTGTGTTGAGCGTGGTGGCTGAAGATGAGAGTTAAAGACCAGGAAAGAACCCGGGCATCCCGCTGCTCCTGCCGGCACAGCCTGCAGTGTTGCCGCAGAGACTGGCTAACCAGCATTCTCACTCGGAAAACGCTGAGGATATAATTTAGTGACTTACGTGTGGGTGACTGGCAAAGAAATGTGTAAACTTTGCAACTACACATACACAAATGTGTCCGTCCGAATTCCACCCTGAGACAGCCTGCTATCAGTGCACACCTTTTCAGCAGAGTTCCCACTAGTTAAAGGGGATGTGCTTTGCTCTTTCTACACCTTGTCTTGTCACCAAGAAGGTGACAGATGGTGAATAAAAGCCAGACTGACTACATATCAGTTAATGACCTACATGGGGCAGGGGCATCACGCACACCTTGGCCTCCCTGGCAGCACCGCCCCTAATGACCAGGCTGCAGACCACATGCAACATTGAGATGCATTTTTGTCAGTCATGAGGGCGTCAAGTATATTCCGAGTTATGTGGACATGAGATTTGGAGAAAATTACCAGCTCTGGATCTACATGTTTTCACTGGGTGCTGCACGGAAGGTGGAAGAGGGAGGGTGGGAAGGTAAGGAAAGCAGTGGGCAGGACTAATGTGGATGTTTTCTCAAGAATTTTTTGTAATTTACAAAGCTTATATTTTTAAGAAGTTCAAACATCTAGAAATAAAAAGTCAGTGTCCTCTCACCTTTTAATCTCACATCCAGAGGTCATCACAATTCTGTTAATAGTTTGGTGTGTATATTTTCACGATTCTTACGCATATACAAAAGGGTTTTTAGAAAACTACGCAAAATGGGATTTTACTACATATATTCTTCTGCTAGTCTGTCATGACACAGTGTATTATGGTCATCTTTCCATCTCATTACTACCCCAGTTCTCTAGGTTACTGTTTTACCACTTTATAACACATATCTGCCATGACATACTTAGCCATACTCAATGATGGAATTTAGGATTTGCAAGAGGCTTTTGCTAAGACACAGTTGTGTGCTAAATTTCCTTGTACCTTTATAGTCGTTACCACTCGTTACCTTTTGGTTAGTCTCCTAACAGTAAACTTGGTGGATCAAAGAGGATGAACATTTAAACTTTTGGAAGATACTTCTGAGTTATCCTCACGTCTAGAGTCATTAATGATAACGTTTAAGAATGTTGTGGTTTAGCTGAAACCGGTTTGACTCAGTGGATAGAGCATCGGCCTGCGGACTGAAGGGTCCCGGGTTCGATTCCGGTCAAGGGCATGTACCTTGGTTGCGGGCACATCTCTGGTAGGGGGTGTGCAGGAGGCAGCTGGTTGATGTTTCTCTCTCATCGATATTTCTAGCTTTCTATTCCTCTCTCTTCCTCTCTGTAAAAAATCAATAAAATATATTTTTTAAAAAAGGAATGTTGTGGTTTAGTCAGAGGCTAGAGGCAACATAGAATTTAACATTTTAGGAAATTTCTACCATGATAAAAATTAAAAAATATATATATTTTATTGATATTTCATGGAGAGGAGGAAGGGAGAGAGAGCGAGAGCTAGAAATGTCGATGAGAGAGAAACATCGATCAGCTGCCTCTTGCACACCCCCTACTGGGGATGTGCCCGCAACCAATGTACATGCCCTTGACCGGAATCGAACCTGGGACCTTTCAGTCCGCAGACCAACGTTCTACCACTGAGCCAGACCGGCTTCGGCTAAAATGTTTTCTCCAATACCATAGAGCATTGGAACTTGAAATGCAAAATTCTGCCAACCTTTTACCATTCTCTAGAGGTAATCTTTGAAAATAATTTTGAAAACTTATTGCTGTGATTATCATTGGGCTTCAAAAGAATGTATTCCTTAGTGTGTCTGTCTGATAGTGTCCCTTTATTCCTGTCAGGAAAGTTGAGGAATTTCATGCACCTACACTGCTAACAGTTCCTCTGCCTTCTGTATTTGTTATTACAGTTGTAATTGTGCTGATGGTTTTTCATTGCTTTTATTTATTTCTACAGTGTCTTTTGCTTCTGTCCCTTTTATCTCCCTTAAACATTGTTTTTGATTTTTTTTATAGCTATTTAAAATTTTAAGAAAACACCAATAAATAGAATTACTACTAGGAGTGATACGTCCATTGCAGAACCAAGTAGTGTGATTGCGTTTATAATAATAAACCCTGTGGCACTTAAAAGTTGTTCTACTTGAAGAATGTAAAAGATCAAGTGACATTCTGCTTTCTTAAATCTATCATCCTATAATCTGTTGATAATAATGCCACAATTTAGTTTGCTATAGTTTTTTCTTGCAAATTCTAATTACTGTATCTTTTCTTAATATTACTAAAAGCCTGTATCTTGCACATTTTTTAATTTTTAATTTTGCAATATTAGAAATGGATATTTTTATTTTTGAGGACGTTCTTCACTTCTCTGCTGTCTGTTCTAATGTGGATTAATTGTCTTCTGTGCCTGTGACTGCAGTCACGCTGGGGTTTCTCTGCCTTCCCCTGTTAAGGCCACTCATTTTTTTTTTTCATCCAGTTGAAAACATTAAAAAAAAATGTTTCCCTTAGAATTTTTTTAGTGCTTCAGAGGAGTGATCTTCAATTTGCCATCATACTTGACTCATAGTTTATCTAGGTTGAGAATTCTTGGTACAAAATGCCTTCCCATCAGAGTTTAAAAAAAATATATTTTTTAACAATTGATTTTTAGAGAGGAAGGGAAAGGGAGAGAGAGAAACATCTATGTGAGAGGGAAAACATTGTTTGGCTGCCTACTGCACGATCGAGCCTGCAACTCCAGTATGTGCCCCGACAGGGAATCAAAATGGCAACCTTTTGGTGTACTGGACACCACCAAACCAACCAAGCCACACCGGCCGGGGTTTTATTGGTGTTTTTTAAATTTCATCTTCAATCTCAAATCTTGATCCCATTCAAATGTTGCCTTTTTCCCCTTTATCACTTCACATCGTCTCTGCTCGTCCTATGGAATTTAGTGTGTAAACGGTGGGCCTGGTGAAGCCATCGACCTTGTATGTTTTCTTTCATCTTTTCTCTCTGTCCTTCTATCTATTTGGAGGCTTTTCCCTATTTTATCTTCAGTCATGCCCAATCAGTCCTGATAAAAAATTTTACCAATTATGTGTTTAATTTCCAAGATCTCCTACTAATTCTTTGATCTTTTCATTGCTCATAGTGGCCCGTTTTGCTGTTGGTTGTAAAGGAAGCTTTTAGCATGGTAATTGAGATGTTTGGTTTGCTGTGGTCTATTCCTGTTTGTTCTCCTTAGGATCAATTCATCTGTTTTCTTTATCCTGGTCTTTCTCTTTCTTCCTTTTTGATTTTTCTCAACTGTCCGGTAGACCTTGGTTGGCCAAATACTGGAATGAAGATCTGTACGGTTCATGTGAGTCCATCGCCCCACAGGCTCCTCCCTTGAGGAGTAGCTCACTGGAGCATGCGTGTGCGTCAGGAGCTGGGCAGGAAAGGACAGTCTGGAGCAATGGGCAGCTGCCACAGTGGCCCAAGTTAATGGGTTGTACAATGGGGTGGAGTATTCAGTTCACTCAGGGTGAACCTGTGTCTTGTTCTCCTTCGCCCTTCCTTTCCTCCTCCCTTCTCTTGTCTCATCTTTCTTCCTTTTTCTCCCTTCTCTTTCCCTCTCTTCAGGGTCAGCCTCCAGTCCTGTTCTGGGGTTTCTTCCCAGACGTCCTTGGCTGTGTTTGGATGCAGTTGTCTGGCTTGAGCTGAGGGCTGCTGTTCAATGTAAACGAGAAGGCAGGCGGGGCGTGGGCGCGTGCTCCTGAGAGCCTGTGATTGCCCTCCGGAGAGCCGAGAGCGAGAGCCTCTGGCACCAAGGCCCTATTAGCCGTCTGTGTGTTTGGGACTTTATTTTCTGTGTTGGTTCACTCATCAGTATGAGCACATCTATTTTTGGGCAGTGCTCATGTTTGGGTTTAAGTTTTTAGAAATTTTCATAAAACTTGGGGTCAATAGCAATTTTGGGAAATCAGTGCACCCACTGTAACTCTTTGACAGTAATTTAGGAAGGGTCTTAAGTGTGCCATTTCATTGAGCACTAGAGTTAAGACTTACTCCCAGACACAGTTTCCCTTTCTTCTCTTCTGGGAGTCTTTCCTTTGTATCATCTCCCCCATTTCTTAAGGAATATTGTGTATTAAAATTAAAAAAAAATATTTTTATTGATTTGTAGAAAGAGAGGAAAGAAGAGAAACATCGGTGTGAGAGTGGAGCTTCTATTGGCTGCTTCCTGCACTACTTCCGGGGATTTAGCCTGTAATCCAGGCATGTGCCCTGACTACCGTGTTTCCCCGAAAATAAGACCTAGCTCATGGAAAGATAAGACATCTCCTGAAAATAAGACCTAGCGCAACTTTGGGAGAAAATATTAATATAAGACACTGCCTTATTTTCGGGGAAACAGGGTAGTAATCGAACCCGCAACCTTTTTGGTGAATGGGATGATGCCCAATCAACTGAACCATACTGGCCAGGGCATTTATTTAAGTTTTTAATCATGTATTTGAAACTTAGGGTAATCCTTGGCTTTGAGGGATTTAGAGGTAAGTGATCAAGTAAAATAACTATAGTATACTTGAGTTAAGCTTAGTATTTTTCCTATAGTTTTTTCCCCCCCTAGAAATGAGTTAATATTCTATTAATCCTCACTCGAGGATATTTTTTCCATTGGTTTTTAGAGAGTGGGACAAAGGGAGGAATGGGAGGATAGAGAAAGAGAGAGAGAAACATTGATGTGAAAAAGACAAGTGATTGCTTGCCTTCTGCCCATGCCCTGACCAAGGCCAGGGATGGAATCTGCAACCCAGCATGTGCCCATGAGTGGATTCTAATCTGCCACCCTTTGGTGCTCGGGCTGACACTCCAACCACTGAGAAACAGCGGCCAGGTTGAAATGAGTTAATATTCTCGAGGCAGAGAAAATGAGGAGAGAATCATCAAACATTTGCTCCATACATATAAAAGGAAGTGATTGGTATTATTTCACTACTGAGACATTTCAATCTAGTGGAGACAATAATGTTACATCAAAAGTTTTAATTTGTTTTTCTTAGTTATTTAAAACATAGTCTAAATAATAAATGGCACCTTTTTAGATTTTCCAATTCTAAGGTACTAGATCAAGTCTTTTGATGTTAATTACAACCCAGTGTTTTTTTCTCAGGTCATTTGAAAACAGATGCAACAAAGTCTTAAGATGGCTCAGTTTGGGATAGGACTCTAAAATTGAGCCATTTTATGTGTTCCCATACTCTTCATGATAACAGCTCTTGTTTGATAACCAACTGTAGAAATAATTATCCCTGTGATGAGCTTTTTCAGGGCAGAGATTGGATCAAAATAAGAGCTTTCATTGACTCTTCAAAATGTGTCCTAGGCATGATGCTAAGTACTTCATTTAATTCCTGAAATAACCCAGTCAGTAAGTAGTCTTCATTTTGCACATGAAAATATTAAGGGTTAGCAAGGGTTAAGTATATTATACACGGCCATAAATGGAAAGTGACAACGAGATTTAAATAGATCAGGTTTACTCCAGATCTGCTATCAGCCATTGTGTCACCTATGAGCACTAACCATAGTACAAATGTGAATTAAATTACATTTAACACACCTTAATTCTAAATAAAAGTGTGTTGGCACTGTACCTAGTGGAGAAAACTGATTTCATCTCTTGGTTATTTCTTCCTATGGGAGGGAAGTATGCAAATTGCACATAGAAATGAGAATTTTCATGATTCATTTTGGTACCAGTGAGGAAGGCAGAATACTGATTTGTTTTTCCTAAAAACACAATTATGGTGTGTTTTTTTTTTGTGTTTTTTTTTTAAATACATTTTATTGATTTTGTACAGAGAGGAAGGGAGAGAGATAGAGAGTTAGAAACATCGATGAGAGAGAGTCATCGATCAGCTCCCTCTCGCACACCCCCTACTGGGGATATGCCCGCAACCAAGGTACATGCCCTTGACCGGAATCGAACCCGGGTCCTCCAGTCCCCAAGCCGACGCTCTATCCATTGAGCCAAACCGGTCCTGGTGGTGTGTGTTTTTTGTTTTTGTTTTTTTACAATTGTGGTTTTTAATGTGATGTGTATACATGTATTTTCTCTCTGGACCTTTTTTTTTTTTTATCATTCATTCATTTAGTAAAATATAGGAAGATAGCAGTTTTAAACACCTCTATAAGGAAATACTGGTATTTTTTTGTATTTAACTTGAACTGATTTTTAAATTTTTAAAAAAAATATTTTTATTGATTTCAGAGAGGAAAGGAGAGGGAGAGAGCAATAGAAACATCAATGATGAGAGAGAATCAATGATTGGCTGCCTCCTGCACCCAGGCATATGCCCAAACTGGTCATAGGTTAATGCTCAACCACTGAGCCATGCTTGCCGGCCAATTTTAAAATTTCTTATAAGCATTACTTGGTTTTCACATATCTAGAATCATGATTTCTTTCTTTCTTTCTTTCTTTCTTCCTTCCTTCCTTCCTTCCTTCCTTCCTTCCTTCCTTCCTTCCTTCCTTCCTTCCTTCCTTCCTTCCTTCCTTCCTTCCTTCCTTCCTTCCCTCCTTCCCTCCCTCCCTCCCTCCCTCCCTCCCTCCTTCCCTCCCTTCCTCCCTCCCTCCCCCCCCCCCCCTCTCTCTCTCTCTCTTTCTTTCTTTCTTTCTTTCTTTCTTTCTTTCTTTCTTTCTTTCTTTCTTTCTTTCTTTCTTTCTTTCTTTCTTTCTTTCTTTCTTTCTTTCTTTCTTTCTTTCTTTTTAGGTCCTATATGGCAAAATTTAAAACAAATTTTATCTCTTTATCTTATACTTACATTTACATTGAGGTTTTGGTTGGGTAGAGAATTACAGCTTCTAAGTTTTCCCCCCACTTTAGCACTCTCAAAAATTTGTTCCACTGTCTTTAAAAAAAAAAAAAAAAAGAATATATTTATTTATGTGTGTGTGTGTGTGTGTGTGTGTGTGTGTATAAAATTGATTTTTTTACAGAAAGGAAGGGAGAGAGTTAGAAACATTGATGAAAGAAAAACATCTATTAGCTGCCTCCTGCACCCCCCTACTGGGGATGTTCCCGCAACCAAGTACATGCCCTTGACCGGAATTGAACCTGGGACTTTTCACAGGAGGTCACTCTGTTCACTGAGCCAAACTGGTTAGGGCTGTTCCACTCTCTTTTACTCAGACTCTTGATAAGAAGGTTTATGGTAATTTGAAATGTTTCTCAATTGGAATTTAGCTGATTTTTTGTTTTCCTCATGATGGGTGGTTTTTATGGGATTTTTGAGGAAGATCAGAGGTAACATGTCATTTTCATCACATCAGAAGAAAGGCGCCTTGATGTTGACCTTATTCACAAGGTTGAAACAGTGTTTACCAGAGTTCTCCAATGTCAGGCTGGTTCCCTCCTTTTTTCCATTCTATAAGTCTGTGGGAGGAAGTCATGATGCACAGTCCATATTTAAGGGATAGGGACTTAGGTTCTACATCCAATATTTGGAATTTTCAGACATTGGAGAGTCAACTCTTCCCCCCCCCCCCCCCCCCTATTTATTTATTCA
Source organism: Pipistrellus nathusii (assembly GCA_963693515.1). NCBI lineage: Eukaryota > Metazoa > Chordata > Mammalia > Chiroptera > Vespertilionidae > Pipistrellus > Pipistrellus nathusii. The sequence continues at coordinate 83,389,406 of OY882865.1, read as the reverse complement.
ATTACTACAAATTTATGCACCAGTGGGGTCCCTCAGCCTGGCCTGCGTGATCGGGCCGAAACCGGCACTCTGACATCCACCGAGGGGATCCCAGATTGCAAGAGGGCACAGGCTAGGCCAAGGGACCCCACCGGTGCATGTTGGGGTCTGGCGAGGGATGTGGGAGATTGGCCAGCCAGGGAGGGACCATGGGAAGGCTCTGGGGCGTGTCTGGCCCATCTCGCTCAGTCCCAATCAGTCTAAACTCAGCAGCAAACTAACCTACTGGTTGGAGCGTCTGCCTCCTAGTGATCAGTGCACGTCATAGCGAGCAGTTAAAGGGCCTTAGCATATCCTAGTTAATAAAAGAGTAATATGCAAATTAACCATCATTCCATCACAAAGGTTGCAGGCTGGATTGGAGCCCCCCCCACATGAATTTCGTGCAACAGGCCTCTAGTCAGCATATTATGCTTTGATTTGTTGAACAGATGACTGGGCACTTAGCATATTAAGCTTTTATTATATAGAATTTATATCACTGTGGACTTCTGATTGTCTTGCTTCCTTTAAAAAAAACCTCAATATTTTTCCAATATACAATCTTTAAACTTGGAAATAGTGCTTGAATAAAACACCTCTTTCCATTTTTCTTTTAAAAAAAAAAGTAATATATTGATTTTAGGAAGGAAGAGAGAGGGAAGAGAGAAACATCGGTGTGAGAGATAAGCATCGATTGGTTGGCTCCTGTATGCCTTCTATTGGATTCTGAACCCCTGGAATTGCAACCTGCAACCTGACCTTTTGGTGCTTGGGACAACACTCCAGCCACTGAGCCACACTAATCAGGGCAGGACTAGTGCTTTTCTGTTTCCACTCTTCCCCCACCTCAGGTGTGCTTCCCAGCATTCTGACACCTACATCTCAGCATGCCTACTTCTGTTTTTACTGAACTCAGAAATTACATATTCAGTCATATATTTGTAAAAGTTGCACTTTGATGCCAAAAGTAGTTATATAGCATTAATCTTATGAGCTGTATGCTTATTTTAATTTTTAACCTACTTGACAATTTCTTTTAGGTCAGCGTTAGTCAGTCTTCCATGTAAATACATGATACAAATAAATAGAAGCCATTTTTACTTGCATATGCAAATTAAATGTGTTAGAGGTTGGCTGCCTCCATTTGGGTGTACTTGGGTGCTCTTCTGACACCATGCATCCCACTGCATTGTAACCTGGCGACCACTTTCCTGCTGCCTCTCCTGTCCGTACTGCCTGTTTGGTTTTAAAAGAGGTAGACATACGGGTGTGGTAAGAGGCCCTTTTACATGCCCTTTCAAGCCAGTTGTCTTCTCTCCTTCCTCAGAGGTCTCCACTCCTGAGGGGGCTTGTCACTCCCACAAAGCATAATAAGCGAGCATTTAAAAATTGTCCAGGTCGGTTGAAGGCATTCTGACAAAAGAAGCTCGTGGTCAGACTCTTACTCCTGATTTGTTATAGATGTTGAAAGCACTGAAGAGGCTCTCGGACCTGGGAAGAAATTTGTCAATTTTTGGAGTCAGCATTGACCACAGAACCCCTTTCCCCATCCTCTGTGCACTGTTGTTGCTTGAAACATGCTATGACTTCTTACTAATGTAACTTCCTAGTAGTCATCATTTCCAGTTGATGTTGATTATTAGATCAAGTTTAAAATAAATTTACAAAAGAGGAAGGTAAAGTTGCATATTTATTGACCAGCATGCAAGTTACTTACCCTCAATTTTTAAGTTCCTGAGCTCTCTGGCCCATTGAAGTGTCTGGCTCTGGACCACGGCTACATATAACCTTTGCCTTAAACTCGTCTGCTAACCTTTTATGTTCTGTGGTTGGACTAGGCTGAGTTTGTTGTTCATGTCGGACACATTTTCTTGAATAACAGTTATCCAACTGTTAATGTTGTACAACATGGTACTCGAATCCTTTGTTTGCTCTTTTTTCTCCTGTATTAGAGAATCTTGGTCCTTTTTGTAATTTATGTATAAAAGTTTTTTATTAAGATTTGTTCATATAATGGTCTGCTCCAGGAAAAATAAAACAGGAAAATGGACACTATTTCTGACCTTCAAATAAAACTCTATTGGTTTTTAGACTTGTTCACTCAGCCTTGCTGTCGAACGCATTGTCTTCAGGCCTCAGGCAGGCCGGGATCTGCTGAGGGCGGAGTTCCCTGCCTTCCCTGAGGCCCATCCCTGCGCGGCTCCGTCCTTTAGCCCCGCCCCCAGCACTGGCTCCGCGCCTGCCTGATGCGGGAAGGCGCACTTCCCAGAGCAGAATCACCAGACACTGACCCATCTATCCTGTTAGTCTTAGAATGTTAGGGTTTATTAAGGAGTATCTGTATTTTTAGGATCTCCTTTAAAAGACACACAGTATTTTTTCAGTAGTTAGAACAAGTCTCTTGTGTTCTGCATCTTTCTATTTTAGGTGTAGTTAACTTTTTTAAAAGAAGATTTTTCTGTTTTTACTTTGGGTGAAAAGATCTCTTCAAAACCTGCATTAGTTTTATTAGCTTACTTTCAATCTTTTTCAAGTGAAAGTTATTGTAATTGGGCTTTGTGATTCTATAAATACTTTTCCAGTGTTCAATCCTCATTTTGTTTAACCATATATTTTAGAGATTAAGTACCCATAAGAGGAGCCCAATAAAGGTGCACACTTTAAATTAAATTAATGAGTGAGTAAATGATAAAGTAGAAGCAGTTTATCTTCTGTATGGAATAAGTTATAATGTACAATTAATAGTGTTTTGTTTTTTTTTAACAGATAATTATTATGAAGTAATTTAAACAATTCTGATGTATCAGACACAGGTTAATCCTCAAAGCATCGCCACCTGTCTTCCAGAGGTGCTCCTTCTGTCCTAAGGGAATGTTTAGCTAAAAAATGATACAAATGTCATTGCCCTCAAAGCGTAACCGCTAAAGGTGGGCCCACTGTGGTTAATTCATTTGGAATTTCTTTGGAGTTAGGTCAGTGGTTGCCAGGTTCAAGACCCTGGTTTTCAGAAGCAATCTGTTTGCTTCTCGAATGGTTAAAAGAAATACTTCTTAGTTATATATGTATTTTTACAGTTTATCCCTAGATTTTTCTTAAAAATTCTGAGAGATGGGAAGGTATACAGAAGTTTGTCTTTTACAATCTCAGTTCCATTGAGAAAGTGCAAGTTGACTGATGAGTGAAGCGACACAGAAGGAACTCTGCTGCTGCGCTATTTGGATGCCATATATTAGGTCTAGTAATAATTAATGTCGTTTTCTAATACCTTTTTTAAAATCTAATTTATTTAAACAATACAACAAAATTTAATCAACAATATAGTTGCCGTTGTTTTCTACTACTTGTGCCCAACGCTCAGGAAGCATTTTAATCCCTCTGTTGTAAAATTCTTGTGATTTTGATGCAAAAAATTCGGTCAATGCATTTTTGAGGCATTCTTCATTATTAAATTTTTTTCCAAGAAGAAAGTTTTGCAAAGAACGAAACAAATGGTAATCGGAAGGGGCAATATCAGGAGAATATGCAGGTTGAGGGAGAACTTCCCATTCCAACTGGCGCAGTTTTTCAGCAGCGATTCTTGCAGTATGCGGTCGTGCGTTATCGTGGTGAAGAATTACGCCCTTCCGATTAATCAGCGCGGGTTCTTTTTCTCTTAAAGCTTAGGCTAACCTTTCCAATTGGGCACTATACACTGCACTTGTGATGGTTTGGTTAGATGGTAAAAGTTCATAATGAAGAATTCCTTTAAAATTCCACCAAACACACAACATCACTTTTTTCGCATGCAAGTCAGGTTTTGGCGTGGGCTGCGGAGCCTCATTTTTGTCCAACCATTGAGGCCGCCTTTTCAAATTAACATACAGCACCCATTTTTCATCTCCGGTAACAATTTGCTCTAAAAACGGCAAACGGTTTTGACGAGAGAGGAGCGAACTGCAAATTGTGACTCTTTGATTACGGTTGTTGTCGGTCAACTCATGAGGAACCCATTTTCCAAACTTTTGGACGCAATTGATTGGAAATTGTTTTTTGTGAACAATTTAAAGTTGTCGCAAGCTCTTGTTGGGAAATTTGAGGATTTTGCACCAAAAGAGCTTGAAGAGCTTTTTTTTTTTTTTTTTTTTTTTTTTTTTAAATATATTTTATTGATTTTGTACAGAGTGGAAGTGAGAGAGATAGAGAGTTAGAAACATCGATGAGAGAGAGTCATCGATCAGCTGCCTCTTGCACACCCCCTACCGGGGATATGCCCACAACTAAGGTACATGCCCTTGACCGGAATCGAACCCGGGTCCCTTCAGTCCCCAAGCCGACGCTCTTTCCATTGAGCCAAACCGGTCTCGGCTTGAAGAGCTTCTTGATCAAAATTGGACACACGGCCTCGACCACTCTTGTCATCTAACGAAAAATTTCCCTCGCGAAATTTCTCAAACCAACGCTGGCATTTTCTGGCGCTAACTGCATCTTGACCAAGAGCACTACAGATGTCTTTTGCAGCCTCACTTGCTTTTCTTCCTAATTGGAACTCGTAAAGCATGCAGTGCCGAATATGCTCTTCATCCGCCATCTTCTTAGCCCTAGTTTTGCAACAAAAACCAAACCAAACACAAACTTTTTCAAGCAAAACTTGTTAATTGCACTTCACACGTTCTGTAGATACCACGTGTTTGAAGGTTATGTCAATACAAGTCAACGCCAAGCAAGATTTTAAACGAATGTTTAAAACGACATTAATTATTACTAGACCCGATACTTAATGGGGCGAAGGGAGGGTGGGTCCCAAGTGGGAAGAAGAGAGCCCAGGCCCCTCTGGCCCCGGCTCCACCCTTCAGGCCTCAGGGTTTCCTTATTTAAAAGGACAGGCAGGTCACCGCAGTTCTTCCCTGGCTCTAGGACCAATTGGAGGCGATTGTTGTTGTTGTCATTGCTATTTATGGTGTAACTGAGACAGTGAATAAAAGTGATACAACTATGGGGACCTAAGAAGACACTTTCTTTAAAATGGCCAACTACAGTATAAATCAGTCGTCCAATAGGGCTTTTGATGGAAATATTCTATATTTGTGATTTCTGATACACTAGCCACTAGTCACATATTGTTTTGAGCTGTGAAATGTTGCTCGCATGTCTGAGGAATCTAATTTTAACTTTAAAACAAATTTAAATAGCCCTATGTGGCTAAATAGCTACTGTATTAGGCAGTGCAGGTTAAATTATTAAATGCAAGTATTCAAAGGAAATTTCCTTACATTGATTTAATGTGAAAACCTTGTTCTTTTGTGATTTGCAACTGGGATCTCTTAATTTTAGAATTTGGCAAGGTCAGTGTTGAAAGCTCCATTCAAGCACATCCTCCGTTTCTAATTGCAGTCAAGGATAGATTCGGTACTATCACCTTTGCCACGGTCCCACGGTCTGCTTGGTAGCCACACGCCTCTCCCTGGCTTCTCCAGAGCTCTGCCCCTGCTGAGGACTGTGTGTCCACGAGCCCGCCCCTAGTTGCACCGGGCCCGGCGTAGGCTGTGTATGGCCTGGAGCACACTGGTGGTGGTGAGGATTTATCTTCGTATTTTTTACGAGCTTGATTCTTAAAAGTTTAGATGCCACTTTCAAAAAATACTTGAAAGTTTTCAGTCTTAAAGTCTTTAGTCTTGAAATCTTTAGCAGCATGTTGTTGGGCCCCGGCCAGTGTGGCGCAGCTGGAACGGCATCTCAGACACCAAAAGGCACGGCTTCGGCTCCTGTCAGCACACACCCGGGTTTCAGGTTCCAGGTTTGACCCCTGGTTCGGGCGCAAGTGGGAGGTAACTGAGGCTTCTCTTTCACATCCATGTTCTCTCCCTTCTCTCTAGAATCATTTTTAAAAGGTGTTATTTACTTAAAAATATCTAGGTCACAGCCCTGGTCAGGTTGCTCAATTGGTTAGAGCAGTGGTTGGCAAACTCATTAGTCAACAGAGCCAAATATCAACAGTACAATGATTGACATTTCTTTGGAGAGCCAAAGTTTTTAAACTTAAACTTATTCTATGCCACATTTTCAAAATAGATTCGCCCAGGCCATGGTATTTTGTGAAAGAGCCACACTCAAGGGGCCAAAGAGCCGCATGTGGCTCATGGGCTGCAGTTTGCCGACCACGGGGTTGGAGCATCATCCCAGTAATATTGTGGGTTTGCTCCCAGTCACGACACAGATAAGGATCAACCAATGAGTGCATGAATAGGTGGAATGACAAGCACAGGCCCCCCTCTCTGTCTTTTCCCCCCTCTCTCTCAGTCAATCAGTAAATAAAGGAAAGCAGAAAGAAATATCTAGGTCACTAGGCCATAAACCAGTTGTCAGTCTTATGAGCCAATAAAACTATTTCAAAGTAAAAAAAAATCCACAAAAAACCAATTGTTATTTGAATGAGTTTTCATTAGGTCTGGATTGCTTTAGCACCACAATGCTCCATTCCTGGGACTTCTGTGGCATCACAGAGAATGTTGGTTTTTAAAAATATATATTTTATTGATTTTTCACAGAGAGGAGGAGAGAGGGCTAGAGAAACATCGGTGAGAGAGAATCATTGATTAGCTGCCTCTTGCACCCCCCCCCCCCCCACTGGGGATGTGCCCGCAGCCACGGTACATGCCCTTGACCGGAATTGAACCCGGGACCTTTCAGTCCGCAGGCCGACGCTCTACCACTGAGCCAAACCGGTCCCGGCGAGAATGTTGGTTTTATCTTGAAATTCTGAACCTTTGAAATGGTACAAGTTAGCGGAGAGGCATTTTTTAGGGTTAATGGTTGGAACTGATAAGTCATGTGTTTGACAATCATTTCTTCTGTAAGGTAGTTTACGTAAATATGTTTATATATATGACATACCAGAACACACTGCCCATGACATTCTGGGGACTCACTCCAGCCACACTGAGTGCATAGCTGCAGTGATGATGTGACCGGCTCCCGAGCCCGGCCCCGCACAGCCTGGCACGCACAGCGAGGCCTGCATCGGAGATGAAGGTGGGAGCTGGTCTCAGCCATTCGCATGAGTTTTGAGTAGAGGGAATCAAATAAATAATAAAAGCGTGTTAAAAACGTCAAGAAGAAAACTTCAAGCAGTACAGAAGAATAAATGCCTTCTTATTCCCATAGCATTTCTTCTCCCTAAAAAACTATTGTGAGGTTACGTTGTCTTTTTACAAATGGGACTAAAATTATACCTTTATTTTTTTTGCTTATTTTAAAAAATACCTCAGTTTTTGAGGTATTTTCCTATGATTACATTTACCCTTTTTAGGTGTACAGTTCCATGACTTGACAAATATGTATATCATAATTGAGATAACTGGTATTTCATTCCCTTCCAAAGGTCTCTTTTCTCTGCTTCATTTTGAAACCATCATTATACTCAAGATATAGAACGTTTCTTATTGTCTCAAAAAGCCTCATCTTTCTGCCTCAATTTTTTTTTAAGGCTTTCAAGTTGTATTTATTGATTGATTAAGGTATTACATATGTGTCCTTACCCTCCCTATTACCCCTCCCTTAGTCATGCCCTCACCCCCCTGGTGTCTGTGTCCATTGTGATTGCCTTAATTTGAACAGTTCTGTTGAATTCAATATATGGATTTACTTAAATTTTCCTAAATCACCCCCTAGAGATTAATTTTTGGGTTGTTTCCAGTATTGCAGTTCAAACAAGGTACAATAAATAACTTTATATATAAATCTTAGTGTGTTTGTACAGCTAAAGACATAGGGTAAATTCCCAGAAGTGAAAATGGATTGGAAAATGGCCTTCCCCCACAAAATTGGACTAATTTACTTTTCAACTGGTTATGGATGAGAGTGCCTCTTACTTTTTTATTATGATGGGTGTCACTAAGTTCAGCTTGTGCTAATTTGATAAAGAAAATATTAGCTAGCAAAATAACTTGCATTCAGTGTTGTTTTTTCTAATTTTAAAACCATATCAAAAGTTGACATACACAAGAAACCTAACCCATGTTATTTATGGTTAAAACCACAATATAGCAGAGGAAATGTGAATAGAAAACTTTACCTTTGTTTCTACTATCCCAATATAATTTTCATTTCCTACTTAGCAGTATCTACATTTCTGTTATTACAATCGATGTTTTAATCTCCTTACACCATATGCTTAGTGTGTGCAGGTACGATTTTGTTTTCTTTTTAAAAGGTCACTTTATTTTCTGAGTGTGTTGTTGTTGCTATTCCCAGAATCTTCATCTAGTTTTTGACTGTGGAACAGTTCAGTCATTCTATACTTTTTCACAGTTATGAACTAGGCTTCAAATACCATCTTTTTAAATAGAAAAGTTGAAAAAAAAAACTTTTAAAATTATTTCCTTAGGATAAGCTTTTACTAGTATGATTCTTCTGCATTTAAATATATCAGCTGCCAGCTGGGGGAGATAAGAGATTAACCAAAGGACTTGTATACATGCATATAAGTACAACCAATGGTCACAAAACTCTGGGGAGGGAGGGTATATATGGGGAGGGGAGGGCGATGGTATATGTACAAAGATAATGATTTAATTTTAAAAAATCAAAAAAAAATATATCAGCTGCCAGGGCAGGGTAGAATTTTATCATTTCAAATAGGTTTTTGTCACTGCATTAAAAATTCAGTAATGTTTTTCTTCTGAAGAAGGAAGCAATTACATATCAATTTGCATCTATGCTAGCTTACTCTATTTTTCCTCTTTATTATTATTTTCTTGTTTTTCATTTAAAAAATTATCTTATAGTTGACATACAGTATATTAGTTTCAGTTGTAGAGCCCAGTTGTAGAGTTGTTAGACATTTGTATACCTTATGAAGTCCAGTACCCACCTGGCACTAGTACATAATTATTGCAGTACTAGTCACTTCCTCCCTCCTAGTAGCCCTGCACACAAATCTGTGCATCAGTAGCTCTCTGTGGGGCCTGGCTGCTCCGCATCCACTGCCCAGAGGCTCCGCGCCCAGAGGCCCTCGTGGCCGGGCAGAGTGCTTACCTTGCCGGAGCAATGAAGCAAGCATTCCGCCCGCCGCTCACGCCCCACACTCTCAGTGGCCACCCTTTCAGGTCTGCGGAACTCTGGGGGGGTTGAGAGGACTGGGCGCCGCCATATTGTGGCTATGGGGGCCATCAGCTTTGTGACAGACTAGTGGTTAATTTGCATATTACCCTTTTATTAGGTAGGATGCTGTACTTTACATCATCGTGACTATTTAAAAAAAATATATTTTATTGATTTTTCACAGAGGGATAGAGAGTTAGAAACATCGATGAGAGAGAAACATCGATCAGCTGCCTCTTACACATCCCCCACTGGGGATGTGCCTGCAACCAAGGTACATGCCCTTGACCGGAATCGAACCTGGGACCTTTTAGCCCGCAGGCTGACGCTCTATCCACTGAGCCAAACCGGTTCCGGCATCATTGGCAATTTGTTTTACTGAATCCCTTTACCCTTTTAGCCCCTTTCCTCACCCTCTCCATGCCCCCACCTGGCGACCATTAGTTCTATGCATCTACGAGTTTGTTTCTGTTTTGTATGTTCACTTATTTTGGTTTTTAGATTTACACACACACACACACACACACACACACACACACACACCCACGTGAATTTATATAGTTTTGTCTTTTTTTCTGTGACATATTTTTCTTAGCATATTTTTCTAAGTCCATCCAACCTCTTTTTTATTTAAAAAGTTTTAAAAATGTATGCTACCTATAAAGATTTCATACCCACTTTCCACTGTTTAGTAAATTAAAATTTTAAATTGATTTTTTTTCTTTCAATAGATTATTCAGTTTTTAATATTTTAAAATTATCAAACATTATACAGTGAAGACACCTTACCCTCGTTCCCCCACTACTCAGTTCCCCTTCTTAGAGGCAGTTAATATTGTCAGATTTTTGTGTACTTTTTAAGACATATTTTGTGCATTTTTTAGGAAATGTATGTCTTTGCTATTTTGGGCGTGTATCTCTTTTCAAGTCACAAATGTTAACATGCTTTTTAACATTACTTTTTTGCACATATTTTCTTAGATAACTTTATTTGTATTTTAACTTTTAAAAAGTAGGTACCATATGCTCATGGTACAATAATATAATAATGAAAGGCTTGACCTGTGCCCCTCTGTCCTCGCTCCCTGCCTGCTGTGCCCGTCCTGCAGGGACGCTTTATGCAGCACCGAAGCAAGTCAGGCTTTTCTCCTTTCCTCCTGTGGCCGCAGACTCGCCTTTCACACCTGCAAAGGCAGCAGAGTCTCGGTGTTGGGAGCAGTGACTCCTTGCGTTTAGATGTCTGCCCTGCTATGTAGCAACTATGTGCTTGTGGGCAAGGTATTTTTTTTCTTTAATTGATTAAGGTATTACATATGTGTCCTTATCGCCCCATTGCTCCCCCCACACCCCACTCACGCGTGGGCAAGGTATTTAACCTCTCTGTACTTTTACACTTTCTATGAAGGTGGTAAGGCAGTATATATACTTTGCTTAGAATATACCGTAAATTAATATATGTGATTGCTAGTAGTAGTATTTTTATTTTTAAGGACAGTGACTAATAAAATAATAACCAACAATCAGTATAATTTGATTTCTAGTAGTGATCTATGGATATGACTAAATTAATTTAACAGAAAAGGATGGATGGGATTTATCACTTGCTTGAATTCTACTTAAATACATTTTAGAAAACTTCAGGAAACAAAACTAAAGCAGCTAAAAATATTAATGTTCCTTTTTATGTATTGATATTTTTTGTGTTTTTTCATATACTTGTTTAAAGTAATCAGATATACTCTCTTTATGATATGAAAATGTCCCAGAGAAGATGAGGGTAAAGATGGCTGCTAAGAAATAAACTTTTACATAGTGCATCACATTTATATATATAAAACATATATATTGATTTTTTTTAATTTTTTTTTTTACAGAGAGAAAGGGAGATAGATAGAGAGTTAGAAACATCGATGGGAGAGAAACATTGATCAGCTGCCTCCTGTACACCTCCCACAGGGGATGTGCCCTCAACCAAGGTACATGCCCTTGACCGGAATCGAACCCAAGAACAGGCTGATGCTCTATCCACTGAGCCAAACCAGTTACGGCAGTGCATCACATTTTAAAAGTGCTTTCTTATGCTTTTTCAAGTCAAATTTGGTGAAAATAGAACATATCTACACATAATATTTAATTTTAGATGATTATGGTCCATAAAGTTTTAAAATTTCTTAACTACATATTTCTGGATCAAATTGTTAGAACATTAAATGCTCTTAAGGCAAGATTGGAGAAGTGAATTGTATTTCTATTTAATTTGTTCATCCTCAGTTCTTTTTTTAAAATATATTTTTTATTGATTTCAGAGAGGAAGGGGGAGAGAGAGAAACATCAGTGAAGAGAGAGAATCATTGATTGGCTGCTTCCTGCATGCCCCACTAGAGATGGAGCCTGCAACCCAGGCATGTGCCTCAACCTGGAATCGAACTGGTTCATAGGTTGATGCTCAACCACTGAACTGCATTAGCCGGGCAGTTCTTTTTTTTTTTTTTTAATTAAAAAAAATGAAAGGAACAATCAAACCTCTCTTCTCCTTTCTCTTCTTCAGATCCCCAATACAAAGTAATGTACATTTATTACAGAAAATGTAAAAACAGAAAATACACAGGGGAAGTAAGAATCACCTTAATTTCACTACTCAGCTTACTATTGTTTCTGATAACAGTTTGATGTCTAGACAGCTTGCCTTTTTTTGTTTTTAAATATATTTTTTTATTGATTTCAGAGAGGGAGAAAGAGAGAGAAACATCAGTGGTGAAAATCATGATCATTTGCCTCCTGCATGTCCCTACTGGGGATTGAGCCTGCAATCCTGGGCATGTGCCCTTGACGGGAATTGAACCGGGGATCCTTCAGTCCACAGGCAGATACTCTATCTTCTGAGACACACCAGCTAGGGTAGGAACTTGCCTTTTTTCTGTCTGTAGGGATATCACACATAGTCACTTGTGTTAGTACTTTGTCTTTTACAGTTATGTTATCAAGAATGCTATACACACAGTTGTTTTTTGGTTTTAAAATATACTTAGTATCACAAGCGTTTTGATGTCATTTAGTTACTTGTATCATTTATGATAGGTGCATCATATTCCATTGAGCACATATGCTATATTGAATTTTATTTTGTAATGTTGCCTATTCATGGGCACTTTAAAAATAAGTTGTATCATAAATATCCTGTACATAACTGTTTTTGAACATCCATTTAAATTTTTTTTTAATTTTTAAATTTATTTTTATTTTAAACTTAATAAATCTTTATTGTTCAGATTATTACAATTGTTTCTCCTTTTTCCTCCCATAGCGCCCCTCCACCGGGTTCCCACCCCACCCTCTGTCCTTACCTCCCCGCCACTGTCCTCTTCCATAAGTCTCTTCCTGCACCCACCATACCCTTTTCCCCCTGATTCTATTATATTTACCAGTTTATTCAGTTTCTCAGATTTTTAATTCACTTGATTTTTAGAGTCACTTGTTTTGATAGATATGTATTTTTTGTTCATAATTTTTATCTTTACTTTTTTCTTCTTCCTCCTCCTCTTAAAGAATACCTTTCAGCATTTCATATAACACTGGTTTGGTGGTAATGAGCTCCTTTAGCTTTTTCTTAATGGGTGAAGCTCTTTATCTGACCTTCAATTCTGAATGATAACTTTGCTGGGCAGAGTAACCTTGGTTGTAGGTTCTTGCTATTCATCACTTTGAATATTTCTTGGGTGCTCCCTTGTAGGTAATTAACTATTTTTCTCTTGCTGCTTTTATTTTTTATTTTTTTATTTTTTAAAATATATTTTATTGATTTTTTACAGAGAGGAAGAGAGAGGGATAGAGAGTTAGAAACATTGACGAGAAAGAATCATCTATCAGCTGCCTCTTGCACATCCCCTGCTGAGGATATCCCCGCAACCAATGTACATGCCCTTGACCGGAATGGAACCTGGGACTCTTCAGTCCTCAGGCCGACACTCTATCCACTGAGCCATACTGATTTCGGCTCCCTTGCTGCTATTAATATTCTCTCTTTGTCTTTTGCTCTTGGCATTTTATTTATTTATTTATTTAATTTAATTTTAATTTAAAAAAAAATATATTTTATTGATTTTGTACAGAGAGGAAGGGAGAAAGATAAAGAGTTAGAAACATTGATGAGAGAGAGTCATCGATCAGCTGCCTCTTGCGCACCCCCTCCTGGGGATATGCACGCAACCAAGGTACATGCCTTTTACCAGAATCGAACTCGGGACCCTTCAGTCCCCAAGCTGACGCTCTATCCATTGAGCCAAACCGGTCTCGGCTGCTCTTGGCATTTTAATTATGATGTGTCCTGGTGTGGTCCTCTTTGGATTCTTTTGTTTGGGGTTCTGTGCGCTTCCTGGACTTGTAAGTCTATTTCTTTCACCAGGTGGGGGAAGTTTTTAGTCATTATTTTTTCAAATAGGTTTTCAGTAACTTGCTCTCTCTCTTCTTCTGGCACCCCCATAATTCTGATGTTGTTACACTTAAAGTTGTCTCAGAGGCTTCTTATACTCTTCAAATTTTTTATTCTTTTTTCTTTTCCAGTTGAGTGTTTTTTGCTTCTTTGTATTTCAAATCTTTGACTTGATTCTTGTGATCCTCCAGTCTGCTGTTGGGTCTCTGTATAATATTTTTTATTTCAGTCAGTGTATGTTTACTTTCTAGTTCTTTTTCATATTCTCAAAGTTCTCATTAAATTTATCAGCCTTTTCTAGGAAATTCTTAAAATACCTTATAACTGTGGTTTTGAACTCTATCTCCAGTTGTTTTCCTCCATTTCTTTTGTTTGTGATCTGTTACTTTTTCTCTGCATTTTGGCTGCTTCCCTGAGTTGATAGAGTGGCTTTGTGTGCTAGGTGTCCTATAGGGCCCAGTGGGTCAGCTTTCCCAGTTACCTGAGGTAGACACTTTTGGTGCACCCCTTTGAGGTCTATGTGTACAGCCTTGTTGTAGTTAAGTCTTTTTTTTATTTTTTATTAATATATTTTATGGATTTTTCACAGAGAGGAGGAGAGAGGGATAGAGAGCTAGAAACGTCGATGAGAGAGAAATATCGACCAGCTGCCTCTTGCACACCCCCTACCGGGGAGGTGCCCACAACCAATGGTCCTTGACCAGAATCAAACCTGGGACCTTTCAGTCCGCAGACCGACGCTCTACCACTGAGCCAAACCGGTTTCCGCTTGTTGTAGTTAAGTCTTGATTGTTGTTGGTATCACTGGGAGAATTGACCTCCCGGCCAATTGGCTGTAAGTATCAGCTATGTGTACGCCAGGAGACCTGTGCTGGAGATAGCCTTATAGGACCAGACTTGCAAAATATCAAAAGCCTCTGAGCTCAGCTTGGATGGGGTGGTGTCTCAGGGCTGAGAAGACAGGCTTGGCTTCATATCAGCCCTGCCCTTGGGCGTGCGCCTCCAGACCTCTGCCTTCCTCGGCTCCTCTGAGTTTCCACCTGACAGTCCAGATTCCCCTGTAATAGCGTGAGCCCCCAGGGGCTTGCCCAGAACTGGGTTTCAGTGCAGTCGGAACTGTGGTTCAGTGCAGTCAGGAGCTTCAAATCCTTCTGCTATGGAAAGCCTGCAGCAACCTCCACAGTCAGTCTTTCCTACGCACACTCAACACGTGCGCCTCCAGACCCCTGCCTGCTACAGCTCCCCAAGTCTCCAGTCTCCGGGTGCCTTTCTATCTACCTGTCAGTCCACACTTCCCCAGTATGAGCCTGGGTCCATGGGGTTTCGGCTGGAGCGGGGGTTCAATGACATCGGAACTGGCATGCAGTGCAGTCGGGGTCTTCCTTCCCCCTTGCGCCAGAGAAAGCCAGCCAGGCACTCAGCCACCTTTCCTCTCTGTGCACGTGTCTTCGTACCTCAGCCCTTTGCAGCTCCTCTGATTCTCTGTGAGCTTTTCTCTTTCCTTCTAGTTGTAGAACTTCCACTCAGCCAGCTTTCCTGTGGTTCTGGATGATGTCCGTTCTGTCATTTAGTTGTAGTTTTGAAATTGTTGTGCGAGGCAGCAGTTTAGGTGCTTACCTAGACTGCCATCTTGGTTTCTCCCCCTATTTTTTTTCTTTTAAAAAAATATTTTTATTGATTTCAAAGAGGAAGGAAGAGGGAGAGAGAGATAGAGACATCTATGATGAGAGATAATCATGTATTGGCTGACTCCTGCAAGTACCCCACTGGGGATCCATCCCACAAGGGCATGTGCCCTTAACCGAAATTGAACCTGGGACCTCTCAGTTCACATGCTGACGTTTTATCCACTGAGCCAAACTGGCTAGGGCTATCCGTTATTTTCTTAGGATAAGTTCTGAGATTTGGAATTAAAGAGTTATAGGATATATACTTGCTTCATGCTTTTGATATAGATCGCTAAACTATTCTCCAAATAGTTGGTATCTACATATATGCTTGCCAGCATGAGGCATTATATGTTTGAGATGTGAATTACTCTCCTTCTGAATTAGTGCAAATTCACTTTCCATTGCCTCTAGAACCATCTTTTTCTTCTCTACTTTCTGTTTTTCTATTCTTCTGTATCCTTCCTCCTTCACACCTAAAATTCATGGAAACTGGATTTGACCCAGGTTGAGAAGAAGCTGTTTCCGATACTCTTTACCTCCCCTTCACCAGCTTCTCAGTGCATTTTGCTGTAACGTATTCTGGGAACTCTTTGTACAGCATCCAGCTTTTCAAAGGTCACCTCTTTCAGTTTTATAGACTTTTATTTTCACATTTGTGGTTCTTAGTCACAGTGAATCTCTTACATTGGTGAGGTGACTCATGTTTTAGCTGGGGGCGAAGAGAAATGTCCCTGGAACCCTGGGGGCCAGTTTCAGCCCCCGCCTTGTTCTTGTTGACTAGCTTTGGAATCTAGGCCATGTTATTGACTGCGCGCAGTCCTCCTCATTTGTCACTTGTGAAGTGGACATCATGATAATACTTTCCTGGGTATTTTGTTAGGATTTAAGAGGTGATGCTTATAAGTGCTCAGTATGTTGCTAACTTAGTAATTAGTAGGGCATCTTTTATTAGCCACTCATCTGGCGTGTGTGAATGAAGCAGGGATTATTTTTGTCCTCCTGCATCGAGTGAATGGGTTCAGAAAGAGGGAATGCTTTTCCTGTCATCATACCAGCAAGTGATGTCCAAACCTGAATTTAGGACTTTGTCTTAAGGACTACTGCTAAATGGGAGAACTTAGGTGAAGGACAGGAATCATGCCTAATAGGGTACCGTGGAACAGCATGAAAATTCAAAAAAGCTCTAAATAGGGGCTTGGGTACACTCGGCAAGTGGCAGGAGGATGGCAGTTGCTCTGGGCAGAGGAGTGGTTCCTGGGCGTCTGGGTGGGAGAGAGGCTGCTGTGTATCTCTTAGGCTCTACACACAAAGACCAAAGAGTCTTGAAAAAGTTTAGAGCTCCAGGATCAAAACATTTAATTTAATAGATTTCTTTACTTTGGTTCAAATTAGAATGAAATCTTGCTTTAAATATATATGACTGATTAGGTTTTTATCTTAACTTGTTTCCGACAGGGCATGGTGCTGATGTGAAATGTGTAGACTGGCATCCAACAAAAGGGTTAGTTGTTTCAGGAAGTAAAGATAGTCAACAGCCAATCAAGTTCTGGGATCCCAAGACTGGGCAGAGTCTTGCAACACTGTAAGTGATAGGAACCCCACCTTGCTCCCCGAACAAAGGGAACACAGCTGCCTGTATTCTTTAACTTTTAGCTTTCTTTCCTCTCATATTTTTGGAAAAGTAGGTTAGACAACAGATGGATTTGTATCCATGGCTGTCTTATTAATTAAATATACTTTATCTCTGAATTCCTAATGAAATACGGCTTGATTTATGTTCTGCCACAGCTATCTAAATTTAATTTGGGTATCACGGGAGTGGAGTTCGAGGAAGAGATTGAGAAGGAGGTGGTTATTACTGTTCTGACTTACTGTCTCTCATTATAACGCACTTGGCACTGTGTGGAATTGATGTATATGCCCCTCACTAGACATACAGCCCAGCTTTCTCCATCTCACTGTAACTTTACAGAGAAGCCTTTTCTCTTTTTGAATCAGTTGTCTCTCTCTTTATTTATTTATTTATTTATTTTTTGTCTGAGATGCTTACTTATGATGCAGCTACATAATAAAATTTTTCTGGATTATCTGTAAACATGAACAGTGATATGAATATGTTGTTAACATTGTTTTGACCAAGCAGCTGTGTCCCGGTCCTCATGATTGGGAGGGAGCTGGTTGGAGCGGGCTGCTGTGGCTGGCGCACACCTCCAATGGCTGGCGTCCACCAGCGTGGCTGTGGTGCTCTGTGGAGATGGGCACTGGGCAGGCCTCGGCTTGTGGTAGTGTCTTGAGTTCAAATTAACCCTCACACTATCCCATGCTCTTTTTGATGCTTTGTCTTAATGAGAGGAGGGTCATTAAATTTAAAAAATTGAATGAGCTTTATTGCGTAGTAATTTATATGTTCAAATGTTTCCCCTGCTTCAAAGATAAACTTTTATATCCAGTTGAAGCTCTGCTGCTATTTTAACTGGTTAAGGAAAGCAATGCTTAGATACTGGACATTATTTCTGTCATTGACCTATTCATTTCAAAGGTACTTTTAACTGGGTCCTATAATGCTGTTTCTTCATGCTTTATTACTTCTAGGCTAAACCTCTTGCCATCTTGACCCATGTGCTATCCAACATAAATGGCCATTATATGGATTTAGATTTGTTTTTAATTCTTACATTATTTTCTTGATACTTTGTTTCTAGTCATGCTCATAAAAACACAGTGATGGAAGTAAAATTAAATCTCAATGGCAATTGGCTACTCACAGCATCACGTGACCATCTCTGTAAACTTTTTGATATCAGAAACTTGAAAGAAGAGCTTCAGGTCTTCCGAGGTCATAAGAAAGAAGCCACAGGTCAGTGGCTTTTAGGTAAACTTCTCATCCTGACTTTTCTGTGGTGGTCTGCGGTGCTGACCATTCTGCCGTCCCCTGTGTGTTTACAGCTGTGGCCTGGCATCCTGTGCACGAAGGACTTTTTGCCAGTGGAGGGTCCGATGGCTCTTTGCTCTTCTGGCATGTTGGGTATGTAACACCATAAAGGAGCTGTCTACTTTATGAAGAGAGCACCTAAAAGTGCAAAACATGATACCGTTTGTACTTTCTCTGAGTGTTCATATGTTTTGTATCAGAGACTTTGTGCAGTTTTCAATTCTGGAAACCCAGCTTGGAATAGAAACAGCACAGTTATTTTTGGATTGTATTAGTTATTAAGATTATAAAATAGATTGTCTTGTTTCTTATTGGTGAAATCATTTTTGAAGCATTTTCCCTACTTGGTGTGGCTCAGTGGTTGAGCGTTGACCTATGAACCAGGAGGTCATTTTCAATTTTCGGTCAGGGCACATGCCTAGGTGGGCTTGATCCCCAGTAGGAGTCCGCACGAGGCAGCCAATCAATGAAACATCATTGATGTTTTTCCTCCCTCCTTTCTTCCCTCCCTCCCTTCCACTCTGAAATCAATAAAAAATATTTTAAATATATATATTACTGATGACAAATCAGCACCCCTATATCATGTGAAATTGACAGATTAAAGTAATAGGCTTTTATAGCTATATGTTACTAAAATAAAATGTCTTTTTATACACACACACACACACACACACACACACACACACACATATATATATAACTTTTGTGAAAAAGACTTCTTTCTGTGGTGCTATTGTAGGGTAGAGAAGGAAGTGGGTGGGATGGAGATGGCCCACGAAGGAATGATCTGGAGTCTGGCATGGCATCCTCTTGGACATATTCTCTGCTCAGGCTCAAATGACCACACCAGGTAAGCTTTCTGTAAAAAAAGTAACAAGGGGTTACTGTGTTCATGGGGAAGGTGGAAATAAGTATGTATGTTTTTTATTGATAGACTGGCATATTAATTTGTATTCTGTCTTGTTCTTAGGAACATTTTTGTGTTTTTTTATAAGTACATATGTTATGAGAAGGAGATTGAGTATTGAATATGACTTTGTTATTCAAATTTTGTTTTGCCTTCTGATTAAAAAAAAAAAAGTGT
The DNA here is from genome assembly GCA_963693515.1 of Pipistrellus nathusii. Lineage (NCBI taxonomy): Eukaryota > Metazoa > Chordata > Mammalia > Chiroptera > Vespertilionidae > Pipistrellus > Pipistrellus nathusii. The sequence goes on along the minus strand of OY882865.1, from coordinate 83,370,189 downwards.
ATTTTAAATGTTGAGAAGAAAAGCATTGTAAAATTGTGTTTCCCAGAGGACTGGTTCATACTGGTAAGTGCCCGGAAATATACTGAGCCCATGCACCTTGCCTTTTCCATCCATTGCTTTTATTTTGCAGCAAATTCTGGACTCGAAACCGACCAGGTGATAAGATGCGCGATCGCTATAACCTAAACCTGCTGCCGGGAATGTCAGAAGATGGAGTAGAATATGGTGAGGCTCCACGCACTGATGCCTCTTTGAGATGCCATAGTCTGGTATAAAAGTGCTAAGTATTGAGAAGATTTCACAAAATTAATTTCAGTTTTATAGGTTATTGATTTGTAAACCACCACCGTCAAGTTTCATTTTTATAAAAGTTCTAATTTTATTGGACCACTACGTTTATAAAATCTCTATTGATAGTGGATGTATTCCTATTTATAGATGACCTTGAACCTAATAGCCTGGCAGTAATTCCAGGGATGGGAATACCAGAACAACTTAAATTAGCCATGGAGCAAGAGCAGATGGGTAAGAGAAATTGTACCTATAAATTCTACTTTTATAAAATTTTTATAGGTCTGGTTCTTAACTTTATGGTATTAAATTATTTTGATAATGTCAATTTTTTTTTAAAGAAATGTTAATATAAGTAACGTAAATGGCATAACATTAAATTTATTCTTCCAAAAATGTGTTCATTGATGAAGGGGCCACTTTCTTTTATTTCCTTGACTAATTACTTATCTTTATGATTACAGGGAAAGATGAGTCAAATGAAATTGAAATGACAATTCCAGGTTTAGATTGGGGAATGGAGGAAGTGATGCAAAAGGATCAGAAAAAAGTACCTCAGAAGAAAGTTCCTTATGCAAAACCTATCCCTGCTCAGTTCCAGCAGGTGAGTGGCCATCTCACTCATGCGTTGCTAGTGCTGCTCGGTTGAGTCTGATTGCAGTTCAGAAACAGGCTTCTTTCTCTGCATCCTCTCATTGATGGCGGTATTTCTGTGCTATAGACCCTTAGAGCATTTCCCACACATTTCAGGCATTCATAGACATAGCTCCCATCTGCTGCTCTGCAGGCAGTGTTGCGTTTGTCACGAGTCTTCTCCAGATCTTTTATTATTGTCACCTCCTATTCTCATCGATGCTCTTGGAGGAAGGAAGAAAAAGAAACCAGAGCACAGAGAGTGCATCAGCTCTCTTCTGCATTGCCTGTCTTCTGCATTATTGGTTCCCTCAGCACAAAGGGGGGGTGTCTTTTGGAAGAGGCAGGTGAGCTTCACATTCTTCATAACATGCCAGATCTAACAGCTTTTAGTCACTTAGCGATTCCTACCTAGTCATGTGCTTGCCCAGTGGTCAGCAAACTTGTTAGTCAACAGAGCCAAATATCAACAGGACAACGATTGAAATTTCTTTTGAGAGCCAAACTTAAACTTCTTCTTACGCCACTTCTTCAAAATAGACTTGCCCAGGCCATGTTTTTTTTGTGGAAGAGCCACACTCAAGGGGCCAAAGAGCTGCATGTGGCTCGTGAGCCGCAGTTTGCCGACCACAGTGCTTGCCAAATCCCACTCATGTGTCACTAAGAATTAGCGTTAGAAATAAAGACAGTGCACCAGTTGAGCTACCTTGTATTCAGAAAGTTGAAATGAGCCAATGAGTGACATAATACAATAGTTTTCTCATTCTGCCATTGTAATTTACACACTTAGGGCATTTTTAAATATTCTCTTCCTTCTTAAGGCTTGGATGCAAAATAAAGTTCCAATTCCTGCCCCAAATGAGGTACTGAATGACAGAAAAGAGGACATTAAATTGGAAGAGAAGAAAAAAACACAAGCAGAAATTGAGCAAGAAATGGCCACATTACAGTATACTAACCCACAGCTTCTAGAGGTAAGCTCTTTGGGGGACTCAAGATGCTCTGAGAAAGGAGGGGTGACTATGGATATGCTCATGAGGAGAAGGGACGGGCTCTCAGACGGGTATGATAAACACCACCCCTCTTACTGCTACAGTAGGAGCTGGCTGCTAACTAGATCAGTCAAGCAGTGAGTAGACCTAAGTTAAATAGACATTTTTAATAGAAATGATAAAGCCAACATAGTGTAAAATTGAATTCATTTATTTATCCCCAGATAAAATAGTTTTTATTTTTTCTGTCGGCTCTAAAGCAAGAGGTTTGTTCTTAGTTTTCCTACCTTGACAGCTACCAAGAATGACAAAAACTGGTAAATTTTCGCTTTTCCTGGTCAGGATGGATGTACATGACCTTGACTGCTGTTTGCCAGCACCTAGGAAGAGTTAGCCTAGAGTGAGTCGGGGCCTGAGCGCCACCTGAATATCGGGGTGCTATATGAACTCTAGTTATTGTTGGGGCATTTAAGAGGTTGATGCCTCGTGTTTGTTTTGCGGTTCCCCAATGAAATAATTGTCACCTTCTGGCTTATTTTTCACTATGCTTTTTCTTTTTTTCTTTCCAGCAACTTAAAATTGAAAGGCTTGCACAGAAACAGGCTGAGCAGATTCAGCCTCCTCCTGCATCTGGTACCCCTCTTCTTGGACCCCAGCCCTTTCCAGGACAAGGTCCAATGTCTCAGATTCCTCAAGGTTTTCCACAGCCCCATTCATCTCAGCAGATGCCAGTGAACATGGCTCAAATGGGGCCTCCAGGTCCACAGGGACAGTTCAGACCCCCTGGACCCCAGGGACAAATGGGACCACAAGGTCCTCCACTTCATCAGGGAGGTGGAGGGCCACAAGGATTCATGGGACCACAAGGGCCCCAGGGCCCGCCCCAAGGCTTGCCGAGGCCTCAGGACATACATGGCCCCCAAGGAATGCAAAGGCATCCTGGACCTCATGGCCCTTTGGGGCTGCAAGGACCACCCGGGCCACAGGGTAATTCTGGTCCTCAAGGTCCTATGGGCCCACAAGGTCACATAGGCCCCCAAGGCCCACCTGGTCCCCAGGGGCACATGGGCCCTCAGGGGCCTCCTGGTACTCAAGGCATGCAGGGGCCACCTGGTCCCAGAGGAATGCAAGGACCTCCTCATCCTCATGGGATACAAGGTGGGCCCGGGTCTCAGGGGATCCAAGGTCCTGTGTCCCAGGGACCTCTGATGGGACTGAATCCAAGAGGGATGCAGGGTCCTCCAGGCCCTCGAGAGAATCAGGGTCCTACTCCCCAGGGCATGGTGATGGGCCACCCACCTCCAGAGATGAGACCTCACCCTCCAAGCGGACTCCTGGGACACGGCCCTCAGGAGATGCGCGCCATGCAGGGGCCTCCTCCGCAAGGCTCGATGCTGGGCCCTCCCCAGGAAATGCGAGGGCCTCCGGGCTCACAAGGACAGCAGGGGCCGCCCCAGGGCTCTCTGGGGCCTCCACCCCAGGGTGGCATGCAGGGGCCCCCCGGACCTCAGGGACAGCAGAATCCTGCCCGCGGGCCACATTCGTCTCAAGGGCAAATGCCATTCCAGCAGCAGAAAACAGCTCTACTGGGGGATGGGCCCCGGGCCCCCTTCAATCAGGTATTCTTTCTTTCCAACTTGTGGGCATCACCCTTTGGGCAAACACACTGCACGGACGTGCAGGAATGTCTCAGGTGGTGATAGCGGCTTGAGGAGCATCGCAGCTGAAGAGGGAGACAAGAAAATGCAATAGACCCGTGGTCGGCATACTGCGGTTCTCGAGCCACATGCGTCTCTTTGGCTCTTCCACAAAACACCACGGCCTGGGCGAGTCTGTTTTGAAGAAGTGGCATTAGAAGAAGTTTAAGTTTAAAAAATGTGGCTCTCAAAAGAAATGCCAATCATTGTCCTGTTGATATTTGGCTCTGTGGACTGATGAGTTTGCCGACCGCTGTAGACCAAACGTATCGCAATATGAACCTGTGTTTTAGTAGAGGTTCTTCTAGAAAAGAGTGACCAGCTGATAGTTGTCCCAGGCCTCCAGAAGAGCTGTGGCCGAGGGACCGGACTGCCAGCCTGTCGTGCTCCCTCTCCGGGTCCTTGATGGCGTGGCCTGCCAGCTCCACCTTCGCACATAGGTGTTTTAAGGCCCCAGGAGCGTGGCCCCACCGCACTGCTCTGGCTCCAGGGAATGCCTTCAGAGCTCTCGGGCCAGAACCACACATTCTCAAGTTCTGACCCTGTGGACAGAATTCTGTCCAAGTGGTTTTCAGCTTACAACAATATAAGAGGGAGTATTTTTCTAGACATTTTATTGACCTCCTTTTGACAGTTCTGCTTTTATTAGCCAAGTTATAATGCCCATTCCCTGAGCTGTGCTGGAGCGTGTGAGGGGGTTCAGCTTGCCCGGGGAGACGCCTGCTGAGCAGGGAAGGGTTAGCACGCTCGCCTCTGCTGTGTGCTCCTGCGCTTTCGGAGGACGCGACTCCCTGGCCGCCATTCCCTGGGGCCACACGGGACACTGTAGAAAGCATTGTTAATAGCTCTGAGGATTCCCAGAATTAAAAGAACTAGCTAAATAAGATTATGTGGTACTCTTCGGTAGATCTCCCAGAACTTAAAAATTTAATAGCAGCGAAGAATCTGATGGTATTTGACTTTACTTCCAGAATTTATTGTGCACTTTCTAATGAGCTTTTATTCTATCATGTACAAAAATGTTTTATAAATGCAGAGCATAATGCTGTAAAGATTTAATTGACACATGGAAGTACTGTTTGCATGAACGTGAAGAAGATGTGAAATAGGGAATTTCACATCTCCGAAAGCAGGCCTGATGAAATCTGGGCTCATGTTTGTCACATACTGAAATACTTTCTTCACTCTGACCAGGCGAATGATTTAAACCAGTTGTTTTAATTGGCTTAATTTACTGAAATTGCTGTCGTATTAAATGAACAGCATGAGTTGTGTGGGGATGAAACATACAGAAAACAAGTATAGAAGTTACTGATGTTACTGTGATAGCTATAGTGGTGTCCTGCAGTCAGGGCTGCTCTTTCATGCCAGCTCGTTTGGAGTATGAATATAATTTTGCTGTTGATTTTTAAAACTGAGTTATTTTCATAGAAGGTGTGTGTGTTTATCACAGACCTGATCCAAGGTCACTGGCAATGTGGGGAATCAGAATTTAGACATGGCTGGATAAAAATACAGAGATGAGGACTAGGGACAAGCTTGGGGTCCAGAGCAAGGAGATTAAAAGCATCAGAGCAGCAGGTTTGTATGAGGTAGAAACTGCCAGAATCAAACGAATCCAAGAGATCCCAGGTGAATGAGCAGGAGGGCTGAGGGAGGTGGGGAGAGGAGGAGGCGAAGGAGGAAGCTGGTGTGCACACTTCCCTTGGCGGGAGCCCAGCCCTGTCCCCACCCGCTCTCACACCAGCCCTGCCGCTTGTGGCATCAGGAGGAGTGGCCGTCCTGGGAGGTTGCCAGGAGGGGGTGTTGTCATTGCCTCATGGTTTCTCGCTTCCCATTGACGATCTTGCTTAGCGTAAGAAGTCAAGATCTAGCTTTAAATGAAACCTATCAGCAGATTTAAAATGGGTGTGTTTCCTCTTACTATGGTGAAAGAAGGGTCTCCCTGAATTTAAGGACCGTTTGCCGTGATGTCACTGGCTGTACATTTACTATGAAGGCTTCGAGGCAACCTAATGTTTTTCTCTGTCACATTATCATACAATTGCTATTCAGGAAGCTCACACTACCTCTTTAAAAACATCTTTTCAGGAAGGACAGAATACAGGCCCGCCACCCCTGATCCCAGGCCTAGGGCAGCAGGGAGCACAAGGTCGCATCCCACCTCTTAATGCTGGACAAGGACCTGGCCCTAACAAAGGTAACTGTCTGCCTGCGGAGCGGTTGTATCTCACCACCTTTGCATACACCTCACAGTGAACAGTGTTACGGGTCAGTGTCTGATTGATGGTATGTGAACCTCCGGGAAACAGCCACGGTAGGTGGCCCTGCGTCATTAGCCGGAGCCCTGCGCGGGCAGTGAGCTCCCAGGCCCGAGCCCCGGCCCCTGCAGAGGGGAGCGCTGCTGGCCCCCAGCGCACCAGCAGCGAGAGCGGAGATGCTCTGATGGGATAAAGAATTCCGAGATTTTAAGTGTATTTAATATCACCCCCTTCTCCCTCCAAATCGTGTCAAGTATTGAATTGTTTAGCTGGTTGCGTTATTCTGCACCACATCTAACTACGAACTGGGCAGTGCATGGACGTGCCGTGCCTCGGGTGCTGACCGAGCGAGGGCACAGGGATGAGGCTGGCAGTGTCTAGTAGATAGGGAGCTGTTTGGAAATAAGTGTTCATCTTAGGAGTGGAGGGAGCACACGCTGGGCGCCAGAGGGAGGAAGGAAGGAAAGAGAGGGAGGGAGGGAGGGGGGTGAGCCGCCGCGTGGAGGCTGCAGGCTGCGGGGAGGAGGGCGGTGGGAGGGGTGGGAAAGGAGGAGGTGCAGTGGTACCTTCTGTGGAGGACAAACCAGAGAGCCTGTGTTCCGTGCAGTGGCTTCTCAAAGAACTCACTCCTCCTCTCTGTTTTTAATTGGCTAAGCCCACGGCATCCTGTGGTTTTACCAGAGTAAGGAAAGTCCTTGTCAGCATGTCCAGCCCTAGGATTTTGGAAATGGAAAGCTTGTCTTCAATGTATATGAGATATTGGAGGGATAAAGGAAGGAATAAGAGAATTAGAATGTTTATTTTAAATCCCATCCTCTGGAAGTGGTGGCTGCCAGGGAAAGTAGAAAGAGAAAGCCAAGCATCGAGGACCAGTCTTCGGACTTTAGGCGCGAAGAAAGAAAAATCTTTTATCCACAAGTGCAGGGCAGCAACTGAGAGCTGCCTTACCTCTCCCTTGCCCTGTGTCTGTGTCTGCCTGTCTCCTCTCCTTGTTCTTCCCCTTTTCTCTCCCCTCCCTCCTTTTCTCCCTCCCCTCCCCTTCTCTTCCTCCCTCCTTCTTTTCCTCCCTCCCTCCCTCCTTCCTTCCCTCCCTCCCTCCTTCCTTTTCTCCCAGGGGCAGAAGGGAGAAGGGAGAGCCGAAAAAGGGGCCCTGCCATCCCCTGCTAGACTAACCGGCGCTGCCCCCCATCCCCGGGGCCACGTGCCTTCTAATGGATGGGGCTGGGTTTCTTTCCTGGGATAAATCGGGCGGGCGCTTGTAGACGGAGAGAGCAATGGGGAGATTGGCATTCATAGGTAAGTCCAGGCGGCACATGCTCAGCTCCTCAGGTTCCAGCAGCGCAGTGTCCGAGCAGCTGCCGCCAGGTCCTGAGCTGGTTTCCCAGGGGAAGGGGACAGTTCTGCCATGCTGTTTTCACTGCCACGGCCACGTTTCTTAAGCATGCTTGATGGCGAGGAGGGATGGAAATGGACAGAATGAACAGGAAGGACTTTGGAAGGGTAGGAATTACGGCTGACTGTGATACTGGATACATCTTCATTGCCAGGGTGCAGAATGAAAAGAATTTTATTTAAACCCTTAGTTGTTTTAGAGGCAGGAGTGTTCCTTACTCTCCGCTTTTCAGAAATGTGATTTCATTGTATGTTCACCGAAATAAGTGCTCGTTTAGAATGGCCACGGCTGTTCAGGACAACATCCCTCAGAGGCGGGGTGAGCTCCGTTCACCGTCAGAAATCCATCGGCCTCTTTCCATTTTTACTCAGTAATTTAATATCTCACATGTTCAAAAATTCCAAAAACATTTTGGTGGGTTTCCAAATACTATTCGCAAAGAATGGTGATGGTGCTGGAGAGGAGGGCTGCCGCTCCCAGAGAGGCAGAGGGCGTCCTCAGGAGCCAGCGTGTGGGGAGCGCCCGGGGAGGTGAGCGATCACTAGGTCCTTGCATTATAGGATGCCGAGAGCCGGGGGGGGGGGGGGGGGGGGGATGGCAGGGCGCATCTGAAACGTGGAAGACCTGGTAAAAGCAGCTTTGTTTCCCGTAGGTGACTCCCGGGGCCCTCCCAACCACCACCTGGGCCCGCTGTCCGAGAGGCGGCACGAGCAGAGCGGCGGCCCTGAGCACGGGGCCGACAGGGGGCCGTTCCGGGGCGGCCAGGACTGCAGGGGGCCCCCGGACCGGCGCGGCCCTCATCCCGACTTTCCTGACGACTTCGGCAGACCCGATGACTTCCACCCCGACAAGCGCTTTGGCCACCGGTTACGTGAATTTGAGGGGCGAGGAGGACCTCTGCCCCAGGAAGAGAAGTGGAGGCGAGGGGGGCCCGGGCCGCCCTTTCCCCCGGACCACAGGGAGTTCAGCGAGGGCGACGGCCGGGGCGCCGCCCGGGGCCCGCCGGGGGCGTGGGAAGGCCGCAGGCCCGGAGACGAGCGGTTCCCCCGGGACCCCGAGGACCCGCGCTTCCGAGGGCGCAGAGAGGAAAGGTGGGGCAGACCCGCCGAGGGCCTGTGTCTTCCCCCCGGGGGCTTTCTGTCTGCTCTCCCCACAGAGGCTCTTTTCCACCTCTAGCTTGCTCTCCAGTTTTGCATTTAGACTTTAAAAAAATTATGCTTTCTAACCTTTATGTGTTCTCTTTGTCTTTGTCATACAATCGCTATATGGAAATCGTTTTTTCTTTGCATCCTTTTGGTTGTTTTGAAGTAATGGGAAGATCTGCATACTGCAGTTTCCTGCAACGGATTAGAAAGTTCCAGGTTCTGTGGATTAGAATGATGAAAGAAGAGACAGATATGTAGATGAAGAGTAAAGGGATTGTTTAGTAGGCAGTTCTTGTGAAACTGCCTAAAGATCCTAAAATCACTTCAGTGCTGTGGGATAGGTCAAGGTCAGTTTTGGGTGAGCACTCAGCTTGCTTGGGGTAAAGAAGGGACCCAGGAGGCCGGCCGGCGTGGCGCAGTGGTGAGCATTGGCCTAGGAACCAGAGGTCACGTGCCTGGGTGTGGGCTCCATCCTCAGGGGGAGGTGTGTGTGCAGCAGGCAGCCGATCAACGATTCTCGCTCATCATTGATGTTCTCTCTCTTCCTCTCCCATCCTCTCTGAAATCAATTTTTTTTTAACACAAGATACATGAAGGGAAACAAAGGAACAAAAAGGGGAAAAAATAAGAAATATGCAGGAAAAAAAACAAGAATTAGTGAAATTTGAATTTTGACTCAGAATAGTCAATGATGGTGGTATTTACTGTGTGCTCGACAGCCTTGCTGCTACATTGCCCATGAGGCCGGTGTCACTGGCACTTCCCAGGTACGGGCCCACTGAGAGCAGCACCCCTCCTGCTGCTGCTGCTGCTGCTCCTCCTCCTCCTCCTCCTCCTCCTCCTCCTCCCCCCCCCCCCCCATCACAGTTTCCTCATGTTGCTAGGAGGTGGCTGAGGTGGGGCTGGCAACCCTATCCTCAGGATTGTTGGGAAGGCTGCCTGCCAGAGGGCTGCAGAGGGTGCCCGAGGGGTGAAGGAGAGCAGCTATCGGAAGGGCTCCCAGTTTTCATGGGATAACCAGGCCTTTCTCCACGCCGGCCAGGTGTGCACTCGCTCGGAACAGTGAGGCGGCGCCTCCTTTCCAATGGCTTTGGCACCAGCAGGTCTTGCATTGGTTTCTTGAATCTGCATCTTGCGCAGTTTCAGATTTTACTGAGCCTCCCTCCGTTTGTGCTGCGTTTCGTCTAAACGGCGCTGCTGCTCGTTGGAGCCGCCCGGCCCTGTCTGCTGTGCTTGCTGCTCCCTCTGCCTGGGACGCGGCTCCCAGACGGCGGGGCTCACTTGAGCGGACCTCTTCCTGTGCCCCCCCCCGCCCCCCCGCGCTCTGTGGTCTCGCAGCACCAGCACGTGGGACCTAGGCCGTGTCATCCCTTCCCTTCCCCCCTCCTGGGGCCGGGGTCCTGCGGGCAGGGCTCTGCTCACCCACCACGCGCCTCAGCCTGGAGCAGCACTGGCGCCGCAGGAACGCCGTGAACCAGACCTGTTAGCTGAGGAAGGAGAGGCAGTTGGGGCGGCCAGCTTGCTAGGAGCTCAGGCTGCTGTAACCAAACGCCGCCCTGCCAGGAATAAGCACAGAAACCTATGTCCTCACGTCTGGAGGCTGCGAGTCCCAGACAGGACCCAGCAGGATGGGCTCTGGGGACACTTCTCTTCCTGCTCAGCTGGAGGGGAGGGGCCGCTCTCCCCGCCCGCTGCGGGCCCTGGAGCCCACCGTGAGGGCCGTGTCCTCAGGAACACTGATGCCCTCCATGGCCATCTCCTAAGGTCTTCACAGGGAGTCCAGCATGAGTTTGGAGTCCAGCATGAGTTTGGGGCTGGACACACATATCTAGACCTTAACAGGAGCTGCTTTCTGATTAGGGCAACTTAGATTCTGTTTTCTTGTAATGAGGGCAGTGGCATGACGGTTCCTGGGCAGAGAGTCCTGCTGTGTTTGGGGGTTCTCCGTGCCTCTCGGGGCAGTAGTGCTCTCTGCTTTTCTCTTCCTGCTCTGCCCCTCTTCCGGCCAGCCCACCCTTACCTTCTTGCTGTTACTTCAGCCAGTGTGCTGGTCACCCCTGTGGGTGCAGGGCGGGACTCAGACGTTCCCTCACTGGCAGCTAAAGCCCTGGGAAACGAGTGTGGGGACAGGGCGGCCTCCCAGGCCACAGGCCCCACGCAGGTGCCTGCAGAGGAGATGGCCTTTGCGCAGTGAGGCGCGGTCCCTCCTACCTGTACCCCGTACCCATGAAACAGACAGCTGCCACCCGGAGGGTAAGGAGTTTGGCCAAGGATGCCTAGCTGGAATCTGATCCTGAGGGAACAAACAGAAAAGTTCAAGTTGTGGGACAGTCTGTAAAGGTGACAGAAGATAACTAGGGAGGGGGCGTTGTAGATTAAAGAAACAGAAACAACTACCAGTGACAGGACTGACATTCACCGTCCAAACAGCGAGAAGGACACTGGGGACAAGTGGGACGGTGGAGTGAGACTAGGATGAACTATTCTGTGCCGGGCAGTGAGTGTTTCTAGGGGAACGGTTTTCAGGAGGAACATACTGCAGCATTCAGGGATGGTGCACAGGCCAGCGGCTGGCTTTAGAATGATTTAGAAAATGAATCTGGAAACAAGTAGATAAAGAGAAGATAAAGCTCCTGTGTAAAACCTTAAGAACTGATTAGGTGATGGATGTGTGGGCTTGTTCTATTTTTTCAGCTTACCTATAAATTGGAAAATTTTCAAAGCAAAACGTAATAGAATGGAGACTCAAGAAAAAGCAGAAGGCCAGGCCTGCAGGAAGCCCTGGCAGGTGGCTTCTGCGGACCAGCCCACGCCCTGGCTGCCTCCTGACCCTTCTCGCTGCCGGGGGCCTCCTGGCTCACGTGTCCTTCCCACGTCAGGCCCGTCCCGCTGGCGCAGCGTCAGCAGCTCCGCTGGCCGACTCCAGTCCAGACCCTCAGGAGGGAGGCTGCCCGCCGGCCGGCACCAGCCTGCCCGTTGCTGATGCCCGTTGTCACCGCTGCTGTGGAGCGGGCTGTCGGCGACAATGGCCACCCTGGGTGGAGACGAGGGGGGCCGGGGCAGATGCCCCCGATAGGTCTCTCACAGTTGGCAGACAGGGTCCACACACCTTTTTTCCTGGTTATGTGTGTGAGTTACTCATCACAGAAATTTCACTGATAATGAGAGTATTAGGGAGCGATGGGAAAGAGCCTGGGCTGAGGGGCAAGATGGCTGAGTTCACACCCAGGCGCTAGTGCACCTACAGCCAGTGACTCAGTCTCCTCTGCCTGGCGTTCTCCGGGAGAATAGTCAGTCACGGTACCGGCTTCATGGGCGGGGTGCTTATGAGGGTGGAATGAAATGAGTAATGTGAAGCACTTGGCATTAAGCAATGCTCACTGCTATTATTCCTCAAAGCCTAAAAAATTTAAAGTAATTCTACATTCTGATATGTTTACTTCCTGCCTGTAATATTTGGATTGTAACGTGTGTACCTTTAAAAATGCACAGTTTACGCTGTATCCTGGCTTCTTATATCGTGTGCTTCCTTGTCGCGGTACGTAGAGGGTCAGGTCCATGCTGACGGTGACGGTCTGCTGTTTGCTCCCAGCTTCAGGCGAGGCGCCCCCCCGAGGCACGACGGCCGGGCCCCCCCGCGGGGCCGGGACGGCTTTCCCGGTCCTGAGGACTTCGGTCCAGAAGAGAGCTTTGATGCTTCTGAGGACGCTGCCCGCGGAAGAGACCTCCGGGGCAGAGGCCGGGGCGCCCCCCGAGGTGTGTGCCGAGGCCGGCTCGGGCGGGGGGGGGGGGGGGGGGGCAGCGCTGGGAGCGCAGCTGAAATAGCACTGCGTGTGGTGTGTTCCTTTGTGTAGGAGGAAGGAAGGGTCTGCTTCCTACTCCTGATGAATTCCCTCGCTTTGAAGGAGGTCGGAAACCAGACTCCTGGGATGGAAGTCGAGAGCCAGGTGAGGCAGGAGACCGCCTGGGGCTGTGTGACTCCAGGCAGCAGTTCCTGGACCCTGGGGGCCCGAGACCCTACAGGCCCCCCAGGTTCTCTCTCTCCCAACTGGCATCACCACGGAGGCGGGATCGTTTCACCCTGCCGCCAGCAGCCGCGAGCACAGACCGCTGGGGGACCAGCTCCTTCCTGTGGGCCAGGCGCTTCTGCAGGGCCTGGCCCGGATCTAAAACAGCAGCACTCAATTCACTTCATCTCTTCACTTTGTTTTTGGAAATTGTAGTTAGGCCAATTAAAGTTTTCTCCATCTTAATTGCTAATATGGCAAATATTGTTAGCTATAACTCTCATAAATGAAATCTCCCTTGGGGGTCCCCAGAAATTTTTAAGGCTGTAAAAGCTATCCTGAGACTTAAAAGTTTGAGATCCACTTTTTTGGACCTTACCTGCCGCTTAATTCAGGTGGTAGGTTGATTTCTGATCTTGACCTTCCATATATGTACTCACGGTGTGTTTCTTGCATGAGTGAATGTTGGTTCTCACATTGTTACTAATTCTTAACAGCATAATTTCCGTCTGCTATTGGTCATATTGTAATATGATGAGATTGTCCGTCTGTGTTTGTGTTTCAGGGCCAGGTCACGAACATTTCCGTGATGCTCCCCGCCCTGACCATCCCCCTCACGACGGTCATTCCCCAGCCGGCAGAGAGCGCTCCTCTTCTCTCCAAGGCATGGACATGGCATCCCTGCCACCTCGAAAGCGCCCCTGGCATGACGGGCCCGGGACCTCCGAGCACAGAGAAATGGAAGCCCCCGGGGGTCCTCCGGAGGATCGAGGCGGCAAAGGTGAGTGGAGGCCGGTTTCTGGTCGGGGAGCTGTGGAGGCCTCATCCCCAGGCCGCCCCTCCTATGGATGCCTGTTCCCTCCCGGGCATAGGCTGCGGAAGGCACACTCTCCCCAATGCGGAGCAGATGCAGTTTGTGGGCTCCCTCCTCAGCCAGCCGGCGCTCTCACTCAGGCTGGCGCCCTCGCCTTCTGCACAGCTCTCCACTTGCTTGCAAGAATCTGCTTTGCCCCGGCTGGTATGGCTCAGTGGTTGGGCATCGCCCTGTGCGCCAGGTGGTCATGGTTCCATTCCGTCAGGGCACAGGCCTGAGGAGTGTGCAGTAGGCAGCTGATTGACGTTTTGCTCTCCCATTGATGTTTCTTTTTCTCCCTCTCCCTTCTCTCTCAAAATTCTTAAAAAAAAAAAAAAAAAAAAATCTCTGCTTTATTCAAGTTCAGCTCTTTGTCGGGGTGCCCAGCACTGTCGCTGTTTGGGTGCTTTCTGCACGGATGCCTGCTTGGAGCCCTGGAGCGCTCTCCGCAGTGCGTGGGGATGGGGTGGTCCTCTCCCAGGCGCCAGCGTTTCAGCCCACAGCCACAAAGACAGAAAATGGTCTGGAAGGGCTGTTTTCAAGTGGGGGCATTAAGATTATTTCTACAACTTTTGGATCTTTATTATTATTTTTAAATGTTTTTATTAATTTCAGAGAGGAAGGGAGAGGGAGAGAGAAATATCAATTATGTGAACTGACTGGGAATCAAACCATGACCTCCTGGTTCATAGGTCAACGCTCAACCACTAAGCCACTCAGTTGGGCTGGATCTTTGTTTTTGATGCAGCACTAACATTTAGCGAGGGCAGGAGCCACCCAATGCTGACGACAGCTCTGTCCCAGGTTAGACAGGGCTGTGGTGCGGGGTGTGGTGTGGAGGCTGCTGGAAAGACTGCCATGTGCACTATTGGTGCTCCATACCCCAGGTGGCCCGTCTCCCTGACAGAGTTCTGGCTTTTGTTCTTGGCAATTGTGTGGCCCTTCTCCAAGCACACCCCTCAGCCACCAGATCTCCCATCTCAGCGCCCACTTTGCTGCTGGTCTGCGGGGCACTCAGCATGCTGTTTGGGCCCTTGGTCGAGGCCGGTGGCTAGTGTAAAAATTACATCCCAGCGGACAGCTCTTTGCCCGGCGCCTCTGGGGTTGGGCTGCACTTTGTAAGAAAAGAAGCTAAAATTACTCCTTGGCTAACTTTCCTAACCTCTTTTTCTTGTCCGGACTCAGTTCCATTAAAAAAGTTAAGGCAAAATGAGTTGTCAATAATCTTCTGATAATGCATTACGGGAGAGGTATCACGTGAGAAAAAAAAAATTGAAATCAGAATTTTAGTGATACCTAAGTTTGTGTGTCCAAGTCTAGGACTACCCCTGGGAGAAACCATTCTAAAAACTAGCATTTTTCTTTCTACGCTTTTGTTTTTCAAGAAATATTTTATTTCACTACGTAAAAGGAAATCAGCAGTGCCACCTAGCTGTGGGCTAACCTAGCGAATGCTCGTTCTAGGCCAGCATCTGCAGCCCCCTCGCCGCAGGTGCTTCCCGTTAGATCAGGGCTGTGGCACAGGAGGTGAAGGGCCTAGCGCGCCCATGACCCCCAGAAGGTGCTGTGTCCTGGCCGCCTGCTGTCTGTCACAGCCTGCAGAACATGGGTCTAGCGATGTGAAGGGCCTGGCTGGGAGTGCCAGTGGTCAAGAAGAGGGTGGAGGCACAACCCTTAGTGCACCGAGTGCTCGTGTCCTTAGAGCCGTTTGAAAGACCCAGAAGCACTGTGCTGTCACCACAGAGTACAAGTTTGTACCAGGAGTTAGTAGTAGTCTCTGATGCTAACACGTCACATGTCAAATGTTTCATTTTAGGCCGAGGGGGCCCAGGACCTTCCCAAAGAGTGCCGAAGTCTGGGCGCTCCAGCTCCTTGGATGGAGACCACCATGACAGCTACCACAGAGATGAGCCTTTCGGGGGCCCTCCCGGCAGCGGCCCTCCTTCCAGAGGGGTCCGGAGCAGCAGCAACTGGAGTAGAGGGAGCTCCATGAACTCTGGTCCGCCACGGCGAGGAGCGTCACGGGGTGGTGGGAGGGGCCGGTAGAAGTTGGGCGAGCGCCCCCGCCTCTGGACAGTATTTAACAACTTCTCGTGGACTCACCGGGAGAAGCAGGAAGCCTGCACCTCGTCGCCCCGAACTCTCCTGGGGCAGCCAAGCTCCGGAGCCGAGGCCTTCAGGGCGGACTCTGCTGGCCCGGCAGCGGCCTTGTCCCGTCCTGTCCCCCCGCTGCCCGGCTCCTGATTGTTTTGTGAGATAAACGCTGGAATTTTTTTTAAGTGTCACGAGACAAGGAGCACCTCCTCAAAATTAAGTTTATGTTCAATTGGAAATTTGTTTCTATATGTACAGTTTGTCAGAGAAAAAACATTGTTTTTGTATGAATACAGAATATGATTTATGCAAGAATTAACACAAAGAGCTGGCTGTGATGTGCTTGCCTTAAGGAAACCCTGCTTCCACGCATCCAGCCTGTGGAGGGCGCAGTTAGTGCTTATCCCTGCAGCACTCCTGATGGAGCGCTGTTAGGCTAAGTCAGCTTCACCTGTGAACCTGGTTTTAAATTCTCATCCAGCCATTGTTATACTTATTTTTGTAATAGAGCAATACCTTACAACTATAACATAGGTTGAAGTGGATTCAAAGCCTTGGTTAAACACATCTGGCAGATGGAAAATTACAGGAGGAAGAGAAAATACTCTCATCCAAGCAGGGGTTCTCCCTTGGGTGCATCTCCTAATAATCACCTTAGACTCAAACTGCCTTGTTTCCAACCAGAGGAACTGCTGTAAATCAGAAATGAACTACATGTAACCTTTTGATGACTGTAAATCATTTCACAAATTGTTTAAGTTGAAAAGAATGGACCAAAATGTCTAAAACAACTTTGTAAAACTTCAATTGCTTTCTCTTCCATACCAGCATTTATAAGGCTGAGGATAGTCCTAACTTAAAGCCAGAAGTTATGGTCTACAACAAATCTCTTTAGTTTTAAATGTTACATTTGGCCCCATTTGGAATGGATGTCAGAAGTTCAGTTTTAAAAGGGCTCCACAGTACTTCCTATAGTGGCCCTTACTTTGTTTTTATAAGAGGAAAAGTTTTTATTGGAGTTGGACATTGGAGAAAAGTTTCTAAGCAGCACCACCACATGCAAAAGAGTGAAAGCTATAACTTCTGCAGGGAGGAAATGGCAGGCACCCATCCAGGGTGTCAGGATCGCTAAGGTAAAGCGGATAATTTTCTGTTCTTTATCAGCACCGCAGGCAGACATGACTGGGTAGCTCAAGACTGCTTTAGGTTTGTGGCTCTTCTTTGTTTTGCCCTCTACTGGTCTATATCAATTCTGAGAAGCAGAAAAGGGATTGTTTTTTTTTCTGGGAATATGGTAAGAAACCTTAACATTTTAGGCTTTTTAACTTTTAAACACAGTACCTCAGTAAGCAGAATTGGAGATCACATTTAAGAAAAGTTTTTATTGAGTTCAGAGAGAGGAAGAGGAGAGAGGGGTAGAAACATCAATGTTGAGAATCATTGATCTTCTGCCTCTTGCACACCTGCCACCTGCAACCAGGGCATGTGCTCTGACCAGAAGCAAACCTTGAGCTGCTTCATGAGTTGGGGCCAACCATTGAGTCACACCAGCCAGGTCAGATCAAATTTTGAGTATGAATTAGAAAAAAGTGAGATCTCTACATCATATATTTATGAAATAGTTAGGATATAATACACACACACACACACACACACACATTTTAAAGCATCACTATTAAAATACGTTGTGCTTTCAATTTTATAAAAGGTAGATAGATTTTCAGTGTTGAATTCTTGAGAAAATGTTGGGAAAGCAATATTTACAAACAACATCATAAAAATGTGCTAACTATGGTAAAATCTTCAGTTGTTAAGATTCTAGAGAAATTTAGAATTAGAGATTTTAACTCGCAGGTAGTAAAAGCAGCCAGGAGCACAAGATTTTCCAGTTAAAAAAAAAAAAAATCTCTCCCTAAAAACTGCATTTGCTTTTACACTTGAGGTAGGTAAGCCTGTTTACTGGTCCAGGAACCAGGCGTCATCTTAACAGGAGGCTGTCGGGAGGGGGAGCTGGGAGTGGCCTGTAGGCGCCTGTGGATGCGTCACTAGCGTCACGCTGGAGGCAGGAGCGCTCGGACCTCAGGGTGGAGGTTGGGTGGGAAGAGGAGCGGGAACCGCCTGGAGCGTGGGAATCCGAGGCGCTAGAGCAGCCACGCCCCGCCGCCCGGGGGCTGAGCGAAGTGATCTGCAGTTTGGCTCTTCCAGGAGCTGATGTCAGCTGAGAACCGCCGAAATCCTTCTGACATTCTAATACATTTCCCATTCTGGTTGATACACAGCGACTGCCCATGCAGTTTTATGGACTCATCCGAATATTTAGCCCATGCCTTCTGGCAATGAATTAGGTGTGCAGTCAAGTCACAGAAAACATGCTGGACCTAAAAGGAAAACTCAGATGTGAAAAGAATCCTACGTTGCATTGGGATTGCCCAATTCAATCGCTTCAAAAGCAGATAAAGATGACACTTGACTGTGGTTTCCATCAAATCCGGGCGCTCTGGTTGTAGAACTCCTCCCCAGGAGGCCCTCCGCTCAGTTCCGTCCGGACGTCCGGACGGCCGCGCCGCGGGCCGGGCTTGCTGGGCGCCGGCACGGGTTTCCCGTTTACGGTCCGGGCGCGGCCGGCTCGGGGCGCTCACCCCGAGCGGGCGGGCGGCGGGTCGGCGATCCTCTCGTCATGGATACGCTCTCCCTCTCCGAAATCAAGTTTTAAAACAAGTTTTTACCGCACAAACCGTGGTCTCTTGGCTCTCAAAGACAGCACACCGGCCGGGCATGAGTGCAGATGTTTAGGTCCACTGCTTTCCTCAAACCTCATAAAGCGCATTCATAATTTCAATACAAAACAAACGAAGTGAACCCTCGTAAGTACTTAAAGCCGCCCGGTGGCTCAGTCAGTGTTTAAACCGGTCCCTTTACGGGTGCGCTCACAGTGGAGGGTGAGGAACAGCTCAGGAGCCAAGAGGAGGCGTTTCCTGCGGGGCCGGAGGGCAGCTCCGCCAAGGCGTCACCGCGCCCCCGGGGCGTCGCAGCCGCTCCAGCTCCCGCGTGGCGGCCACTCCGCCGGCGGCGCCGGCTCCTACACCGGCAGCGCCTGGGCGAGGCGGGCGCCCGGGCCCCACCGCCCGAGCAGCAGGCGGAGCGCGGGGCCTGCGCCGCGTGGGAGCAGCGCCAGCAGCGCGGCCAGCAGCGCCGCCACCTGCGCGCAGGCGCCCAGCGCCGTGAGCCACGTGCTGCGCAGGCGCAGCGCGGCGTACAGCGTGCCGCCCAGCGCCGCCGCGTACAGCAGCGCGGGCCGCGAGGGCCGCTCCTCGCCGCGCAGCAGGCGCCCGCACGCCGCGCCGCCCCGCAGGATGGCGGCCCCCGCCAGCGCCAGCGCCGAGCCCAGCGACCAGAGCAGCGCGAACTTGCGGGCGCGCAGCAGTAGCACGGGCGCGTGCAGCGCCGCCAGGCCGAAGCAGAGCGCGGCCAGCAGCAGGCACGCGCCGGCCGCCGCCAGCCGCTGCGCGCGCGTCACGGGCGGCAGGCCCGCCGAGCCCGGCTCCGGCTCCGGCTGCGGCTCCGCGGGGCTCGGCGCCCACGCCCAGCGCAGGCCCGCGCGGCCCAGCCACGCCCCCGCCGCGGGCTCCGCCGCCGCCCCCGCGGCGAGCAGCGGCTCCGCGGCCGCCCCGCCGGCCTTCCCCTGCGCCAGGTACTCCTGCAGCTCGCGGTGGACGCCCGCCATGCCGGGCCGGGCGCGCCGTGCGCGTCCTCGGAGGCTGCCTGCCGGAAGCGGCGCTCCCTCCCACTGCCGCCGGCCGGGGGCGGCGGGGCGGCGCTGCGGCTGCGCGGAGGGGCGGGGCCGGTCCGCTGCGTCTCCGCTCCCTCCCCCCCCCCCCAGTCACCCGCGCAGGCGCCCTGCGACCCGCCGCCTGGCACACCCAGTTGCGGGGGGGGGGGGGGGGGGGAGGGGGGATAGGGGAGGGTGTGTGTGTGGTGTGTGGTGTGTGTGGGGGGGTGTGGTGTGTGGGGGGGTGTGGTGTGTGTGTGTGTATGTGTGGTGTGTGTGTGTGAGTGTGTGTGTCTGTGTGTGTGTGTGTGGTGTGTGTGTGTGGTGTGTGTGGGGGGGTGTGTGGTGTGTGGTGTGTGTGTGTGAGTGTGTGTGTCTGTGTGTGTGTGTGTGGTGTGTGTGTGTGGTGTGTGTGGGGGGGTGTGGTGTGTGTGTGAGTGTGTGTGTGTGTGAGTGTGTGGGGGGTAGTGGGTGGGGGGGCGCTGGTGGTGATAGGGAGCGCCTCTGGGGACGGGCCTTTTGGTGTCTTACTTTTTAATATAAATTTGAAGATCTTATTGACCTGTTGAGCGATTTGTGAGTTGCCAGCTGTGTGTTTTGACCTCATGGACGCCAGGATCCTGGGTGCGCCGTGCTGCGTAGTTTTACAAGAGGTCACAGTTGGGGAAATTGAAACACACGGGATCGATGTGTTTCTAAAACTGCATGCTAACCTTCAATGACCTTAATAAACTTTTAAGAAGTTTAGACAGGCACGACTGGAAATTCTGTAAACTGCCACAAGCTACAGGCCAGTCCGTTGTAAGTTTGGGGTGAGTTGTATTTATGGGCAAGCCCAGCCAGAGGCCAAGCAGTAATTCTTTGGCTTGAGGAAGTAGTGTCTTTTTAAAAATATATAATATATAATTGATTTCAGAGAGGAAAGGAGAGGGAGGGAGAGAATCATCAATAATGAGAGGGAATCGTTGATCGGCTGCCTCTGGAACATCCCATATGGGATCAAGCCTGTCTGGGATTTCCTGGTTCACAGGTTCCACCACTGAGCCATGCCAGCTGGGCAAGATTCTTGAGGAATGTTTATTGGTAGGAAATAAGTTTCAGTCTCTAAATCAGATATGGGAGATACTTTTCTAATTCTTAAGTTTTGTTTTCCTGAGGGTGCATGTGTGAAAGTTTCCATTTTGTATTCTCTGGTTCCATTTTAGATTGAAATTCTTTCACACTTGATAATTGTGATCATCAATTACCGTGAGAATTCAAAGCAAGGTCTTGAGATATTTGAACACCCATGTTCATAGCAGCATTATTAATGATAGCCAAAAACTGGAATGGACTGAAGAGTCTATCTTCAGATGAATGAATAGTGGTATCTACACTAATGAAAGAAAAACATGCAAATTAACCATCACTCTGCCACACCCACACCCAATCAGAGTAAGTATGCAAATTAACCCAAAAATGGAGGTTAATTTGCATATTGAGGCATGGAGTGGGGAGTGGTGTGAAGCCTGCTATGAGGGAAAGGGAGCGGCAGAGGAAGCTACTGGAGTGGTGCTCCAGACAGAAGTGAGGACACGTCGGCTCCCAGGCAGCCGGAGAGCGGGGATGTCCCAGCTCCCGGGTAGCTGGAGTGGGGAGCGGGGACTTGCTGGCTCCCTGGAGCCTGGGAGTGAAACCAGGGGCCTGTTCTTGCACGAATACCATGCAATGGGCCTCTAGTCTACACTAATAAAAGAGAAACATGCAAATTGACCCTACCTCTGCTATGCCCACAAGCCACGCCCACCAGCCAATCAGGAGGGAGTATGTAAATTAACCCAACCAAGATAGCTGTGGCCACAGAGCGAGCAGGAGGCTTGGGTTTCTCCAGCAATGGAGGAAGCCAAGCTTCCCGCCCGCTGTGGCTGGCCCTGGCCTCCGCTCAAGGCTACAAAAGTTTCAATTATAAAATATAAATAAAGCCCAACAAAAATGACTGCGGTCATGGAGCAAACAGGAGGCTTGGGTTTCCCTGGCGATTGAGGAAGTCAAACTTCCTGGCCTGCCCTGTCCTCTGCTCAAGGCTCCAAAATTTCAATTATAGAAAATAAATAAATCCCAGATACCAACGCCTCCGCTTGGGTTGCCGGGGGCATCACCGGCCTGCAAACCACCACAAGCCCCTCGCCCAGGCCACCCCATGCCCCAAGGGTACCCCCACCCTGATCTGGGACACCCTTCAGGGCAAACCAGCTGGCCCCCACCCGTGCACCAGGCCTCTGTCCTATTTAATAAAAGATATTATGCAAATTGACCATCACTCCAACACACAAGATGGCTGCCCCAAGGTGGTCAAAGATGGCTGTCATAAGATGGCCAGCAGGGGAGGGCAGTTGGGAGGGACCTGGCCTGCTGGAAAGGCAGTTGTGGGGGACCTGGCCTGCTGGGGAAGGCAGTTGGGGGGAAACCAGGCCAACAGAGGAGGGCAGTTAGGGGTGACCAGGCTGGCAAGGGAGGGCAGTTAGGGGTGACTAGGCCTGCATGGGAGGGCAGTTAGGCATCAATCAGGCTGGCAGGGGAGTGGTTAGGGAGAGATCAGGCTGGCAGGCAGAAGTGGTTAGGGGCAATCAAGAAGGCAGGCAAGCGAGCAGTTGGGAGCCAGCAGTCCTGGATTGTGAGAGGGATGTCCTGCTGGAAAGGGGCCTAAATGGGCAGTCGGACATCCCCCGAGGGGTCCCAGATTGGAGAGGTTATAGGCTGGGCTGAGGGACACCCCCTCTTCCAGTATGAATTTTGTGCTCCAGGCCTCTAGTCCTTATAATAAAAGGCTAATATGAAAATTATATCTTCTAGAGCTCTATCCACTGGGTGTTTGACTATGGGGCTGTGTAGAACAGGGGAAGGCCCAGCCAGCAGCTGGCAGCTCAGCCCTGATCAGACCCTACCCCTGCACGAATTTCCCACACTGGGCCTCATATATATATGCTAGAGGCCCAATGTAGGAAATCATGCGCAGCCTGCCATCAGAGCCATCTTCTGCCCGCTTGCCAGTCCCCAGTCCAGCCCCACCACCACCCACCCCTGTTCCCTGTGGTTCCCCATGTGCCATCCAGAGGTCAGAGCCTATGGGAGGGGGGAGGGACCAAGAGGTCTGCCTTCCGTCCTCTCGTCAGTCCCCAGTCCCAACCCGCTGCCACTCACCCTGGTTCCCTGTTGGCCATCCAGGGATTGGAGCCTGCGGGCTGGGGGAAGGACCGAGAGGTGGTTAATGCATCTTAGAGCAAATGGTTGATCGGTCATTCTGGTCGTCAAGCCATTATGTTGCTGGCCTTTTATTATATAGGATATATAAGGATACACACACACACACACACACACACACACACACACACACACTAGAGGCCCGCCTGTTCCCTTTCACAGTCCAGGAGCCCTCGGGGTTTCCTACTGACACCTTAATTCCCAAGCCACAGTCTGACCTCCCTCTGAGGGAGGCAACCGGGCTGATCAGGGAAGGCGCCGCCTCTGTCACCTGCTGCCGCAGCCTGCCCTCACCCTCACCCTCACAGCTGCCGCGGCTTTGTCCAAAAGGAGGTCCCACTATCCTCATTAGCATATTATGCTTTTAGTACATATATATATGCACATGTGTGTATGTTCATATATATATACACACACACAATGGAATATGATTCAGTGTTAAAAAGGAAATTCTGACTTACATGAATGCACCTTGAGGACATAGGATACTAAGTGAAATAGATTAGTCACAAAAAGGTGAATACTGTGATTCCACTTATGTGAGGTATGTGTGTAGGTCAAATCATACAGATAGAGAACAGAATGTTGGTACATAAATGATATTACCTAATCATTTATAAAGCTGTGAGATGGAAAACACAGGTTCTGGGATGGGAGATAATCTACCCAAGACCACCAGAAAATTGGGGTGATAGGCAGGGTTGTGAATTTTTGTTTTTAATTTTGTGAGCTGCACTTTATATGAAGAGGGCTTCCCTGGAAATCCTATCTAATAATAGAGTAATATGCAAATGAACCATCACTCCACAACAAAATGGCAGCCCTGCTTGGGGAGTGTCCTGCCTGTCTACAGGAGCAGTGAGGCTGGATCCGACTCCAGAGGGGTTTTTGATCCGCCCCAGACAGGGCAGTCAGAGCCTGGACAGCAGTTGGCCTGGGGGCAGCAGCAGGAAAGTCCCTAAACCTGGCAGAGCCCGGACACAGGGCATGGGGCTTCCTTAGCGCTACAGCAGGGAAGCCCCAGGCCCCGCAGGCAGAGTCCGGACAGCGGGGCTTAGGGGCTTCATCTCCATGGCTACAGTGAAACCTCCAGGCCCACAGAGAGCAGAGAACCATGGGGAGTGGGCCTGAGCCAGCAGTAGGACCTCCCCGGAGAGCTCCTGGATTGTAGGGTGCAGGCGGGGCTGAGGGGCCCGTGCATGAACTTCGTGCACTGGGCCTCTAGTAGCCGTATTTCAGAGCAGTATATAAAGCCAGAAATCTGCTCTGTTTTGGTTCTGGCGCTGATAGACGGGACATAATAAAACCCTGGACCCTGTCCCTTCAGCCACTGCAACAAAATTCAAAAGTCTATAAGCTTGATGCCTCTATTTGCCTCCATTGTCCCTTCAACCTACTTCATTCCATGTGTCAGCAAAACTCTTCATGACAAAGTCACCAGCTACTGCTTTGTCTCATCCAGGAAGATTCCCTTACCTTTCTTCAGCTTCCAGGAGCATCTCACAAAGCTGCTCACTCCCTTTTAACCCAAAAGGCCTGCAGGACAGCACTTAGGACGAGTTGCACCATCTCTCCTCTCTGTTTGCTCTTTTCCCAGCTCCCAGGGCATTGCTGCTGCTCTTTCCCCCGTGGCACTGGAGAGAATAATATAGATGGAGCCGCTTTAAATTGGATTTGGAGCTGCCAGCTCAGAGGAACTGCCTCAACCCTTTGGAATGTTCAAATGGCAAAATGTCCCTTTGGACTGGGCCTAAAGCAACGCTGTATCCCAACACTGTTCAAGGATTACAAGAAAGCGGAAATTATGACCTCCAGACTGGAAACCAAAAACATTTTCAGAATTAGCACCACTATGTTAGCTTATCTGCACAATAGAAATGCCTTCCTTGTGTTGATGATGTATTTGATGCAATTGTCTTTCTTTTCTCATAAATGCCTCTCTTTGTCTCCTGATTGGAACTTAGATTCTGCCCAGATCTCAAAGAAATGCTTGCTGAGTCTCACTTTGGTCTTTAGTTTTTAGCTTAACAACATATCTGGCGTCAGCTGTGGGTGTAAAGTGGCCCCACCTTCATGGACTGGTGTTCCCTGGGGCAGGTGCAGTACCTAGAGAGCCTGTTCTGTGCTCACGAAGCCCACCAAGGGCCTGTATTTAAGATCTATAGGGGTTTTCACCACACTACAAGGGTAGTGTGGGGGCGGTGATTGTCCATGCCAGCATGAGGCTGCTGAGCAGGAGTTTTCTACCACAGAGGTATTTCTCCCGCCACCCAGGAGGAAACTGGCACCTATGGAGGGTTTCCTGGAAGGTGAGGAGCTTGCTGCTGCTGAGAAAAATAAGTGCCCCTCTTCCCTTGCTTAGGACTTTCATGGCTCTCACACTTGTAAGAAGTACCCTGGGGTGGGGTGGGGTGAGAAGCTCACAGGAGTTTTTCCCGGTGGTGAGTGCTCATTCAGGTTTCTGTTTGTGTCCTTGTCTTGTATCTGTTGTTCCTTGTTATTCTGTTGTCATAAGAAAGATATTTCAGAGGAGAGGACACAGGCATAAATCCTAAAACTAATCTGCAGATCTCATCAGAACAGCTTCTATATAAACAATTTACCTGAGTCTTTCAGTTAACATCTTTTATTATTATTTTTTGGGGAGGTCTGGCCATGACCACTTTCAGGGGAATTAATAATATGAGACTCCCACTCTCCAAAAGTTCCTCAAAAAAGTCCTTCTTTGTGAATTCCAGCTAGTTATATGTACAGACATTTTGGTTCTTCTTCTTGAGCCGTTTTTAGTAAAATCAACCAAAGTAACCAAAGTAATTTAAAACTCGACTAGCCATTCAGGAAAACCTTTGGTTCCATCTCAGGAACTGCTTCCAACTCCACCACCTTAAAGGAGGGTCGAAACCTCTCCGGGACCATGGAATGCATTCTTTGACAAGCAGAGGCTTCTAAGAGACAAAATGACTCCTCTCAAAGGATCTCAAAGGAAACTGGTCTACATAGAGAAAATATAAATACCAGTATAGGCTTGGGGAAATGTTCATGCTTCCTAGTAATAATGGAATTTCAAATTAAGACAACTTTGCTTGACCATTTTATACCTATTATGTGTAGCACATTACACCTAATGTATTACACATAATAGCACACTGCTGGGAAATTTCTGGTGAAATTGATATGCTCACATTTCTACTGACAGAAGTTTGCATTATCTGTTTTGGAAAGCAACATGACGATAACTGTTAGGAGCTATAAAGTTTTTTATAGACTAAATTTCATGAACAATAATTTCACTCTAGGACACTTATCCTGGAGAAATCATTTTTCAATGAACAATGCAAAGATTGATACCATTGCAATGAACTAGTTATTAATCATCGGAAAGCAGCAAGGGAAGGCAAAATAAGCGTGTTCCCTGTAAACCACCAGGGGTGGGAACCGCGGAGGAAAGACACACATGCCCTTAAAGCTGGGGTGACAAGGGGAGATTCTTGCCTGCCAATCACACGTGGTCGGAGATGGTGCTCAGAACGGGCATGGCCATTGCAAGGATATGAAGATTTGGAATACGTACCTCCCTTGTGCTAAACTCGTGCTTTCGGGACTCCGGGACTCACTGCTCAGGCCATGCTCTCAGTTCTCTTGCATTTGCCTGTATGGCCCATGGCCATGCAGATCCAGCATGGACAAATGGGCTGCAACTAGCCTGATGCTGTACGGTACCGGCTCCAACATATAAAGAAAACTCTGGACATTGGCTCTGACTTTAGCTCTACTGAAGCCCCCAACTACACTTCTAAGGGACTAAGGGAAATGGGACTTTGGATACCCAGAGGTGTAATTCCATGGAAGTAAAGTTTTCTACCATCTCATTCTCCAACTGGGCCTCAGGAAATGCTTATTCCAGGTGTACCCCATAAACCCCACTCCCACCAGCAATAGGGGGAGATGTGGTATGCTCCCCTATCATACTTGTCCTTTTTAGCCTTGTTTATAATCACAAATACTTGAAATTGATGTCCAAAAACTACAGGTAAAGTGAATTATGTTACATCAACCAATGCAATTCTTGTTGTAGCTACTAAAATCATCATCATGAAGACAATGAGGAAATTTGGGTTATGTTTTTTAACATTATCTGAATAAAGCAAACTATAACGTTATATCTGTGAAACAAACTTTGACCATCTGAGCAGATGCTTTAAAATTTACTTTATGTCCATACTGACAAAATATTTCAAATATTTTAGTAATTCTATGATCAAAAATTTGACAAAATTAAGTATGATAGAATTTTTAAAAGCTTCCTCAACAACTCCCAATCCATCTTGCAGAAAATTGGAAATGTAAACAGCCCACAACTGGGACTAAACAAACCAAGGGAATATACAGGAAAGAAAAGCAACAAGAAAGCCCACTGCATGGGAGAACATATTTGCAAATGTTAACATCCAATAGGGTTTAATCTCCAAAATTTATAGGGAACTCATACAATTTAACAAAAGGCAGAACTCCGGAGATGCACATGTGATTTTGTGTAGAGGACGGACTGTTGACTGTGCTGCTGGATTGTCCTAGTAGGAAGGAGACAAAAGCTCCGGACTGTGCTGAGCCCCAGGTCTGGGCGAGAATCTGGGAATCCAGATTCATTGGGGGAGACTGGCAGCGAGGAAACTTGAGGGCGCCTTTCTCTCAAAGGTGCTTGCAGCGATAGGGCGGGGCTGACAGGAAGCCAAGGCTGTAGGCTCCTCCCTGAAACTCTGCCCCATCCGAGCTGAGCACAGAAGCTTTTGCAATTTTGCAAGTCTAGTCGAATAAGTGTCTCTTGGCATAAACACAGCTGATCCTTACAGCCAGTTGGCCTGGAGGTTAACTCCTCCCACTGATACCAACAACAATCAAGACTTAACTACAACAAGGCTGTACACACAGTTCACAAAGAGGTGCACCAAGAGTGTCCACCTCAGGTATCTGGGCAGGCTTAACCACTGGCCCATATAGGACACCAAGCACACAAAGCTACCCTACCAACTCAGGGAAGCAGTGAAAATGCGGAGACAAAAAAAAAAATCACAAACAAAAGAAATGGAGGAAAACAAACAACTGGAGATAGAGTTCAAAACCACGGTTATAAGGTTTTTCAAGAATTTCCTAGAAAAGGATGATAAATTTAGTGAGACCTTCAAGGATATGAGAGAGACCCTTAAGGCTATGGAAAAGGACCAACTAGAAATTAAACATACACTGACTGAAATAAAAAATATTATACAAAGACCCAACAGCAGACTAGAGGAACACAAGAATCAAGTCAAAGATTTGAAATACAAAGAAGCAAAAAACATTCAACTGGAAAAGAAAAAAGAATCCAAAAATTTAGAGTGTAAGAAGCCACTGGGACAACTTCAAGTGTATCAACATCAGAATTATGGGGGTGACAGAAGAGAGAGAGCAAGATACTGAAAACCTATTTGAGCCGAAACCGGTTTGGCTCAGTGGTAGAGCGTCGGTCTGCGGACTGAAAGGTCCCAGGTTCGATTCTGGCCAAGGGCATTTTGGTTGGTTGCGGGCACATCCCCAGTGGGGGTGTGCAGGAGGTAGCTGGTCAATGTTTCTCTCATTGATGTTTCTGGCTCTCTCTCTCTCTCCCTTCCTCTCTGTAAAATATCAATAAAATATATTTTTTTAAAAAAACCTATTTGAAGAAATAATGACTAAAAACTTCCCCCACCTGGTGAAAGAAATAGACTTACAAGTCCAGGAAGTGCACAGAACCCCAAACAAAAGGAATCCAAAGAGGACCACACCAAGACACATCATAATTAAAATGCCAAGAGCAAAAGACAAAGAGAGAATCTTACAAGCAGCAAGAGAAAAACAGTTAATTACCTACAAGCACCCATATGATTATCAGCTGATTTCTCAGCAGAAACTATGCAGGCCAGATGGGAGTGGCAAGAAATAGTCAAAGTAATGATTAGCAAGAACCTACAACCAAGAGTACCCTACCTAGCCAAGCTGACATTCAGAATTAAAGATCAGCTTCACAGATAAGAAAAAACTAAAGGAGCACATCATTACCAAACCAGTATTATATGAAATGCTGAAAGGTATTCTTTAAGAAATAAAAATTATGAACAACAAATACATATCTATCAACAAGTGAATCTAAAAATCAAGTGAATTAAAAATCTGATGAACAGAACAAACTGGTGAATATAATAGAATCAGGGCCATAGAAAGAGAGTGGACTTACAAATCTCAGGGGGAAAAGGGTGTGGAGGTGTGGGAAGACACTGGATAAAAATTATAGACATATGGATGAGTATAGTGGGGGGGGGGGTAAAGGAAGAGGGTGGGATGGGAACCAGGTGGAGGGGAGCTATGGGAAAAAAGAGGAACAACTGTAATAATTTGAACAATAAAGATTTATTTAAAAACAAATTTTAAAAAATTTTAAAAAGAAATATCCTGTCTACCCAGTTTTCCCGAAAATAAGACAGTGTCTTATATTAATTTTTGCTCCCAAAAATGCGCTAGGTCTTTTAGGGGATGTCTTATTTTTCCATGAAGAAGAATATGGTACACATTTATTGTTAAATGAAAATAAAGGAAATTTATTACCTGTATACGGTACTGTAGTACGGTAGTTGTCAACATAAACCAGACAAACTGTGAATCCTACGGTATCAAGAATTTACTCATTGCCGAAACTAGTTTGGCTCAGTGGTAGAGCGTCGGTCTGCAGACTGAAAGGTCCCAGGTTCGATTCCGGTCAAGGGCATGTACATTGGTTGTGGGCACGTCCCCAGTGGGGGTGTGCAGGGGTAGCTGGTCGATGTTTCTCTCTCATCGACGTTTCTAGCTCTCTATCCCTCTCTCCTCCTCTCTGTAAAAAATCAATAAAATATATATTTTTTAAAAAAGAATTTACTCATTTATTCAATGACAATCATGTCATCATCTTCTGGAACATCATCATAACAATCCAAGTCCTGAATTTCCTGGTGAATTTCTTGTGACTCCATTTCTTTTACAATCAGTGGACCAAATCTCTCATGTTTAGCCTGGTGGGGGGGCCTTATTTTCGGGGAGATGCCTTATATTTCACTCAGAAGGAAACCTGTAAATAGGTCTTATTTTTGGAGGATGTCTTATTTTCGGGGAAACATGGTAATAAAAGTAATATGCAAATTAACCACCACTCCATTCAAGCCATGCCCACAAGTCATACCCACAGAGCCAATCGGAGTGAATATGCAAATTAACCCCAACCAAGATGGCTGCAGCCACAGAGAGCAATTGAGAGGATTGGGTTTCCCCGGCAATGGGAGCCAAGCTTTCCACACACCCTGGCCGGCCTAGGCATCCAATCCAGGCTACAAAGTTTCAATTATAGAAGATACATGAACCCCAACAGAAATGGCAAATGGCCACAGAGTGAGCAGGGGGCTTGGTTCCACTCCAGGCCACAAAGTTTTAATTGTAGAAGGTGAATAAATTCCAGATACCAGGGCCTCCACTTGGGTACCAGGGGCGTGGCTGGCCTGCAAATCACCACAGGCCCCTCGCCCAGGCCACCCCACACCCCAAGGGAACCCCCACAGTGATCCAGGACACCCTCCAGGGCAAACCAGCTGGCCCCCACCCGTGCACCAGACCTCTATCCTATCTAATAAAAGAGTAATATGCAAATTGACCATCACTCAAACACACAATATGGCTGCCTTCATGTGGTCAAAGATCCTGTCCCCATGTGGACACAAGATGGCCACCACAAGATGGCCAGCAGAGAAGGGCAGTTGGGAGGCACCAGGCCTGCAAGGGAAGGCAGTTATGGGCAATCAGGCAAGCAGGGGAGGGCAGTTGGAGGTAATCAACCCTGCAGGGGAGGGCAGTTAGGGGTGACTAGGCCTCTAGTTGGTTTATAAAGACTTCTGTTTAATTGGCTTAAAGGAATTAAATGCTTATATATATAAGTTAAGAAATATAACAGAAAATAACCCAAATGTGTTTAAGGTTCTGAAAAATTTTTTTTATATTAAAGCTAATTAAAATAGGCCGGGACCGGTTTGGCTCAGTGAATAGAGCATCGGCCTGCAGACTGAAGGGTCCCGGGTTCGATTCCGGACAAGGGCATGTACCTTGGTTGCGGGCACATCCCCAGTGGGGGGTGTGCAGGAGGCAGCTGGTTGATGTTTCTCTTTCATCGACGTTTCTCTCTGTCCCTCTCAATTCCTCTCTGTGTAAAATCAATAAAATATATTTTTTAAAATTTTAAAAAAATAGGCATGTATTTAAAATGATTAGTATTAAGTATAATACTTTTATTCACCTATGCTTGCAAATTTGTCAGCAAAAATAACTTAGGATGATGACTAACTTGTTCTAAAATACCCTAAAGCTTTTATGGTTAACCTAAGCATAATTATTAAGAACAAAATAAAAGAAATATATGTAGGTAAAGATGAAAGCTAAATAAGATTAAAATGAATTATTAAGTGAATTTATATCACAAATGAGCTGATGCAAAGTTAGTTTGGTTCTTTCTCTCTCTGCTCAAAGGACAAAGTCTCCCTGTGCTATTGCCATGTTCATAATAAGAAATAATACGTAGAAGCAAAAATTTTATGTTTAAAAATGATGTCATGTGCTCTTTATCATCAGGTTTTTAATTCCTTAAGTAAACTGAGTCTTCATAGTAAAAGGCTAAATTTTGCTTACACTTATTCAACTTTCTGTATTTGTCTGCAAAGCTGTTGTCACCATGATAAAATGAATTACTAAGTATTATTTCACAATGACCTATGATTCTTTTTGACTAAATGTTTTAAAACTTGATGTTTTACAAACTTCCCAAATTTTAAGTCAACTTTAGACTTTTCCTTGACCTTTAAGATTTTTTTTGAAAACTTTTAGATAAAAAAAAAAGGGGGGCAGGGAGGGGCTTTTCAAAGAACCCTTTTCTCTTTCTCTTGTCTTATAGAAGAGAAACGTTAAACTAATGAGACTTATTTGGTATGTTAAATTATATGGGGAACATTGTTAAATAAATAATGCTAAACCCACCGAAACCGGTTTGGCTCAGTGGATAGAGTGTCGGCCTGCAGACTGAAAGGTCCTGGGTTCGATTCCGGTCAAGGACATGTACCTTGCTTGTGGGCACATTCCCAGTAGGGGGGTACAAGAGGCAGCTGATCGATGATTCTCTCTCATCGATGTTTCTAACTCTCTATCCCTCTCTCTTCCTCTCTGTAAAAAATCAATAAAAAAAATAATGCTAGGAAGTGGGCGGCGGCCCCGGCTGTGGCCCGGACGGAGACGGCGGCGGGCGAGGGGTCCGGAGGCGCGGGGACCGGCCGTGGGCCCCCGGAACCAGTGTAAAGAAAATTGGAGTGGGGGGCGGAGCTCGAAGATGGCGACCGAACAGACGGACTTGTTCTAACTCTGGCCCCAAGACACACAGGAGCAGCGTCTAAGTCGCTCAGGGAGTGTTTGTTAGCAGCTAAGGGGCAACAGATCTGTCAAGGAGGGTAAGGAAGGGTCAGCTGGACGGGATTTCCTGACCGGGCGACCGGCGCCGCCGACTTCTCCCGGAGCTCCGGGCTCGGCGGGAAGGCCACCTTGCCATACCGGAAAGGACCAGCTTCTCCGGCCTGGAAGACCCACTGCGGAGGAGTCCATCGAACACCGGTGACGCCCCAAAGGGAGCAAACGCCCGGATTCAAGTGTTATATCTTGCACCTTTAAATCAACGCAAGGGAAGGAATACCACATAACCAGACATCCTGAAAAAGATACACCATGGGAAGACAAAAAAATACCCCGCACATGAAAGAAAAGCAGGCATCACCAGAACAGGAAGTAAACGAGTCAGAGACAAGCAGCCTACCAGAGCAAGAGTTCAGAATAATGATCATGGGTTGGCTAAAAAGAATGGAAGAGAAATTTGACAATAACCAAGAAGAAATGAGGAAGAACCATGAGGAATGGAAGAAGAGCCATGAAGAATTGAAGAAGAAACAAAAAGAAATAAAAATGACATCGCTACCACGAAGAACTCAATAGAAAGCATCAAGAGTAGACTAGATGAAGCAGAGGACCGCATCAGTGAGCTAGAAGACAAGATGGAAAAAAATACCCAATTAGAGCAGCTTCTAGAAAAAAAGATTAAAAAGCAGGAGGAGAGTCTACGGGTTGGGACAATACAAAACAAAATAATATTCGAATAATAGGGGTTCCTGAAGGAAAGGAAACTGAGGTAGACATGGAAAAAGTATTTCAAGAAATAATGACTGAAAACTTTCCTGAGATAGAGAAGAAAAAACCTACACAAATCCAAGATGCTGGTAGAGTCCCAAGCAAAATGAATCCCAGAAGACAGACGCCAAGGCACATTATAATTAAAGTGGCAAACAACAGCGACAAAGTAAGAATCTTAAAAGCAGCCAGAGAGAGACAGAAAGTTACATACAAAGGAACCCCCATCAGACTAGCAACTGATTTCTCAACAGAAACATATCAGGCCAGAAGGGAATGGGATGAAATATACAAAATCATGCAAACGAAGGGTCTGAATCCAAGAATACTGTACCCAGCAAGGCTATCAATCAAAATTGAAGAAGAAATCAGGAGCTTCACAGACAAAAAAAGACTGAAGGAATTTATCTCCACCAAACCAGCAATGCAAGAAATGCTAAAGGGTCTACTGTAAAAATAAAGAAATAGGAAGTGAAGAAGGAACATGGGTATAGAATAAAAATGGCGTCAAATGAGTACCTATCAATAATAACCTTAAATGTAAATGGATTAAATCCAATCAAAAGACATAGGGTGTCAGATTGGATAAGAAAACAAGACCCATACATCTGTTGTTTACAAGAAACCCACCTCAGAAAAAAAGATGCACACAGACTGAGGGTGAAGAGATGGAAAAAAGTTTTCCAGGCAAATGGAAATGAAAAAAAAGCTGGGGTAGCAATACTTATATCTGACAAATTAGATCTCAGAGTGAAGGACATAACAAGAGATAATGAAGGCCACTTCATAATACTAAAGGGAACAATCCAACAAGAAGAAATAACCCTGGTAAATATATATGCACCCAATATAGGAGCACCCAAATACATAAAAAAAAAACCTGCTGGAGGACATTAAGGGAGAGATTAATAGCAATACAATCATAGTAGGAGATTTTAATACCCCACTGTCACCCTTCGACAAATCATCTAAACAAAAAATCAGCAAAGAAATATCAATCCTAAATGACTCACTAGACCAGATGGAATTAATTGACATCTTCCGAACATTCCACCCCAAAGACACAGAATATACATTCTTCTCAAGTGCACATGGGACATTCTCAAAGATAGACCACATTTTGGGACATAGGCAAAGTCTCTTCAAATTCAAGAAGATAAAAATCATATCAAGCATCTTCTCAGATCATAATGGCATAAAACTGGAAATTAACTACAATAAAAATAATCCAAAGAAATCAAACACATGGAGACTAAACAACATGCTATTAAACAAGGACTGGGTCACCAGAGAAATCAAGGAAGAAATTAAAAACATCCTGGCAACAAATGACTATGAAAACACAACAATCCAAAATCTATGGGACACAGCAAAAGCAGTTTTGAGAGGGAAGTTCATATCCTTACAAGCCTATTGCAAAAAACTAGAAAAAAGGCTAACAAATGATCTAACTCTACAACTCAAAGAGTTAGAAAAAGAGCAACAAGAAAAACCCAGTGTAAGCAGAAGGAAGGAAATAACAAAAATCAGAGCACAAATAAATGACATAGAGACCAAAAAAACAATACATAAGATCAACAAAACCAAGAGCTGGTTCTTTGAAAGGATAAACAAGATAGATGGACCTCTAGCCAGGCTAACCAAGAAACAAAGAGAGAGGACCCAAATAAACAAAATCAGAAATGAAAGAGGTGAAATAACAACAGACCCAACCGAAATACAACAGATTGTTACAAAATACTACGAACAACTCTATTCCAACAAATTGAACAACCTGGAGGAAATGGACATATTCCTAGAAAAATACAAACTGCCAAAACTCAATCAGGAAGAATCTAAAAATCTCAATAGACCAGTGACGTGGGAAGAAATTGAAACAGTCATCAAAAATCTTCCAGCAAACAAAAGCCCAGGGCCAGATGGCTTCACAGGAGAGTTTTACCAAACATCCTCAGATTACTCCAAAAAATCCAAGAGGAAGGAATACTTCCAAACTCCTTCTATGAAGCCAGCATCACCCTAATACCAAAACCAGACAAAGACAACTCAATGAAAGAGAATTACAGGCCAATATCCCTCATGAACATAGATGCCAAAATCCTCAACAAAATTCTAGCAAATTGACTCCAGAAGAACATCACAAAGATCATACACCATGACCAAGCAGGATTTATTCCAGGAATGCAAGGATGGTACAATATCCGCAAATCAATAAACGTGATACATCACATAAACAAATTGAAAGATAAAAATCATATAATCATATCACTTGACGCAGAAAAAGCATTTGATAAAATCCAACACCCCTTCCTGATAAAAACTCTTAACAAGGTGGGAGTACAAGGATCATACCTCAACATAATAAAAGCTATATATGATAAACCCACAGCCAACAAACCCACATACTCAATCGGCAAAAGCTAAAACCATTCCCTCTAAGAACAGGAACAAGACAGGGATGCCCACTCTCGCCACTCCTGTTTGACATAGTTCTGGAAGTACTAGCCATTGCAATTAGACAAGAGGAGGAAATAAAAGGCATCCAAATTGGAAAAGAAGAAGTAAAGTTATCCTTATTTGCAGATGACATGATATTGTACATAAAAAACCCAAAAGACTCCATTAAAAAACTAATTGACTTAATAAATGAATTTGGCAACGTAGCAGGATACAAAATTAATGGCAAGAAATCCATGGCATTTCTATACACCAACAGCGAAACTACAGAAACAGAGGCTAAAAAAGCAATTCCATTTACCATCGCACCAAAAAAATTAAGATACCTAGGAATAAATTTAACTAAGGAAGTAAAGGACCTATATGCAGAAAACTACACGACACTGAAAAAAGAGATAGAGGAAGATGTAAGGAGATGGAAGAACATACCATGTTCATGGATTGGTAGAATCAACATCATCAAAATGTCCATACTTCCTAAAGCAATCTATAAGTTCAGTGCACTCCCCATTAAAATACCAACGACATATTTCACTGCCCTAGAAAGAACTCTCCAAAAGTTCATTTGGAACAATAAAAGACCCCGAATAGCCACAGCAATCCTGAGAAAGAAGAGTAAAGTAGGAGGGATCTCAATACCAGACTTCAAACTATATTACAAAGCCACTGTTCTCAAAACAGCCTGGTACTGGCACAAAAACAGACATATAGATCAATGGAATCGAATTGAGAACCCAGATATCTACCCAAATCACTATGCTCAATTGATATTTGACAAAGGAGGCACGAATATACAATGGAGTCAAGACAGTCTCTTCAATAAATGGTGTTGGGAAAATTGGACAGACACATGCAAAAGAATGAAACTAGATCACCAACTTACACCATTCACAAAAATAAACTCAAAATGGATACAGGACTTAAACATCAGATGGGAAACCATAAAAAATACTAGAAGCATCCACAGGCAGCAAAATCTCAGACGTATGCCAAAAGAACTTCTTCACTGATACTGCCCCTAGGGCAATGGAAGCTAAAGAGAAAATAAACAAATGGGACTACATCAAAATAAAAAGCTTTTTTACAGCAAAAGTAACCATCAACAAAACAACAAGAAAGCCCATGGTGTGGGAGAACATATTTGCAAATAATACCACTGATAAAGGTTTAATCTCCAACATCTTCAGACAGCTTATACAACTAAATAAAAGGAAGATGAATGATCCAATTAAAAAATGGGCAAAGGACCTAAATAGAATATTTTCAAAAGAAGACAGAAGGAAGGCCAAAAGGCACATGAAAACATGCTCAAAGTCACTAATTGTCCGAGAAATGCAAATCAAAACAACAATGCGGTACCATCTCACACCTGTCAGAATGGCCAACATCAACAAATCAACAAACAACAAGTGTTGGCGAGGTTGTGGAGAAAAAGGAACCCTCGTGCACTGCTGGTGGGAATGCAGACTGGTGCAACCACTGTGGAGAACAGTGTGGAGTTTCCTCAAAAAACTGAAAATGGAACTCCCATTTGACCCAGTAATCCCACTCCTAGGAATATATCCCAAGAAACTAGAAACACCAATCAGAAAGGATATTTGCACCCCTATGTTCATAGCAGCACAATCTACAATAGCCAGAATTTGGAAACAGCCTAGGTGCCCGTCAGCAGATGATTGGATCCAAAAACCATGGTACATCTACACAATGGAATACTATGCTGCCATAAAAAGGAAAGAATTCTCATCATTTGCAGCAACCTGGATGGAATTGGAGAACATCATGCTGAGTAAAATAAGCCAATCAATGAAAGAGAAATACCACATGACCTCACTCATTGGTGGACGATAAAGCTCTTTATAAACTGATGAACCAAGAGACAGAGATAGAGAAAGTAAAGAAACAGGCAGACTGTCAAATTACAGTGGGGAGGGGAGGAAGATCTGGGGGAGATAATAGATCAACCGAAGGACTTGTGTACATGCATATAAGTACAACCAATGGACATAAAACTCTGGGGAGGGAGGGGATGTGTGGGAGGGAGGGAGGGGGGTAAAAAAAATCAATAAAATATGTAAAAAAAATCAATAAAATATGAAAAAAAAGAAAAAAATGCTAAACCTTTAGTTATATTTATGTAGGTATGTTATTAGTACAAATGTTTTAGAAATTATGTAAAATTCCTAAAATTCTGACATGCCCTAACCCAGTGGTTCTCAACCTTCCTAATGCCACGACCCTTTAATACAGCTCCTCATGTGTGGTGACCCCCAACCATGAAATTATTCTTGTTGCTACTGCATAACTGTAATTTTGTGCTGTTATGAATTGTAATGTAAATATCTGTGTTTCCAATGGTCTTAGGCTCCACAGCAGCGGTTCTCAGCCTGGGGGTCGTGACTTTGGAGCCTCTGCTGTAGAGCCTAAACCACCTGACAAAGTCTGGGAAGCATAGAAGTTTGATCTAATACAGAGAAACAAAAGCAAAGGGACAGCAACAATGGGAAGACAAAGAAAGAGCCCCAAATAAAAGAAAATGAATAACCAGAAAGGAATTAAGTTAAACGGAGGCCAGCAACTTGTAAGATAAAGAATTTAAAGTAATGGTAATAATTCAAACAGCTGAGTGAGAACTGCAGGCAACTCAATGGGAAGTATAATGAGCGGAATGGGAGCTACACCCACATGGGTAAGAGTCAGGAGGCAGTGAAAGGTGGCATGGCTGCGCTAGAGGCGCCAGGAGGCTACAGGGAGCCAAGGGCTGAAGCACCGAATCAGAGACTAGTTAGAAACCACCCATTCAGAGCAGCAACTGGAAAAACAAAAACCGGGGAGCCCTCGCCGGTGTGGCTCAGGGATGGAGCGTCGGCCTGTTGACTGAAGGGTCCCTGATTCAAATATGGTCAAGGGTATCTGCCTGGGTTGTGGGTTTGATCCCCAGTGGAGGCAGCTGACCAATGATTCCCTCTCATCGTTGATGTTTCTATCTCTCCCTCTCCCTTTCTCTCTATAATCAATAAAAGTATATATATATATATATATATATATATATATATATATTTAAATTATTTTATTGATTTTTCACAGAGAAGAAGAGAGAGGGATAGAGAGTTGGAAACATTGATGTGAGAGAATCATCGATCAATCTGCCTCCTGTACACCCTCCGCTGGGGATGTGCCCACAACCAACATACATGCCCATAACCGGAATCGAACCCGGGACCCTTCAGTCCGCAGGCTGACGCTCTATCCACTGAGCCAAACCGGTTTCGGCTATAATCAATAAAAGTATATTTAAATTTTTTTTTTTGAGAAACAGAACTTTCAGACAACAGGAAACATTACATTCACATCATAGGGGTACCAGAAAGAGAATAATCCAAGCAACGAATAGAACACCTGCTTGAAGAAATAATTTCCCTAACAAGGTGAAGGAAAAAGTCACTCATGTTCAGGAAGCACAGAGACTCCGAATCAAGAAGAACCTCCAAAGACCCACACCTTGGCACATCATAATTCAACTGGCAAATATTAAAGACAAAAAGAGAGAATCCTAAAGGCTGCAAAAGAAAGAAAGAAAGTTACTTATAAGGGAGCTCCCATCAGACTGTCAGCTGGTTTCTAAATAGAAACACTTCAGGCCAGAAGAGAGTGGCATGAAGTATACAAAGTAATGCAAGATAAAGGACTGACCTGAGACTACTCTATTTAGCAAGGCTATCATGCAAAATCAAAGGTGAAATAAAGAGCTCTGCAG
This sequence comes from Pipistrellus nathusii, assembly GCA_963693515.1. Lineage (NCBI taxonomy): Eukaryota > Metazoa > Chordata > Mammalia > Chiroptera > Vespertilionidae > Pipistrellus > Pipistrellus nathusii. The sequence continues at coordinate 83,331,346 of OY882865.1, read as the reverse complement.
ACAGAAAAAAAAAAAGGCTAAAAGAGTTTATTACCACAAACCAGCACTGCAAGAAATGCTAAAGGGACTGTTGTAAGACAAAAAAAATAGAAAGAGAAGAACAATAATAAGAATGGCAACAGCCAAACCAGTTAGGTTTAAAGGATAGAGCATTGGCCTGCGGGCTGGGGTGTGTGTGTGTGTCCCCAGGTTCGATTCCAGTCAAGGGCATGTACCTTGGTAGCCTGCACAACCTCAGTAGGGGGTGTGCAGGAGGCAGCTGATCGATGTCTCTAACTCTCTCTCTCTCTCTCCCTTCCTCTTTGTAAAAAATCAATAAAAAAAAAGAATGGAAACAAGTATCTATCAATAATAACCTTAAAGATAAATGGCTTAAATGCTCCAATAAAAAGACATAGGGTAGCTGAATGAATAAGAAAATATGACTATCTACAAGAGACTCACATCATAACAAAGAACTAATAGAGAATGAAAGAGAAGGGATGGGAAAAAATTTCCAGGCAAAATTAAAAAAAAGGTAATGAAGGCCACTTCATAATATTAAAGGGATCGGTACAACAAGAGGCCATAAATCTGGTAAACATATATGCGCCAAATACAGGATAATCCAAATATATAAAATAAAAAGAAGATTTTAAAGGAGAGACCAACAGCAATACACCAATAGTACGGGAATTGAACACCTCAAAGACATCACTGGATAAATCTAGAAAAAATTTTTTTAAGGAAACGGCAATCCTAAGTGACACACTAGATCAGAAGGGATTGATACTTTCTGAATATTTCATTCCAACCGTCCCCACAGCACCCTGTGTGTCCCTACAGTCCCCACAGCACTCTCCTGTCCCCCAACAGTCCCCACTGCACACTCCTCTCTCACCCCTACAGTCCCCACAGCACCCTCCTGTCTCCTCCTACAGTCCCCACAGCACCCTCCTGTCTCCCCCTACAGTCCCCACAGCACCCTCCTGTCTCCCTACAGTCCCAACAGCATCCTCCTGTCTCCCCCCTACAGTGCCCACAGCAGCCTCTTGTCTCCCTACAGTCACAGAACCCTCCTGTCTCCCTATAGTCCCCACAGCACCCTCCTGTCCCCCTACAGTCCCAACAGCATCCTCCTGTCTCCCCCCTACAGTGCCCACAGCACCCTCTTGTCTCTCTACAGTCAAAGAACCCTCCTGTCTCCCTAAAGTCCCCACAGCACCATCCTGTCTTCCTACAGTCACAGCACCCTCCTGTCTCCCTACAGTTCCCACAGCACCCTCCTGTCTCCCCCCTACAGACCGCACAGCACCCTCCTGTCTCCCCCCTACATCCCCACAGCACCCTCCTGTCTTCCCCCTACAGTACCCACAGCACCCTCCTGTCTCCCCCCTACAGTCCCCACAGTACCCTCCTGTCTCCCCCCTACATCCCCACAGCACCCTCCTGTCTTCCCCCTACAGTACCCACAGCACCCTTCTGTCTCCCCACTACAGTCCCCACAGCACCCTCCTGTCTCCCTACAGTCCCCACAGCACCCTTCTGTCTCCCTCCTACAGTTCCCACAGCACCCTCCTGTCTTCCCCCTACAGTAGCCATAGCACCCTCCTGTCTCCCTCCTACAGTCCCCACAGCACCCTCCTGTCTCCCTCCTACAGTCCCCACAGCACCCTCCTGTCTCCCCCCTACGGTCCCCACAGCACCCTCCTGTCTCCCGCCTACAGTCCCTACAGCACCCTCCTGTCTCCCCCGTAAAGTCCACACAGCACCCTCCTGTCTCCCCCCTACAGTCCCCACAGCACCCTCCTGTCTCCCCCGTACAGTCCCCACAGCATCCTCCTGTCTCCCCCCTACAGTGCCCACAGCACCCTCTTGTCTCCCTACAGTCACAGAACCCTACTGTCTCCCTATAGTCCCCACAGCACCCTCCTGTCCCCCTACAGTCCCAACAGCATCCTCCTGTCTCCCCCCTACAGTCCCCACAGCACCCTACTGTCTCCCCCATACAGTCCCCACAGCACCCTCCTGTCTTCCTAGAGTCACAGCACCCTCCCGTCTACCTACAGTTCCCACAGCACCCTCCTGTCTCCCCCCTACAGACCGCACAGCACCCTCCTGTCTCCCCCCTACAGTCCACATTGCACCCTCCTGTCTCCCCCCTACATCCCCACAGCACCCTCCTGTCTTCCCCCTACAGTACCCACAGCACCCTCCTGTCTCCCCCATACAGTCCCCACAGCACCCTCCTGTCTCCTTACAGTCCCCACAGCACCCTCCTGACTCCCCCGAACAGTCCCCACAGCACCCTCCTGTATCCCCCCTACGGTCCCCACAGCACCCTCCTGTCTCCCTCCTACAGTCCCCACAGCATCCTCCTGTCTCCCCCCTACAGTCCCCACAGCACCCTCCTGTCTCCCCCGTACAGTCCCCACAGCACCCTCCTGTCTCCCCCGAACAGTCCCCACAGCACCCTCCTGTATCCCCCCTACGGTCCCCACAGCACTCTCCTGTCTCCCTCCTACAGTCCCCACAGCACCCTCCTGTCTCCCCGCTACGGTCCCCGCAGCACCCTCCTGTGTCCCCCATACAGTCCTCACAGCACCCTCCTGTCTCCCTCCTACAGTCCCCACAGCACCCTCCTGTCTCCCTACAGTCACCACAGCACCCTTCTGTCTCCCCCCTACAGTCCCCACAGCACCTTCCTGTCTCCCCCCTACAGTCCTCACAGCACCCTCCTGTCTCCCTCATACAGTCCCCACAGCACCATCCTGTCTCCCTACAGTCCCCACAGCACCATCCTGTCTCCCTACAGTCCCCGCAGCATCCTCCTGTCTCCCCCCTACAGTCCCCACAGCAACCTCCTGTCTCCCTACAGTCCCCACAGCACCCTCCTGTCTCCCTACAGTCACAGAACCCTCCTGTCTCCCTCCTACAGTCCCCACAGCACCCTCCTGTCTCCCTACAGTCACCACAGCACCCTTCTGTCTCCCCCCTACGGTCCCCACAGCACCTTCCTGTCTCGCCCCTACGGTCCCCACAGCACCCTACTGTCTCCCCGCTAAGGTCCCCACAGCACCCTCCTGTCTCCCCCCTATGGTCCCCGCAGCACCCTCCTGTCTCCCCCATACAGTCCTCACAGCACCCTCCTGTCTCCCTCCTACAGTCCCCACAGCACCCTCCTGTCTCCCTACAGTCCCCACAGTACCCTCCTGTCTCCCTACAGTCCCCGCAGCATCCTCTTGTCTCCCCCCTACAGTCCCCACAGCACCCTCCAATCTCCCTACAGTCACAGAACCCCCCTGTCTCCCCCCTACAGTCCCCACAGTCCCCAAATGTATCCCCCCTACAGTCCCAACAGCACACTCCTGTATTCCCCCTACAGTAGCCATAGCACACTCCTGTCTCCCCCGTACAGTCCCCACAGCACCCTCCTGTCTCACCCCAACAGTCCGCACAGCACCCTCCTGTCTCACCCGAACAGTCCCCACAGCACCCTCCTGTCTCCCGTACAGTCCCCACAGCACCCTCCTGTCTCCCCCGAACAGTCCCCACAGCACCCTCCTGTCTCACCCGTACAGTCCCCACAGCACCCTACTGTCTCCCCCGTACAGTCCCCACAGCAACCTCCTTTTTCCCTACAGTCCCCACAGCACCCTCCTGTCTCCCTCCTACAGTCCCCACAGCACCCTCCTGTCTCCCCCCTACGGTCCCCAAAGCACCCTCCTGTCTCCCCCCTACGGTCCCCACAGCACCCTCCTGTCTCCCCCCTACGGTCCCCGCAGCACCCTCCTGTCTCCCCCGTACAGTCCCCACAGCACCCTCCTGTCTCCCCCGAACAGTCCCCACAGCACCCTCCTGTCTCCCTCCTACAGTCCCTACAGCACCCTCCTGTCTCCCCCGTAAAGTCCACACAGCACCCTCCTGTCTCCCCCCTACACTCCCCACAGCACCCTCCTGTCTCCCCCGTACAGTCCCCACAGCATCCTCCTGTCTCCCCCCTACAGTGCCCACAGCACCCTCTTGTCTCCCTACAGTCACAGAACCCTACTGTCTCCCTATAGTCCCCACAGCACCCTCCTGTCCCCCTACAGTCCCAACAGCATCCTCCTGTCTCCCCCCTACAGTCCCCACAGCATCCTCCTGTCTCCCCCCTACAGTGCCCACAGCACCCTCTTGTCTCCCTACAGTCACAGAACCCTACTGTCTCCCTATAGTCCCCACAGCACCCTCCCGTCTCCCTACAGTTCCCACAGCACCCTCCTGTCTCCCCCCTACAGACCGCAAAGCACCCTCCTGTCTCCCCCCTACAGTCCACATTGCACCCTCCTGTCTCCCCCCTACATCCCCACAGCACCCTCCTGTCTTCCCCCTACAGTACCCACAGCACCCTCCTGTCTCCCCCATACAGTCCCCACAGCACCCTCCTGTCTCCTTACAGTCCCCACAGCACCCTCCTGTCTCCCCCGAACAGTCCCCACAGCACCCTCCTGTCTCCCCCGTACAGTCCCCACAGCACCCTCCTGTCTCCCGTACAGTCCCCACAGCAACCTCCTGACTCCCCCGAACAGTCCCCACAGCACCCTCCTGTATCCCCCCTACGGTCCCCACAGCACCCTCCTGTCTCCCTCCTACAGTCCCCACAGCATCCTCCTGTCTCCCCCCTACAGTCCCCACAGCACCCTCCTGTCTCCCCCGAACAGTCCCCACAGCACCCTCCTGTCTCCCCCGAACAGTCCCCACAGCACCCTCCTGTATCCCCCCTACGGTCCCCACAGCACTCTCCTATCTCCCTCCTACAGTCCCCACAGCACCCTCCTGTCTCCCCGCTACGGTCCCCGCAACACCCTCCTGTCTCCCCGCTACGGTCCCCGCAGCACCCTCCTGTTTCCCCCCTACAGTCCTCACAGCACCCTCCTGTCTCCCTCCTACAGTCCCCACAGCACCATCCTGTCTCCCTACAGTCACCACAGCACCCTTCTGTCTCCCCCCTACGGTCCCCACAGCACCTTCCTGTCTCCCCCCTACAGTCCTCACAGCACCCTCCTGTCTCCCTCCTACAGTCCCCACAGCACCATCCTGTCACCCTACAGTCCCCACAGCACCCTCCTGTCTCCCTACAGTCCCCACAGCACCCGCCTGTCTCCCTACAGTCCCCGCAGCATCCTCCTGTCTCCCCCCTACAGTCCCCACAGCACCCTCCTGTCTCCCTACAGTCCCCACAGCACCCTCCTGTCTCCCTACAGTTCCCGCAGCATCCTCCTGTCTCCCCCCTACAATCCCCACAGCACCCTCCTGTCTCCCTACAGTCACAGAACCCTCCTGTCTCCCTCCTACAGTCCCCACAGCACCCTCCTGTCTCCCTACAGTCACCACAGCACCCTTCTGTCTCCCCCCTACGGTCCCCACAGCACCTTCCTGTCTCGCCCCTACGGTCCCCACAGCACCCAACTGTCTCCCCGCTACGGTCCCCACAGCACCCTCCTGTCTCCCCCCTACGGTCCCCGCAGCACCCTCCTGTCTCCCACCTACAGTCCTCACAGCACCCTCCTCTCTCCCTCCTACAGTCCGCACAGCACCCTCCTGTCTCCCTACAGTCCCCACAGTACCCTCCTGTCTCCCTACAGTCCCCGCAGCATCCTCCTGTCTCCCCACTACAGTCCCCACAGCACCCTCCAGTCTCCCTACAGTCACAGAACCCCCCTGTCTCCCCCCCACAGTCCCCACAGTCCCCAAATGTATCCCCCCTACAGTCCCAACAGCACACTCCTGTATTCCCCCTACAGTAGCCATAGCACCCTCCTGTCTCCCCCGTACAGTCCCCACAGCACCCTCCTGTCTCACCCCTACGGTCCCCGCAGCACCCTCCTGTCTCCCCCGTACAGTCCCCACAGCACCCTCCTGTCTCCCCCGAACAGTCCCCACAGCTCCCTCCTGTATCCCCCCTACGGTCCCCACAGCACCCTCCTGTCTCCCTCCTACAGTCCCCACAGCACCCTCCTGTCTCCCTCCTACAGTCCCCACAGCACCCTCCTGTCTCCCCCCTACGGTCCCCACAGCACCCTCCTGTCTCCCGCCTACAGTCCCTACAGCACCCTCCTGTCTCCCCCGTAAAGTCCACACAGCACCCTCCTGTCTCCCCCATACAGTCCCCACAGCACCCTCCTGTCTTCCTAGAGTCACAGCACCCTCCCGTCTACCTACAGTTCCCACAGCACCCTCCTGTCTCCCCCCTACAGACCGCACAGCACCCTCCTGTCTCCCCCCTACAGTCCACATTGCACCCTCCTGTCTCCCCCCTACATCCCCACAGCACCCTCCTGTCTTCCCCCTACAGTACCCACAGCACCCTCCTGTCTCCCCCATACAGTCCCCACAGCACCCTCCTGTCTCCTTACAGTCCCCACAGCACCCTCCTGTCTCCCCCGAACAGTCCCCACAGCACCCTCCTGTCTCCCCCGTACAGTCCCCACAGCACCCTCCTGTCTCCCGTACAGTCCCCACAGCACCCTCCTGACTCCCCCGAACAGTCCCCACAGCACCCTCCTGTATCCCCCCTACGGTCCCCACAGCACCCTCCTGTCTCCCTCCTACAGTCCCCACAGCATCCTCCTGTCTCCCCCCTACAGTGCCCACAGCACCCTCCTGTATCCCACCTACGGTCCCGACAGCACTCTCCTGTCTCCCTCCTACAGTCCCCACAGCACCCTCCTGTCTCCCCGCTACGGTCCCCGCAGCACCCTCCTGTCTCCCCCCTACAGTCCTCACAGCACCCTCCTGTCTCCCTCCTACAGTCCCCACAGCACCCTCCTGTCTCCCTACAGTCACCACAGCACCCTTCTGTCTCCCCCCTACGGTCCCCACAGCACCTTCCTGTCTCCCCCCTACAGTCCTCACAGCACCCTCCTGTCTCCCTCCTACAGTCCCCACAGCACCATCCTGTCTCCCTACAGTCCCCACAGCACCATCCTGTCTCCCTACAGTCCCCACAGCACCCTCCTGTCTCCCTACAGTCCCCGCAGCATCCTCCTGTCTCACCCCTACAGTCCCCACAGCACCCTCCTGTCTCCCTACAGTCCCCACAGCACCCTCCTGTCTCCCTACAGTCCCCGCAGCATCCTCCTGTCTCCCCCCTACAGTCCCCACAGCAACCTCCTGTCTCCCTACAGTCACAGAACCCTCCTGTCTCCCTCCTACAGTCCCCACAGCACCCTCCTGTCTCCCTACAGTCACCACAGCACCCTACTGTCTCCCCGCTACGGTCCCCACAGCACCCTCCTGTCTCCCTCCTACAGTCCCCACAGCACCCTCCTGTCTCCCTACAGTCCCCGCAGCATCCTCTTGTCTCCCCCCTACAGTCCCCATAGCACCCTCCAATCTCCCTACAGTCACAGAACCCCCCTGTCTCCCCCCTACAGTCCCCACAGTCCCCAAATGTATCCCCCCTACAGTCCCAACAGCACACTCCTGTATTCCCCCTACAGTAGCCATAGCACCCTCCTGTCTCCCCCGTACAGTCCCCACAGCACCCTCCTGTCTCACCCCAACAGTCCGCACAGCACCCTCCTGTCTCACCCGAACAGTCCCCACAGCACCCTCCTGTCTCCCTCCTACAGTCCCCACAGCACCCTCCTGTCTCCCCCCTACGGTCCCCGCAGCACCCTCCTGTCTCCCCCGTACAGTCCCCACAGCACCCTCCTGTCTCCCCCGAACAGTCCCCACAGCTCCCTCCTGTATCCCCCCTACGGTCCCCACAGCACCCTCCTGTCTCCCTCCTACAGTCCCCACAGCACCCTCCTGTCTCCCTCCTACAGTCCCCACAGCACCCTCCTGTCTCCCCCCTACGGTACCCACAGCACCCTCCTGTCTCCCGCCTACAGTCCCTACAGCACCCTCCTGTCTCCCCCGTAAAGTCCACACAGCACCCTCCTGTCTCCCCCATACAGTCCCCACAGCACCCTCCTGTCTCCCCCGAACAGTCCCCACAGCATCCTCCTGTCTCCCCCCTACAGTGCCCACAGCACCCTCTTGTCTCCCTACAGTCACAGAACCCTACTGTCTCCCTATAGTCCCCACAGCACCCTCCTGTCCCCCTACAGTCCCAACAGCATCCTCCTGTCTCCCCCCTACAGTCCCCACAGCACCCTCCTGTCTCCCCCATACAGTCCCCACAGCACCCTCCTGTCTTCCTAGAGTCACAGCACCCTCCCTTCTACCTACAGTTCCCACAGCACCCTCCTGTCTCTCCCCTACAGACCGCAAAGCACCCTCCTGTCTCCCCCCTACAGTCCACATTGCACCCTCCTGTCTCCCCCCTACATACCCACAGCACCCTCCTGTCTTCCCCCTACAGTACCCACAGCACCCTCCTGTCTCCCCCATACAGTCCCCACAGCACCCTCCTGTCTCCTTACAGTCCCCACAGCACCCTCCTGTCTCCCCCGAACAGTCCCCACAGCACCCTCCTGTCTCCCCCGTACAGTCCCCACAGCACCCTCCTGTCTCCCGTACAGTCCCCACAGCACCCTCCTGACTCCCCCGAACAGTCCCCACAGCACCCTCCTGTATCCCCCCTACGGTCCCCACAGCACCCTCCTGTCTCCCTCCTACAGTCCCCACAGCATCCTCCTGTCTCCCCCCTACAGTCCCCACAGCACCCTCCTGTCTCCCCCGAACAGTCCCCACAGCACCCTCCTGTCTCCCCCGAACAGTCCCCACAGCACCCTCCTGTATCCCCCCTACGGTCCCCACAGCACTCTCCTGTCTCCCTCCTACAGTCCCCACAGCACCCTCCTGTCTCCCCGCTACGGTCCCCGCAGCACCCTCCTGTCTCCCCCCTACAGTCCTCACAGCACCCTCCTGTCTCCCTCCTACAGTCCGCACAGCACCCTCCTGTCTCCCTACAGTCCCAACAGCACCCTCCTGTCTCCCCCCTACGGTCCCCACAGCACCCTCCTGTCTCCCCCCTACGGTCCCCGCAGCACCCTCCTGTCTCCCCCGTAAGTCCCCACAGCACCCTCCTTTCTCCCCCGAACAGTCCCCACAGCACCCTCCTGTATCCCCCCTACGGTCCCCACAGCACCCTCCTGTCTCCCTCCTACAGTCCCCACAGCACCCTCCTGTCTCCCTCCTACAGTCCCCACAGCACCCTCCTGTCTCCCCCCTACGGTCCCCAAAGCACCCTCCTGTCTCCCCCCTACGGTCCCCACAGCACCCTCCTGTCTCCCCCCTACGGTCCCCGCAGCACCCTCCTGTCTCCCCCGTACAGTCCCCACAGCACCCTCCTGTCTCCCCCGAACAGTCCCCACAGCACCCTCCTGTATCCCCCCTACGGTCCCCACAGCACCCTCCTGTCTCCCTCCTACAGTCCCCACAGCACCCTCCTGTCTCCCTCCTACAGTCCCCACAGCACCCTCCTGTCTCCCCCCTACGGTCCCCACAGCACCCTCCTGTCTCCCGCCTACAGTCCCTACAGCACCCTCCTGTCTCCCCCGTAAAGTCCACACAGCACCCTCCTGTCTCCCCCCTACACTCCCCACAGCACCCTCCTGTCTCCCCCTTACAGTCCCCACAGCATCCTCCTGTCTCCCCCCTACAGTGCCCACAGCACCCTCTTGTCTCCCTACAGTCACAGAACCCTACTGTCTCCCTATAGTCCCCACAGCACCCTCCTGTCCCCCTACAGTCCCAACAGCATCCTCCTGTCTCCCCCCTACAGTCCCCACAGCACCCTCCTGTCTCCCCCATACAGTCCCCACAGCACCCTCCTGTCTTCCTAGAGTCACAGCACCCTCCCGTCTCCCTACAGTTCCCACAGCACCCTCCTGTCTCCCCCCTACAGACCGCAAAGCACCCTCCTGTCTCCCCCCTACAGTCCACATTGCACCCTCCTGTCTCCCCCCTACATCCCCACAGCACCCTCCTGTCTTCCCCCTACAGTACCCACAGCACGCTCCTGTCTCCCCCATACAGTCCCCACAGCACCCTCCTGTCTCCTTACAGTCCCCACAGCACCCTCCTGTCTCCCCCGAACAGTCCCCACAGCACCCTCCTGTCTCCCCCGTACAGTCCCCACAGCACCCTCCTGTCTCCCGTACAGTCCCCACAGCAACCTCCTGACTCCCCCGAACAGTCCCCACAGCACCCTCCTGTATCCCCCCTACGGTCCCCACAGCACCCTCCTGTCTCCCTCCTACAGTCCCCACAGCATCCTCCTGTCTCCCCCCTACAGTCCCCACAGCACCCTCCTGTCTCCCCCGAACAGTCCCCACAGCACCCTCCTGTCTCTCCCGAACAGTCCCCACAGCACCCTCCTGTATCCCCCCTACGGTCCCCACAGCACTCTCCTATCTCCCCCCTACAGTCCTCACAGCACCCTCCTGTCTCCCTCCTACAGTCCCCACAGCACCATCCTGTCTCCCTACAGTCACCACAGCACCCTTCTGTCTCCCCCCTACGGTCCCCACAGCACCTTCCTGTCTCCCCCCTACAGTCCTCACAGCACCCTCCTGTCTCCCTCCTACAGTCCCCACAGCACCCTCCTGTCTCCCTACAGTCCCCACAGCACCCTCCTGTCTCCCTACAGTCCCCGCAGCATCCTCCTGTCTCCCCCCTACTGTCCCCACAGCACCCTCCTGTCTCCCTACAGTCCCCACAGCACCCTCCTGTCTCCCTACAGTTCCCGCAGCATCCTCCTGTCTCCCCCCTACAGTCCCCAAAGCACCCTCCTGTCTCCCTACAGTCACAGAACCCTCCTGTCTCCCTCCTACAGTCCCCACAGCACCCTCCTGTCTCCCTACAGTCACCACAGCACCCTTCTGTTTCCCCCCTACGGTCCCCACAGCACCTTCCTGTCTCGCCCCTACGGTCCCCACAGCACCCAACTGTCTCCCCGCTACGGTCCCCACAGCACCCTCCTGTCTCCCCCCTACGGTCCCCGCAGCACCCTCCTGTCTCCCACCTACAGTCCTCACAGCACCCTCCTGTCTCCCTCCTACAGTCCGCACAGCACCCTCCTGTCTCCCTACAGTCCCCACAGTACCCTCCTGTCTCCCTACAGTCCCCGCAGCATCCTCCTGTCTCCCCACTACAGTCCCCACAGCACCCTCCAGTCTCCCTACAGTCACAGAACCCCCCTGTCTCCCCCCCACAGTCCCCACAGTCCCCAAATGTATCCCCCCTACAGTCCCAACAGCACACTCCTGTATTCCCCCTACAGTAGCCATAGCACCCTCCTGTCTCCCCCGTACAGTCCCCACAGCACCCTCCTGTCTCACCCCTACGGTCCCCGCAGCACCCTCCTGTCTCCCCCGTACAGTCCCCACAGCACCCTCCTGTCTCCCCAGAACAGTCCCCACAGCTCCCTCCTGTATCCCCCCTACGGTCCCCACAGCACCCTCCTGTCTCCCTGCTACAGTCCCCACAGCACCCTCCTGTCTCCCTCCTACAGTCCCCACAGCACCCTCCTGTCTCCCCCCTACGGTCCCCACAGCACCCTCCTGTCTCCCGCCTACAGTCCCTACAGCACCCTCCTGTCTCCCCCGTAAAGTCCACACAGCACCCTCCTGTCTCCCCCATACAGTCCCCACAGCACCCTCCTGTCTTCCTAGAGTCACAGCACCCTCCCGTCTACCTACAGTTCCCACAGCACCCTCCTGTCTCCCCCCTACAGACCGCACAGCACCCTCCTGTCTCCCCCCTACAGTCCACATTGCACCCTCCTGTCTCCCCCCTACATCCCCACAGCACCCTCCTGTCTTCCCCCTACAGTACTCACAGCACCCTCCTGTCTCCCCCATACAGTCCCCACAGCACCCTCCTGTCTCCTTACAGTCCCCACAACACCCTCCTGTCTCCCCCGAACAGTCCCCACAGCACCCTCCTGTCTCCCCCGTACAGTCCCCACAGCACCCTCCTGTCTCCCGTACAGTCCCCACAGCACCCTCCTGACTCCCCCGAACAGTCCCCACAGCACCCTCCTGTATCCCCCCTACGGTCCCCACAGCACCCTCCTGTCTCCCTCCTACAGTCCCCACAGCATCCTCCTGTCTCCCCCCTACAGTCCCCACAGCACCCTCCTGTATCCCCCCTACGGTCCCCACAGCACTCTCCTGTCTCCCTCCTACAGTCCCCACAGCACCCTCCTGTCTCCCCGCTACGGTCCCCGCAGCACCCTCCTGTCTCCCCCCTACAGTCCTCACAGCACCCTCCTGTCTCCCTCCTACAGTCCCCACAGCACCCTCCTGTCTCCCTACAGTCACCACAGCACCCTTCTGTCTCCCCCCTACGGTCCCCACAGCACCTTCCTGTCTCCCCCCTACAGTCCTCACAGCACCCTCCTGTCTCCCTCCTACAGTCCCCACAGCACCATCCTGTCTCCCTACAGTCCCCACAGCACCATCCTGTCTCCCTACAGTCCCCACAGCACCCTCCTGTCTCCCTACAGTCCCCGCAGCATCCTCCTGTCTCACCCCTACAGTCCCCACAGCACCCTCCTGTCTCCCTACAGTCCCCACAGCACCCTCCTGTCTCCCTACAGTCCCCGCAGCATCCTCCTGTCTCCCCCCTACAGTCCCCACAGCAACCTCCTGTCTCCCTACAGTCACAGAACCCTCCTGTCTCCCTCCTACAGTCCCCACAGCACCCTCCTGTCTCCCTACAGTCACCACAGCACTCTTCTGTCTCCCCCCTACGGTCCCCACAGCACCTTCCTGTCTCGCCCCTACGGTCCCCACAGCACCCTACTGTCTCCCCGCTACGGTCCCCACAGCACCCTCCTGTCTCCCTCCTACAGTCCCCACAGCACCCTCCTGTCTCCCTACAGTCCCCGCAGCATCCTCTTGTCTCCCCCCTACAGTCCCCACAGCACCCTCCAATCTCCCTACAGTCACAGAACCCCCCTGTCTCCCCCCTACAGTCCCCACAGTCCCCAAATGTATCCCCCCTACAGTCCCAACAGCACACTCCTGTATTCCCCCTACAGTAGCCATAGCACCCTCCTGTCTCCCCCGTACAGTCCCCACAGCACCCACCTGTCTCACCCCAACAGTCCGCACAGCACCCTCCTGTCTCATCCGAACAGTCCCCACAGCACCCTCCTGTCTCCCTCCTACAGTCCCCACAGCACCCTCCTGTCTCCCCCCTACGGTCCCCGCAGCACCCTCCTGTCTCCCCCGTACAGTCCCCACAGCACCCTCCTGTCTCCCCCGAACAGTCCCCACAGCTCCCTCCTGTATCCCCCCTACGGTCCCCACAGCACCCTCCTGTCTCCCTCCTACAGTCCCCACAGCACCCTCCTGTCTCCCTCCTACAGTCCCCACAGCACCCTCCTGTCTCCCCCCTACGGTCCCCACAGCACCCTCCTGTCTCCCGCCTACAGTCCCTACAGCACCCTCCTGTCTCCCCCGTAAAGTCCACACAGCACCCTCCTGTCTCCCCCCTACAGTCCCCACAGCACCCTCCTGTCTCCCCCGTACAGTCCCCACAGCATCCTCCTGTCTCCCCCCTACAGTGCCCACAGCACCCTCTTGTCTCCCTACAGACACAGAACCCTACTGTCTCCCTATAGTCCCCACAGCACCCTCCTGTCCCCCTACAGTCCCAACAGCATCCTCCTGTCTCCCCCCTACAGTCCCCACAGCACCCTCCTGTCTCCCCCATACAGTCCCCACAGCACCCTCCTGTCTTCCTAGAGTCACAGCACCCTCCCGTCTACCTACAGTTCCCACAGCACCCTCCTGTCTCCCCCCTACAGACCGCAAAGCACCCTCCTGTCTCCCCCCTACAGTCCACATTGCACCCTCCTGTCTCCCCCCTACATACCCACAGCACCCTCCTGTCTTCCCCCTACAGTACCCACAGCACCCTCGTGTCTCCCCCATACAGTCCCCACAGCACCCTCCTGTCTCCTTACAGTCCCCACAGCTCCCTCCTGTCTCCCCCGAACAGTCCCCACAGCACCCTCCTGTCTCCCCCGTACAGTCCCCACAGCACCCTCCTGTCTCCCGTACAGTCCCCACAGCACCCTCCTGACTCCCCCGAACAGTCCCCACAGCACCCTCCTGTATCCCCCCTACGGTCCCCACAGCACCCTCCTGTCTCCCTCCTACAGTCCCCACAGCATCCTCCTGTCTCCCCCCTACAGTCCCCACAGCACCCTCCTGTCTCCCCCGAACAGTCCCCACAGCACCCTCCTGTCTCCCCCGAACAGTCCCCACAGCACCCTCCTGTATCCCCCCTACGGTCCCCACAGCACTCTCCTGTCTCCCTCCTACAGTCCCCACAGCACCCTCCTGTCTCCCCGCTACGGTCCCCGCAGCACCCTCCTGTCTCCCCCCTACAGTCCTCACAGCACCCTCCTGTCTCCCTCCTACAGTCCCCACAACACCCTCCTGTCTCCCTACAGTCACCACAGCACCCTTCTGTCTCCCCCCTACGGTCCCCACAGCACCTTCCTGTCTCCCCCCTACAGTCCTCACAGCACCCTCCTGTCTCCCTCCTACAGTCCCCACAGCACCATGCTGTCTCCCTACAGTCCCCACAGCACCATCCTGTCTCCCTACAGTCCCCACAGCACCCTCCTGTCTCCCTACAGTCCGCGCAGCATCCTCCTGTCTCCCCCCTACAGTCCCCACAGCACCCTCCTGTCTCCCTACAGTCCCCACAGCACCCACCTGTCTCCCTACAGTCCCCGCAGCATCCTCCTGTCTCCCCCCTACAGTCCCCACAGCACCCTCCTGTCTCCCTACAGTCACAGAACCCTCCTGTCTCCCTCCTACAGTCCCCACAGCACCCTCCTGTCTCCCTACAGTCACCACAGCACCCTTCTGTCTCCCCCCTAGGGTCCCCACAGCACCTTCCTGTCTCGCCCCTACGGTCCCCACAGCACCCTACTGTCTCCCCGCTACGGTCCCCACAGCACCCTCCTGTCTCCCACCTACAGTCCTCACAGCACCCTCCTGTCTCCCTCCTACAGTCCCCACAGCACCCTCCTGTCTCCCTACAGTCCCCACAGTACCCTCCTGTCTCCCTACAATCCCCGCAGCATCCTCCTGTCTCCCCCCTACAGTCCCCACAGCACCCTCCAGTCTCCCTACAGTCACAGAACCCCCCTCTCTCCCCCCTACAGTCCCCACAGTCCCCAAATGTATCCCCCCTACAGTCCCAACAGCACACTCCTGTATTCCCCGTACAGTAGCCATAGCACCCTCCTGTCTCCCCCGTACAGTCCCCACAGCACCCTCCTGTCTCACCCCAACAGTCCGCACAGCACCCTCCTGTCTCCCCCGAACAGTCCCCACAGCACCCTCCTGTCTCCCGTACAGTCCCCACAGCACCCTCCTGTCTCCCCCGAACAGCCCCCACAGCACCCTCCTGTCTCCCCCGTACAGTCCCCACAGCACCCTACTGTCTCCCCCGTACAGTCCCCACAGCAACCTCCTTTTTCCCTACAGTCCCCACAGCACCCTCCTGTCTCCCCCCTACAGTCCCCACGGCACCCTCCTGTCTCCCCCCTACGGTCCCCAAAGCACCCTTCTGTCTCCACCCTACGGTCCCCACAGCACCCTCCTGTCTCCCCCCTACGGTCCCCACAGCACCCTCCTGTCTCCCCCCTACGGTCCCCACAGCACCCTCCTGTCTCCGCCCTACGGTCCCCGCAGCACCCTCCTGTCTCCCCCCTACAGTCCTCACAGCACCCTCCTGTCTCCCTCCTACAGTCCCCACAGCACCCTCCTGTCTCCCTACAGTCCCCACAGCACCTTCCTGTCTCCCTACAGTCCCAACAGCATCGTCCTGTCTCCCCCCTACAGTCCCCACAGCACCCTCCTGTCACCCTACAGACCCCACAGCACCCTCCTGTCTCCCTACAGTCCCAACAGCATCGTCCTGTCTCCCCCTACAGTCCCCACAGCACCCTCCTGTCTCCCTACAGTCCCAACAGCATCGTCCTGTCTCCCCCCTACAGTCCCCACAGCACCCTCCTGTCTCCCCACAGACCCCACAGCACCCTCCTGTCTCCCTACAGTCCCAACAGCATCGTCCTGTCTCCCCCCTACAGTCCCCACAGCACCCTCATGTCTCCCCCATACCGTCCCCACAGCACCCTCCTGTCTTCCTACAGTCACAGCACTCTCCTGTCTCCCTACAGTTCCCACAGCACCCTCCTGTCTCCCCCGTACAGTCCCCACAGCACCCTCCTGTATTCCCCCTACAGTCCCCACAGCACCCTCCTGTCTCCCCCCTACATCTCCACAGAACCCTCCTGTCTCCCTCCTACAGTCCCCACAGCATCCTCCTGTATCCCCCCTACGGTCCCCACAGCACCCTCCTGTCTCCCTCCTACAGTCCCCACAGCATCCTACTGTCTCCCCCCTACAGTCCCCACAGCACCCTCCTGTCTCCCTACAGTCACACAACCCTCCTGTCTCCACCCTACAGTCCCCACAGCACCCTCCTGTCTCCCTACAGTCCCCACAGCACCCTCCTGTCTCCCCCGTACAGTCCCCACAGCACCCTCCTTTCTCCCTCGAACAGTCCCCACAGAACCCTCCTGTATCGCCCCTACGGTCCCCACAGCACCCTCCTGTCTCCCTCCTACAGTCCCCACAGCATCCTCCTGTCTCCCCCCTACAGTCCCCACAGCACCCTCCTGTCTCCCCCGTACAGTCCCCACAGCACCATCCTGTCTCCCCCGAACAGTCCCCACAGCACCCTCCTGTCTCCCCCGAACAGTCCCCACAGCACCCTCCTGTATCCCCCCTACGGTCCCCACAGCACCCTCCTGTCTTTCTCCTACAGTCCCCACAGCATCCTCCTGTCTCCCCCCTACAGTCCCCACAGCACCCTCCTGTCTCCCCCGTAAAGTCCCCACAGCACCCTCCTGTCTCCCCCGTACAGTCCCCACAGCACCCTACTGTCTCCCCCGTACAGTCCCCACAGCAACCTCCTTTTTCCCTACAGTCCCCACAGCACCCTCCTGTCTCCCCCCTACAGTCCCCACGGCACCCTCCTGTCTCCCCCCTACGGTCCCCAAAGCACCCTTCTGTCTCCACCCTACGGTCCCCACAGCACCCTCCTGTCTCCCCCCTACGGTCCCCACAGCACCCTCCTGTCTCCCCCCTACGGTCCCCACAGCACCCTCCTGTCTCCCCCCTACAGTCCTCACAGCACCCTCCTGTCTCCCTCCTACAGTCCCCACAGCACCCTCCTGTCTCCCTACAGTCCCCACAGCACCTTCCTGTCTCCCTACAGTCCCAACAGCATCGTCCTGTCTCCCCCCTACAGTCCCCACAGCACCCTCCTGTCACCCTACAGACCCCACAGCACCCTCCTGTCTCCCTACAGTCCCAACAGCATCGTCCTGTCTCCCCCTACAGTCCCCACAGCACCCTCCTGTCTCCCTACAGTCCCAACAGCATCGTCCTGTCTCCCCCCTACAGTCCCCACAGCACCCTCCTGTCTCCCCACAGACCCCACAGCACCCTCCTGTCTCCCTACAGTCCCAACAGCATCGTCCTGTCTCCCCCCTACAGTCCCCACAGCACCCTCATGTCTCCCCCATACAGTCCCCACAGCACCCTCCTGTCTTCCTACAGTCACAGCACTCTCCTGTCTCCCTACAGTTCCCACAGCACCCTCCTGTCTCCCCCGTACAGTCCCCACAGCACCCTCCTGTATTCCCCCTACAGTCCCCACAGCACCCTCCTGTCTCCCCCCTACATCTCCACAGAACCCTCCTGTCTCCCTCCTACAGTCCCCACAGCATCCTCCTGTATCCCCCCTACGGTCCCCACAGCACCCTCCTGTCTCCCTCCTACAATCCCCACAGCATCCTACTGTCTCCCCCCTACAGTCCCCACAGCACCCTCCTGTCTCCCTACAGTCACACAACCCTCCTGTCTCCACCCTACAGTCCCCACAGCACCCTCCTGTCTCCCTACAGTCCCCACAGCACCCTCCTGTCTCCCCCGTACAGTCCCCACAGCACCCTCCTTTCTCCCTCGAACAGTCCCCACAGAACCCTCCTGTATCGCCCCTACGGTCCCCACAGCACCCTCCTGTCTCCCTCCTACAGTCCCCACAGCATCCTCCTGTCTCCCCCCTACAGTCCCCACAGCACCCTCCTGTCTCCCCCGTACAGTCCCCACAGCACCATCCTGTCTCCCCCGAACAGTCCCCACAGCACCCTCCTGTCTCCCCCGAACAGTCCCCACAGCACCCTCCTGTATCCCCCCTACGGTCCCCACAGCACCCTCCTGTCTTTCTCCTACAGTCCCCACAGCATCCTCCTGTCTCCCCCCTACAGTCCCCACAGCACCCTCCTGTCTCCCCCGTAAAGTCCCCACAGCACCCTCCTGTCTCCCCCGAACAGTCCCCACAGCACCCTCCTGTCTCCCTCCTACAGTCCCCACAGCACCCTCCTGTCTCCCTCCTACAGTCCCCACAGCATCCTCCTGTCTCCGCCCTGCAGTCCCCACAGCACCCTCCTGTCTCCCCCCTACGGTCCCCACAGCACCCTCCTGTCTCCTTCCTACAGTCCCTATAGCACCCTCCTGTCTCCCCCGTAAAGTCCCCACAGCACCCTCCTGTCTCCCCCCTACAGTCCCCACAGCACCCTCCTGTCTCCCACGTGAAGTCCCCACAGCACCCTCCTGTCTCACCCCTACTGTCCCCACAGCACCTCCTGTCTCCCTATAGTCCCCACAGCACCCTTCTGTCTCCCCACTACAGTCCCCACAGCATCCTCCTGTCTCCCGTACAGTCCCCACAGCACCCTCCTGTCTCCCTACAGTCCCCACAGCATCCTCCTGTCTCCCCCCTACGGTCCCCACAGCACCCTCCTGTCTCCCCCCTACGGTCCCCACAGCACCCTCCTGTCTCCCCCCTACGGTCGCCGCAGCACCTCCTGTCTCCCCCTACAGTCCTCACAGCACCCTCCTGTCTCCCTCCTACAGTCCCCACAGCACCCTCCTGTCTCCCTACAGTCCCACAGCACCCTCCTGTCTCCCCCTACAGTCCCCACAGCACCCTCCTGTCTCCCCCCTACAATCCTCACGGCACCCTCCTGTCTCCCTCCTACAGTCCCCACAGCACCTTCGTGTCTCCCTACAGTCCCCACAGCACCCTCTTGTCTCCCTACAGTCACAGAACCCTCCTGTCTCCCTATAGTCCCCAGAGCACCCTCCTGTCCCCCTACAGTCCCAACAGCATCCTCCTGTCTCCCCTCTACAGTCCCCACAGCATCCTCCTGTCTCCCCCATACAGTCCCCACAGCACCCTCCTGTCTTCCTACAGTCACAGCACCCTCCCGTCTCCCTACAGTTCCCACAGCACCCTCCTGTCTCCCCCCTACAGACCGCACAGCACCCTCCTGTCTCCCCCCAACAGTCCACATTGCACCCTCCTGTCTCCCCCGAGTAGTCCCCACAGAACCCTCCTGTCTCCCCCCTACATCCCCATAGTACCCTCCCGTCTTCCCCCTACAGTACCCACAGCACCCTCCTGTCTCCCCCGTACAGTCCCCACAGCACCCTCCTGTCTCACCCCAACAGTCCGCACAGCACCCTCCTGTCTCCCCCCTACGGTCCCCACAGCACCCTCCTGTCTCCTTCCTACAGTCCCCACAGCACCCTCCTGTCTCCCCCGTAAAGTCCCCACAGCACCCTCCTGTCTCCCCCCTACAGTCCCCACAGCACCCTCCTGTCTCCCACGTGAAGTCCCCACAGCACCCTCCTGTCTCACCCCTACTGTCCCCACAGCACCTCCTGTCTCCCTATAGTCCCCACAGCACCCTTCTGTCTCCCCACTACAGTCCCCGCAGCACCCTCCTGTCTCCCCCGTACAGTCCCCACAGCACCCTCCTGTCTCCCCCGAACAGTCCCCACAGCACCCTCCTGTATCCCCCCTACGGTCCCCACAGCACCCTCCTGTCTCCCTCCTACAGTCCCCACAGCACCCTCCTGTCTCCCTCCTACAGTCCCCACAGCACCCTCCTGTCTCCCCCCTACGGTCCCCACAGCACCCTCCTGTCTCCCGCCTACAGTCCCTACAGCACCCTCCTGTCTCCCCCGTAAAGTCCACACAGCACCCTCCTGTCTCCCCCCTACAGTCCCCACAGCACCCTCCTGTCTCCCCCGTACAGTCCCCACAGCATCCTCCTGTCTCCCCCCTACAGTGCCCACAGCACCCTCTTGTCTCCCTACAGTCACAGAACCCTACTGTCTCCCTATAGTCCCCACAGCACCCTCCTGTCCCCCTACAGTCCCAACAGCATCCTCCTGTCTCCCCCCTACAGTCCCCACAGCACCCTCCTGTCTCCCCCATACAGTCCCCACAGCACCCTCCTGTCTTCCTAGAGTCACAGCACCCTCCCGTCTACCTACAGTTCCCACAGCACCCTCCTGTCTCCCCCCTACAGACCCCAAAGCACCCTCCTGTCTCCCCCCTACAGTCCACATTGCACCCTCCTGTCTCCCCCCTACATCCCCACAGCACCCTCCTGTCTTCCCCCTACAGTACACACAGCAACCTCCTGTCTCCCCCATACAGTCCCCACAGCACCCTCCTGTCTCCCCCGAACAGTCCCCACAGCATCCTCCTGTCTCCCCCCTACAGTCCCCACAGCACCCTCCTGTCTCCCCCGAACAGTCCCCACAGCACCCTCCTGTCTCCCCCGAACAGTCCCCACAGCACCCTCCTGTATCCCCCCTACGGTCCCCACAGCACTCTCCTGTCTCCCTCCTACAGTCCGCACAGCACCCTCCTGTCTCCCCGCTACGGTCCCCGCAGCACCCTCCTGTCTCCCCCCTACAGTCCTCACAGCACCCTCCTGTCTCCCTCCTACAGTCCCCACAGCACCCTCCTGTCTCCCTACAGTCCCCACAACACCCTCCTGTCTCCCTACAGTCCCCGCAGCATCCTCCTGTCTCCCGTACAGTCCCCACAGCACCCTCATGTCTCCCCCATACAGTCCCCACAGCACCCTCCTGTCTTCCTACAGTCACAGCACTCTCCTGTCTCCCTACAGTTCCCACAGCACCCTCCTGTCTCCCCCGTACAGTCCCCACAGCACCCTCCTGTATTCCCCCTACAGTCCCCACATCACCCTCCTGTCTCCCCCCTACATCCCCACAGAACCCTCCTGTCTCCCTCCTACAGTCCCCACAGCATCCTCCTGTCTCCCCCCTACAGTCCCCACAGCACCCTCCTGTCTCCCGTACAGTCCCCACAGCCCCCTCCTGTCTCCCCCGAACAGTACCCACAGCACCTTCCTGTATCCCCCCTACGGTCCCCACAGCACCCTCCTGTCTCCCTCCTACAGTCCCCACAGCATCCTACTGTCTCCCCCCTACAGTCCCCACAGCACCCTCCTGTCTCCGTACAGTCACACAACCCTCCTGTCTCCCCCCTACAGTCCCCACAGCACCCTCCTCTCTCCCTACAGTCCCCACAGCACCCTCCTGTCTCCCCCGTACAGTCCCCACAGCACCCTCCTTTCTCCCTCGAACAGTCCCCACAGAACCCTCTTGTATCGCCCCTACGGTCCCCACAGCACCCTCCTGTCTCCCTCCTACAGTCCCCACAGCACCCTCCTGTCTCCCCCGTAAAGTCCCCACAGCACCCTCCTGTCTCCCCCGAACAGTCCCCACAGCACCCTCCTGTCTCACCCCTACTGTCCCCACAGCACCTCCTGTCTCCCTATAGTCCCCACATCACCCTTCTGTCTCCCCACTACAGTCCCCACAGCACCCTCCTGTCTTCCGTACAGTCCCCACAGCACCCTCCTGTCTCCCTACAGTCCCCACAGCACCCTCCTGTCTCCCCCCTACGGTCCCCACAGCACCCTCCTGTCTCCCCCCTACGGTCGCCGCAGCACCTCCTGTCTCCCTCCTACAGTCCCCACAGCACCCTCCTGTCTCCCTACAGTCCCACAGCACCCTCCTGTCACCCCCTACAGTCCCCACAGCACCCTCCTGTCTCCCCCCTACAATCCTCACGGCACCATCCTGTCTCCCTCCTACAGTCCCCACAGCACCTTCGTGTCTCCCTACAGTCCCCACAGCACCCTCTTGTCTCCCTACAGTCACAGAACCCTCCTGTCTCCCTATAATCCCCAGAGCACCCTCCTGTCCCCCTACAGTCCCAACAGCATCCTCCTGTCTCCCCTCTACAGTCCCCACAGCACCCTCCTGTCTCCCCCATACAGTCCCCACAGCACCCTCCTGTCTTCCTACAGTCACAGCACCCTCCCGTCTCCCTACAGTTCCCACAGCACCCTCCTGTCTCCCCCCTACAGACCGCACAGCACCCTCCTGTCTCCCCCCAACAGTCCACATTGCACCCTCCTGTCTCCCCCGAGCAGTCCCCACAGAACCCTCCTGTCTCCCCCCTACATCCCCATAGCACCCTCCTGTCTTCCCCCTACAGTACCCACAGCACCCTCCTGTCTCCCCCGTACAGTCCCCACAGCACCCTCCTGTCTCACCCCAACAGTCCGCACAGCACCCTCCTGTCTCCCCCCTACGGTCCCCACAGCACCCTCCTGTCTCCTTCCTACAGTCCCCACAGCACCCTCCTGTCTCCCCCGTAAAGTCCCCACAGCACCCTCCTGTCTCCCCCCTACAGTCCCCACAGCACCCTCATGTCTCCCACATGAAGTCCCCACAGCACCCTCCTGTCTCCCTACAGTCCCCGCAGCACCCTCCAGTCTCCCTACAGTCACAGAACCCCCCTGTCTCCCCCCTACAGTCCCCACAGTCCCCAAATGTATCCCCCCTACAGTCCCAACAGCACACTCCTGTATTCCCCCTACAGTAGCCATAGCACCCTCCTGTCTCCCCCGTACAGTCCACACAGCACCCTCCTGTCTCACCCCAACAGTCCGCACAGCACCCTCCTGTCTCCCCCGAACAGTCCCCACAGCACCCTCCTGTCTCCCGTACAGTCCCCACAGCACCCTCCTGTCTCCCCCGAACAGTCCCCACAGCACCCTCCTGTCTCCCCAGTACAGTCCCCACAGCACCCTCCTGTCTCCCCCCTACAGTCCCCACAGCACCCTACTGTCTCCCCCGTACAGTCCCCACAGCAACCTCCTTTTTCCCTACAGTCCCCACAGCACCCTCCTGTCTCCCCCCTACAGTCCCCACAGCACCCTCCTGTCTCCCCCCTACGGTCCCCAAAGCACCCTTCTGTCTCCCCCCTACGGTCCCCACAGCACCCTCCTGTCTCCCCCCTACGGTCCCCACAGCACCCTCCTGTCTCCCCCCTACGGTCCCCACAGCACCCTCCTGTCTTCCCCCTACGGTCCCCGCAGCACCCTCCTGTCTCCCCCCTACAGTCCTCACAGCACCCTCCTGTCTCCCTCCTACAGTCCCCACAGCACCCTCCTGTCTCCCTACAGTCCCCACAGCACCTTCCTGTCTCCCTACAGTCCCAACAGCATCGTCCTGTCTCCCCCCTACAGTCCCGACAGCACCCTCCTGTCTCCCTACAGACCCCACAGCACCCTCCTGTCTCCCTACAGTCCCAACAGTATCGTCCTGTCTCCCCCCCTACAGTCCCCACAGCACCCTCCTGTCTCTCTACAGTCCCAACAGCATCGTCCTGTCTCCCCCCTACAGTCCCCACAGCACCCTCCTGTCTCCCTACAGTCCCAACAGCATCGTCCTGTCTCCCCCCTACAGTCCCCACAGCACCCTCATGTCTCCCCCATACAGTCCCCACAGCCCCCTCCTGTCTTCCTACAGTCACAGCACTCTCCTGTCTCCCTACAGTTCCCACAGCACCCTCCTGTCTCCCCCGTACAGTCCCCACAGCACCCTCCTGTATTCCCCCTACAGTCCCCACATCACCCTCCTGTCTCCCCCCTACATCCCCACAGAACCCTCCTGTCTCCCTCCTACAGTCCCCACAGCATCCTCCTGTCTCCCCCCTACAGTCCCCACAGCACCCTCCTGTCTCCCGTACAGTCCCCACAGCCCCCTCCTGTCTCCCCTGAACAGTACCCACAGCACCTTCCTGTATCCCCCCTACGGTCCCCACAGCACCCTCCTGTCTCCCTCCTACAGTCCCCACAGCATCCTACTGTCTCCCCCCTACAGTCCCCACAGCACCCTCCTGTCTCCCTACAGTCACACAACCCTCCTGTCTCCCCCCTACAGTCCCCACAGCACCCTCCTCTCTCCCTACAGTCCCCACAGCACCCACCTGTCTCCCCCGTACAGTCCCCACAGCACCCTCCTTTCTCCCTAGTACAGTCCCCACAGAACCCTCCTGTATCGCGCCTACGGTCCCCACAGCACCCTCCTGTCTCCCTCCTACAGTCCCCACAGCACCCTCCTGTCTCCCCCGTAAAGTCCCCACAGCACCCTCCTGTCTCCCCCGAACAGTCCCCACAGCACCCTCCTGTCTCACCCCTACTGTCCCCACAGCACCTCCTGTCTCCCTATAGTCCCCACAGCACCCTTCTGTCTCCCCACTACAGTCCCCACAGCACCCTCCTGTCTTCCGTACAGTCCCCACAGCACCCTCCTGTCTCCCTACAGTCCCCACAGCACCCTCCTGTCTCCCCCCTACGGTCCCCACAGCACCCTCCTGTCTCCCCCCTACGGTCGCCGCAGCACCTCCTGTCTCCCCCTACAGTCCTCACAGCACCCTCCTGTCTCCCTCCTACAGTCCCCACAGCACCCTCCTGTCTCCCTACAGTCCCACAGCACCCTCCTGTCACCCCCTACAGTCCCCACAGCACCCTCCTGTCTCCCCCCTACAATCCTCACGGCACCCTCCTGTCTCCCTCCTAC
The DNA here is from genome assembly GCA_963693515.1 of Pipistrellus nathusii. Classification (NCBI taxonomy): domain Eukaryota; kingdom Metazoa; phylum Chordata; class Mammalia; order Chiroptera; family Vespertilionidae; genus Pipistrellus; species Pipistrellus nathusii. The sequence continues at coordinate 83,306,570 of OY882865.1, read as the reverse complement.
AGTCCCCACAGCACCTTCGTGTCTCCCTACAGTCCCCACAGCACCCTCTTGTCTCCCTACAGTCACAGAACCCTCCTGTCTCCCTATAATCCCCAGAGCACCCTCCTGTCCCCCTACAGTCCCAACAGCATCCTCCTGTCTCCCCTCTACAGTCCCCACAGCACCCTCCTGTCTCCCCCCTACGGTCCCCACAGCACCCTCCTGTCTCCTTCCTACAGTCCCCACAGCACCCTCCTGTCTCCCCCGTAAAGTCCCCACAGCACCCTCCTGTCTCCCCCCTACAGTCCCCACAGCACCCTCCTGTCTCCCACGTGAAGTCCCCACAGCACCCTCCTGTCTCACCCCTACTGTCCCCACAGCACCTCCTGTCTCCCTATAGTCCCCACAGCACCCTTCTGTCTCCCCACTACAGTCCCCACAGCACCCTCCTGTCTCCCTACAGACCCCACAGCACCCTCCTGTCTCCCTACAGTTCCAACAGCATCGTCCTGTCTCCCCCCTACAGTCCCCACAGCACCCTCATGTCTCCCCCATACAGTCCCCACAGCACCCTCCTGTCTTCCTACAGTCACAGCACTCTCCTGTCTCCCTACAGTTCCCACAGCACCCTCCTGTCTCCCCCGTACAGTCCCCACAGCACCCTCCTGTATTCCCCCTACAGTCCCCACATCACCCTCCTGTCTCCCCCCTACATCCCCACAGAACCCTCCTGTCTCCCTCCTACAGTCCCCACAGCATCCTCCTGTCTCCCCCCTACAGTCCCCACAGCACCCTCCTGTCTCCCGTACAGTCCCCACAGCCCCCTCCTGTCTCCCCTGAACAGTACCCACAGCACCTTCCTGTATCCCCCCTACGGTCCCCACAGCACCCTCCTGTCTCCCTCCTACAGTCCCCACAGCATCCTACTGTCTACCCCCTACAGTCCCCACAGCACCCTCCTGTCTCCCTACAGTCACACAACCCTCCTGTCTCCCCCCTACAGTCCCCACAGCACCCTCCTCTCTCCCTACAGTCCCCACAGCACCCTCCTGTCTCCCCCCTACGGTCCCCACAGCACCCTCCTGTCTCCCCCCTACGGTCGCCGCAGCACCTCCTGTCTCCCCCTACAGTCCTCACAGCACCCTCCTGTCTCCCTCCTACAGTCCCCACAGCACCCTCCTGTCTCCCTACAGTCCCACAGCACCCTCCTGTCACCCCCTACAGTCCCCACAGCACCCTCCTGTCTCCCCCCTACAATCCTCACGGCACCCTCCTGTCTCCCTCCTACAGTCCCCACAGCACCTTCGTGTCTCCCTACAGTCCCCACAGCACCCTCTTGTCTCCCTACAGTCACAGAACCCTCCTGTCTCCCTATAATCCCCAGAGCACCCTCCTGTCCCCCTACAGTCCCAACAGCATCCTCCTGTCTCCCCTCTACAGTCCCCACAGCACCCTCCTGTCTCCCCCCTACGGTCCCCACAGCACCCTCCTGTCTCCTTCCTACAGTCCCCACAGCACCCTCCTGTCTCCCCCGTAAAGTCCCCACAGCACCCTCCTGTCTCCCCCCTACAGTCCCCACAGCACCCTCCTGTCTCCCACGTGAAGTCCCCACAGCACCCTCCTGTCTCACCCCTACTGTCCCCACAGCACCTCCTGTCTCCCTATAGTCCCCACAGCACCCTTCTGTCTCCCCACTACAGTCCCCACAGCACCCTCCTGTCTCCCGTACAGTCCCCACAGCACCCTCCTGTCTCCCTACAGTCCCCACAACATCCTCCTGTCTCCCCCCTACGGTCCCCAAAGCACCCTCCTGTCTCCCCCCTACGGTCCCCACAGCACCCTCCTGTCTCCCCCCTAAGGTCGCCGCAGCACCCTCCTGTCTCCCCCCTACAGTCCTCACAGTACCCTCCTGTCTCCGTCGTACTGTCCCCACAGCACCCTCCTGTCTCCCTACAGTCCCACAGCACCCTTATGTCTCCCCTTACAGTCCCCACAGCACCCTGCTGTCTCCCCCCTACAATCCTCACGGCACCCTCCTGTCTCCCTCCTACAGTCCCCACAGCACCCTCCTGTCTCCCTACAGTCCCCACAGCACCCTTCTGTCTCCCCCTACAGTCCCCACAGCACCCTCCTGTATCCCTACAGTCTCAACAGCATCCTCCTGTCTCCCCCCTACAGTCCCCACAGCACCCTCCTGTCTCCCTACATTCACAGAACCCTCCTGTCTCCCTACAGTCCCCACAGCATTCTCCTGTCTCCCCCCTACAGTGCCCAGAGCACCCTCTTGTCTCCCTACAGTCACAGAACCCTCCTGTCTCCCTATAGTCCCCACAGCACCCTCCTGTCCCCCTACAGTCCCAACAGCATCCTCCTGTCTCCCCCCTACAGTCCCCACAGCACCCTCCTGTCTCCCCCATACAGTCCCCACAGCACCCTCCTGTCTTCCTACAGTCACAGCACCCTCCCGTCTCCCTACAGTTCCCACAGCACCCTCCTGTCTCCCCGCTACAGACCGCACAGCACCCTCCTGTCTCCCCCCTACAGTCCACATTGCACCCTCCTGTCTCCCCCGTGCAGTCCCCACAGAACCCTCCTGTCTCCCCCCTACATCCACATTGCACCCTCTTGTCTTCCCCCTACAGTACCCACAGCACCCTCCTGTCTCCCCCGTACAGTCCCCACAGCACCCTCCTGTCTCCCTACAGTCCCCACAGCACCCTCCTGTCTCCCCCGAACAGTCCCCACAGCACCTCCTGTCTCCCCCGTACAGTCCCCACAGAACCCTCCTGTCTCCCGTACAGTCCCCACAGAACCCTCCTGTCTCCCGTACAGTCCCCACAGCACCCTCCTGTATCCCCCTTACGGTCCCCACAGCACCCTCCTGTCTCCCTCCTACAGTCCCCACAGAATCCTCCTGTCTCCCTACAGTCACCACAGCACCCTTCTGTCTCCACCCTACGGTCCCCACAGCACCTTCCTGTCTCCCCCCTACAGTCCTCACAGCACCCTCCTGTCTCCCTCCTACAGTCCCCACAGCACCCTCCTGTCTCCCTACAGTCCCCACAGCACCCTCATGTCTCCCTACAGTCCCCGCAGCATCCTCCTGTCTCCCCCCTACAGTCCCCACAGCACCCTCCTGTCTCCCTACAGTCACAGAACCCTCCTGTCTCCCCCCTACAGTCCCCACAGCACCCTCCTGTCTCGCTACAGTCCCCACAGCACCCTCCTGTCTCCCTACAGTCCCCGCAGCATACTCCTGTCTCCCCCCTACAGTCCCCACAGCACCCTCATGACTCCCTACAGTCACAGAATCCTCGTGTCTCTTTCCTACAGTCCCCACAGCACCCTCCTGTCTCCCTACAGTCACCAAAGCACCCTTCTGTCTCCCCCCTACGGTCCCCACAGCACCTTCCTGTCTCCCCACTACGGTCCCCACAGCACCCTCCTGTCTCCCCGCTACGGTCCCCACAGCACCCTCCTGTCTCCCCCCTATGGTCCCCGCAGCACCCTCCTGTCTCCCCCCTACAGTCCTCACAGCACCCTCCTGTCTCCCTCCTACAGTCCCCACAGCACCCTCCTGTCTCCCTACAGTCCCCACAGCACCCTCCTGTCTCCCTACATTCCCCGTAGCACCCTCCTGTCTCCCCCCTACAGTCCCCACAGCACCCTCCTGTCTCCCTACAGTCACAGAACCGTCCTGTCTCCCCCATACAGTCCCCACAGTCCCCAACTGTCTCCCCCCTACAGTCCCAACAGCACACTCCTGTCTTCCCCCTACAGTAGCCATAGCACCCTCCTGTCTCCCCAGTACAGTCCCCACAGCACCCTCCTGTCTCACACCAACAGTCCACACAGCACCCTCCTGTCTCCCCCGAACAGTCCCCACAGCACCCTCCTGTCTCCCGTACAGTCCCCACAGAACCCTCCTGTCTCCCGTACAGTCCCCACAGCACCCTTCTGTATCCCCCTTACGGTCCCCACAGCACCCTCCTGTCTCCCTCCTACAGTCCCCACAGAATCCTCCTGTCTCCCTACAGTCACCACAGCACCCTTCTGTCTCCACCCTACGGTCCCCACAGCACCCTCCTGTCTCCCCCGAACAGTCCCCACAGCACCCTCCTGTCTCACCCCTACTGTCCCCACAGCACCTCCTGTCTCCCTATAGTCCCCACAGCACCCTTCTGTCTCCCCACTACAGTCCCCACAGCACCCTCCTGTCTTCCGTACAGTCCCCACAGCACCCTCCTGTCTCCCTACAGTCCCCACAGCACCCTCCTGTCTCCCCCCTACGGTCCCCACAGCACCCTCCTGTCTCCCCCCTACGGTCGCCGCAGCACCTCCTGTCTCCCCCTACAGTCCTCACAGCACCCTCCTGTCTCCCTCCTACAGTCCCCACAGCACCCTCCTGTCTCCCTACAGTCCCACAGCACCCTCCTGTCACCCCCTACAGTCCCCACAGCACCCTCCTGTCTCCCCCCTACAATCCTCACGGCACCCTCCTGTCTCCCTCCTACAGTCCCCACAGCACCTTCGTGTCTCCCTACAGTCCCCACAGCACCCTCTTGTCTCCCTACAGTCACAGAACCCTCCTGTCTCCCTATAATCCCCAGAGCACCCTCCTGTCCCCCTACAGTCCCAACAGCATCCTCCTGTCTCCCCTCTACAGTCCCCACAGCACCCTCCTGTCTCCCCCCTACGGTCCCCACAGCACCCTCCTGTCTCCTTCCTACAGTCCCCACAGCACCCTCCTGTCTCCCCCGTAAAGTCCCCACAGCACCCTCCTGTCTCCCCCCTACAGTCCCAACAGCACCCTCCTGTCTCCCACGTGAAGTCCCCACAGCACCCTCCTGTCTCACCCCTACTGTCCCCACAGCACCTCCTGTCTCCCTATAGTCCCCACAGCACCCTTCTGTCTCCCCACTACAGTCCCCACAGCACCCTCCTGTCTCCCGTACAGTCCCCACAGCACCCTCCTGTCTCCCTACAGTCCCCACAACATCCTCCTGTCTCCCCCCTACGGTCCCCACAGCACCCTCCTGTCTCCCCCCTACGGTCCCCACAGCACCCTCCTGTCTCCCCCCTAAGGTCGCCGCAGCACCCTCCTGTCTCCCCCCTACAGTCCTCACAGCACCCTCCTGTCTCCGTCCTACTGTCCCCACAGCACCCTCCTGTCTCCCTACAGTCCCACAGCACCCTTATGTCTCCCCCTACAGTCCCCACAGCACCCTGCTGTCTCCCCCCTACAATCCTCACGGCACCCTCCTGTCTCCCTCCTACAGTCCCCACAGCACCCTCCTGTCTCCCTACAGTCCCCACAGCACCCTTCTGTCTCCCCCTACAGTCCCCACAGCACCCTCCTGTATCCCTACAGTCTCAACAGCATCCTCCTGTCTCCCCCCTACAGTCCCCACAGCACCCTCCTGTCTCCCTACATTCACAGAACCCTCCTGTCTCCCTACAGTCCCCACAGCATTCTCCTGTCTCCCCCCTACAGTGCCCAGAGCACCCTCTTGTCTCCCTACAGTCACAGAACCCTCCTGTCTCCCTATAGTCCCCACAGCACCCTCCTGTCCCCCTACAGTCCCAACAGCATCCTCCTGTCTCCCCCCTACAGTCCCCACAGCACCCTCCTGTCTCCCCCATACAGTCCCCACAGCACCCTCCTGTCTTCCTACAGTCACAGCACCCTCCCGTCTCCCTACAGTTCCGACAGCACCCTCCTGTCTCCCCGCTACAGACCGCACAGCACCCTCCTGTCTCCCCCCTACAGTCCACATTGCACCCTCCTGTCTCCCCCGTGCAGTCCCCACAGAACCCTCCTGTCTCCCCCCTACATCCACATTGCACCCTCTTGTCTTCCCCCTACAGTACCCACAGCACCCTCCTGTCTCCCCCGTACAGTCCCCACAGCACCCTCCTGTCTCCCTACAGTCCCCACAGCACCCTCCTGTCTCCCCCGAACAGTCCCCACAGCACCTCCTGTCTCCCCCGTACAGTCCCCACAGAACCCTCCTGTCTCCCGTACAGTCCCCACAGAACCCTCCTGTCTCCCATACAGTCCCCACAGCACCCTCCTGTATCCCCCTTACGGTCCCCACAGCACCCTCCTGTCTCCCTCCTACAGTCCCCACAGAATCCTCCTGTCTCCCTACAGTCACCACAGCACCCTCCTGTCTCCCCCGTAAAGTCCCCACAGCACCTTCCTGTCTCCCCCCTACAGTCCTCACAGCACCTTCCTCTCTCCCCCCTACGGTCCCCACAGCACCCTCCTGTCTCCCCCCTACGGTCCCTACAGCACCCTCCTGTCTCCCCCCTACGGTCCCCGCAGCACCCTCCTCTCTCCCCCCTACAGTCCTCACAGCACCCTCCAGTCTCCCTCTTACAGTACCCACAGCACCCTCCTGTCTCCCCCCTACAGTGCCCACAGCACCCTCTTGTCTCCCTACAGTCACAGAACCCTCCTGTCTCCCTATAGTCCCCACAGCACCCTCCTGTCTCCCGTACAGTCCCCACAGCTCCCTCCTGTCTCCCTACAGTCCCCACAGCATCCTCCTGTCTCCCCCCTACAGTCCCTACAGCACCGTCCTTTTTCCCCCTACAGTCCCCACAGCACCCTCCTGTCTCCTCCCTATGGTCCCCACAGCACCTTCCTGTCTCCCCCCTACGGTCCCCACAGCACCCTCCTGTCTCCGCCCTACGGTCCCCACAGCACCCTCCTGTCTCCCCCTTACGGTCCCCACGGCACCCTCCTGTCTCCCCCCTACGGTCCCCACAGCACCCTCCTGTCTCCCCCCTTGGTCCCCACAGCACCCTCCTGTCTCCCCCTTACGGTCCCCACGGCACCCTCCTGTCTCCCCCCTACGGTCCCCACAGCACCCTCCTGTCTCCCCCGTACAGTCCCCACAGCACCCTCCTGTCTCCGCCCTACAGTCCCCACAGCACCCTCCTGTCTCCCCCCTACGGTCCCCACAGCACCCTCCTGTCTCCCCTGTACAGTCCCCACAGCACCCTCCAGTCTCCCCCCTACGGTCCCCACAGCACCCTCCTGTCTCCCCCGTACAGTCCCCACAGCACCCTCCTGTCTCCCCCGTACAGTCCCCACAGCACCCTCCTGTCTCCGCCCTACAGTCCCCACAGCACCCTTCTGTCTCCCCACTACAGTCTGCACAGCACCCTCCTGACTCCCCCAAACAGTCCCCACAGCACCCTCCTGTATCCCCCCTACGGTCCCCACAGCACCCTCCTGTCTCCCTCCTACAGTCCCCACAGCACCCTCCTGTCTCCCCGCTACGGTCCCCGCAGCACCCTCCTGTCTCCCCCCTACAGTCCTCACAGCACCCTCCTGTCTCCCTCCTACAGTCCCCACAGCACCCTCCTGTCTCCCTACAGTCCCCGCAGCATCCTCCTGTCTCCCCCCTACAGTCCCCACAGCACCCTCCAGTCTCCCTACAGTCACAGAACCCCCCTGTCTCCCCCCTACAGTCCCCACAGTCCCCAAATGTATCCCCCCTACAGTCCCAACAGCACACTCCTGTATTCCCCCTACAGTAGCCATAGCACCCTCCTGTCTCCCCCGTACAGTCCCCACAGCACCCTCCTGTCTCACCCCAACAGTCCGCACAGCACCCTCCTGTCTCCCCCGAACAGTCCCCACAGCACCCTCCTGTCTCCCGTACAGACCCGACAGCACCCTACTGTCTCCCCCGAACAGTCCCCACAGCACCCTCCTGTCTCCCCCGTACAGTCCCCACAGCACCCTACTGTCTCCCCCGTAGAGTCCCCACAGCAACCTCCTTATTCCCTACAGTCCCCACAGCACCCTCCTGTCTCCCCCCTACAGTCCCCACAGCACCCTCCTGTCTCCCCCCTACGGTCCCCAAAGCACCCTTCTGTCTCCCCCCTACGGTCCCCACAGCACCCTCCTGTCTCCCCCCTACGGTCCCCACAGCACCCTCTTGTCTCCCCCCTACGGTCCCCACAGCACCCTCCTGTCTCCCCCCTACAGTCCTCACAGCACCCTCCTGTCTCCCTCCTACAGTCCCCACAGCACCCTCCTGTCTCCCTACAGTCCCCACAGCACCCTTCTGTCTCCCCCTACAGTCCCCACAGCACCCTCCTGTCTCCCTACAGTCCCAACAGCATCTTCCTGTCTCCCCCCTACAGTCCCCACAGCACCCTCCTGTCTCCCTACAGACCCCACAGCACCCTCCTGTCTCCCTACAGTCCCAACAGCATCGTCCTGTCTCCCCCCTACAGTCCCCACAGCACCCTCATGTCTCCCCCATACAGTCCCCACAGCACCCTCCTGTCTTCCTACAGTCACAGCACTCTCCTGTCTCCCTACAGTTCCCACAGCACCCTCCTGTCTAGCCCGTACAGTCCCCACAGCACCCTACTGTATTCCCCCTACAGTCCCCACAGCACCCTCCTGTCTCCCCCCTACATCCCCACAGAACCCTCCTGTCTCCCTCCTACAGTCCCCACAGCATCCTCCTGTCTCCCCCCTACAGTCCCCACAGCACCCTCCTTTCTCCCGTACAGTCCCCACAGCCCCCTCCTGTCTCCCCCGAACAGTACCCACAGCACCTTCCTGTATCCCCCCTACGGTCCTCACAGCACCCTCCTGTCTCCCGTACAGTCCCCACAGCCCCCTCCTGTCTCCCCCGAACAGTCCCCACAGCACCCTCCTGTATTCCCCCTACAGTCCCCACAGCACCCTCCTGTCTCCCCCCTACATCCCCACAGAACCCTCCTGTCTCCCTCCTACAGTCCCCACAGCATCCTACTGTCTCCCCCCTACAGTCCCCACAGCACCCTCCTGTCTCCCTACAGTCACACAACCCTCCTGTCTCCCCCCTACAGTCCCCACAGCACCCTCCTGTCTCCCTACAGTCCCCACAGCACCCTCCTGTCTCCCCCGTACAGTCCCCACAGCACCTTCCTGTCTCCCTCGAACAGTCCCCACAGCACCCTCCTGTATCGCCCCTACGGTCCCCACAGCACCCTCCTGTCTCCCTCCTACAGTCCCCACAGCATCCTCCTGTCTCCCCCCTACAGTCCCCACAGCACCCTCCTGTCTCCCCCGTACAGTCCCCACAGAACCCTCCTGTCTCCCCCGAACAGTCCCCACAGCACCCTCCTGTATCCCCCCTACGGTCCCCACAGCACCCTCCTGTCTTTCTCCTACAGTCCCCACAGCATCCTCCTGTCTCCCCCCTACAGTCCCCACAGCACCCTCCTGTCTCCCCCGTAAAGTCCCCACAGCACCCTCCTGTCTCCCCCGAACAGTCCCCACAGCACCCTCCTGTCTCCCTCCTACAGTCCCCACAGCATCCTCCTGTCTCCGCCCTGCAGTCCCCACAGCACCCTCCTGTCTCCCCCCTACGGTCCCCACAGCACCCTCCTGTCTCCTTACTACAGTCCCTACAGCACCCTCCTGTCTCCCCCGTAAAGTCCCCACAGCACCCTCCTGTCTTCCCCCTACAGTCCCCACAGCACCCTCCTGTCTCCCACGTGAAGTCCCCACAGCACCCTCCTGTCTCACCCCTACTGTCCCCACAGCACCTCCTGTCTCCCTATAATCCCCACAGCACCCTTCTGTCTCCCCACTACAGTCCCCACAGCACCCTCCTGTCTCCCGTACAGTCCCCACAGCACCCTCCTGTCTCCCTACAGTCCCCACAGCATCCTCCTGTCTCCCCCCTACGGTCCCCACAGCACCCTCCTGTCTCCCCCCTACGGTCCCCACAGCACCCTCCTGTCTCCCCCCTACGGTCGCCGCAGCACCTCCTGTCTCCCGCTACAGTCCTCACAGCACCCTCCTGTCTCCCTCCTACAGTCCCCACAGCACCCTCCTGTCTCCCTACAGTCCCACAGCACCCTCCTGTCTCCCCCTACAGTCCCCACAGCACCCTCCTGTCTCCCCCCTACAATCCTCACGGCACCCTCCTGTCTCCCTCCTACAGTCCCCACAGCACCTTCGTGTCTCCCTACAGTCCCCACAGCACCCTCTTGTCTCCCTACAGTCACAGAACCCTCCTGTCTCCCTATAGTCCCCTGAGCACCCTCCTGTCCCCCTACAGTCCCAACAGCATCCTCCTGTCTCCCCTCTACAGTCCCCACAGCACCCTCCTGTCTCCCCCATACAGTCCCCACAGCACCCTCCTGTTTTCCTACAGTCACAGCACCCTCCCGTCTCCCTACAGTTCCCACAGCACCCTCCTGTCTCCCCCCTACAGACCGCACAGCACCCTCCTGTCTCCCCCCAACAGTCCACATTGCACCCTCCTGTCTCCCCCATGCAGTCCCCACAGAACCCTCCTGTCTCCCCCCTACATCCCCGTAGCACCCTCCTGTCTTCCCCCTACAGTACCCACAGCACCCTCCTGTCTCCCCCGTACAGTCCCCACAGCACCCTCCTGTCTCACCCCAACAGTCCGCACAGCACCCTCCTGTCTCCCCCCTACGGTCCCCACAGCACCCTCCTGTCTCCTTCCTACAGTCCCTAAAGCACCCTCCTGTCTCCCCCGTAAAGACCCCACAGCACCCTCCTGTCTCCCCCCTACAGTCCCCACAGCACCCTCCTGTCTCCCACGTGAAGTCCCCACAGCACCCTCCTGTCTCACCCCTACTGTCCCCACAGCACCTCCTGTCTCCCTATAGTCCCCACAGCACCCTTCTGTCTCCCCACTACAGTCCCCACAGCACCCTCCTGTCTCCCGTACAGTCCCCACAGCACCCTCCTGTCTCCCTACAGTCCCCACAACATCCTCCTGTCTCCCCCCTATGGTCCCCACAGCACCCTCCTGTCTCCCCCCTATGGTCCCCACAGCACCCTCCCGTCTCCCCCCTACGGTCGCCGCAGCACCCTCCTGTCTCCCCCCTACAGTCCTCACAGCACCCTCCTGTCTCCCTCCTACAGTCCCCACAGCACCCTCCTGTCTCCCTACAGTCCCACAGCACCCTCATGTCTCCCCCTACAGTCCCCACAGCACCCTCCTGTCTCCCCCCTACAATCCTCACGGCACCCTCCTTCTCCCTCCTACAGTCCCCACAGCACCCTCCTGTCTCCCTACAGTCCCCACAGCACCATTCTGTCTCCCCCTACAGTCCCCACAGCACCCTCCTGTATCCCTACAGTCTCAACAGCATCCTCCTGTCTACCCCCTACAGTCCCCACAGCACCCTCCTGTCTCACTACATTCACAGAACCCTCCTGTCTCCCTACAGTCCCCACAGCATCCTCCTGTCTCCCCCCTACAGTCCCCACAGCTCCCTCCTGTCTCCCTACAGTCCCCAAAGCATCCTCCTGTCTCCCCCCTTCAGTCCCTACAGCACCCTCCTTTTCCCCCCCTACAGTCCCCACAGCACCCTCCTTTCTCCGCCCTACGGTCCCCACAGCACCCTCCTGTCTCCCCCCTAAGTCCCCACAGCACCCTCCTTTCTCCGCCCTACGGTCCCCACAGCACCCTCCTGTCTCACCCCTACGGTCCCCACAGCACCCTCCTGTCTCCCCCCTACAGTCCCCACAGCACCCTCCTTTTCCCCCCCTACAGTCCCCACAGCACCCTCCTTTCTCCGCCCTACGGTCCCCACAGCACCCTCCAGTCTCCCCCCTACGGTCCCCACAGCACCCTCCTGTCTTCCCCCTATGGTCCCCACAGCACCCTCCTGTCTCCCCCTACGGTCCCCACAGCACCCTCCTGTCTCCCCCCTACGGTCCCCACAGCACCCTCCTGTCTCCCCGCTACAGACCGCACAGCACCCTCCTGTCTCCCCCCTACAGTCCACATTGCACCCTCCTGTCTCCCCCGTGCAGTCCCCACAGAACCCTCCTGTCTCCCCCCTACATCCACATTGCACCCTCTTGTCTTCCCCCTACAGTACCCACAGCACCCTCCTGTCTCCCCCGTACAGTCCCCACAGCACCCTCCTGTCTCCCTACAGTCCCCACAGCACCCTCCTGTCTCCCCCGAACAGTCCCCACAGCACCTCCTGTCTCCCCCGTACAGTCCCCACAGAACCCTCCTGTCTCCCGTACAGTCCCCACAGAACCCTCCTGTCTCCCGTACAGTCCCCACAGCACCCTCCTGTATCCCCCTTACGGTCCCCACAGCACCCTCCTGTCTCCCTCCTACAGTCCCCACAGAATCCTCCTGTCTCCCTACAGTCACCACAGCACCCTTCTGTCTCCACCCTACGGTCCCCACAGCACCTTCCTGTCTCCCCCCTACAGTCCTCACAGCACCCTCCTGTCTCCCTCCTACAGTCCCCACAGCACCCTCCTGTCTCCCTACAGTCCCCACAGCACCCTCATGTCTCCCTACAGTCCCCGCAGCATCCTCCTGTCTCCCCCCTACAGTCCCCACAGCACCCTCCTGTCTCCCTACAGTCACAGAACCCTCCTGTCTCCCCCCTACAGTCCCCACAGCACCCTCCTGTCTCGCTACAGTCCCCACAGCACCCTCCTGTCTCCCTACAGTCCCCGCAGCATACTCCTGTCTCCCCCCTACAGTCCCCACAGTACCCTCATGTCTCCCTACAGTCACAGAATCCTCGTGTCTCTTTCCTACAGTCCCCACAGCACCCTCCTGTCTCCCTACAGTCACCACAGCACCCTTCTGTCTCCCCCCTACGGTCCCCACAGCACCTTCTTGTCTCCCCACTACGGTCCCCACAGCACCCTCCTGTCTCCCCGCTACGGTCCCCACAGCACCCTCCTGTCTCCCCCCTATGGTCACCGCAGCACCCTCCTGTCTCCCCCCTACAGTCCTCACAGCACCCTCCTGTCTCCCTCCTACAGTCCCCACAGCACCCTCCTGTCTCCCTACAGTCCCCACAGCACCCTCCTGTCTCCCTACATTCCCCGAAGCACCCTCCTGTCTCCCCCCTACAGTCCCCACAGCACCCTCCTTCTCCCTACAGTCACAGAACCGTCCTGTCTCCCCCATACAGTCCCCACAGTCCCCAACTGTCTCCCCCCTACAGTCCCAACAGCACACTCCTGTCTTCCCCCTACAGTAGCCATAGCACCCTCCTGTCTCCCCAGTACAGTCCCCACAGCACCCTCCTGTCTCACACCAACAGTCCACACAGCACCCTCCTGTCTCCCCCGAACAGTCCCCACAGCACCCTCCTGTCTCCCGTACAGTCCCCACAGAACCCTCCTGTCTCCCGTACAGTCCCCACAGCACCCTCCTGTATCCCCCTTACGGTCCCCACAGCACCCTCCTGTCTCCCTCCTACAGTCCCCACAGAATCCTCCTGTCTCCCTACAGTCACCACAGCACCCTTCTGTCTCCACCCTACGGTCCCCACAGCACCTTCCTGTCTCCCCCCTACAGTCCTCACAGCACCTTCCTCTCTCCCCCCTACGGTCCCCACAGCACCCTCCTGTCTCCCCCCTACGGTCCCTACAGCACCCTCCTGTCTCCCCCCTACGGTCCCCGCAGCACCCTCCTCTCTCCCCCCTACAGTCCTCACAGCACCCTCCAGTCTCCCTCTTACAGTACCCACAGCACCCTCCTGTCTACCCCTACAGTGCCCACAGCACCCTCTTGTCTCCCTACAGTCACAGAACCCTCCTGTCTCCCTATAGTCCCCACAGCACCCTCCTGTCTCCCGTACAGTCCCCACAGCTCCCTCCTGTCTCCCTACAGTCCCCACAGCATCCTCCTGTCTCCCCCCTACAGTCCCTACAGCGCCGTCCTTTTTCCCCCCTACAGTCCCCACAGCACCCTCCTGTCTCCTCCCTATGGTCCCCACAGCACCTTCCTGTCTCCCCCCTACGGTCCCCACAGCACCCTCTTGTCTCCCCCCTACAGTCCCCACAGCACCCTCCTGTCTCCCCCCTATGGTCCCCACAGCACCCTCCTGTCTCTCCCTTACGGTCCCCACGGCACCCTCCTGTCTCCCCCCTACGGTCCCCACAGCACCCTCCTGTCTCCCCCCTACAGTCCCCACAGCACCCTCCTGTCTCCCCCGTACAGTCCCCACAGCACCCTCCTGTCTCCCCCGTACAGTCCCCACAGCACCCTCCTGTCTCCGCCCTACAGTCCCCACAGCACCCTCCTGTCTCCCCCCTACGGTCCCCACAGCACCCTCCTGTCTCCCCCGTACAGTCCCCACAGCACCCTCCAGTCTCCCCCCTACGGTCCCCACAGCACCCTCCTGTCTCCCCCATACAGTCCCCACAGCACCCTCCTGTCTCCCCCGTACAGTCCCCACAGCACCCTTCTGTTTCCCCACTACAGTCTGCACAGCACCCTCCTGACTCCCCCAAACAGTCCCCACAGCACCCTCCTGTATCCCCCCTACGGTCCCCACAGCACCCTCCTGTCTCCCTCCTACAGTCCCCACAGCACCCTCCTGTCTCCCCGCTACGGTCCCCGCAGCACCCTCCTGTCTCCCCCCTACAGTCCTCACAGCACCCTCCTGTCTCCCTCCTACAGTCCCCACAGCACCCTCCTGTCTCCCTACAGTCCCCGCGGTACCCTCCTGTCTCCCTACAGTCCCCGCAGCATCCTCCTGTCTCCCCCCTACAGTCCCCACAGCACCGTCCAGTCTCCCTACAGTCACAGAACCCCCCTGTCTCCCCCCTACAGTCCCCACAGTCCCCAAATGTATCCCCCCTACAGTCCCAACAGCACACTCCTGTATTCCCCCTACAGTAGCCATAGCACCCTCCTGTCTCCCCCGTACAGTCCCCACAGCACCCTCCTGTCTCACCCCAACAGTCCGCACAGCACCCTCCTGTCTCCCCCGAACAGTCCCCACAGCACCCTCCTGTCTCCCGTACAGTCCCCACAGCACCCTACTGTCTCCCCCGAACAGTCCCCACAGCACCCTCCTGTCTCCCCCGTACAGTCCCCACAGCACCCTACTGTCTCCCCCGTAGAGTCCCCACAGCAACCTCCTTTTTCCCTACAGTCCCCACAGCACCCTCCTGTCTCCCCCCTACAGTCCCCACAGCACCCTCCTGTCTCCCCCCTACGGTCCCCAAAGCACCCTTCTGTCTCCCCCCTACGGTCCCCACAGCACCCTCCTGTCTCCCCCCTACGGTCCCCACAGCACCCTCCTGTCTCCCCCCTACGGTCCCCACAGCACCCTCCTGTCTCCCCCCTACGGTCCCCGCAGCACCCTCCTGTCTCCCCCCTACAGTCCTCACAGCACCCTCCTGTCTCCCTCCTACAGTCCCCACAGCACCCTCCTGTCTCCCTACAGTCCCCACAGCACCCTTCTGTCTCCCCCTACAGTCCCCACAGCACCCTCCTGTCTCCCTACAGTCCCAACAGCATCGTCCTGTCTCCCCCCTACAGTCCCCACAGCACCCTCCTGTCTCCCTACAGACCCCACAGCACCCTCCTGTCTCCCTACAGTCCCAACAGCATCGTCCTGTCTCCCCCCTACAGTCCCCACAGCACCCTCATGTCTCCCCCATACAGTCCCCACAGCACCCTCCTGTCTTCCTACAGTCACAGCACTCTCCTGTCTCCCTACAGTTCCCACAGCACCCTCCTGTCTCCCCCGTACAGTCCCCACAGCACCCTACTGTATTCCCCCTACAGTCCCCACAGCACCCTCCTGTCTCCCCCCTACATCCCCACAGAACCCTCCTGTCTCCCTCCTACAGTCCCCACAGCATCCTCCTGTCTCCCCCCTACAGTCCCCACAGCACCCTCCTGTCTCCCGTACAGTCCCCACAGCCCCCTCCTGTCTCCCCCGAACAGTCCCCACAGCACCCTCCTTTTCCCCCCCTACAGTCCCCACAGCACCCTCCTTTCTCCGCCCTACGGTCCCCACAGCACCCTCCAGTCTCCCGCCTACGGTCCCCACAGCACCCTCCTGTCTTCCCCCTATGGTCCCCACAGCACCCTCCTGTCTCCCCCTACGGTCCCCACAGCACCCTCCTGTCTCCCCCCTACGGTCCCCACAGCACCCTCCTGTCTCCCCGCTACAGACCGCACAGCACCCTCCTGTCTCCCCCCTACAGTCCACATTGCACCCTCCTGTCTCCCCCGTGCAGTCCCCACAGAACCCTCCTGTCTCCCCCCTACATCCACATTGCACCCTCTTGTCTTCCCCCTACAGTACCCACAGCACCCTCCTGTCTCCCCCGTACAGTCCCCACAGCACCCTCCTGTCTCCCTACAGTCCCCACAGCACCCTCCTGTCTCCCCCGAACAGTCCCCACAGCACCTCCTGTCTCCCCCGTACAGTCCCCACAGAACCCTCCTGTCTCCCGTACAGTCCCCACAGAACCCTCCTGTCTCCCGTACAGTCCCCACAGCACCCTCCTGTATCCCCCTTACGGTCCCCACAGCACCCTCCTGTCTTCTTCCTACAGTCCCCACAGAATCCTCCTGTCTCCCTACAGTCACCACAGCACCCTTCTGTCTCCACCCTACGGTCCCCACAGCACCTTCCTGTCTCCCCCCTACAGTCCTCACAGCACCCTCCTGTCTCCCTCCTACAGTCCCCACAGCACCCTCCTGTCTCCCTACAGTCCCCACAGCACCCTCATGTCTCCCTACAGTCCCCGCAGCATCCTCCTGTCTCCCCCCTACAGTCCCCACAGCACCCTCCTGTCTCCCTACAGTCACAGAACCCTCCTGTCTCCCCCCTACAGTCCCCACAGCACCCTCCTGTCTCGCTACAGTCCCCACAGCACCCTCCTGTCTCCCTACAGTCCCCGCAGCATACTCCTGTCTCCCCCCTACAGTCCCCACAGCACCCTCATGTCTCCCTACAGTCACAGAATCCTCGTGTCTCTTTCCTACAGTCCCCACAGCACCCTCCTGTCTCCCTACAGTCACCACAGCACCCTTCTGTCTCCCCCCTACGGTCCCCACAGCACCTTCCTGTCTCCCCACTACGGTCCCCACAGCACCCTCCTGTCTCCCCGCTACGGTCCCCACAGCACCCTCCTGTCTCCCCCCTATGGTCACCGCAGCACCCTCCTGTCTCCCCCCTACAGTCCTCACAGCACCCTCCTGTCTCCCTCCTACAGTACCCACAGCACCCTCCTGTCTCCCTACAGTCCCCACAGCACCCTCCTGTCTCCCTACATTCCCCGAAGCACCCTCCTGTCTCCCCCCTACAGTCCCCACAGCACCCTCCTGTCTCCCTACAGTCACAGAACCGTCCTGTCTCCCCCATACAGTCCCCACAGTCCCCAACTGTCTCCCCCCTACAGTCCCAACAGCACACTCCTGTCTTCCCCCTACAGTAGCCATAGCACCCTCCTGTCTCCCCAGTACAGTCCCCACAGCACCCTCCTGTCTCACACCAACAGTCCACACAGCACCCTCCTGTCTCCCCCGAACAGTCCCCACAGCACCCTCCTGTCTCCCGTACAGTCCCCACAGAACCCTCCTGTCTCCCGTACAGTCCCCACAGCACCCTCCTGTATCCCCCTTACGGTCCCCACAGCACCCTCCTGTCTCCCTCCTACAGTCCCCACAGAATCCTCCTGTCTCCCTACAGTCACCACAGCACCCTTCTGTCTCCACCCTACGGTCCCCACAGCACCTTCCTGTCTCCCCCCTACAGTCCTCACAGCACCTTCCTCTCTCCCCCCTACGGTCCCCACAGCACCCTCCTGTCTCCCCCCTACGGTCCCTACAGCACCCTCCTGTCTCCCCCCTACGGTCCCCGCAGCACCCTCCTCTCTCCCCCCTACAGTCCTCACAGCACCCTCCAGTCTCCCTCTTACAGTACCCACAGCACCCTCCTGTCTACCCCTACAGTGCCCACAGCACCCTCTTGTCTCCCTACAGTCACAGAACCCTCCTGTCTCCCTATAGTCCCCACAGCACCCTCCTGTCTCCCGTACAGTCCCCACAGCTCCCTCCTGTCTCCCTACAGTCCCCACAGCATCCTCCTGTCTCCCCCCTACAGTCCCTACAGCGCCGTCCTTTTTCCCCCCTACAGTCCCCACAGCACCCTCCTGTCTCCTCCCTATGGTCCCCACAGCACCTTCCTGTCTCCCCCTTACGGTCCCCACAGCACCCTCTTGTCTCCCCCCTACAGTCCCCACAGCACCCTCCTGTCTCCCCCCTATGGTCCCCACAGCACCCTCCTGTCTCTCCCTTACGGTCCCCACGGCACCCTCCTGTCTCCCCCCTACGGTCCCCACAGCACCCTCCTGTCTCCCCCCTACAGTCCCCACAGCACCCTCCTGTCTCCCCCGTACAGTCCCCACAGCACCCTCCTGTCTCCCCCGTACAGTCCCCACAGCACCCTCCTGTCTCCGCCCTACAGTCCCCACAGCACCCTCCTGTCTCCCCCCTACGGTCCCCACAGCACCCTCCAGTCTCCGCCCTACGGTCCCCACAGCACCCTCCTGTCTCCCCCATACAGTCCCCACAGCACCCTCCTGTCTCCCCCGTACAGTCCCCACAGCACCCTCCTGTCTCCGCCCTACAGTCCCCACAGCACCCTTCTGTCTCCCCACTACAGTATGCACAGCACCCTCCTGACTCCCCCAAACAGTCCCCACAGCACCCTCCTGTATCCCCCGTACAGTCCCCACAGCACCCTCCTGTCTGCCATACAGTCCCCACAGCACCCTCCTGTCTCCCCCGAACAGTCCCCACAGCACCTTCCTGTATCCTCCCTACGGTCCCCACAGCACCCTCCTGTCTCCCTCCTACAGTCCCCACAGCACCCTCCTGTCTCCCCGCTACGGTCCCCGCAGCACCCTCCTGTCTCCCCCCTACAGTCCTCACAGCACCCTCCTGTCTCCCTCCTACAGTCCCCACAGCACCCTCCTGTCTCCCTACAGTCCCCGCGGTACCCTCCTGTCTCCCTACAGTCCCCGCAGCATCCTCCTGTCTCCCCCCTACAGTCCCCACAGCACCCTCCAGTCTCCCTACAGTCACAGAACCCCCCTGTCTCCCCCCTACAGTCCCCACAGTCCCCAAATGTATCCCCCCTACAGTCCCAACAGCACACTCCTGTATTCCCCCTACAGTAGCCATAGCACCCTCCTGTCTCCCCCGTACAGTCCCCACAGCACCCTCCTGTCTCCCCCGAACAGTCCCCACAGCACCCTCCTGTCTCCCGTACAGTCCCCACAGCACCCTACTGTCTCCCCCGAACAGTCCCCACAGCACCCTCCTGTCTCCCCCGTACAGTCCCCACAGCACCCTACTGTCTCCCCCGTAGAGTCCCCACAGCAACCTCCTTTTTCCCTACAGTCCCCACAGCACCCTCCTGTCTCCCCCCTACAGTCCCCACAGCACCCTCCTGTCTCCCCCCTACGGTCCCCAAAGCACCCATCTGTCTCCCCCCTACGGTCCCCACAGCACCCTCCTGTCTCCCCCCTACGGTCCCCACAGCACCCTCCTGTCTCCCCCCTACGGTCCCCACAGCACCCTCCTGTCTCCCCCCTACGGTCCCCGCAGCACCCTCCTGTCTCCCCCCTACAGTCCTCACAGCACCCTCCTGTCTCCCTCCTACAGTCCCCACAGCACCCTCCTGTCTCCCTACAGTCCCCACAGCACCCTTCTGTCTCCCCCTACAGTCCCCACAGCACCCTCCTGTCTCCCTACAGTCCCAACAGCATCGTCCTGTCTCCCCCCTACAGTCCCCACAGCACCCTCCTGTCTCCCTACAGACCCCACAGCACCCTCCTGTCTCCCTACAGTCCCAACAGCATCGTCCTGTCTCCCCCCTACAGTCCCCACAGCACCCTCATGTCTCCCCCATACAGTCCCCACAGCACCCTCCTGTCTTCCTACAGTCACAGCACTCTCCTGTCTCCCTACAGTTCCCACAGCACCCTCCTGTCTCCCCCGTACAGTCCCCACAGCACCCTACTGTATTCCCCCTACAGTCCCCACAGCACCCTCCTGTCTCCCCCCTACATCCCCACAGAACCCTCCTGTCTCCCTCCTACAGTCCCCACAGCATCCTACTGTCTCCCCCCTACAGTCCCCACAGCACCCTCCTGTCTCCCGTACAGTCCCCACAGCCCCCTCCTGTCTCCCCCGAACAGTACCCACAGCACCTTCCTGTATCCCCCCTACGGTCCTCACAGCACCCTCCTGTCTCCCGTACAGTCCCCACAGCCCCCTCCTGTCTCCCCCGAACAGTCCCCACAGCACCCTCCTGTATTCCCCCTACAGTCCCCACAGCACCCTCCTGTCTCCCCCCTACATCCACACAGAACCCTCCTGTCTCCCTCCTACAGTCCCCACAGCATCCTACTGTCTCCCCCCTACAGTCCCCACAGCACCCTCCTGTCTCCCTACAGTCACACAACCCTCCTGTCTCCCCCCTACAGTCCCCACAGCACCCTCCTGTCTCCCTACAGTCCCCACAGCACCCTCCTGTCTCCCCCGTACAGTCCCCACAGCACCCTCCTGTCTCCCTCGAACAGTCCCCACAGCACCCTCCTGTATCGCCCCTACGGTCCCCACAGCACCCTCCTGTCTCCCTCCTACAGTCCCCACAGCATCCTCCTGTCTCCCCCCTACAGTCCCCACAGCACCCTCCTGTCTCCCCCGTACAGTCCCCACAGCACCCTCCTGTCTCCCCCGTAAAGTCCCCACAGCACCGTCCTGTCTCCCCCGAACAGTCCCCACAGCACCCTCCTGTCTCCCTCCTACAGTCCCCACAGCATCCTCCTGTCTCCGCCCTGCAGTCCCCACAGCACCCTCCTGTCTCCCCCCTACGGTCCCCACAGCACCCTCCTGTCTCCTTACTACAGTCCCTACAGCACCCTCCTGTCTCCCCCGTAAAGTCCCCACAGCACCCTCCTGTCTCCCCCCTACAGTCCCCACAGCACCCTCCTGTCTCCCACGTGAAGTCCCCACAGCACCCTCCTGTCTCACCCCTACTGTCCCCACAGCACCTCCTGTCTCCCTATAATCCCCACAGCACCCTTCTGTCTCCCCACTACAGTCCCCACAGCACCCTCCTGTCTCCCGTACAGTCCCCACAGCACCCTCCTGTCTCCCTACAGTCCCCACAGCACCCTTCTGTCTCCCCCTACAGTCCCCACAGCACCCTCCTGTCTCCCTACAGTCCCAACAGCATCGTCCTGTCTCCCCCCTACAGTCCCCACAGCACCCTCATGTCTCCCCCATACAGTCCCCACAGCACCCTCCTGTCTTCCTACAGTCACAGCACTCTCCTGTCTCCCTACAGTTCCCACAGCACCCTCCTGTCTCCCCCGTACAGTCCCCACAGCACCCTACTGTATTCCCCCTACAGTCCCCACAGCACCCTCCTGTCTCCCCCCTACATCCCCACAGAACCCTCCTGTCTCCCTCCTACAGTCCCCACAGCATCCTACTGTCTCCCCCCTACAGTCCCCACAGCACCCTCCTGTCTCCCGTACAGTCCCCACAGCCCCCTCCTGTCTCCCCCGAACAGTACCCACAGCACCTTCCTGTATCCCCCCTACGGTCCTCACAGCACCCTCCTGTCTCCCGTACAGTCCCCACAGCCCCCTCCTGTCTCCCCCGAACAGTCCCCACAGCACCCTCCTGTATTCCCCCTACAGTCCCCACAGCACCCTCCTGTCTCCCCCCTACATCCACACAGAACCCTCCTGTCTCCCTCCTACAGTCCCCACAGCATCCTACTGTCTCCCCCCTACAGTCCCCACAGCACCCTCCTGTCTCCCTACAGTCACACAACCCTCCTGTCTCCCCCCTACAGTCCCCACAGCACCCTCCTGTCTCCCTACAGTCCCCACAGCACCCTCCTGTCTCCCCCGTACAGTCCCCACAGCACCCTCCTGTCTCCCTCGAACAGTCCCCACAGCACCCTCCTGTATCGCCCCTACGGTCCCCACAGCACCCTCCTGTCTCCCTCCTACAGTCCCCACAGCATCCTCCTGTCTCCCCCCTACAGTCCCCACAGCACCCTCCTGTCTCCCCCCTACAGTCCTCACAGCACCCTCCTGTCTCCCTCCTACAGTCCCCACAGCACCCTCCTGTCTCCCTACAGTCCCCGCGGTACCCTCCTGTCTCCCTACAGTCCCCGCAGCATCCTCCTGTCTCCCCCCTACAGTCCCCACAGCACCG
Organism: Pipistrellus nathusii; assembly: GCA_963693515.1. NCBI lineage: Eukaryota > Metazoa > Chordata > Mammalia > Chiroptera > Vespertilionidae > Pipistrellus > Pipistrellus nathusii. The sequence continues at coordinate 83,284,554 of OY882865.1, read as the reverse complement.
TCCAGTCTCCCTACAGTCACAGAACCCCCCTGTCTCCCCCCTACAGTCCCCACAGTCCCCAAATGTATCCCCCCTACAGTCCCAACAGCACACTCCTGTATTCCCCCTACAGTAGCCATAGCACCCTCCTGTCTCCCCCGTACAGTCCCCACAGCACCCTCCTGTCTCACCCCAACAGTCCGCACAGCACCCTCCTGTCTCCCCCGAACAGTCCCCACAGCACCCTCCTGTCTCCCGTACAGTCCCCACAGCACCCTACTGTCTCCCCCGAACAGTCCCCACAGCACCCTCCTGTCTCCCCCGTACAGTCCCCACAGCACCCTACTGTCTCCCCCGTAGAGTCCCCACAGCAACCTCCTTTTTCCCTACAGTCCCCACAGCACCCTCCTGTCTCCCCCCTACAGTCCCCACAGCACCCTCCTGTCTCCCCCCTACGGTCCCCAAAGCACCCTTCTGTCTCCCCCCTACGGTCCCCACAGCACCCTCCTGTCTCCCCCCTACGGTCCCCACAGCACCCTCCTGTCTCCCCCCTACGGTCCCCACAGCACCCTCCTGTCTCCCCCCTACGGTCCCCGCAGCACCCTCCTGTCTCCCCCCTACAGTCCTCACAGCACCCTCCTGTCTCCCTCCTACAGTCCCCACAGCACCCTCCTGTCTCCCTACAGTCCCCACAGCACCCTTCTGTCTCCCCCTACAGTCCCCACAGCACCCTCCTGTCTCCCTACAGTCCCAACAGCATCGTCCTGTCTCCCCCCTACAGTCCCCACAGCACCCTCCTGTCTCCCTACAGACCCCACAGCACCCTCCTGTCTCCCTACAGTCCCAACAGCATCGTCCTGTCTCCCCCCTACAGTCCCCACAGCACCCTCATGTCTCCCCCATACAGTCCCCACAGCACCCTCCTGTCTTCCTACAGTCACAGCACTCTCCTGTCTCCCTACAGTTCCCACAGCACCCTCCTGTCTCCCCCGTACAGTCCCCACAGCACCCTACTGTATTCCCCCTACAGTCCCCACAGCACCCTCCTGTCTCCCCCCTACATCCCCACAGAACCCTCCTGTCTCCCTCCTACAGTCCCCACAGCATCCTCCTGTCTCCCCCCTACAGTCCCCACAGCACCCTCCTGTCTCCCGTACAGTCCCCACAGCCCCCTCCTGTCTCCCCCGAACAGTCCCCACAGCACCCTCCTTTTCCCCCCCTACAGTCCCCACAGCACCCTCCTTTCTCCGCCCTACGGTCCCCACAGCACCCTCCAGTCTCCCGCCTACGGTCCCCACAGCACCCTCCTGTCTTCCCCCTATGGTCCCCACAGCACCCTCCTGTCTCCCCCTACGGTCCCCACAGCACCCTCCTGTCTCCCCCCTACGGTCCCCACAGCACCCTCCTGTCTCCCCGCTACAGACCGCACAGCACCCTCCTGTCTCCCCCCTACAGTCCACATTGCACCCTCCTGTCTCCCCCGTGCAGTCCCCACAGAACCCTCCTGTCTCCCCCCTACATCCACATTGCACCCTCTTGTCTTCCCCCTACAGTACCCACAGCACCCTCCTGTCTCCCCCGTACAGTCCCCACAGCACCCTCCTGTCTCCCTACAGTCCCCACAGCACCCTCCTGTCTCCCCCGAACAGTCCCCACAGCACCTCCTGTCTCCCCCGTACAGTCCCCACAGAACCCTCCTGTCTCCCGTACAGTCCCCACAGAACCCTCCTGTCTCCCGTACAGTCCCCACAGCACCCTCCTGTATCCCCCTTACGGTCCCCACAGCACCCTCCTGTCTCCCTCCTACAGTCCCCACAGAATCCTCCTGTCTCCCTACAGTCACCACAGCACCCTTCTGTCTCCACCCTACGGTCCCCACAGCACCTTCCTGTCTCCCCCCTACAGTCCTCACAGCACCCTCCTGTCTCCCTCCTACAGTCCCCACAGCACCCTCCTGTCTCCCTACAGTCCCCACAGCACCCTCATGTCTCCCTACAGTCCCCGCAGCATCCTCCTGTCTCCCCCCTACAGTCCCCACAGCACCCTCCTGTCTCCCTACAGTCACAGAACCCTCCTGTCTCCCCCCTACAGTCCCCACAGCACCCTCCTGTCTCGCTACAGTCCCCACAGCACCCTCCTGTCTCCCTACAGTCCCCGCAGCATACTCCTGTCTCCCCCCTACAGTCCCCACAGCACCCTCATGTCTCCCTACAGTCACAGAATCCTCGTGTCTCTTTCCTACAGTCCCCACAGCACCCTCCTGTCTCCCTACAGTCACCACAGCACCCTTCTGTCTCCCCCCTACGGTCCCCACAGCACCTTCCTGTCTCCCCACTACGGTCCCCACAGCACCCTCCTGTCTCCCCGCTACGGTCCCCACAGCACCCTCCTGTCTCCCCCCTATGGTCACCGCAGCACCCTCCTGTCTCCCCCCTACAGTCCTCACAGCACCCTCCTGTCTCCCTCCTACAGTACCCACAGCACCCTCCTGTCTCCCTACAGTCCCCACAGCACCCTCCTGTCTCCCTACATTCCCCGAAGCACCCTCCTGTCTCCCCCCTACAGTCCCCACAGCACCCTCCTGTCTCCCTACAGTCACAGAACCGTCCTGTCTCCCCCATACAGTCCCCACAGTCCCCAACTGTCTCCCCCCTACAGTCCCAACAGCACACTCCTGTCTTCCCCCTACAGTAGCCATAGCACCCTCCTGTCTCCCCAGTACAGTCCCCACAGCACCCTCCTGTCTCACACCAACAGTCCACACAGCACCCTCCTGTCTCCCCCGAACAGTCCCCACAGCACCCTCCTGTCTCCCGTACAGTCCCCACAGAACCCTCCTGTCTCCCGTACAGTCCCCACAGCACCCTCCTGTATCCCCCTTACGGTCCCCACAGCACCCTCCTGTCTCCCTCCTACAGTCCCCACAGAATCCTCCTGTCTCCCTACAGTCACCACAGCACCCTTCTGTCTCCACCCTACGGTCCCCACAGCACCTTCCTGTCTCCCCCCTACAGTCCTCACAGCACCTTCCTCTCTCCCCCCTACGGTCCCCACAGCACCCTCCTGTCTCCCCCCTACGGTCCCTACAGCACCCTCCTGTCTCCCCCCTACGGTCCCCGCAGCACCCTCCTCTCTCCCCCCTACAGTCCTCACAGCACCCTCCAGTCTCCCTCTTACAGTACCCACAGCACCCTCCTGTCTACCCCTACAGTGCCCACAGCACCCTCTTGTCTCCCTACAGTCACAGAACCCTCCTGTCTCCCTATAGTCCCCACAGCACCCTCCTGTCTCCCGTACAGTCCCCACAGCTCCCTCCTGTCTCCCTACAGTCCCCACAGCATCCTCCTGTCTCCCCCCTACAGTCCCTACAGCGCCGTCCTTTTTCCCCCCTACAGTCCCCACAGCACCCTCCTGTCTCCTCCCTATGGTCCCCACAGCACCTTCCTGTCTCCCCCCTACGGTCCCCACAGCACCCTCTTGTCTCCCCCCTACAGTCCCCACAGCACCCTCCTGTCTCCCCCCTATGGTCCCCACAGCACCCTCCTGTCTCTCCCTTACGGTCCCCACGGCACCCTCCTGTCTCCCCCCTACGGTCCCCACAGCACCCTCCTGTCTCCCCCCTACAGTCCCCACAGCACCCTCCTGTCTCCCCCGTACAGTCCCCACAGCACCCTCCTGTCTCCCCCGTACAGTCCCCACAGCACCCTCCTGTCTCCGCCCTACAGTCCCCACAGCACCCTCCTGTCTCCCCCCTACGGTCCCCACAGCACCCTCCTGTCTCCCCCGTACAGTCCCCACAGCACCCTCCAGTCTCCGCCCTACGGTCCCCACAGCACCCTCCTGTCTCCCCCATACAGTCCCCACAGCACCCTCCTGTCTCCCCCGTACAGTCCCCACAGCACCCTCCTGTCTCCGCCCTACAGTCCCCACAGCACCCTTCTGTCTCCCCACTACAGTCTGCACAGCACCCTCCTGACTCCCCCAAACAGTCCCCACAGCACCCTCCTGTATCCCCCGTACAGTCCCCACAGCACCCTCCTGTCTGCCATACAGTCCCCACAGCACCCTCCTGTCTCCCCCGAACAGTCCCCACAGCACCTTCCTGTATCCTCCCTACGGTCCCCACAGCACCCTCCTGTCTCCCTCCTACAGTCCCCACAGCACCCTCCTGTCTCCCCGCTACGGTCCCCGCAGCACCCTCCTGTCTCCCCCCTACAGTCCTCACAGCACCCTCCTGTCTCCCTCCTACAGTCCCCACAGCACCCTCCTGTCTCCCTACAGTCCCCGCGGTACCCTCCTGTCTCCCTACAGTCCCCGCAGCATCCTCCTGTCTCCCCCCTACAGTCCCCACAGCACCCTCCAGTCTCCCTACAGTCACAGAACCCCCCTGTCTCCCCCCTACAGTCCCCACAGTCCCCAAATGTATCCCCCCTACAGTCCCAACAGCACACTCCTGTATTCCCCCTACAGTAGCCATAGCACCCTCCTGTCTCCCCCGTACAGTCCCCACAGCACCCTCCTGTCTCCCCCGAACAGTCCCCACAGCACCCTCCTGTCTCCCGTACAGTCCCCACAGCACCCTACTGTCTCCCCCGAACAGTCCCCACAGCACCCTCCTGTCTCCCCCGTACAGTCCCCACAGCACCCTACTGTCTCCCCCGTAGAGTCCCCACAGCAACCTCCTTTTTCCCTACAGTCCCCACAGCACCCTCCTGTCTCCCCCCTACAGTCCCCACAGCACCCTCCTGTCTCCCCCCTACGGTCCCCAAAGCACCCATCTGTCTCCCCCCTACGGTCCCCACAGCACCCTCCTGTCTCCCCCCTACGGTCCCCACAGCACCCTCCTGTCTCCCCCCTACGGTCCCCACAGCACCCTCCTGTCTCCCCCCTACGGTCCCCGCAGCACCCTCCTGTCTCCCCCCTACAGTCCTCACAGCACCCTCCTGTCTCCCTCCTACAGTCCCCACAGCACCCTCCTGTCTCCCTACAGTCCCCACAGCACCCTTCTGTCTCCCCCTACAGTCCCCACAGCACCCTCCTGTCTCCCTACAGTCCCAACAGCATCGTCCTGTCTCCCCCCTACAGTCCCCACAGCACCCTCCTGTCTCCCTACAGACCCCACAGCACCCTCCTGTCTCCCTACAGTCCCAACAGCATCGTCCTGTCTCCCCCCTACAGTCCCCACAGCACCCTCATGTCTCCCCCATACAGTCCCCACAGCACCCTCCTGTCTTCCTACAGTCACAGCACTCTCCTGTCTCCCTACAGTTCCCACAGCACCCTCCTGTCTCCCCCGTACAGTCCCCACAGCACCCTACTGTATTCCCCCTACAGTCCCCACAGCACCCTCCTGTCTCCCCCCTACATCCCCACAGAACCCTCCTGTCTCCCTCCTACAGTCCCCACAGCATCCTACTGTCTCCCCCCTACAGTCCCCACAGCACCCTCCTGTCTCCCGTACAGTCCCCACAGCCCCCTCCTGTCTCCCCCGAACAGTACCCACAGCACCTTCCTGTATCCCCCCTACGGTCCTCACAGCACCCTCCTGTCTCCCGTACAGTCCCCACAGCCCCCTCCTGTCTCCCCCGAACAGTCCCCACAGCACCCTCCTGTATTCCCCCTACAGTCCCCACAGCACCCTCCTGTCTCCCCCCTACATCCACACAGAACCCTCCTGTCTCCCTCCTACAGTCCCCACAGCATCCTACTGTCTCCCCCCTACAGTCCCCACAGCACCCTCCTGTCTCCCTACAGTCACACAACCCTCCTGTCTCCCCCCTACAGTCCCCACAGCACCCTCCTGTCTCCCTACAGTCCCCACAGCACCCTCCTGTCTCCCCCGTACAGTCCCCACAGCACCCTCCTGTCTCCCTCGAACAGTCCCCACAGCACCCTCCTGTATCGCCCCTACGGTCCCCACAGCACCCTCCTGTCTCCCTCCTACAGTCCCCACAGCATCCTCCTGTCTCCCCCCTACAGTCCCCACAGCACCCTCCTGTCTCCCCCGTACAGTCCCCACAGCACCCTCCTGTCTCCCCCGTAAAGTCCCCACAGCACCGTCCTGTCTCCCCCGAACAGTCCCCACAGCACCCTCCTGTCTCCCTCCTACAGTCCCCACAGCATCCTCCTGTCTCCGCCCTGCAGTCCCCACAGCACCCTCCTGTCTCCCCCCTACGGTCCCCACAGCACCCTCCTGTCTCCTTACTACAGTCCCTACAGCACCCTCCTGTCTCCCCCGTAAAGTCCCCACAGCACCCTCCTGTCTCCCCCCTACAGTCCCCACAGCACCCTCCTGTCTCCCACGTGAAGTCCCCACAGCACCCTCCTGTCTCACCCCTACTGTCCCCACAGCACCTCCTGTCTCCCTATAATCCCCACAGCACCCTTCTGTCTCCCCACTACAGTCCCCACAGCACCCTCCTGTCTCCCGTACAGTCCCCACAGCACCCTCCTGTCTCCCTACAGTCCCCACAGCATCCTCCTGTCTCCCCCCTACGGTCCCCACAGCACCCTCCTGTCTCCCCCCTACGGTCCCCACAGCACCCTCCTGTCTCCCCCCTACGGTCGCCGCAGCACCTCCTGTCTCCCGCTACAGTCCTCACAGCACCCTCCTGTCTCCCTCCTACAGTCCCCACAGCACCCTCCTGTCTCCCTACAGTCCCACAGCACCCTCCTGTCTCCCCCCACAGTCCCCACAGCACCCTCCTGTCTCCCCCCTACAATCCTCACGGCACCCTCCTGTCTCCCTCCTACAGTCCCCACAGCACCTTCGTGTCTCCCGACAGTCCCCACAGCACCCTCTTGTCTCCCTACAGTCACAGAACCCTCCTGTCTCCCTATAGTCCCCTGAGCACCCTCCTGTCCCCCTACAGTCCCAACAGCATCCTCCTGTCTCCCCTCTACAGTTCCCACAGCACCCTCCTGTCTCCCCCATACAGTCCCCACAGCACCCTCCTGTTTTCCTACAGTCACAGCACCCTCCCGTCTCCCTACAGTTCCCACAGCACCCTCCTGTCTCCCCCCTACAGACCGCACAGCACCCTCCTGTCTCCCCCCAAAAGTCCACATTGCACCCTCCTGTCTCCCCCATGCAGTCCCCACAGAACCCTCCTGTCTCCCCCCTACATCCCCATAGCACCCTCCTGTCTTCCCCCTACAGTACCCACAGCACCCTCCTGTCTCCCCCGTACAGTCCCCACAGCACCCTCCTGTCTCACCCCAACAGTCCGCACAGCACCCTCCTGTCTCCCCCCTACGGTCCCCACAGCACCCTCCTGTCTCCTTCCTACAGTCCCTAAAGCACCCTCCTGTCTCCCCCGTAAAGACCCCACAGCACCCTCCTGTCACCCCCCTACAGTCCCCACAGCACCCTCCTGTCTCCCACGTGAAGTCCCCACAGCACCCTCCTGTCTCACCCCTACTGTCCCCACAGCACCTCCTGTCTCCCTATAGTCCCCACAGCACCCTTCTGTCTCCCCACTACAGTCCCCACAGCACCCTCCTGTCTCCCGTACAGTCCCCACAGCACCCTCCTGTCTCCCTACAGTCCCCACAACATCCTCCTGTCTCCCCCCTATGGTCCCCACAGCACCCTCCTGTCTCCCCCCTATGGTCCCCACAGCACCCTCCTGTCTCCCCCCTACGGTCGCCGCAGCACCCTCCTGTCTCCCCACTACAGTCCTCACAGCACCCTCCTGTCTCCCTCCTACAGTCCCCACAGCACCCTCCTGTCTCCCTACAGTCCCACAGCACCCTCATGTCTCCCCCTACAGTCCCCACAGCACCCTCCTGTCTCCCCCCTACAATCCTCACGGCACCCTCCTTCTCCCTCCTACAGTCCCCACAGCACCCTCCTGTCTCCCTACAGTCCCCACAGCACCATTCTGTCTCCCCCTACAGTCCCCACAGCACCCTCCTGTATCCCTACAGTCTCAACAGCATCCTCCTGTCTCCCCCCTACAGTCCCCACAGCACCCTCCTGTCTCCCTACATTCACAGAACCCTCCTGTCTCCCTACAGTCCCCACAGCATCCTCCTGTCTCCCCCCTACAGTGCCCAGAGCACCCTCTTGTCTCCCTAAAGTCACAAAACCCTCCTGTCTCCCTATTGTCCCCACAGCACCCTCCTGTCCCCCTACAGTCCCAACAGCATCCTCCTGTCTCCCCCCTACAGTCCCCACAGCACCCTCCTGTCTCCCCCATACAGTCCCCACAGCACCCTCCTGTCTTCCTACAGTCACAGCACCCTCCCGTCTCCCAACAGTTCCCACAGCACCCTCCTGTCTCCCCGCTACAGACCGCACAGCACCCTCCTGTCTCCCCCCTACAGTCCACATTGCACCCTCCTGTCTCCCCCGTGCAGTCCCCACAGAACCCTCCTGTCTCCCCCCTACATCCCCATAGCACCCTCTTGTCTTCCCCCTACAGTACCCACAGCACCCTCCTGTCTCCCCCGTACAGTCCCCACAGCACACTCCTGTCTCCCTACAGTCCCCACAGCACCCTCCTGTCTCCCCCGAACAGTCCCCACAGCACCCTCCTGTCTCCCCCGTACAGTCCCCACAGCACCCTCCTGTCTCCCGTACAGTCCCCACAGCACCCTCCTGTATCCCCCTTACGGTTCCCACAGCACCCTCCTGTCTCCCTCCTACAGTCCCCACGGAATGCTCCTGTCTCCCCCCTACAGTCCCCACAGCACCCTCCTGTCTCCCCCGTACAGTCCCCACAGCACCCTCCTGTCTTCCCCGAACAGTCCCCACAGCACCCTCCTGTATCCCCCCTACGGTCCCAACAGCACCCTCCTGTCTCCCTCCTACAGTCCCCACAGTACCCTCCTGTCTCCCCGCTACGGTCCCCGCAGCACCCTCCTGTCTCCCCCCTACAGTCCTCACAGCACCCTCCTGTCTCCCTCCTACAGTCCCCACAGCACCCTCCTGTCTCCCTACAGTCACCACAGCACCCTTCTGTCTCCACCCTACGGTCCCCACAGCACCTTCCTGTCTCCCCCCTACAGTCCTCACAGCACCCTCCTGTCTCCCTACAGTCACAGAACCCTCCTGTCTCCCCCCTACAGTCCCCACAGCACCCTCCTGTCTCGCTACAGTCCCCACAGCACCCTCCTGTCTCCCTACAGTCCCCGCAGCATACTCCTGTCTCCCCCCTACAGTCCCCACAGCACCCTCCTGTCTCCCTACAGTCACAGAACCCTCGTGTCTCTTTCCTACAGTCCCCACAGCACCCTCCTGTCTCCCTACAGTCACCACAGCACCCTTCTGTCTCCCCCCTACGGTCCCCACAGCACCTTCCTGTCTCCCCACTACGGTCCCCACAGCACCCTCCTGTCTCCCCGCTACGGTCCCCACAGCACCCTCCTGTCTACCCCCTATGGTCCCCGCAGCACCCTCCGTCTCCCCACTACAGTTCTCACAGCACCCCCTGTCTCCCTCCTACAGTCACCACAGCACCCTCCTGTCTCCCTACAGTCCCCACAGCACCCTCCTGTCTCCCTACAGTCCCCGTAGCACCCTCCTGTCTCCCCCCTACAGTCCCCACAGCACCCTCCTGTCTCCCTACAGTCACAGAACCGTCCTGTCTCCCCCCTACAGTCCCCACAGTCCCCAACTGTCTCCCCCCTACAGTCCCAACAGCACACTCCTGTCTTCCCCCTACAGTAGCCATAGCACCCTCCTGTCTCCCCAGTACAGTCCCCACAGCACCCTCCTGTCTCACACCAACAGTCCAAACAGCACCCTCCTGTCTCCCCCGAACAGTCCCCACAGCACCCTCCTGTCTCCCCCGTACAGTCCGCACAGCACCCTCCTGTCTCCCCCGTACAGTCCACACAGCACCCTACTTTTTCCCTCCAGTCCCCACAGCACCCTCCTGTCTCCCCCCTACAGTCCCCACAGCACCCTCCTGTCTCCCCCCTACGGTCCCCAAAGCACCCTCCTGTCTCCCCCCTACGGTTCCCACAGCACCCTCCTGTCTCCCCCCTACGGTCCCCACAGCACCCTCCTGTCTCCCCCCTATGGTCCCCACAGCACCCTCCTGTCTCCCCCCCTACGGTCCCCGCAGCACCCTCCTGTCTCCCCCCTACAGTCCTCACAGCACCCTCCTGTCTCCCTCCTACAGTCCCCACAGCACCCTCCTGTCTCCCTACAGTCCCCCCAGCACCCTTCTGTCTCCCCCTACAGTCCCCACAGCACCTTCCTGTCTCCCTACAGTCCCCACAGCACCCTCCTGTCTCCCCCGTACAGTCCACACAGCACCCTACTTTTTCCCTCCAGTCCCCACAGCACCCTCCTGTCTCCCCCCTACAGTCCCCACAGCACCCTCCTGTCTCCCCCCTACGGTCCCCAAAGCACCCTCCTGTCTCCCCCCAACGGTTCCCACAGCACCCTCCTGTCTCCCCCCTACGGTCCCCACAGCACCCTCCTGTCTCCCCCCTATGGTCCCCACAGCACCCTCCTGTCTCCCCCCCTACGGTCCCCGCAGCACCCTCCTGTCTACCCCCTACAGTCCTCACAGCACCCTCCTGTCTCCCTCCTACAGTCCCCACAGCACCCTCCTGTCTCCCTACAGTCCCCCCAGCACCCTTCTGTCTCCCCCTACAGTCCCCACAGCACCTTCCTGTCTCCCTACAGTCCCCCCAGCACCCTCTTGTCTCCCTACAGTCACAGAACCCTCCTGTCTCCCTACAGTCCCCACAGCACCCTTCTGTCTCCCCCTACAGTCCCCACAGCACCCTCCTGTCTCCCTACAGTCCCCACAGCATCCTCCTGTCTCCCCCCTACAGTCCCCACAGCACCCTCATGTCTCCCCCATACAGTGCCCACAGCACCCTCCTGTCTTCCTACAGTCACAGCACACTCCTGTCTCCCTACAGTTCCCACAGCACCCTCCTGTCTCCCCCATACAGTCCCCACAGCACCCTCATGTCTTCCCCCTACAGTACCCACAGCACCCTCATGTCTTCCCCCTACAGTACCCACAGCACCCTCCTGTCTCCCCCGAAAAGTCCCCACAGCACCCTCCTTTCTCCCCCCTACATCCCCACAGAACCCTCCTGTCTCCCCCCTACATCCCCACAGCACCCTCCTGTCTCCCCCTACAGTCCCCACAGCACCCTCCTGTCTCCCTACAGTCCCCACAGCATCCTCCTGTCTCCCCCCTACAGTCCCCACAGCACCCTCCTGTCCCCCTACAGTCCCAACAGCATCCTCCTGTCTCCCCCCTATAGTCCCCACAGCACCCTCCTGTCTTCCTACAGTCACAGCACCCTCCTGTCTCCCTACAGTTCCCACAGCACCCTCCTGTCTCGCCCCTACAGACCGCACAGCACCCTCCTGTCTCGCCCGTACAGTTCACATTGCACCCTACTGTCTCCCCCATACAGTCCCCACAGCACCCTCCTGTCTCCCCTGAACAGTCCCCACAGCACCCTCCTGTATCCCCCCTACGGTCCCCACAGAACCCTCCTGTCTCCCTCCTACAGTCCCCTCAGCACCCTCCTGTCTCCGCCCTGCAGTCCCCACAGCACCCTCCTGTCTTCCCCCTACAGTACCCACAGCACCCTCCTGTCTCCCCCGTACAGTCCCCACAGCACCCTCCTGTCTCCTTACAATCCCCACAGCACCCTCCTGTCTCCCCCGAACAGTCCCCACAGCACCCTCCTGTCTCCCCCGTACAGTCCCCACAGCACCCTCCTGTCTCCCATACAGTCCCCACAGCACCCTCCTGTCTCCCCCGAACAGTCCCCACAGCACCTTCCTGTATCCTCCCTACGGTCCCCACAGCACCCTCCTGTCTCCCTCCTACAGTCCCCACAGCACCCTCCTGTCTCCCCGCTACGGTCCCCGCAGCACCCTCCTGTCTCCCCCCTACAGTCCTCACAGCACCCTCCTGTCTCCCTCCTACAGTCCCCACAGCACCCTCCTGTCTCCCTACAGTCACCACAGCACCCTTCTGTCTCCCCCCTACGGTCCCCAGAGCACCTTCCTGTCTCTTCACTACAGTCCTCACAGCACCCTCCTGTCTCCCTCCTACAGTCCCCACAGCACCATCCTGTCTCCCTACAGTCCCCACAGCACCATCCTGTCTCCCTACAGTCCCCACAGCACCCTCCTGTCAACCTACAGTCCCCGCAGCATCCTCCAGTCTCCCCCATACAGTCCCCACAGCACCCTCCTGTCTCCCTACAGTCCCCACAGCACCCTCCTGTCTCCCTACAGTCCCCGCACCATCCTCCTGTCTCCACCCTACAGTCCCCACAGCACCCTCCTGTCTCCCTACAGTCACAGAACCCTCCTGTCTCCCTCCTACAGTCCCCACAGCACCCTTCTGTCTCCCCCCTACGGTCCCCACAGCACCTTCCTGTCTCGCCCCTACGGTCCCCACAGCACCCTCCTGTCTCCCCGCTACGGTCCCCACAGCACCCTCCTGTCTCCCCCCTACGGTCCCCGCAGCACCCTCCTGTCTCCCCCCTTCAGTCCTCACAGCACCCTCCTGTCTCCCTCCTACAGTCCCCACAGCACCCTCCTGTCTCTCTACAGTCCCCACAGCACCCTTCTGTCTCCCTACCGTCCCCGCAGCATCCTCCTGTCTCCCCCTACAGTCCCCACAGCACCCTCCTGTCTCCCTACAGTCACAGAACCCCCCTGTCTCCCCCCTACAGTCCCCACAGTCCCCAACTGTCTCCCCCCTACAGTCCCAACAGCACACTCCTGTCTTCAACCTACAGTAGCCATAGCACCCTCCTGTCTCCTCCGTACAGTCCCCACAGCACCCTCCTGTCTCACCCCAACAGTCCGCACAGCACCCTCCTGTCTCCCCCGAACAGACCCCACAGCACCCTCCTGTCTCCCCCCTACGGTCCCCACAGCACCCTCCTGTCTCCCCCCTACGGTCCCCACAGCACCCTCCTGTCTCCCCCCTACGGTCCCCACAGCACCCTCCTGTCTCCCCCCTACGGTCCCCGCAGCACCCTCCTGTCTCCCCCCTACAGTCCTCACAGCACCCTCCTGTCTCCCTCCTACAGTCCCCACAGCACCCTCCTGTCTCCCTACAGTCCCCGCAGCACCCTTCTGTCTCCCCCTACAGTCCCCACAGCACCCTCCTGTCTCCCTACAGTCCCAACAGCATCGTCCTGTCTCCCCTCTACAGTCCCCACAGCACCCTCCTGTCTCCCTACAGTCCCCACAGCACCCTCCTGTCTCCCTACAGTCCCAACAGCATCGTCCTGTCTCCCCCCTACAGTCCCCACAGCACCCTCATGTCTCCCCCATACAGTCCCCACAGCACCCTCCTGTCTTCCTACAGTCACAGCACTCTCCTGTCTCCCTACAGTTCCCACAGCACCCTCCTGTCTCCCCCGTACAGTCCCCACAGCACCCTCCTGTCTTCCCCCTACAGTCCCCACAGCACCCTCCTGTCTCCCCCCTACATCCCCACAGAACCCTCCTGTCTCCCTCCTACTGTCCCCACAGCATCCTTCTGTCTCCCCCCTACAGTCCCCACAGCACCCTCCTGTCTCCCGTACAGTCCCCACAGCACCCTCCTGTCTCCCGTACAGTCCCCACAGCACCCTCCTGTCTCCCCCGAACAGTACCCACAGCACCTTCCTGTATCCCCCCTACGGTCCCCACAGCACCCTCCTGTCTCCCTCCTACAGTCCCCACAGCATCCTACTGTCTCCCCCCTACAGTCCCCACAACACCCTCCTGTCTCCCTACAGTCACACAACCCTCCTGTCTCCCCCCTACAGTCCCCACAGCACCCTCCTGTCTCCCTACAGTCCCCACAGCACCCTCCTGTCTCCCCCGTACAGTCCCCACAGCACCCTCCTGTCTCCCTCGAACAGTCCCCACAGCACCCTCCTGTATCGCCCCTACGGTCCCCACAGCATCCTCCTGTCTCCCCCCTACAGTCCCCACAGCACCCTCCTGTCTCCCCCGTACAGTCCCCACAGCACCCTCCTGTCTCCCTACAGTCCCCACAGCACCCTCCTGTCTCCCTACAGTCCCCACAGCACCCTCCTGTCTCCCCCGAACAGTCCCCACAGCACCCTCCTGTGTCCCCCCTACGGTACCCACAGCACCCTCCTGTCTTTCTCCTACAGTCCCCACAGCATCCTCCTGTCTCCCCCCTACAGTCCCCACAGCACCCTCGTGTCTCCCCCGTACAGTCCCCACAGCACCCTCCTGTCTCCCCCGAACAGACCCCACAGCACCCTCCTGTATCCCCCCTACGGTCCCCACAGAACCACCCCTGTCTCCCTCCTACAGTCCCCACAGCACCCTCCTGTCTCCCTCCTACAGTCCCCACAGCACCCTCCTGTCTCCGCCCTGCAGTCCCCACAGCACCCTCCTGTCTCCCCCCTACGGTCCCCACAGCACCCTCCTGTCTCCCACGTGAAGTCCCCCCAGCACCCTCCTGTCTCCCGCCTACAGTCCCCACAGCACCCTCCTGTCTCCCACGTGAAGTCCCCCCAGCACCCTCCTGTCTCACCCCTACTGTCCCCACAGCACCTCCTGTCTCCCTATAGTCCCCACAGCACCCTTCTGTCTCCCCACTACAGTCCCCACAGCACCCTCCTGTCTCCCGTACAGTCCCCACAGCACCCTCCTGTCTCCCTACAGTCCCCACAGCATCCTCCTGTCTCCCCCCTACGGTCCCCACAGCAACCTCCTGTCTCCCCCCTACGGTCCCCACAGCACCCTCCTGTCTCCCCCCTAAGGTCGCCGCAGCACCCTCCTGTCTCCCCCTACAGTCCTCACAGCACCCTCCTGTCTCCCTCCTACAGTCCCCACAGCATCCTCCTGTCTTTCTACAGTCCCACAGCACCCTCCTGTCTCCCCCATACAATCCTCACGGCACCCTCTTGTCTCCCTCCTACAGTCCCCACAGCACCCTCCTGTCTCCCTACAGTCCCGACAGCACCCTTCTGTCTCCCCCTACAGTCCCCACAGCACCCTCCTGTATCCCTACAGTCTCAACAACATCCTCCTGTCTCCCCCCTACAGTCCCCAGAGCACCCTCCTGTCTCCCTACATTCACATAACCCTCCTGTCTCCCTACAGTCCCCACAGCATCCTCCTGTCTCCCCCCTACAGTGCCCACAGCACCCTCTTGTCTCCCTACAGTCACAGAACCCTCCTGACTCCCTATAGTTCCCACAGCACCCTCCTGTCCCCCTACAGTCCCAACAGCATCCTCCTGTCTCCCCCCTACAGTCCCCACAGCACCCTCCTGTCTCCCCCATACAGTCCCCACAGCACCCTCCTGTCTTCCTACAGTCACAGCACCCTCCTGTCTCCCTACAGTCCCCCCAGCACCCTTCTGTCTCCCCCTACAGTCCCCACAGCACCTTCCTGTCTCCCTACAGTCCCCCCAGCACCCTCTTGTCTCCCTACAGTCACAGAACCCTCCTGTCTCCCTACAGTCCCCACAGCACCCTTCTGTCTCCCCCTACAGTCCCCACAGCACCCTCCTGTCTCCCTACAGTCCCCACAGCATCCTCCTGTCTCCCCCCTACAGTCCCCACAGCACCCTCATGTCTCCCCCATACAGTGCCCACAGCACCCTCCTGTCTTCCTACAGTCACAGCACACTCCTGTCTCCCTACAGTTCCCACAGCACCCTCCTGTCTCCCCCATACAGTCCCCACAGCACCCTCATGTCTTCCCCCTACAGTACCCACAGCACCCTCATGTCTTCCCCCTACAGTACCCACAGCACCCTCCTGTCTCCCCCGAAAAGTCCCCACAGCACCCTCCTTTCTCCCCCCTACATCCCCACAGAACCCTCCTGTCTCCCCCCTACATCCCCACAGCACCCTCCTGTCTCCCCCTACAGTCCCCACAGCACCCTCCTGTCTCCCTACAGTCCCCACAGCATCCTCCTGTCTCCCCCCTACAGTCCCCACAGCACCCTCCTGTCCCCCTACAGTCCCAACAGCATCCTCCTGTCTCCCCCCTATAGTCCCCACAGCACCCTCCTGTCTTCCTACAGTCACAGCACCCTCCTGTCTCCCTACAGTTCCCACAGCACCCTCCTGTCTCGCCCCTACAGACCGCACAGCACCCTCCTGTCTCGCCCGTACAGTTCACATTGCACCCTACTGTCTCCCCCATACAGTCCCCACAGCACCCTCCTGTCTCCCCTGAACAGTCCCCACTGCACCCTCCTGTATCCCCCCTACGGTCCCCACAGAACCCTCCTGTCTCCCTCCTACAGTCCCCTCAGCACCCTCCTGTCTCCGCCCTGCAGTCCCCACAGCACCCTCCTGTCTTCCCCCTACAGTACCCACAGCACCCTCCTGTCTCCCCCGTACAGTCCCCACAGCACCCTCCTGTCTCCTTACAATCCCCACAGCACCCTCCTGTCTCCCCCGAACAGTCCCCACAGCACCCTCCTGTCTCCCCCGTACAGTCCCCACAGCACCCTCCTGTCTCCCATACAGTCCCCACAGCACCCTCCTGTCTCCCCCGAACAGTCCCCACAGCACCTTCCTGTATCCTCCCTACGGTCCCCACAGCACCCTCCTGTCTCCCTCCTACAGTCCCCACAGCACCCTCCTGTCTCCCCGCTACGGTCCCCGCAGCACCCTCCTGTCTCCCCCCTACAGTCCTCACAGCACCCTCCTGTCTCCCTCCTACAGTCCCCACAGCACCCTCCTGTCTCCCTACAGTCACCACAGCACCCTTCTGTCTCCCCCCTACGGTCCCCAGAGCACCTTCCTGTCTCTTCACTACAGTCCTCACAGCACCCTCCTGTCTCCCTCCTACAGTCCCCACAGCACCATCCTGTCTCCCTACAGTCCCCACAGCACCATCCTGTCTCCCTACAGTCCCCACAGCACCCTCCTGTCAACCTACAGTCCCCGCAGCATCCTCCAGTCTCCCCCATACAGTCCCCACAGCACCCTCCTGTCTCCCTACAGTCCCCACAGCACCCTCCTGTCTCCCTACAGTCCCCGCACCATCCTCCTGTCTCCACCCTACAGTCCCCACAGCACCCTCCTGTCTCCCTACAGTCACAGAACCCTCCTGTCTCCCTCCTACAGTCCCCACAGCACCCTTCTGTCTCCCCCCTACGGTCCCCACAGCACCTTCCTGTCTCGCCCCTACGGTCCCCACAGCACCCTCCTGTCTCCCCGCTACGGTCCCCACAGCACCCTCCTGTCTCCCCCCTACGGTCCCCGCAGCACCCTCCTGTCTCCCCCCTTCAGTCCTCACAGCACCCTCCTGTCTCCCTCCTACAGTCCCCACAGCACCCTCCTGTCTCTCTACAGTCCCCACAGCACCCTTCTGTCTCCCTACCGTCCCCGCAGCATCCTCCTGTCTCCCCCTACAGTCCCCACAGCACCCTCCTGTCTCCCTACAGTCACAGAACCCCCCTGTCTCCCCCCTACAGTCCCCACAGTCCCCAACTGTCTCCCCCCTACAGTCCCAACAGCACACTCCTGTCTTCAACCTACAGTAGCCATAGCACCCTCCTGTCTCCTCCGTACAGTCCCCACAGCACCCTCCTGTCTCACCCCAACAGTCCGCACAGCACCCTCCTGTCTCCCCCGAACAGACCCCACAGCACCCTCCTGTCTCCCCCCTACGGTCCCCACAGCACCCTCCTGTCTCCCCCCTACGGTCCCCACAGCACCCTCCTGTCTCCCCCCTACGGTCCCCACAGCACCCTCCTGTCTCCCCCCTACGGTCCCCGCAGCACCCTCCTGTCTCCCCCCTACAGTCCTCACAGCACCCTCCTGTCTCCCTCCTACAGTCCCCACAGCACCCTCCTGTCTCCCTACAGTCCCCGCAGCACCCTTCTGTCTCCCCCTACAGTCCCCACAGCACCCTCCTGTCTCCCTACAGTCCCAACAGCATCGTCCTGTCTCCCCTCTACAGTCCCCACAGCACCCTCCTGTCTCCCTACAGTCCCCACAGCACCCTCCTGTCTCCCTACAGTCCCAACAGCATCGTCCTGTCTCCCCCCTACAGTCCCCACAGCACCCTCATGTCTCCCCCATACAGTCCCCACAGCACCCTCCTGTCTTCCTACAGTCACAGCACTCTCCTGTCTCCCTACAGTTCCCACAGCACCCTCCTGTCTCCCCCGTACAGTCCCCACAGCACCCTCCTGTCTTCCCCCTACAGTCCCCACAGCACCCTCCTGTCTCCCCCCTACATCCCCACAGAACCCTCCTGTCTCCCTCCTACTGTCCCCACAGCATCCTTCTGTCTCCCCCCTACAGTCCCCACAGCACCCTCCTGTCTCCCGTACAGTCCCCACAGCACCCTCCTGTCTCCCGTACAGTCCCCACAGCACCCTCCTGTCTCCCCCGAACAGTACCCACAGCACCTTCCTGTATCCCCCCTACGGTCCCCACAGCACCCTCCTGTCTCCCTCCTACAGTCCCCACAGCATCCTACTGTCTCCCCCCTACAGTCCCCACAACACCCTCCTGTCTCCCTACAGTCACACAACCCTCCTGTCTCCCCCCTACAGTCCCCACAGCACCCTCCTGTCTCCCTACAGTCCCCACAGCACCCTCCTGTCTCCCCCGTACAGTCCCCACAGCACCCTCCTGTCTCCCTCGAACAGTCCCCACAGCACCCTCCTGTATCGCCCCTACGGTCCCCACAGCATCCTCCTGTCTCCCCCCTACAGTCCCCACAGCACCCTCCTGTCTCCCCCGTACAGTCCCCACAGCACCCTCCTGTCTCCCTACAGTCCCCACAGCACCCTCCTGTCTCCCTACAGTCCCCACAGCACCCTCCTGTCTCCCCCGAACAGTCCCCACAGCACCCTCCTGTGTCCCCCCTACGGTACCCACAGCACCCTCCTGTCTTTCTCCTACAGTCCCCACAGCATCCTCCTGTCTCCCCCCTACAGTCCCCACAGCACCCTCGTGTCTCCCCCGTACAGTCCCCACAGCACCCTCCTGTCTCCCCCGAACAGACCCCACAGCACCCTCCTGTATCCCCCCTACGGTCCCCACAGAACCACCCCTGTCTCCCTCCTACAGTCCCCACAGCACCCTCCTGTCTCCCTCCTACAGTCCCCACAGCACCCTCCTGTCTCCGCCCTGCAGTCCCCACAGCACCCTCCTGTCTCCCCCCTACGGTCCCCACAGCACCCTCCTGTCTCCCACGTGAAGTCCCCCCAGCACCCTCCTGTCTCCCGCCTACAGTCCCCACAGCACCCTCCTGTCTCCCACGTGAAGTCCCCCCAGCACCCTCCTGTCTCACCCCTACTGTCCCCACAGCACCTCCTGTCTCCCTATAGTCCCCACAGCACCCTTCTGTCTCCCCACTACAGTCCCCACAGCACCCTCCTGTCTCCCGTACAGTCCCCACAGCACCCTCCTGTCTCCCTACAGTCCCCACAGCATCCTCCTGTCTCCCCCCTACGGTCCCCACAGCAACCTCCTGTCTCCCCCCTACGGTCCCCACAGCACCCTCCTGTCTCCCCCCTAAGGTCGCCGCAGCACCCTCCTGTCTCCCCCTACAGTCCTCACAGCACCCTCCTGTCTCCCTCCTACAGTCCCCACAGCATCCTCCTGTCTTTCTACAGTCCCACAGCACCCTCCTGTCTCCCCCATACAATCCTCACGGCACCCTCTTGTCTCCCTCCTACAGTCCCCACAGCACCCTCCTGTCTCCCTACAGTCCCGACAGCACCCTTCTGTCTCCCCCTACAGTCCCCACAGCACCCTCCTGTATCCCTACAGTCTCAACAACATCCTCCTGTCTCCCCCCTACAGTCCCCAGAGCACCCTCCTGTCTCCCTACATTCACATAACCCTCCTGTCTCCCTACAGTCCCCACAGCATCCTCCTGTCTCCCCCCTACAGTGCCCACAGCACCCTCTTGTCTCCCTACAGTCACAGAACCCTCCTGACTCCCTATAGTTCCCACAGCACCCTCCTGTCCCCCTACAGTCCCAACAGCATCCTCCTGTCTCCCCCCTACAGTCCCCACAGCACCCTCCTGTCTCCCCCATACAGTCCCCACAGCACCCTCCTGTCTTCCTACAGTCACAGCACCCTCCTGTCTCCCTACAGTTCCCACAGCACCCTCCTGTCTCCCCCCTACAGACCGCACAGCACCCTCCTGTCTCCCCCCAACAGTCCACATTGCACCCTCCTGTCTCCCCCGTACAGTCCCCACAGCACCCTCCTGTCTCCTTACAGTCCCCACAGCACCCTCCTGTCTCCCCCGTACAGTCCCCACAGCACCCTCCTGTCTCACCCCAACAGTCCGCACAGCACCCTACTCGCTCCCCCGTAAAGTCCCCACAGCACCCTCCTGTCCCCCCCCAACAGTCCCCACAGCACCCTCCTGTCTCCCACGTGAAGTCCCTACAGCACCCTCCTGTCTCACCCCTACTGTCCCCACAGCACCTCCTGTCTCCCTATAGTCCCCACAGCACCCTCCTGTCTCCCCCTACAGTCCCCACAGCACCCTCCTGTCTCCCCCCTACAATCCTCACGGCACCCTCCTGTCTCCCTCCTACAGTCCCCACAGCACCCTCCTGTCTCACCCCTACTGTCCCCACAGCACCTCCTGTCTCCCTATAGTCCCCACAGCACCCTCCTGTCTCCCCATACAGTCCCCACAGCACCCTCCTGTCTTCCTACAGTCACAGCACCCTCCCGTCTCCCTACAGTTCCCACAGCACCCTCCTGTCTCCCCCCTACAGACCGCACAGCACCCTCCTGTCTCCCCCCTACAGTCCACATTGCACCCTCCTGTCTCCCCCGTGCAGTCCCCCAGAACCCTCCTGTCTCCCCCCTACATCCCCATAGCACCCTCCTGTCTTCCCCCTACAGTACCCACAGCACCCTCCTGTCTCCCCCGAAAAGTCCCCACAGCACCCTCCTGTCTACCCCCTACATCCCCACAGCACCCTCCTGTCTTCCCCCTACAGTCCCCACAGCACCCTCCTGTCTCCCCCGTACAGTCCCCACAGCACCCTCCTTTCTCCTTACAGTCCCCACAGCACCCTCCTGTCTCCCCTGAACAGTCCCCACAGCACCCTCCTGTCTCCCCCGTACAATCCCCACAGCACCCTCCTGTCTCCCGTACAGTCCCCACAGCACCCTCCTGTCTCCTCCGAACAGTCCCCACAGCACCCTCCTGTATCCCCCCTACGGTCCCCACAGCACCCTCCTGTCTCCCTCCTACAGTCCTCACAGCATCCTCCTGTCTCCCCGCTATGGTCCCCGCAGCACCCTCCTGTCTCCCCCCTACAGTCCTCACAGCACCCTCCTGTCTCCCTACTACAGTCCCCACAGCACCCTCCTGTCTCCCTACAGTCACCACAGCACCCTTCTGTCTCCCCCCTACGGTCCCCACAGCACCTTCCTGTCTCCCCCCTACAGTCCTCACAGCACCCTCCTGTCTCCCTCCTACAGTCCCCACAGCACCATCCTGTCTCCCTACAGTCCCCACAGCACCCTCCTGTCTCCCTACAGTCCCCGCAGCATCCTCCTGTCTCCCCCCTACAGTCCCCACAGCACCCTCCTGTCTCCCTAAAGTCCCCACAGCACACTCCTGTCTCCCTACAGTCCCCACAGTACCGTTCTTTCTCCCCCTACAGTCCCACAGCACCCTCCTGTATCCCTACAGACTCAACAGCATCGTCCTGTCTCCCCCCTACTGTCCCCACAGCACCCTCCTGTCTCCCTACAGTCACAGAACCCTCCTGTCTCCCTACAGTCCCCACAGCATCCTCCTGTCTCCCCCCTACAGTGCCCACAGCACCCTCTTGTCTCCCTACAGTCACAGAACCCTCCTGTCTCCCTATAGTCCCCACAGCACCCTCCTGTCCCCCTACAGTCCCAACAGCATTCTCCTGTCTCCCCCCTACAGTCCACACAGCACCCTCCTGTCTCCCCCATACAGTCCCCACAGCACCCTCCTGTCTTCCTACAGTCACAGCACCCTCCCGTCTCCCTACAGTTCCCACAGCATCCTCCTGTCTCCCCCCTACGGACCGCACAGCACCCTCCTGTCTCCCCCCTACAGTCCACATTGCACACTCCTGTCTCCCCCGTGCAGTCCCCACAGAACCTTCCTGTCTACCCCCTACATCCCCACAGCACCCTCCTGTCTTCCCCCTACAGTACCCACAGCACCCTCCTGTCTCCCCCGTACAGTCCCCACAGCACCCTCCTGTCTCCTTACAGTCCCCACAGCACCCTCCTGTCTCCCCTGAACAGTCCGCACAGCACCCTCCTGTCTCCCCCGTACAGTCCCCACAGCACCCTCCTGTCTCCCGTACAGTCCCCACAGCACCCTCCTATCTCCCCCGAACAGTCCCCACAGCACCCTCCTGTATCCCCCCTACGGTCCCCACAGCACCCTCCTGTCTCCCTCCTATAGTCCCCACAGCATCCTCCTGTCTCCCCCCTACAGTCCACACAGCACCCTCCTGTCTCCCCCGTAAAGTCCCCACAGCACCATCCTGTCTCCCTACAGTCCCCACAGCACCCTTCTGTCTCCCTTCTACGGTCCCCACAGCACCTTCCTGTCTTTCCCCTACAGTCCTCACAGCACCCTCCTGTCTCCCTCCAACAGTCCCCACAGCACCATCCTGTCTCCCTACAGTCCCCACAGCACCCTCCTGTCTCCCTACAGTCCCCGCAGCATCCTCCTGTCTCCCCCCTACAGTCCCCACAGCACCCTCTTGTCTCCCTACAGTCCCCCCAGCACCCTCCTGTCTGCCTACAGTCCCCACAGCACCCTCCTGTCTCCCTACAGTCCCCGCAGCATCCTCCTGTCTCCCCCCTACAGTCCCCACAGTCCCCAACTGTCTCCCCCCTACAGTCCCAACAGCACACTCCTGTCTACCCCCTACAGTAGCCATAGCACCCTCCTGTCTCCCCCGTACAGTCCCCAAAGCACCCTCCTGTCTCACCCCAACAGTCCGCACAGCACCCTCCTGTCTCCCCCCTACAGTCCCCACAGCACCCTCCTGTCTCCCCCCTACGGTCCCCACAGCACCCTCCTGTCTCCCCCCTACGGTCCCCACAGCACCCTCCTGTCTCCCCCCTACGGTCCCTGCAGCACCCTCCTGTCTCCTTCCTACAGTCCCCACAGCACCCTCCTGCCTCCCTACAGTCCCCACAGCATCCTCCTGTCTCCCCCCTACGGTCCCCACAGCAACCTCCTGTCTCCCCCCTACGGTCCCCACAGCACCCTCCTGTCTCTCCCCTAAGGTCGCCGCAGCACCCTCCTGTCTCCCCCTACAGTCCTCACAGCACCCTCCTGTCTCCCTCCTACAGTCCCCACAGCATCCTCCTGTCTTTCTACAGTCCCACAGCACCCTCCTGTCTCCCCCATACAATCCTCACGGCACCCTCTTGTCTCCCTCCTACAGTCCCCACAGCACCCTCCTGTCTCCCTACAGTCCCGACAGCACCCTTCTGTCTCCCCCTACAGTCCCCACAGCACCCTCCTGTATCCCTACAGTCTCAACAACATCCTCCTGTCTCCCCCCTACAGTCCCCAGAGCACCCTCCTGTCTCCCTACATTCACATAACCCTCCTGTCTCCCTACAGTCCCCACAGCATCCTCCTGTCTCCCCCCTACAGTGCCCACAGCACCCTCTTGTCTCCCTACAGTCACAGAACCCTCCTGACTCCCTATAGTTCCCACAGCACCCTCCTGTCCCCCTACAGTCCCAACAGCATCCTCCTGTCTCCCCCCTACAGTCCCCACAGCACCCTCCTATCTCCCCCATACAGTCCCCACAGCACCCTCCTGTCTTCCTACAGTCACAGCACCCTCCTGTCTCCCTACAGTTCCCACAGCACCCTCCTGTCTCCCCCCTACAGACCGCACAGCACCCTCCTGTCTCCCCCCAACAGTCCACATTGCACCCTCCTGTCTCCCCCGTACAGTCCCCACAGCACCCTCCTGTCTCCTTACAGTCCCCACAGCACCCTCCTGTCTCCCCCGTACAGTCCCCACAGCACCCTCCTGTCTCACCCCAACAGTCCGCACAGCACCCTACTCGCTCCCCCGTAAAGTCCCCACAGCACCCTCCTGTCCCCCCCCAACAGTCCCCACAGCACCCTCCTGTCTCCCACGTGAAGTCCCTACAGCACCCTCCTGTCTCACCCCTACTGTCCCCACAGCACCTCCTGTCTCCCTATAGTCCCCACAGCACCCTCCTGTCTCCCCCTACAGTCCCCACAGCACCCTCCTGTCTCCCCCCTACAATCCTCACGGCACCCTCCTGTCTCCCTCCTACAGTCCCCACAGCACCCTCCTGTCTCACCCCTACTGTCCCCACAGCACCTCCTGTCTCCCTATAGTCCCCACAGCACCCTCCTGTCTCCCCATACAGTCCCCACAGCACCCTCCTGTCTTCCTACAGTCACAGCACCCTCCCGTCTCCCTACAGTTCCCACAGCACCCTCCTGTCTCCCCCCTACAGACCGCACAGCACCCTCCTGTCTCCCCCCTACAGTCCACATTGCACCCTCCTGTCTCCCCCGTGCAGTCCCCCAGAACCCTCCTGTCTCCCCCCTACATCCCCATAGCACCCTCCTGTCTTCCCCCTACAGTACCCACAGCACCCTCCTGTCTCCCCCGAAAAGTCCCCACAGCACCCTCCTGTCTCACCCCAACAGTCCGCACAGCACCCTCCTGTCTCCCTACTACAGTCCCCACAGCACCCTCCTGTCTCCCTACAGTCACCACAGCACCCTTCTGTCTCCCCCCTACGGTCCCCACAGCACCTTCCTGTCTCCCCCCTACAGTCCTCACAGCACCCTCCTGTCTCCCTCCTACAGTCCCCACAGCACCATCCTGTCTCCCTACAGTCCCCACAGCACCCTCCTGTCTCCCTACAGTCCCCGCAGCATCCTCCTGTCTCCCCCCTACAGTCCCCACAGCACCCTCCTGTCTCCCTAAAGTCCCCACAGCACACTCCTGTCTCCCTACAGTCCCCACAGTACCGTTCTTTCTCCCCCTACAGTCCCACAGCACCCTCCTGTATCCCTACAGACTCAACAGCATCGTCCTGTCTCCCCCCTACTGTCCCCACAGCACCCTCCTGTCTCCCTACAGTCACAGAACCCTCCTGTCTCCCTACAGTCCCCACAGCATCCTCCTGTCTCCCCCCTACAGTGCCCACAGCACCCTCTTGTCTCCCTACAGTCACAGAACCCTCCTGTCTCCCTATAGTCCCCACAGCACCCTCCTGTCCCCCTACAGTCCCAACAGCATTCTCCTGTCTCCCCCCTACAGTCCACACAGCACCCTCCTGTCTCCCCCATACAGTCCCCACAGCACCCTCCTGTCTTCCTACAGTCACAGCACCCTCCCGTCTCCCTACAGTTCCCACAGCATCCTCCTGTCTCCCCCCTACGGACCGCACAGCACCCTCCTGTCTCCCCCCTACAGTCCACATTGCACACTCCTGTCTCCCCCGTGCAGTCCCCACAGAACCTTCCTGTCTACCCCCTACATCCCCACAGCACCCTCCTGTCTTCCCCCTACAGTACCCACAGCACCCTCCTGTCTCCCCCGTACAGTCCCCACAGCACCCTCCTGTCTCCTTACAGTCCCCACAGCACCCTCCTGTCTCCCCTGAACAGTCCGCACAGCACCCTCCTGTCTCCCCCGTACAGTCCCCACAGCACCCTCCTGTCTCCCGTACAGTCCCCACAGCACCCTCCTATCTCCCCCGAACAGTCCCCACAGCACCCTCCTGTATCCCCCCTACGGTCCCCACAGCACCCTCCTGTCTCCCTCCTATAGTCCCCACAGCATCCTCCTGTCTCCCCCCTACAGTCCACACAGCACCCTCCTGTCTCCCCCGTAAAGTCCCCACAGCACCATCCTGTCTCCCTACAGTCCCCACAGCACCCTTCTGTCTCCCTTCTACGGTCCCCACAGCACCTTCCTGTCTTTCCCCTACAGTCCTCACAGCACCCTCCTGTCTCCCTCCAACAGTCCCCACAGCACCATCCTGTCTCCCTACAGTCCCCACAGCACCCTCCTGTCTCCCTACAGTCCCCGCAGCATCCTCCTGTCTCCCCCCTACAGTCCCCACAGCACCCTCTTGTCTCCCTACAGTCCCCCCAGCACCCTCCTGTCTGCCTACAGTCCCCACAGCACCCTCCTGTCTCCCTACAGTCCCCGCAGCATCCTCCTGTCTCCCCCCTACAGTCCCCACAGTCCCCAACTGTCTCCCCCCTACAGTCCCAACAGCACACTCCTGTCTACCCCCTACAGTAGCCATAGCACCCTCCTGTCTCCCCCGTACAGTCCCCAAAGCACCCTCCTGTCTCACCCCAACAGTCCGCACAGCACCCTCCTGTCTCCCCCCTACAGTCCCCACAGCACCCTCCTGTCTCCCCCCTACGGTCCCCACAGCACCCTCCTGTCTCCCCCCTACGGTCCCCACAGCACCCTCCTGTCTCCCCCCTACGGTCCCTGCAGCACCCTCCTGTCTCCTTCCTACAGTCCTCACAGCACCCTCCTGTCTCCCTCCTACAGTCCCCACAGCACCCTCCTGTCTCCCTACAGTCCCCACAGCACCCTTCTTTCTCCCCCTACAGTCCCCACAGCACCCTCCTGTCTCCCTACAGTCCCAACAGCATCGTCCTGTCTCCCCCCTACAGTCCCCTCAGCACCCTCCTGTCTCCCTACAGTCCCCACAGCACCCTCCTGTCTCCCTACAGTCCCCACAGCATCCTCCTGTCTCCCCCCTACAGTCCCCACAGCACCCTCAGGTCTCCCCCATACATTCCCCACAGCACCCTCCTGTCTTCCTACAGTCACAGCACTCTCCTGTCTCCCTACAGTTCCCACAGCACCCTCCTGTCTCCCCCGTACAGTCCCCACAGCACCCTCCTGCCTCCCCCAAACAGTCCCCACAGCACCCTCCTGTATCCCCCGTACGGTCCCCACAGCACCCTCCTGTCTCCCTCCTACAGTCCCCAGGGCACCCTCCTGTCTCCCCCCTACAGTCCCCACAGCACCCTCCTGTCTCACCCCTACATTCCCCACAGCACCCTCCTGTCTCCCCCGAACAGTCCCAACAGCACCCTCCTGTCTCCCCCATACAGTCCCCACAGCTCCCTCCTGTCTCCCTACAGTCCCCACAGCACCCTCCTGTCTCCGCCCTACGGTCCCCACAGCACCCTCCTGTCTCCCTCCTACGGTCCCCACAGCACCCTCCTGTCTCCCCCCTACGGTCCCCACAGCACCCTCATGTCTCCCCCCTACGGTCCCCACAGCACCCTCCTGTCTCCCCCCTATGGTCCCCATAGCACCTTCCTGTCTCCCCCCTACGGTCCCCACAGCACCCTCTTGTCTCGCCCCTACGGTCCCCACAGCACCCTCCTGTCTCCCCCCTATGGTCCCCACAGCACCCTCCTGTCTCCCCCTTACGGTCCCCACAGCACCCTCATGTCTCCCCCCTACGGTCCCCACAGCACCCTCCTGTCTCCCCCGTACAGTCCCCACAGCACCCTCCTGTCTCCCCCGTACAATCCCCACATCACCCTCCTGTCTCCACCTGTACAGTCCCCAAAGCACCCTCCTGTCTCCCCCGTACAGTCCCCACAGCACCCTCCTGTCTCCCCCAAACAGTCCCCACAGCACCCTCCTGTCTCCCTACCTTCCCCACAGCATCCTCCTGTCTCCCCCCTACAGTCCCTATAGCACCCTCCTGTCTCCGCCCTACGGTCCCCACAGCACCCTCCTGTCTCCCCCCTACAGTCCCCACAGCACCCTTCTGTCTCCCTCCTACAGTCCCCACAGCACCCTCCTGTCTCCCCCAAACAGTCCCCACAGCACCCTCCTGTCTCCCTACCTTCCCCACAGCATCCTCCTGTCTCCCCCCTACAGTCCCTATAGCACCCTCCTGTCTCCGCCCTACGGTCCCCACAGCACCCTCCTGTCTCCGCCCTACGGTCCCCACAGCACCCTCCTGTCTCCCCCCTACAGTCCCCACAGCACCCTTCTGTCTCCCTCCTACAGTAGCCACAGCACCCTCCTGTCTCCCCCCTACAGTCCCCACAGCACCCTTCTGTCTCCCTCCTACAGTCCCCACAGCACCCTCCTGTCTCCCTACAGTCACAGCACCCTCCTGTCTCCCCCGTACAGTCCCCACAGCACCCTTCTCTCTCCCCCCTACAGTCCCCACAGCACCCTTCTGTCTCCCTCCTACAGTAGCCACAGCACCCTCCTGTCTCCCCCCTACAGTCCCCACAGCACCCTTCTGTCTCCCTCCTACAGTCCCCACAGCACCCTCCTGTCTCCCTACAGTCACAGCACCCTCCTGTCTCCCCCGTACAGTCCCCACAGCACCCTTCTCTCTCCCCACTACAGTCTCCACAGCACCCTCCTGTCTCCCTCCTACAGTCCCCACAGCACCCTCCTGTCTCCCTCCTACAGTCCCCACAGCACCCTCCTGTCTCCCTCCTACAGTCCCCACAGCATCCTCCTGTTTCCCCCCTACAGTCTCCACAGCACCCTCCTGTCTCCCCCCTACGGTCACCACAGTACCCTCCTGTCTCCCCCCTATGGTCCCCACACACCCTCCTGTCTCCCTCCTACGGTCCCCACAGCACCCTCCTGTCTCCCCCCTACGGTCCCCACAGCACCCTCCTGTCTCCCCCCTACGGTCCCCACAGCACCCTCCTGTCTCCCTCCTACAGTCCCCACAGCACCCTCCTGTCTCCCTACAGTCCCACAGCACCCTTCTGTCTCCCCCTACAGTCCCCACAGCACCCTCCTGTCTCCCTACAGTCCCCACAGCATCCTCCTGTCTCCCCCCTACAGTCCCCACAGCACCCTCCTGTCCCCCTACAGTCCCAACAGCATCCTCCTGTCTCCCCCCTATAGTCCCCACAGCACCCTCCTGTCTTCCTACAGTCACAGCACCCTCCTGTCTCCCTACAGTCCCCACAGAACCCTCCTGTCTCCCCCCTACATCCACAAAGCACCCTCCTGTCTTCCCCCTACAGTACCCACAGCACCCTCCTGTCTCCCCCGTACAGTCCCCACAGCACCCTCCTGTCTCCCCCGAACAGGCCCCACAGCACCCTCCTGTATCCCCCCTACGGTCCCCACAGCACCCTCCTGTCTCCGTCCTCCAGTCCCCACAGCATCCTCCTGAATCCCCCCTACAGTCCCCACAGCACCCTCCTGTCTCCCCCGTACAGTCCCCACAGCACCCTCCTGTCTCCCCTGAACAGTCCCCACAGCACCCTCCTGTATCCCCCCTACGGTCCCCACAGAACCCCCCCTGTCTCCCTCCTACAGTCCCCTCAGCACCCTCCTGTCTCCGCCCTGCAGTCCCCACAGCACCCTCCTGTCTTCCCCCTACAGTCCCCATAGCACCCTCCTGTCTCCCCCGTACAGTCCCCACAGCACCCTCCTGTCTCCTACAGTCCCCACAGCACCCTCCTGTCTCCCCCGAACAGTACCCACAGCACCTTCCTGTATCCCCCCTACGGTCCCCACAGCACCCTCCTGTCTCCCTCCTACAGTCCCCACAGCACCCTCCTGTCTCCCCGCTACGGTCCCCGCAGCACCCTCCTGTCTCCCCCCTACAGTCCTCACAGCACCCTCCTGTCTCCCTCCTACAGTCCCCACAGCACCCTCCTGTCTCCCTACAATCACCACAGCACCCTTCTGTCTCCCCCCTACGGTCCCCACAGCACCTTCCTGTCTCTCCCCTACAGTCCTCACAGCACCCTCCTGTCTCCCTCCTACAGTCCCCACAGCACCATCCTGTCTCCCTACAGTCCCCACAGCACCATCCTGTCTCCCTACAGTCCCCACAGCACCCTCCTGTCTCCCTACAGTCCCCGCAGCATCCTCCTGTCTCCCCCCTACAGTCCCCACAGCACCCTCCTGTCTCCCTACAGTCCCCACAGCACCCTCCTGTCTCCCTACAGTCCCCGCAGCATCCTCCTGTCTCCCCCCTACAGTCCCCACAGCACCCTCCTGTCTCCCTACAGTCACAGAACCCTCCTGTCTCCCTCCTACAGTCCCCACAGCACCCTTCTGTCTCCCTACAGTCACCACAGCACCCTTCTGTCTCCCCCCTACGGTCCCCACAGCACCTTCCTGTCTCGCCCCTACGGTCCCCACAGCACCCTCCTGTCTCCCCGCTACGGTCCCCACAGCACCCTCCTGTCTCCCCCCTACGGTCCCCGCAGCACCCTCCTGTCTCCCCCCTACAGTCCTCACAGCACCCTCCTGTCTCCCTCCTACAGTCCCCACAGCACCCTCCTGTCTCCCTACAGTCCCCGCAGCATCCTCCTGTCTCCCCCGTACAGTCCCCACAGCACCCTCCTGTCTCCCTACAGTCACAGAACCCCCCTGTCTCCCCCCTACAGTCCCCACAGTCCCCAACTGTCTCCCCCCTACAGTCCCAACAGCACACTCCTGTCTTCCCCTACAGTAGCCAGAGCACCCTCCTGTCTCCCGTACAGTCCCCACAGCACCCTCCTGTCTCCCCCGAACAGTCCCCACAGCACCCTCCTGTCTCCAGCGTACAGTCCCCACAGCACCCTCCTGTCTCCCCCGTACAATCCCCACAGCACCCTCCTGTCTCCCGTACAGTCCCCACAGCACCCTCCTGTCTCCCCCGAACAGTCCCCACAGCACCCTCCTGTATCCCCCCTACGGTCCCCACAGCACCCTCCTGTCTCCCTCCTACAGTCCCCACAGCATCCTCCTGTCTCCCCGCTACGGTCCCCGCAGCACCCTCCTGTCTCCCCCCTACAGTCCTCACAGCACCCTCCTGTCTCCCTACTACAGTCCCCACAGCACCCTCCTGTCTCCCTACAGTCACCACAGCACCCTTCTGTCTCCCCCCTACGGTCCCCACAGCACCTTCCTGTCTCCCCCCTACAGTCCTCACAGCACCCTCCTGTCTCCCTCCTACAGTCCCCACAGCACCATCCTGTCTCCCTACAGTCCCCACAGCACCCTCCTGTCTCCCTACAGTCCCCGCAGCATCCTCCTGTCTCCCCCCTACAGTCCCCACAGCACCCTCCTGTCTCCCAAAAGTCCCCACAGCACACTCCTGTCTCCCTACAGTCCCCACAGTACCGTTCTTTCTCCCCCTACAGTCCCACAGCACCCTCCTGTATCCCTACAGACTCAACAGCATCGTCCTGTCTCCCCCCTACTGTCCCCACAGCACCCTCCTGTCTCCCTACAGTCACAGAACCCTCCTGTCTCCCTACAGTCCCCACAGCATCCTCCTGTCTCCCCCCTACAGTGCCCACAGCACCCTCTTGTCTCCCTACAGTCACAGAACCCTCCTGTCTCCCTATAGTCCCCACAGCACCCTCCTGTCCCCCTACAGTCCCAACAGCATTCTCCTGTCTCCCCCCTACAGTCCACACAGCACCCTCCTGTCTCCCCCATACAGTCCCCACAGCACCCTCCTGTCTTCCTACAGTCACAGCACCCTCCCGTCTCCCTACAGTTCCCACAGCATCCTCCTGTCTCCCCCCTACGGACCGCACAGCACCCTCCTGTCTCCCCCCTACAGTCCACATTGCACACTCCTGTCTCCCCCGTGCAGTCCCCACAGAACCTTCCTGTCTACCCCCTACATCCCCACAGCACCCTCCTGTCTTCCCCCTACAGTACCCACAGCACCCTCCTGTCTCCCCCGTACAGTCCCCACAGCACCCTCCTGTCTCCTTACAGTCCCCACAGCACCCTCCTGTCTCCCCTGAACAGTCCGCACAGCACCCTCCTGTCTCCCCCGTACAGTCCCCACAGCACCCTCCTGTCTCCCGTACAGTCCCCACAGCACCCTCCTATCTCCCCCGAACAGTCCCCACAGCACCCTCCTGTATCCCCCCTACGGTCCCCACAGCACCCTCCTGTCTCCCTCCTATAGTCCCCACAGCATCCTCCTGTCTCCCCCCTACAGTCCACACAGCACCCTCCTGTCTCCCCCGTAAAGTCCCCACAGCACCATCCTGTCTCCCTACAGTCCCCACAGCACCCTTCTGTCTCCCTTCTACGGTCCCCACAGCACCTTCCTGTCTTTCCCCTACAGTCCTCACAGCACCCTCCTGTCTCCCTCCAACAGTCCCCACAGCACCATCCTGTCTCCCTACAGTCCCCACAGCACCCTCCTGTCTCCCTACAGTCCCCGCAGCATCCTCCTGTCTCCCCCCTACAGTCCCCACAGCACCCTCTTGTCTCCCTACAGTCCCCCCAGCACCCTCCTGTCTGCCTACAGTCCCCACAGCACCCTCCTGTCTCCCTACAGTCCCCGCAGCATCCTCCTGTCTCCCCCCTACAGTCCCCACAGTCCCCAACTGTCTCCCCCCTACAGTCCCAACAGCACACTCCTGTCTTCCCCCTACAGTAGCCATAGCACCCTCCTGTCTCCCCCGTACAGTCCCCAAAGCACCCTCCTGTCTCACCCCAACAGTCCGCACAGCACCGTCCTGTCTCCCCCCTACAGTCCCCACAGCACCCTCCTGTCTCCCCCCTACGGTCCCCACAGCACCCTCCTGTCTCCCCCCTACGGTCCCCACAGCACCCTCCTGTCTCCCCGCTATGGTCCCTGCAGCACCCTCCTGTCTCTTTCCTACAGTCCTCACAGCACCCTCCTGTCTCCCTCCTACAGTCCCCACAGCACCCTCCTGTCTCCCTACAGTCCCCACAGCACCCTTCTTTCTCCCCCTACAGTCCCCACAGCACCCTCCTGTCTCCCTACAGTCCCAACAGCATCGTCCTGTCTCCCCCCTACAGTCCCCTCAGCACCCTCCTGTCTCCCTACAGTCCCCACAGCACCCTCCTGTCTCCCTACAGTCCCCACAGCATCCTCCTGTCTCCCCCCTACAGTCCCCACAGCACCCTCATGTCTCCCCCATACATTCCCCACAGCACCCTCCTGTCTTCCTACAGTCACAGCACTCTCCTGTCTCCCTACAGTTCCCACAGCACCCTCCTGTCTCCCCCGTACAGTCCCCACAGCACCCTCCTGTCTCCCCCAAACAGTCCCCATAGCACCCTCCTGTATCCCCCGTACGGTCCCCACAGCACCCTCCTGTCTCCCTCCTACAGTCCCCACAGCACCCTCCTGTCTCCCCCCTACAGTCCCCACAGCACCCTCCTGTCTCCCACGTGAAGTCCCCACAGCACCCTCCTGTCTCACCCCTACAGTCCCCACAGCACCTCCTGTCTCACCCCTACAGTCCCCACAGCACCCTCCTGTCTCCCCCGAACAGTCCCAACAGCACCCTCCTGTCTCCCCCTTACAGTCCCCACAGCACCCTCCTGTCTCCCATACAGTCCCCACAGCTCCCTCCTGTCTCCCTACAGTCCCCACAGCACCCTCCTGTCTCCCTCCTACAGTCCCCACAGCACCCTCCTGTCTCCCTACAGTCCCCACAGCACCCTTCTTTCTCCCCCTACAGTCCCCACAGCACCCTCCTGTCTCCCTACAGTCCCAACAGCACCCTTCTGTCTCCCCCCTACGGTCCCCACAGCACCCTCCTGTCTCCCTCCTACGGTCCCCACAGCACCCTCCTGTCTCCCCTCTACGGTCCCCACAGCACCCTCATGTCTCCCCCCTACGGTCCCCACAGCACCCTCCTGTCTCCCCCCTATGGTCCCCATAGCACCTTCCTGTCTCCCCCCTACGGTCCCCACAGCACCCTCTTTTCTCGCCCCTACGGTCCTCACAGCACCCTCCTGTCTCCCCCCTATGGTCCCCACAGCACCCTCCTGTCTCCCCCTTACGGTCCCCACAGCACCCTCCTGTCTCCCCCGTACAGTCCCCACAGCACCCTCCTGTCTCCCCCGTACAATCCCCACATCACCCTCCTGTCTCCCCTGTACAGTCCCCAAAGCACCCTCCTGTCTCCCCCGTACAGTCCCCACAGCACCCTCCTGTCTCCCCCAAACAGTCCCCACAGCACCCTCCTGTCTCCCTACCTTCCCCACAGCATCCTCCTGTCTCCCCCCTACAGTCCCTATAGCACCCTCCTGTCTCCGCCCTACGGTCCCCACAGCACCCTCCTGTCTCCCCCTACGGTCCCCACAGCACCCTCCTGTCTCCCCCCTACAGTCCCCACAGCACCCTTCTGTCTCCCTCCTACAGTCCCCACAGCACCCTCCTGTCTCCCTACAGTCACAGCACCCTCCTGTCTCCCCCGTACAGTCCCCACAGCACCCTTCTCTCTCCCCACTACAGTCTCCACAGCACCCTCCTGTCTCCCTCCTACAGTCCCCACAGCACCCTCCTGTCTCCCTCCTACAGTCCCCACAGCACCCTCCTGTCTCCCTCCTACAGTCCCCACAGCATCCTCCTGTTTCCCCCCTACAGTCTCCACAGCACCCTCCTGTCTTCCCCCTACGGTCACCACAGCACCCTCCTGTCTCCCCCCTATGGTCCCCACACACCCTCCTGTCTCCCTCCTACGGTCCCCACAGCACCCTCCTGTCTCCCCCCTACGGTCCCCACAGCACCCTCCTGTCTCCCCCCTACGGTCCCCACAGCACCCTCCTGTCTCCCTCCTACAGTCCCCACAGCACCCTCCTGTCTCCCTACAGTCCCACAGCACCCTTCTGTCTCCCCCTACAGTCCCCACAGCACCCTCCTGTCTCCCTACAGTCCCCACAGCATCCTCCTGTCTCCCCCCTACAGTCCCCACAGCACCCTCCTGTCCCCCTACAGTCCCAACAGCATCCTCCTGTCTCCCCCCTATAGTCCCCACAGCACCCTCCTGTCTTCCTACAGTCACAGCACCCTCCTGTCTCCCTACAGTTCCCACAGCACCCTCCTGTCTCCCCCCAACAGACCGCACAGCACCCTCCTGTCTCCCCCCTACAGTCCACATTGCACCCTACTGTCTCCCCCATACAGTCCCCACAGAACCCTCCTGTCTCCCCCCTACATCCACAAAGCACCCTCCTGTCTTCCCCCTACAGTACCCACAGCACCCTCCTGTCTCCCCCGTACAGTCCCCACAGCACCCTCCTGTCTCCCCCGAACAGGCCCCACAGCACCCTCCTGTATCCCCCCTACGGTCCCCACAGCACCCTCCTGTCTCCGTCCTCTAGTCCCCACAGCATCCTCCTGAATCCCCCCTACAGTCCCCACAGCACCCTCCTGTCTCCCCCGTACAGTCCCCACAGCACCCTCCTGTCTCCCCTGAACAGTCCCCACAGCACCCTCCTGTATCCCCCCTACGGTCCCCACAGAACCCCCCCTGTCTCCCTCCTACAGTCCCCTCAGCACCCTCCTGTCTCCGCCCTGCAGTCCCCACAGCACCCTCCTGTCTTCCCCCTACAGTCCCCATAGCACCCTCCTGTCTCCCCCGTACAGTCCCCACAGCACCCTCCTGTCTCCTACAGTCCCCACAGCACCCTCCTGTCTCCCCCGAACAGTACCCACAGCACCTTCCTGTATCCCCCCTACGGTCCCCACAGCACCCTCCTGTCTCCCTACAATCACCACAGCACCCTTCTGTCTCCCCCCTACGGTCCCCACAGCACCTTCCTGTCTCTCCCCTACAGTCCTCACAGCACCCTCCTGTCTCCCTCCTACAGTCCCCACAGCACCATCCTGTCTCCCTACAGTCCCCACAGCACCATCCTGTCTCCCTACAGTCCCCACAGCACCCTCCTGTCTCCCTACAGTCCCCGCAGCATCCTCCTGTCTCCCCCCTACAGTCCCCACAGCACCCTCCTGTCTCCCTACAGTCCCCACAGCACCCTCCTGTCTCCCTACAGTCCCCGCAGCATCCTCCTGTCTCCCCCCTACAGTCCCCACAGCACCCTCCTGTCTCCCTACAGTCACAGAACCCTCCTGTCTCCATCCTACAGTCCCCACAGCACCCTTCTGTCTCCCTACAGTCACCACAGCACCCTTCTTTCTCCCCCCTACGGTCCCCACAGCACCTTCCTGTCTCGCCCCTACGGTCCCCACAGCACCCTCCTGTCTCCCCGCTACGGTCCCCACAGCACCCTCCTGTCTCCCCCCTACGGTCCCCGCAGCACCCTCCTGTCTCCCCCCTACAGTCCTCACAGCACCCTCCTGTCTCCCTCCTACAGTCCCCACAGCACCCTCCTGTCTCCCTACAGTCCCCGCAGCATCCTCCTGTCTCCCCCGTACAGTCCCCACAGCACCCTCCTGTCTCCCTACAGTCACAGAACCCCCCTGTCTCCCCCCTACAGTCCCCACAGTCCCCAACTGTCTCCCCCCTACAGTCCCAACAGCACACTCCTGTCTTCCCCTACAGTAGCCAGAGCACCCTCCTGTCTCCCGTACAGTCCCCACAGCACCCTCCTGTCTCCCCCGAACAGTCCCCACAGCACCCTCCTGTCTCCAGCGTACAGTCCCCACAGCACCCTACTGTCTCCCCCGTACAGTCCCCACAGCACCCTCCTTTTTCCCTACAGTCCCCACAGCACCCTCCTGTCTCACCCCTACAGTCCCCACAGCACCCTCCTGTCTCCCCCATACGGTCCCCAAAGCACCCTCCTGTCTCCCTACAGTCCCCACAGCACCCTCCTGTCTCCCCCTACGGTCCCCACAGCACCCTCCTGTCTCCCCCCTACGGTCCCCACAGCACCCTCCTGTCTCCCCCCTACGGTCCCCGCAGCACCCTCCTGTCTCCCCCCTACAGTCCTCACAGCACCCTCCTGTCTCCCTCCAACAGTCCCCACAGCACCCTCCTGTCTCCCTACAGTCCCCACAGCACCCTCCTGTCTCCCTACAGTCCCAACAGCATCGTCCTGTCTCCCCCCTACGGTCCCAACAGCACCCTCCTGTCTCCCCCTACGGTCCCCACAGCACCCTCCTGTCTCCCCCCTACGGTCCCCACAGCACCCTCCTGTCTCCCCCCTACGGTCCCCGCAGCACCCTCCTGTCTCCCCCCTACAGTCCTCACAGCACCCTCCTGTCTCCCTCCAACAGTCCCCACAGCACCCTCCTGTCTCCCTACAGTCCCCACAGCACCCTCCTGTCTCCCTACAGTCCCAACAGCATCGTCCTGTCTCCCCCCTACAGTCCCCACAGCACCCTCCTGTCTTCCTACAGTCACAGCACCCTCCTGTCTCCCTACAGTCCCAACAGCATCGTCCTGTCTCCCCCCTACAGTCCCCACAGCACCCTCCTGTCTTCCTACAGTCACAGCACTCTCCTGTCTCCCTACAGTTCCCACAGCACCCTCCTGTCTCCCTCCAACAGTCCCCACAGCACCCTCCTGTCTCCCTACAGTCCCCACAGCACCCTCCTGTCTCCCTACAGTCCCAACAGCATCGTCCTGTCTCCCCCCTACAGTCCCCACAGCACCCTCCTGTCTTCCTACAGTCACAGCACTCTCCTGTCTCCCTACAGTCCCCACAGCACCCTCCTGTCTCCCTACAGTCCCCGCAGCATCCTCCTGTCTCCCCCCTACAGTCCCCACAGCACCCTCCTGTCTCCCTACAGTCCCCACAGCACCCTCCTGTCTCCCTACAGTCCCCGCAGCATCCTCCTGTCTCCCCCCTACAGTCCCCACAGCACCCTCCTGTCTCCCTACAGTCACAGAACCCTCCTGTCTCCCTCCTACAGTCCCCACAGCACCCTTCTGTCTCCCTACAGTCACCACAGCACCCTTCTGTCTCCCCCCTACGGTCCCCACAGCACCTTCCTGTCTCGCCCCTACGGTCCCCACAGCACCCTCCTGTCTCCCCGCTACGGTCCCCACAGCACCCTCCTGTCTCCCCCCTACGGTCCCCGCAGCACCCTCCTGTCTCCCCCCTACAGTCCTCACAGCACCCTCCTGTCTCCCTCCTACAGTCCCCACAGCACCCTCCTGTCTCCCTACAGTCCCCGCAGCATCCTCCTGTCTCCCCCGTACAGTCCCCACAGCACCCTCCTGTCTCCCTACAGTCACAGAACCCCCCTGTCTCCCCCCTACAGTCCCCACAGTCCCCAACTGTCTCCCCCCTACAGTCCCAACAGCACACTCCTGTCTTCCCCTACAGTAGCCAGAGCACCCTCCTGTCTCCCGTACAGTCCCCACAGCACCCTCCTGTCTCCCCCGAACAGTCCCCACAGCACCCTCCTGTCTCCAGCGTACAGTCCCCACAGCACCCTACTGTCTCCCCCGTACAGTCCCCACAGCACCCTCCTTTTTCCCTACAGTCCCCACAGCACCCTCCTGTCTCACCCCTACAGTCCCCACAGCACCCTCCTGTCTCCCCCATACGGTCCCCAAAGCACCCTCCTGTCTCCCCCCTACGGTCCCCACAGCACCCTCCTGTCTCCCCCTACGGTCCCCACAGCACCCTCCTGTCTCCCCCCTACGGTCCCCACAGCACCCTCCTGTCTCCCCCCTACGGTCCCCGCAGCACCCTCCTGTCTCCCCCCTACAGTCCTCACAGCACCCTCCTGTCTCCCTCCAACAGTCCCCACAGCACCCTCCTGTCTCCCTACAGTCCCCACAGCACCCTCCTGTCTCCCTACAGTCCGAACAGCATCGTCCTGTCTCCCCCCTACGGTCCCCACAGCACCCTCCTGTCTCCCCCTACGGTCCCCACAGCACCCTCCTGTCTCCCCCCTACGGTCCCCACAGCACCCTCCTGTCTCCCCCCTACGGTCCCCGCAGCACCCTCCTGTCTCCCCCCTACAGTCCTCACAGCACCCTCCTGTCTCCCTCCAACAGTCCCCACAGCACCCTCCTGTCTCCCTACAGTCCCCACAGCACCCTCCTGTCTCCCTACAGTCCCAACAGCATCGTCCTGTCTCCCCCCTACAGTCCCCACAGCACCCTCCTGTCTTCCTACAGTCACAGCACTCTCCTGTCTCCCTACAGTTCCCACAGCACCCTCCTGTCTCCCCCGTACAGTCCCCACAGCACCCTCCTGTCTTGCCCCTACAGTCCCCACAGCACCCTCCTGTCTCCCCCGAACAGTCCCCACAGCACCCTCCTGTCTCCCCCGTACACTCCCCACAGCACCCTCCTGTCTCCCGTACAGTCCCCACAGCACCCTCCTGTCTCACCCGAACAGTCCCCACAGCACCTTCCTGTATCCCCCCTACGGTCCCCACAGCACCCTCCTGTATCCCCCCTACGGTCCCCACAGCACCCTCCTGTCTCCCTCCTACAGTCCCCACAGCACCCTCCTGTCTCCCTCCTACAGTCCCCACAGCATCCTCCTGTCTCCCTACAGTCACCACAGCACCCTTCTGTCTCCCCCCTACGGTCCCCAAAGCACCTTCATGTCTCCCCCCTACAGTCCTCACAGCACCCTCCTGTCTCCCTCCTACAGTCCCCACAGCACCATCCTGTCTCCCTACAGTCCCCACAGCACCATCCTGTCTGCCTAAAGTCCCCACAGCACCCTCCTGTCTCCCTACAGTCCCCGCAGCATCCTCCTGTCTCCCCCCTACAGTCCCCACAGCACCCTCCTGTCTCCCTACAGTCCCCACAGCACCCTCCTGTCTCCCTACAGTCCCCGCAGCATCCTCCTGTCTCCCCCCTACAGTCCCCACAGCACCCTCCTGTCTCCCTACAGTCACAGAACCCTCCTGTCTCCCTCCTACAGTCCCCACAGCACCCTTCTGTCTCCCTACAGTCACCACAGCACCCTTCTGTCTCCCCCCTACGGTCCCCACAGCACCTTCCTGTCTCGCCCCTACGGTCCCCACAGCACCCTCCTGTCTCCCCGCTACGGTCCCCACAGCACCCTCCTGTCTCCCCCCTACGGTCCCCGCAGCACCCTCCTGTCTCCCCCCTACAGTCCTCACAGCACCCTCCTGTCTCCCTCCTACAGTCCCCACAGCACCCTCCTGTCTCCCTACAGTCCCCACAGCACCCTCCTGTCTCCCTACAGTCACAGAACCCCCCTGTCTCCCCCCTACAGTCCCCACAGTCCCCAACTGTCTGCCCCCTACAATCCCAACAGCACACTCCTGTCTTCCCCCTAAAGTAGCCATAGCACCCTCCTGTCTCCCCCGTACAGTCCCCACAGCACCCTCCTGTCTCACCCCAACAGTCCGCACAGCACCCTCCTGTCTCCCCCGAACAGTCCCCACAGCACCCTCCTGTCTCCCCCCTACGGTCCCCACAGCACCCTCCTGTCTCCCCCCTACGGTCCCCACAGCACCCTCCTGTCTCCCCCGTACGGTCCCCACAGCACCCTCCTGTCTCCCCCCTACGGTCCCCGCAGCACCCTCCTGTCTCCCCTCTACAGTCCTCACAGCACCCTCCTGTCTCCCTCCTACAGTCCCCACAGCACCCTCCTGTCTCCCTACAGTCTCCGCAGCACCCTTCTGTCTCCCCCTACAGTCCCCACAGCACCCTCCTGTCTCCCTACAGTCCCAACAGCATCGTCCTGTCTCCCCTCCACAGTCCCCACAGCACCCTCCTGTCTCCCTACAGTCCCCACAGCACCCTCCTGTCTCCCTACAGTCCCAACAGCATCGTCCTGTCTCCCCCCTACAGTCCCCACAGCACCCTCATGTCTCCCCCATACAGTCCCCACAGCACCCTCCTGTCTTCCTACAATCACAGCACTCTCCTGTCTCCCTACAGTTCCCACAGCACCCTCCTGTCTCCCCCGAACAGACCCCACAGCACCCTCCTGTATCCCCCCTACGGTCCCCACAGAACCCCCCC
This sequence comes from Pipistrellus nathusii, assembly GCA_963693515.1. NCBI lineage: Eukaryota > Metazoa > Chordata > Mammalia > Chiroptera > Vespertilionidae > Pipistrellus > Pipistrellus nathusii. The sequence continues at coordinate 83,243,954 of OY882865.1, read as the reverse complement.
TGTCTCCCTCCTACAGTCCCCACAGCACCCTCCTGTCTCCCTCCTACAGTCCCCACAGCACCCTCCTGTCTCCGCCCTGCAGTCCCCACAGCACCCTCCTGTCTCCCCCCTATGGTCCCCACAGCACCCTCCTGTCTCCTTCCTACAGTCCCTACAGCACCCTCCTGTCTCCCCCGTAAAGTCCCCACAGCACCCTCCTGTCTCCCGCCTACAGTCCCCACAGCACCCTCCTGTCTCCCACGTGAAGTCCCCCCAGCACCCTCCTGTCTCACCCCTACTGTCCCCACAGCACCTCCTGTCTCCCTATAGTCCCCACAGCACCCTTCTGTCTCCCCACTACAGTCCCCACAGCACCCTCCTGTCTCCCGTACAGTCCCCACAGCACCCTCCTGTCTCCCTACAGTCCCCACAGCATCCTCCTGTCTCCCCCCTACGGTCCCCACAGCAACCTCCTATCTCCCCCCTACGGTCCCCACAGCACCCTCCTGTCTCCCCCCTAAGGTCGCCGCAGCACCCTCCTGTCTCCCCCTACAGTCCTCACAGCACCCTCCTGTCTCCCTCCTACAGTCCCCACAGCACCCTCCTGTCTTTCTACAGTCCCACAGCATCCTCCTGTCTCCCTCTACAGTCTCCACAGCACCCTCCTGTCTCCCCCCTACAATCCTCACGGCACCCTCTTGTCTCCCTCCTACAGTCCCCACAGCACCCTTCTGTCTCCCCCTACAGTCCCCACAGCACCCTCCTGTATCCCTACAGTCTCAACAGCATCCTCCTGTCTCCCCCCTACAGTCCCCAGAGCACCCTCCTGTCTCCCTACATTCACAGAACCCTCCTGTCTCCCTACAGTCCCCACAGCATCCTCCTGTCTCCCCCCTACAGTGCCCACAGCACCCTCTTGTCTCCCTACAGTCACAGAACCCTCCTGTCTCCCTATAGTTCCCACAGCACCCTCCTGTCCCCCTACAGTCCCAACAGCATCCTCCTGTCTCCCCCCTACAGTCCCCACAGCACCCTCCTGTCTCCCCCATACAGTCCCCACAGCACCCTCCTGTCTTCCTACAGTCACAGCACCCTCCCGTCTCCCTACAGTTCCCACAGCACCCTCCTGTCTCCCCCCTACAGACCGCACAGCACCCTCCTGTCTCCCCCCAAACAGTCCACATTGCACCCTCCTGTCTCCTCCGTGCAGTCCCCACAGAACCCTCCTGTCTCCCCCCTACATCCCCACAGCACCCTCCTGTCTTCCCCCTACAGTACCACAGCACCCTCCTGTCTCCCCCCTACGGTCCCCACAGCACCCTCCTGTCTCCCCCGTACAGTCCCCACAGCACCCTCCTGTCTCCTTACAGTCCCCACAGCACCCTCCTGTCTCCCCCGTACAGTCCCCACAGCACCCTCCTGTCTCACCCCAACAGTCCGCACAGCACCCTCCTGTCTCCCCCGTAAAGTCCCCACAGCACCCTCCTGTCTCCCCCCAACAGTCCCCACAGCACCCTCCTGTCTCCCACGTGAAGTCCCCACAGCACCCTCCAGTCTCACCCCTACTGTGCCCACAGCACCTCCTGTCTTCCTATAGTCCCCACAGCACCCTCCTGTCTCCCCCTACTGTCCCCACAGCACCCTCCTGTCTCCCCCCTACAATCCTCACGGCACCCTCCTGTCTCCCTCCTACAGTCCCCACAGCACCCTCCTGTCTCCCTACAGTCCCCACAGCACCCTTCTGTCTCCCCCTACAGTCCCCAAAGCACCCTCCTGTATCCCTACAGTCTCAACAGCATCCTCTTGTCTCCCCCCTACAGTCCCCACAGCACCCTCCTGTCTCCCTACAGTCCCCACAGCATCCTCCTGTCTGCCCCCTACAGTGCCCACAGCACCCTCTTGTCTCCCTACAGTCACAGAACCCTCCTGTCCGCCTAAAGTCCCCACAGCACCCTCCTGTCCCCCTACAGTCCCAACAGCATCCTCCTGTCTCCCCCCTACAGTCCCCACAGCACCCTCCTGTCTCCCCATACAGTCCCCACAGCACCCTCCTGTCTTCCTACAGTCACAGCACCCTCCCTTCTCCCTACAGTTCCCACAGCACCCTCCTGTCTGCCCCCTACAGACCGCACAGCACCCTACTGTCTCCCCCCTACAGTCCACATTGCACCCTCCTGTCTCCCCCGTGCAGTCCCCACAGAACCCTCCTGTCTCCCCCCTACATCCCCATAGCACCCTCCTGTCTTTCCCCTACAGTACCCACAGCACCCTCCTGTCTCCCCCGAAAAGTCCCCACAGCACCCTCCTGTCTCCCCCCTACATCCCCACAGAACCCTCCTGTCTCCCCCCTACATCCCCACAGCACCCTCCTGTCTTCCCCGTACAGTCCCCACAGCACCCTCCTGTCTCCCGTACAGTCCCCACAGCACCCTCCAGTCTCCCCCGAACAGTACCCACAGCACCCTCCTGTATCCCCCCTACGGTCCCCACAGCACCCTCCTGTCTCCCTCCTACAGTCCCCACAGCATCCTACTGTCTCCCCCCTACAGTCCCCACAGCACCCTCCTGTCTCCTTACAGTCACACAACCCTCCTGTCTCCCCCCTACAGTCCCCACAGCACCCTCCTGTCTCCCTACAGTCCCCACAGCACCCTCCTGTCTCCCTACAGTCCCCGCAGCATCCTCCTGTCTCCCCCCTACAGTCCCCACAGCACCCTCCTGTCTCCCTACAGTCACAGAACCCTCATGTCTCCCTCCTACAGTCCCCACAGCACCCTCCTGTCTCCCTACAGTCACCACAGCACCCTTCTGTCTCCCCCCTACGGTCCCCACAACACCTTCCTCTCTCCCCCCTACGGTCCCCACAGCACCCTCCTGTCTCCCCCCTACGGTCCCTACAGCACCCTCCTGTCTCCCCCCTACAGTCCTCACAGCACCCTCCTGTCTCCCTCTTACAGTCCCCACAGCACCCTCCTGTCTTCCTACAGTCCCCACAGCACCCTCCTTTCTCCCTACAGTCCCCACAACATCGTCCTGTCTCCCCCCTACAGTGCCCACAGCACCCTCTTGTCTCCCTACAGTCACAGAACCCTCCTGTCTCCCTATAGTCCCCACAGCACCCTCCTGTCTCCCGTACAGTCCCCACAGCTCTCTCCTGTCTCCCTACAGTCCCCAAAGCATCCTCCTGTCTCCCCCCTTCAGTCCCTACAGCACCCTCCTTTTCCCCCCCTACAGTCCCCACAGCACCCTCCTTTCTCCGCCCTACGGTCCCCACAGCACCCTCCTGTCTCCCCCCTAAGTCCCCACAGCACCCTCCTTTCTCCGCCCTACGGTCCCCACAGCACCCTCCTGTCTCCCCCCTACGGTCCCCACAGCACCCTCCTGTCTCCCCCCTACAGTCCCCACAGCACCCTCCTTTTCCCCCCCTACAGTACCCACAGCACCCTCCTTTCTCCGCCCTACGGTCCCCACAGCACCCTCCAGTCTCCCCCCTACGGTCCCCACAGCACCCTCCTGTCTTCCCCCTATGGTCCCCACAGCACCCTCCTGTCTCCCCCTACGGTCCCCACAGCACCCTCCTGTCTCCCCCCTACGGTCCCCACAGCACCCTCCTGTCTCCCCCCTACGGTCCCCACAGCACCCTCCTGTCTCCCCCCTACCGTCCCCACAGCACCCTCCTGTCTCCCCCGTACAGTCCCCACAGCACCCTCCTGTCTCCCCCGTACAGTCCCCACAGCACCCTCCTGTCTCCCCCGTACAGTCCCTACAGCACCCTCCTGTCTCCGCCCTACAGTCCCCACAGCACCCTTCTGTTTCCCCACTACAGTCTGCACAGCACCCTCCTGACTCCCCCAAACAGTCCCCACAGCACCCTCCTGTCTCCCTACCTTCCCCACAGCATCCTCCTGTCTCCCCCCTACAGTCCCTACAGCACCCTCCTGTCTCTGCCCTACGGTCCCCACAGCACCCTCCTGTCTCCCCCCTATGGTCCCCACAGCACCCTCCTGTCTCCCCCCTATGGTTCCCACAGCATTATCCTATATCCCCCGTACAGTCCCCACAGCACCCTCCTGTCTCCCCCGTACAGTCCCCACAGCACCCTCCTGTCTTCCTACAGTCCGCACAGCACCCTCCTGTCTCCCCCAAACAGTCCCCACAGCACCCTCCTGTCTCCCCCGTACAGGCCCCACAGCACCCTCCTGTCTCCCCCCTATGGTCCCCACAGTACCCTCCTGTCTCCATTCTACAGTCCCCACAGCACCCTCCTGTCTCTGCCCTACGGTCCCCACAGCACCCTCCTGTCTCCCCCCTACGGTCCCCACAGCACCCTCCAGTCTCCCCCCTACGGTCCCCACAGCACCCTCCTGTCTCCCCACTATGGTCCCCGCAGCACCCTCCTGTCTCCCCCCTACAGTCCTCACAGTACCCTCCTGTCTCCCGCCTACAGTCCCCACAGCACCCTCCTGTCTCCCTACAGTACCCACAGCACCCTTCTGTCTCCCTCCTACAGTCCCCACAGCACCCTCCTGTCTCCCTACAGTCACAGCTCCCTCCTGTCTCCCCTCTACAGTCCCCACAGTCCCAAACTGTCTCCCCCCTACAGTCCCAACAGCACACTCCTGTCTTCACCCTACAGTAGCCATAGCACCCTCCTGTCTCCCCCGTACAGTCCCCACAGCACCCTCCTGTCTCCCCCGTAAAGTCCCCCCAGCACCATCCTGTCTCCCCCCTACAGTCCCCACAGCACCCTCCTGTCTCCCTACAGTCCCCACAGCACCCTTCTGTCTCACCCCAACAGTCCGCAAAGCACCCTCCTGTCTCCCCTGAACAGTCCCCACAGCACCCTCCTGTCTCCACCGTACAGTCCACACAGCACCCTCCTGTCTCCCCCGAACAGTCCCAACAGCACCCTCCTGTCTCCCCACTACGGTCCCCACAGCACCCTCCTGTCTCCCTCCTACAGTCCCCACAGCACCCTCCTGTCTCCCCCCTACGGTCCCCACAGCACCCTCCTGTCTCCCTCCTACAGTCCCTACAGCACCCTCCTGTCTCTCCCGTAAAGTCCCCACAGCACCATCCTGTCTCCCCCCTACAGTCCCAACAGCACCCTCCTGTCTCCCTGCAGTCCCCACAGCACCCTTCTGTCTCCTCCCTAAAGTCCCCACAGCACCCTCCTCTCTCCCCCCTACTGTCCCCACAGCACCCTCCTGTCTCCCCCGTACAGTCCCCTCATCACCCTCCTGTCTCCCCCTACAGTCCCCACAGTACCCTCCTGTCTCCCCCGTGAAGTCCCCCAGCACCCTCCTGTCTCACCCCTACAGTCCCCACAGCACCTCCTGTTCCCTACAGTCCCCACAGCACCCTTCTGTCTCACCCCTACTGTCCGCACGGCACCCTCCTGTCTCCCCGAACAGTCCCCACAGCACCCTCCTGTCTCCCCCCTACAGTCCCTACAGCACCCTCCTGTTTCCCCCCTACAGTCCCCACAGCACCCTCCTGTCTCCCCCCTACGGTCCCCACAGCACCCTCCTGTCTCCCCCCTACAGTCCCCACAGCACCCTCCTGTCTCCCTATAGTCCCCGCAGCACCCTCCTGTCTCCCTACAGTCCCCACAGCATCCTACTGTCTCCCCCCTATAGTCCTCACAGCACCCTACTGTCTGCTCCCTACAGTCCGCACAGCACCCTCCTGTCTCCCCTCTACAGTCCCCACTGCACCCTCCTGTCTCCCTACAGTCCCCACAGCACCGTCCTGTCTCCCCCCTACAGTCCCCACAGCACCCTCCTGTCTCCCTACAGTCCCCACAGCACCCTCCTGTCTCCCTACAGTCCCCGCAGCACCCTCCTGTCTCCCTACAGTCCCCACAGCATCCTACTGTCTCCCCCCTATAGTCCTCACAGCACCCTACTGTCTGCTCCCTACAGTCCGCACAGCACCCTCCTGTCTCCCCTCTACAGTCCCCACTGCACCTTCCTGTCTCCCCCCTACAGTCCCCACAGCACCGTCCTGTCTCCCTACAGTCCCCACAGCACCCTCCTGTCTCCCTACAGTCACCACAGCATCCTCCTGTCTCCCCCCTACAGTCATCACAGTACCCTCTTGTCTCCCCCCTACAGTCCCCACAACACCCTCCTGTCTCCCTACAGTCCCCTCAGAACCGTCCTGTCTCCCCCTTACTTTCCCCCAGCACTCTCCTGTCTCTCTAGAGTCCCCACAGCACCCTCCTGTCTCCCTACAGTCACAACACCCTCCTGTCTCCCTATAGTCCCCACAGCACCCTCCTTTCTCCCCTCTACAGTGCCCACAGCACCCTCCTGTCTCCCCGTTACAGTCCCCACAGCACCCTCCTGTCCTACTCACTCACACTCTCACCCTCATCCATTCACTCACACTCTCACCCTCACCCATTCACTCACACTCTCACCCTCACCCACTCACTCACACTCACCCTCACACCTCACTCACACTCTCACCCTCACCCCTCACTCACACTCTCACCTCACTCTCTTGCTCACACTCTCACCCTCCTTTGTTCTTGCCGATGCCCATGTACAAGATCTCTCTGACTTGCTTCCCCAATTTTCTTTCGATTAAGTGCTATTTATTTTCAAACTATTTGTGTTTTTGCCATCTAAAGTGTAATGCTGGGGTGGCTCAGTGGTTGAGCATCGGCCTCTGAACCAGTAGGTCATGGTTCAATCTCGGTCAGGGCACATGCTTGGGTTGTAGGCTTGATCCCCATTGTGGGGCATGTAGGAGGCAACTGATCAGATTATTTCTCATCATTAATGTTTCTCACTCTACCTCTTCCTCTCTGAATTCAATTTTAAAAATGTGCAATAAGGATATTCTTGTAAAAAGGATATAATTAGGCCATATAAAAATACATATCTTTATTGATTTCGGAGAGGAAGAGAGAAGGGGAGAGACAGAAACATCAATGATGAAAGAGAATCATTAATTGGCTGCCTCCTGCACGTCCCACACTGGGGATTGAGCCTGCAAGCCAGGCATGTGCCCTTGACCAGAATCGCACCAGGGACCCCTCAGTTCGAAGGCAGATGCTCTATCCACTGAGCCAAACCAGCTAGGGTAGGCCATTTAATCTCTGACTTTCCTTTTTTTAAAAGAAAATTTAAAAAAATATATATTTTATTGACTTTTTACAGAGAGGGAGGGAGAGGGATAGAGAGTTAGAAACATCGATGAGAGAGAGTCATCAATCAGCTGCCTCTTGCACAGCCCCAACTGGGGATGTGTCCGCAACCAAGGTACATGCCCTGGACCGGAATCGGACCTGGGACCTTTCAGTCTGCAGGCCGACGCTCTATCCACTGAGCCAAACCGGTTTCGGCTAATCTCTGACTTTCCATTAAACTCACATTTAATATAATGATAAGATTCCAGGGTTTACATCTGCTATTTGCTCTTTTTAAAAATGTCATATCTTTTTTGTTTCTCGATTCTATACCATTTTCTTCTTTTGTGTTAGATTATTTCATTATGCAGCTGTCTTTAAATCAGATGCAGAAAAAGGCTTACAAACCAAAACTACTTTTATACTGTCTTTTGTATTTATCTGTGTAATTTACTATGTAAATGTAGAATTTACTTTGTTGATCTTCATTTCTTCATGTGGATTCAGTTATTGTCTAGTGTCTTTTCATTTCATCCTGAAGGACTCTCTTTAGTATTTCTTTTCAACTCCAGAATTTCTATTTGGTTCCATTTTATTATTTCTATCTGTTAATGTTCTCCACTTGGACTTCACGGGGACGGTTTCTGCTGCGGCTCTTTTTCTCTGAATATCGGCCACACTGTCTGTTTCTCTGCTGAGAACTGGACATTGCAAACACTGTGAAGCGGGGACTCCGGCAATCAGACCCGCACCACCCCAGAGCTTATGCTGTGTGTTGCTAGCGTGTCCAGTGGTCTTTCTGAACTAGTCCCTAGTCTGCCTGCTGGCGCCGAGTCCCGGTCAGTTGTGGAGGGTCGGCCGGCGGCGAGCTGCCATCAGCCACCTCGCAGGTCAGCGGTCAGCTCCGCCGCCCGCACAGCCCGGCGGGCAGGCCAGGCTTCCCGCGCACACAGCCCGTTGGCTTTCCGGTTCCAGCGGGTGCCAGCCTTTTCAGAACCTAAGCCCAGCTCACTCCTCTTCCCTGTGAGTGTTCGGTCAGCCGGGATTGTCCGGCGCCGCCCGCTGCCGGGGCCACAGGCGGTGCCAGCGGCGTCACGGCGGCTGCTGTGAGGCTGAGGGAGGCCGGGCTCCTGGGCCCGCCGGCCGCGCAGGGACGAAGGCCTGGAGGAGCCTGGCTCTGTGCGCTCTCTCCTCCCTGGTGCCCACGGAGGTCCCTGCCCCCGGGGGCGGCAGGGGGGCCAGTCAGTGAAAGCAGCTGGCGCAGGGCGGCGGCTGACAGAGGGCACAGCCGCCCTCACTGGCCGTTTTCATGCAAATGAAGAGTCAAGTCTGTGCAGTTTGGTCCAAAAGGCACTGTCCGGCCTGGTCGGCTCACCCGTGCGGCTGGTCAGCGAAGATGCCCATCAGACTGGGCTGTGCCTGCGGGCGGCGGGCGGCCAGGCTCCTCCCGGGCATGTGCCCCGGGGCCTTCTCCGCGGCAGAGCGCGGGCTGTGGGCTGAGCCCGGGCCGGGAGGGGCTCCGGGCTGGGCGGGCGGAGCGCTGGTTCCTCCCGGGCTCAGGCCGCGGCGAACGCTCGGCGCCCGGACCTCTGCGGCTCTGGCTCCAGGCGGCCCGCGGCCTCGCCCCGCCGCGGCTTCGGTCGGCCTGGACCCCGGCGGGGCCGCTGGCCTCCGGGTGGGACTTGAGGCCTCGGGGCCGCGGGAAAGGGAAGGAGGCTGGCCCGGGGCAGCCAGCTTTCCCTCCGCGGCGTGTGCGGCCCGGCCGGCCCGGCCTCCGGGGCCCGCCGGCCTCGCCTGCTCGCGCTGCCCCTCCGGGGGCCTGTGCGCTGCCCCTGGGGCAGGAGGCGTGAGGCGCGGCCCCGGCGGCCTGGCGGCGCAGGCCGTGGCGGGGAGGCGGGCGCGGGGAGGAGCCGCTGAGTGCCCTGTGGGCTCAGGTCTGGATCTGCGGCCGCTGGGTGAGCAGCAGGCACCGAGTCTCTCTGCGCCCGGGGGTGGCGGGGCTGGGGACGCCCCGAGCCTCCTGCGCACCGACCCCCAGACACGGCCCAGCGGCAGGCGGACGGAGGGGGACCCGCTGTCTCCCAGCCGGAGCCTGGCCCAGGCCGCTGGACCGCACCCTCTGGGACTGCCTGGGGCTGCGGGCGGAGGCAGGAGCGTGGCCCGCGGGCCTTTCCGCACCAGGAAACGAGGTGCCGGGCAGCCTGTGCGGGGGGGGGGGGGGGGGGGGGGGGCGAGGTCGGGGTCGGGTCGGGGACAGGGTGCAGGCGGAGGAGGCTGGAGGTGCAGGAGGAGGCTGGGGTGCAGGAGGAAGCTGGGGGTGCAGGAGGAGCTGGGGTGCAGGCGGAGGAGGCTGGGGGTGCAGGTGGATGCTGGGGATGCAGGCGGAGGAGAATAGGGTGCAGGAGGAGGCTGGGGGTGCAGGAGGAGGAGGCTGGGGTGCAGGTGGAAGCTGGGGGTGCAGGCGGAGGAGGCTGGGGGTGCAGGAGGAGGCTGGGGTGCAGGAGGAGGCTGGGGGTGCAGGTGGAGGAGGCTGCGGTGCAGGTGGAGGAGGCTGGGGGTGCAGGAGGAGGCTGGGGTGCAGGAGGAGGCTGGGGGTGCAGGTGGAGGAGGCTGCGGTGCAGGTGGAGGAGGCTGGGGGTGCAGGAGGAGGCTGGGGGTGCAGGTGGAGGAGGCTGGGGGTGCAAGAGGAGGCTGGGGGTGCAGGTGGAGGAGGCTGGAGTGCAGGTGGAGGAGGCTGGGGGTGCAGGCAGTGGAGGCTGGGGGTGCAGGAGGAGGCTGGGGGTGCATGAGGAGGCTGGGGGTGCAGGTGGAGGAGGCTGGGGGTGCAAGAGGAGGCTGGGGGTGCAGGTGGAGGAGGCTGGGGGTGCAGGTGGAGGAGGCTGGGGGTGCAGGAGGAGGCTGGGGGTGCAGGAGGAGGCTGGGAGTACAGGTGGAGAAGGCTGGGGGTGCAGGAGGAGGCTGGGGGTGCAGGTGGAGGAGGCTGGGGTGCAGGTGGAGGAGGCTGGGGGTGCAGGAGGAGGCTGGGGGTGCAGGTGGAGGAGGCTGGGGGTGCAAGAGGAGGCTGGGGGTGCAGGTGGAGGAGGCTGGGGTGCAGGTGGAGGCGGCTGGGGTGCAGGTGGAGGAGGCTGGGGGTGCAGGAGGAGGCTGGGGGTGCAGGAGGAGGCTGGGGGTGCAGGTGGAGGAGGCTGGGGTGCAGGCGGAGGCTGGGGGTGCAGGCGGAGGCTGGGGGTGCAGGTGGAGGAGGCTCGGGGTGCAGGAGGAGGCTGGGGGTTTAGGAGGAGGCTGGGGTGCAGGCGGAGGCTGGGGTGCAGGCGGTGGAGGCTGGCTTTGGGGTAACCCAGATGCAGGGAAGGTGGCTAGACGGGCAGTCTTGCTCACACACGCATTGTTAAATTTTCAGTAATCTTGCATGTTGGTTGTTAGAGTGATTAAAAATTAAAGTGTGTAAATGCACAATGAGAAAAATTTTATTAAAAACAGGTAAAAAAAAAAACTTAAAACCCACCACTTCCTATTTTATTACATTTCCTGTCACCTGTGCCTTTGAAGCTGTGTCCGAGCACCTGGGTGCCGCGCTGTGAGGCCTGTTGGCGCCGCCTGGCCTCGCAGGTCAGCAGGGCCTGAGGCCGCCCACAGCCGTGGAGCCCGGCAGAGCGGCGGGCGGGAGCGGGCTCTGCGCCTGGAGTAGAGCCCGGCACACAGCAGGGGCTCAGGAAACGTCTGCCCAGAGCGAGCGTGTGCCCTGCCTCTGGGCGTCGCTGGCCGCGGGCTGTAGTCGCAGCCGTGAGACACTCCTTCCTGAGAACGGGGAGAGCTAGGCCTGCTTCGGCCCTGCGGGTCTGTGCCAGGTGCGGGGCCCAGACAGGAGGTGGAGGCTGGAGCCTGGGGCCTGTGCCTGGGGCTCTCCCGGCCCACCTTCCTGTGCCGCCTCCTGGTCTTCTGTGCCTCCAGGAAATGCACGTCTCACACGGAGAGAAAGGGCACGGGGCAAAGTGACACGTGCAGTCCACACCTGCCCAGCGCTCCCAGCTGCGCCCGTCCCTCCGCACTTCCTGCAGGCTGTGCCCCGGGATGGTAGCAGAGCGGGTGCCTGTCTGACCAGATGGAGCCGCCGTGCAGACCGCATGCCGCTGGCTCTGCTGCCCATTTGCAGTTTGAAGCCGGGAGTACTGCGAGCACAACTTCCGGATGCTGTTTGCTCCGTGCTCCGGCTCCTGTGGTACGTGAGGGTGGCGGCAGCTGGTGGGCCGGGGTCCCTGTGAGGCCGGGGCCCGTGTGGGTCCCGTGTGGCCAGATTCCCATGAGGCCAGGTCCCGTGTGAGTCCCGTGTGGCCAGGTCCCGTGTGGCCAGGTCCCATGAGGGTCCTGTGTGGCCAGGTCCCGTGTGGGTCCCGTGCGGCTAGGTTCCGTGTGGCCAGGTCCGTGTGGGTCCCGTGTGGCTAGGTTCCGCGTGGCCAGGTCCCGTGTGGTCAGGTCCCATGTGGGTCCTGTGTGGCCAGGTCCCATGTGGGTCCTATGTGGCCAGGTCCCGTGTGGGTCCCGTGCGGCTAGGTTCCGTGTGGCCAGGTCCCGTGTGGTCAGGTCCCATGTGCGTCCTATGTGGCCAGGTCCGTGTGGGTGCCGTGCGGCCGGGGTCTGGAGCTCTCCCATGCCTGTTTCTCTGAGCACCAGCCTTCAGGCCCCGCAGGCAGCTCCCGGGGCTGCACGGGCCTGGGACCGTGTGGACTGGGCTTGGGGCTGGGCGGAGGGAGGGCCCGGCCCTAGCCAGCAGGAACCTCCTCTTTCAGGCGAGTTCATTGTTGGCCGCGTCATCAAGGCCATGAACAACAGTGGCACCCGGGCTGCTTCTGCTGCCAGCTGTGCGGAGCCGAGCCGGCAGGTGAGCGGGCGGCGAGGGAGGTGCCAAGCGGGAGCCGGTAGCCCTCAGGAGCATTGAGTCAGGTGACACCAGCCTCCGCCTCCCACCTGCCTCGCTGGGCTCTGGAGAGAGCAGGCCGGCGGTCACTCTTTTTAAAATATATATTTTATAGATTTTTACAGAGAGGCAGGGAGAGGGACAGAGAGCTAGGAACATCGACGAGAGAGAGTCATCAATTAGCTGCCTCCTGCACACCTCCTACTGGGGATGTGCCCGCAACCAAGGCACATGCCCTTGACCGGAATCGAACCCGGGACCCTTCAGTCCGCAGGCCGACGCGCTATCCATTGAGCCAAACTGGTGTCGGTCGGGCTGTCACTCTTAAATTCATACGCCTCCTGGGCTCCGCCAGGCCTCCTTGCACCTAACTCCAGGCTCTCAGAGAGGGGCCCTCCACTTCCCCCTCCTCCCACTGTCTCCCCCACCCACTCAGGGGGCCTCCCTCCCGCTCCCTGAGGGGCCAGGCCCTGGGGCACCCTGGCTGCCCAGCATCTGTGGCCTGCAGCCTGGCCATGTCTCTGCTCACCCTGTGCCCTGTTGAGAAGGCTGGAGGCTTCAGTAGCTCTCCTCCCTCCCTCCCTCCCTCCCTCCCTCCCTCCCTCCCTCCCTCCCTCCCTCCCTCCCTCTCTGTAGCCCTCCCCATCTGCTCCATGGCCTCAGCCTCCTTGGGGGCCATGGCCCCATGGCCACACTAGAGGAGGCTGCAGGCCTCTGTGGCTTTGCCTAGGCCTCTTCCCTGCTAAAATGCCTTCTCTGTGGCCATGCACTGGGGTCTCCTCCAGGGGCTCCCCTCTCCGGCTGGCGCCTGGGGCTCCGCACTGGGCTCTCGGTCTGCCCAAAAGGCCTGTGTGCCCTCCCGCCGTCCTCCTGTGGCCGCCTGGCCACTGCGCCTCCGCTCGGTCTGTCCACAGGCACCCAGTGCAGCCCCGCCCCCGCACTGAGCCCTCAGGCAGAGCCGCCTGCGCGGAGCCCCGCCCCCGTCCCGCCGGCTCCCACCGCTCTGACCAGCCCCTGGCCCTCTGCCTGCTTAGCGAGCGCGGCACTGCTGCCCTCACAGCCTGTCCACTGGGCTCAGGCGCTCGGCAGGCGCCTGGGTCAGTGAGGCTGTGGGCAGGCAGTGCCAGGGCTCCTTTGTGACCCAGGCCGGGCCCCTGCCGGGTGTGTGCCCTGTGGGTGTGTGCCCTGTGGGTGTGTGCCCTGTGGGTGTGTGCCCTGTGGGAGTGCCCGCTGTGGGTGTGTGCCCTGTGGGTGTGTGCCCGCTGTGGGTGTGTTCCCGCTGTGGGTGTGTGCCCTGTGGGAGTGCCCTGTGGGAGTGCCCGCTGTGGGTGTGTGCCCTGTGGGTGTGTGCCCGCTGTGGGTGTGTTCCCGCTGTGGGTGTGTGCCCGCTGTGGGTGTGTGCCCTGTGGGTGTGTGCCCGCTGTGGGTGTGTGCCCTGTGGGTGTGTGCCCGCTGTGGGTGTGTGCCCTGTGGGTGTGTGCCCTGTGGGTGTGTGCCCTGTGGGTGTGTGCCCTGTGGGTGTGTGCCCTGTGGGAGTGCCCGCTGTGGGTGTGTGCCCTGTGGGTGTGTGCCCGCTGTGGGTGTGTTCCCGCTGTGGGTGTGTGCCCGCTGTGGGTGTGTGCCCCCTGTGGGTGTGTGCCCTGTGGGAGTGCCCGCTGTGGGTGTGTGCCCTGTGGGTGTGTGCCCTGTGGGAGTGCCCGCTGTGGGTGTGTGCCCTGTGGGAGTGCCCGCTGTGGGTGTGTGCCCGCTGTGGGTGTGTGCCCTGTGGGAGTGCCCGCTGTGGGTGTGTGCCCGCTGTGGGTGTGTGCCCGCTGTGGGTGTGTGCCCTGTGGGAGTGCCCGCTGTGGGTGTGTGCCCGCTGTGGGTGTGTGCCCGCTGTGGGTGTGTGCCCTGTGGGAGTGCCCGCTGTGGGTGTGTGCCCGCTGTGGGTGTGTGCCCACTGTGGGTGTGTGCCCGCTGTGGGTGTGTGCCCTGTGGGAGTGCCCGCTGTGGGTGTGTGCCCGCTGTGGGTGTGCCCGCTGTGGGTGTGTTCCCGCTGTGGGTGTGTGCCCTGTGGGTGGGTGCCCGCTGTGGGTGTGTGCCCTGTGGGTGTGTGCCCTGTGGGTGTGTGCCCGCTGTGGGAGTGCCCGCTGTGGGTGTGTTCCCGCTGTGGGTGTGTGCCCGCTGTGGGTGTGTGCCCTGTGGGTGTGTGCCCGCTGTGGGTGTGTGCCCTGTGGGTGTGTGCCCTGTGGGTGTGTGCCCTGTGGGTGTGTGCCCTGTGGGTGTGTGCCCGCTGTGGGTGTGTGCCCTGTGGGTGTGTGCCCTGTGGGTGTGTGCCCCCTGTGGGTGTGTGCCCTGTGGGTGTGTGCCCGCTGTGGGTGTGTGCCCGCTGTGGGTGTGTGCCCCCTGTGGGTGTGTGCCCTGTGGGTGTGTGCCCGCTGTGGGAGTGCCCGCTGTGGGTGTGTTCCCGCTGTGGGTGTGTGCCCGCTGTGGGTGTGTGCCCTGTGGGTGTGTGCCCGCTGTGGGTGTGTGCCCTGTGGGTGTGTGCCCGCTGTGGGAGTGCCCGCTGTGGGTGTGTTCCCGCTGTGGGTGTGTGCCCGCTGTGGGTGTGTGCCCTGTGGGTGTGTGCCCTGTGGGTGTGTGCCCCCTGTGGGTGTGTGCCCTGTGGGTGTGTGCCCTGTGGGTGTGTTCCCGCTGTGGGTGTGTTCCCGCTGTGGGTGTGTTCCCGCTGTGGGAGTGCCCGCTGTGGGTGGGTGCCCTGTGGGTGTGTGCCCGCTGTGGGTGTGTGCCCTGTGGGTGGGTGCCCTGTGGGTGTGTGCCCGCTGTGGGTGTGTGCCCTGTGGGTGTGTGCCCTGTGGGTGTGTGCCCGCTGTGGGTGTGTGCCCTGTGGGTGTGTGCCCGCTGTGGGTGTGTGCCCTGTGGGTGTGTGCCCGCTGTGGGAGTGCCCGCTGTGGGTGTGTGCCCGCTGTGGGTGTGTGCCCTGTGGGTGTGTGCCCGCTGTGGGTGTGTGCCCGCTGTGGGTGTGTGCCCTGTGGGTGTGTGCCCGCTGTGGGAGTGCCCGCTGTGGGTGTGTTCCCGCTGTGGGTGTGTGCCCGCTGTGGGTGTGTGCCCGCTGTGGGTGTGTGCCCCCTGTGGGTGTGTGCCCGCTGTGGGTGTGTGCCCTGTGGGTGTGTGCCCTGTGGGTGTGTGCCCTGTGGGTGTGTGCCCTGTGGGTGTGTGCCCTGTGGGTGTGTGCCCTGTGGGTGTGTTCCCGCTGTGGGTGTGTGCCCGCTGTGGGTGTGTGCCCTGTGGGTGTGTGCCCGCTGTGGGTGTGTGCCCTGTGGGTGTGTGCCCGCTGTGGGTGTGTGCCCTGTGGGTGTGTGCCCGCTGTGGGTGTGTGCCCGCTGTGGGTGTGTGCCCGCTGTGGGTGTGTGCCCTGTGGGTGTGTGCCCCCTGTGGGTGTGTGCCCTGTGGGTGTGTGCCCGCTGTGGGTGTGTGCCCTGTGGGTGTGTGCCCCCTGTGGGTGTGTTCCCGCTGTGGGTGTGTGCCCTGTGGGTGTGTGCCCTGTGGGTGTGTGCCCGCTGTGGGTGTGTGCCCGCTGTGGGTGTGTGCCCGCTGTGGGTGTGTGCCCTGTGGGTGTGTGCCCGCTGTGGGTGTGTGCCCCCTGTGGGTGTGCGCCCTGTGGGTGTGTGCCCGCTGTGGGTGGGTGCCCTGTGGGTGTGTGCCCTGTGGGTGTGCGCCCTGTGGGTGTGTGCCCTGTGGGTGTGCGCCCTGTGGGTGTGTGCCCGCTGTGGGTGGGTGCCCTGTGGGTGTGCGCCCTGTGGGTGTGTGCCCGCTGTGGGTGTGTGCCCCCTGTGGGTGTGTGCCCGCTGTGGGTGTGTGCACGCTGTGGGTGTGTGCCCGCTGCCGGGTGTGCCCCCTGTGGGTGTGCGCCCTGTGGGTGTGTGCCCTGTGGGTGTGTGCCCGCTGTGGGTGTGTGCACGCTGTGGGTGTGTGCCCTGTGGGTGTGTGCCCGCTGCCGGGTGTGCCCGCTGTGGGTGTGCGCCCTGTGGGTGTGTGCCCGCTGCCGGGTGTGCCCGCTGTGGGTGTGCACCCTGTGGGTGTGTGCCCGCTGCCGGGTGTGCCCCCTGTGGGTGTGCGCCCTGTGGGTGTGCGCCCTGTGGGTGTGCGCCCTGTGGGTGTGTGCCCGCTGTGGGTGTGTGCCCTGTGGGTGTGTGCCCGCTGTGGGTGTGTGCCCTGTGGGTGTGTGCCCTGTGGGTGTGTGCCCTGTGGGTGTGTGCCCGCTGCCGGGTGTGCCCGCTGTGGGTGTGCACGCTGTGGGTGTGTGCCCGCTGCCGGGTGTGCCCGCTGTGGGTGTGTGCCCTGTGGGTGTGTGCCTGAGCACGTCCTGCCTGCCCCCTCCCAAGACAGCGCAGGGCGGCCGGCGCCCGGCTCCCTCAGAAGGCCGAAGGAGGAGGAAGATGCTCTGATGCTGGGACGGCCCGGCCGGCGCACTCTGAGGACGCGCAGAGCTCGGTCTGGGGGGGCCGCCCCGCTGCCTGCTTCGCCCAGGGCCGGCCTGGGGGTGGAGATGTCTGGGGGCTTAACCCACACACGGACCTTGCACAGTCGGTGTCTAGGCCGATGGCGGGACGCGAGGACTGGCAGGGCTGCGCCCGCCTGGCCGGTGGCAGTGACGGCGGAGGAGCCTGCAGGCCGATGGCGGAGGCCAGCTCCCTGCCGAGGCCTTCGCAGGCCTGACCACACTGCCCGCTGGTCTGCGTGGCCGGGACCGTGGGCAGCTGTGAGAAGCTGGGGTGGGCAGTGCCCCGCTCCGAGCGGCTCCGGCAGCGGGGGGGTGGGGGGTGGGCAGGCTGTGCTCTGGACGTGCCGGCGGCTCCGCCTCGGTTTGTAGTGTGCGGCCAGGGCGCCAAGGGCCGCCTGGCAAAGGCGCCAAGGGAACGCCCGCACCCTGCGCACCACAGGAAGTACTGCGGCCCCTCCGCCCTCGCACCCGCGCCCTGCCCTCCCTGCCGAGCCGCTGTGTCCGAGGGGGAGGAGCCGGAGCGCCGGCAGCACCCAGGAAAGCGGGGCTCCTGGGTCCCTCCGGGGCCTCCTGCTGCAGTGACCGCTGAGACCCTGCGCGGGGCCCAGGCCGCGGGCAGCCTGCGGACGGTGCGCCCTTTTTAGGGGCTTGTGCGTGGGGAGGCAGAGCCACGAACTGGGGATGAGGTCTGACCTGGAGGGGTGGGCGTGTGGCTCGGGAAGCTCACAGCTCTGGCCTGGCCTCCAGCTCTGGCCTGGCGCTCACCGAGCTCTCCGTGGTCCTCCCTCCCCGGCTAGGGGGCCGCCCCGAGAGCCGGGGGCCGCAGAGCAGGCTGCAGAGGGTGCTGCGGAACTTCTCGGCCACGAAGAAGTACACGACGGGGTCCAGGGCCCCGTTGAGGCTGGTGAGGCAGGAGGTGAGCCTGTTGCCCAGGGCCAGGGCGCGCCGGGCGGCGCAGGAGGGGCTGCGGTGCTGGCGCAGCACGTAGACGGCCCGGTGCGCGTGGTAGGGCAGGAAGCACACCAGGAAGATGGCCAGCACCAGCGCGATGGTGCGCGCCGCCCGGCCCCGGAGGCGCGTGTCCACGCGGGGCGCCCGCCGCAGGCTGCGCAGGATCAGCAGGTAGCAGGTCACCGTGGTGACGAAGGGGAAGGCGAAGGCCACGGCCAGCGAGGCGAGCGCGCGGGGCGAGGCCTTCTCCCGGTACAGCTGCAGGCAGACCACCGAGCGGCCGGTGCGCACGGTCTGCGGGCTCAGCAGCAGCGGGGCCATGGCCACGGCCACCACGGCCCAGAGGAAGGCGCAGGCCAGGTGCGCGTAGCGCGGCCGGCGGAGCCTGAGGGACCGGACGGGGTGCACGATGGCCAGGAAGCGGTCGGCGCTGATGCAGGTGAGGAAGCAGATGCTGGCGTACATGTTGAGGTAGAAGAGGAAGCCGGCCAGGCGGCAGGGCACCTCCCCGAAGGGCCAGTGGCTCCCGGAGAAGTGGTAGACCAGGCGCGCGGGCAGCGCCAGCACGGCGGCCAGGTCGGCCAGGGCCAGGTGCAGCAGGAACACGTCGGCCGGGCTGCCGGCCCGGCGGTCCCGGAGGAAGAGCCACAGGGCCAGGGCGTTGCCCACGAACGCCAGGAGGAAGTCCAGGAGGTAGAAGGAGGCCAAGAGCACATTCTCCAGCCGCGTCTCCCGGCCGCAGGGGTCCGCCGCCAGGGAGCGGTTGGCGGCCAGCCCGGAGGCGCCCGGGAGGCCGAGGCCGTTCATGCTGGGCTGGAGGCAGAGCCGGGCCTGAGGACGGAGGAAGGGTCGGTAGAGTGTGGGGCCGGGCCAGCCCCCCCAGCCCACTGTGCACGGGCTCCGCCGGTCCCGACGGCCCAGAGCCCGCGGCGCTTCCCGCCGTGCGAAGGCTCTGCGCCGGGTGTGGGGGCGGGTGGACTCCATGGTCTCAGACCCGCAGTCAGCCGTGTGCCTGAGCCCTGGGGGGGGCGGGGAGGGCCCTCAGGGTGCTGTCTGAGGCAGGGCGGTACGTGGGCCTGAGCCCTTCCTGGGGGCAGGGACTAGGTTGCCTGGTCCCCACAGCCTCGCGTGCCCTGCTAGCCCTCTCGGCTCCGTGGGCCTGAGGCCGGCACTCCCCAGGGCGGGTGAGTGTGGCCCCTGCCACAGCCCTGGCACTGCCAGAGGAGGGCCACTGCCACGGTGTGCTCCGAGGACCCGAGAGGCTGGGCGGGAGCACCCACCTGCCGCACCGCACGGAGGCCAGGGCCCCGCCTGGGGAGCCGGGTTCCCCCGCGGACAGGTGACACGCGCTTGTTTTGATACCGGGCTGCTCTGGAGACCCAAAAGGAGGGTACGTCCCCCCAAACACCGGACCCTCCAGACCTGGAGGGGGAGCTGGGTGCCCACAGCTCTCCGGAGGCTCCCGGGGTGGAGAGGGGCTGGGCAGGAGGGGCTGTGCCAGGAGAAGCACCTGATGTAGGAACAGCCAGGTTCTGGGTGCTGGCTCAGCGGGCTTTCCTCATGGGCCCTCAGCACCCTGAGCTCCTGCCTGCCGGACAGGCTGGGCCCTGCCAGTGTGCCCCCGGCCACTGAGGGAGAGAGGCCCCCGGCCACTGAGGGAGAGAGGCCCCCGGCCACTGAGGGAGAGAGGCCCCCGGCCACTGAGGGAGAGAGGCCCCCGGCCACTGAGGGACGGGGGTGGGGGAGAGGGCCCGAGAGAGGCCCCGGCCACTGAGGGAGAGAGGCCCCCGGCCACTGAGGGAGAGAGGCCCCCGGCCACTGAGGGAGAGAGGCCCCCGGCCACTGAGGGACGGGGGTGGGGGAGAGGGCCCAGGGGATGGGAGGGAGCGGGGGGGGGGCAGGGGATGGGAGAGAGCGGGGGGGGGGCAGGGGATGGGAGGGAGCAGGGGGGGGGCAGGGGATGGGAGGGAGCGGGGGGGGGCAGGGGATGGGAGGGAGCGGGGGGGGGTTAGGGGATGGGAGAGAGCGGGGGGGGGGCCCAGGGGATGGGAGGGAGCGGGGGGGGGTTAGGGGATGGGAGAGAGCGGGGGGGGGGCAGGGGATGGGAGGGAGCGGGGGGGGGTTAGGGGATGGGAGAGAGCGGGGGGGGGTTAGGGGATGGGAGAGAGCGGGGGGGGGCAGGGGATGGGAGGGAGCGGGGGGGGGTTAGGGGATGGGAGAGAGCGGGGGGGGGCAGGGGATGGGAGGGAGCGGGGGGGGGGGTTAGGGGATGGGAGAGAGCGGGGGGGGGGCCCAGGGGATGGGAGGGAGCGGGGGGGGGGTTAGGGGATGGGAGAGAGCGGGGGGGGGGCAGGGGATGGAGGGAGCGGGGGGGCCCAGGGGATGGGAGGGAGCGGGGGAGGGCCCAGGGGATGGGAGGGTGCAGGGGGGTCCCAGGGGATGGAATGGTGCAGGGGGGGGGGCCCAGGGGATGGGAGGGAGCGGGGGGGCCCAGGGGATGGGAGGGAGCAGGGGGGGCAGGGGATGGGAGGGAGCGGGGGGGGGGGCCAGGGGATGGGAGGGTGCAGAGGGGGGCCCCAGGGGATGGGAGGGTGCGGGGGGGGGTGCCCAGGGGATGGGAGGGAGCAGGGGGGGGTTAGGGGATGGGAGAGAGCAGGGGGTGTTAGGGGATGGGAGGGAGCGTGGAGGGCCCAGGGGATGGGAGGGAGTGGGGGGGGGGAGGGGATGGGAGGGAGGGGGGGGCCCAGGGGATGGGAGGAGCAGCAGGGAGCAGTGGCTGCTGCTGCTTTAAGGGATGGAGGGATGGACATCTAATTACCTCACACTGCAGGCCCAGGGCACAGAAATTCGTGCACGATGGGGTCCCCTTAGCCCAGCCTGCACCCTCTCCAATCCGGACCCTTTGGAGGGTGTTCAGCTTCCATATCAGGCCTGATCCTGGATGGGGCCTAAACTGGCCGTCAGACATCTCGCTTACTCTCCTGGACCACTGGCTTCTAGTCACTCACCTGCCTGTCTGCCTGGTTGCCCTTAACTGCCCCACCCCTCTGCTGGCCTCTCTGCCCCTCACTGCCCCACTGGCCAGCCTGGTCGTCTCTTCCTGGCCCCCCTCCCGACAGCCTGGTCACCCTAGCAGCCTGCTTGTTCAGTTGTTTGGTTATCCCTTACTAACGCCCCTGCAGTTCTGGTCATAGGCAGCCATCTTTTTCTTTTGCGGGGGGTGATGGCTAATTTGCATATTACCTCTTTATTATATAGGATTTTTTTTTTAATTTTTGAAGGGACCCATGGTTTTTCCCCACCCAAATGGTCCCCTCTGGCTCCAGAGAATTGCAGGACGCCTGACATTAGCATTTGGAGGCTTTTTCCTGTTGTTTCCAAGTGTGTGTGACCTGTGCGTATGGGGGGGGAGGGGGGCTTGGGAAGAGGCTGGGCCTGTGGGGCCCAGGGAGGAGGGAGGGCTGCTGAGGGCCAGCTGGGCGCCTCCCTCCAGGCCCGCCCGCAGCCTTCCCTGCAGACTGTGCCGCTGACTGGCGGCTGCCAGGCGTGCAGAGGCAGGCCTCAGGGACCCATCTTGCAGAGTAGGAATCTGAGCCTGCGAACCTGCCAGGGTCCCTTGGCTGGGCGGTAGCCTGGGAGTTGGAGGCCAGCTCGCAGGGACACCCAGACCCGGGCCCGTGCTCCGGGACGCCCACAGCCCGAGGCCAGAGCTGGGCCGGCTGGCTGTCCGCCCGGCCCCAGGGCCAGTGACAAAGCTTGGGGGGTCCATACCACGCGAAGTGCAGGGCCCTTGTCAGAAAGGAGGAGCGTGAGGTGGTGACCGCAGAGCTCCCGAGCCTGGGCCTGGCCCGCTTCTCACGGAGCCGCCCCCCTGCCAGGGCCGCCGCTCCAGGCCGAGACTCAGCTCCAAGTGCTGTCAGCTGGCCCCTGTCCCGCCGCCGGCTCGGCAGGATTTCCCAGGATGGTCTGCGTCCCGCTCTCCCCGCCCTGCTCACAGGGCCTGGGGTGCGCTGGGCAGGTGGGCCGGCTCCGCCGGGCAGGGAGGGCGGGCGGCCGGCAGCTCCGGGGAGCAGCTCCTGTGGGCAGAGACTCTGCGGCCGCTCTGGTGAGAGGGTGTCTTCATAGGGAGGTGCCTGCCGAGCAGCTCAGGGGCAGGCCCACGCCGCCCTCCGCCCTCCGCCCTCCGCCCTCCGCCCTCGGCCCTTACCTCGCGGGTGCAGCCGGAAGGCTGAGCTGAGCTCCTGCAGCGGCCGCCCGGCGGAGCGGCTATTTAAGGAGAGGAGGGGCGGCCCCGGCTCTCAGGCGCTCATCAAGGGCCCCTTGTGCGGCGGCCCGCGCCGGCTGAGTGTCCCGCACACAGAGGCCGAGTGTGCCGTCCTGGGAGTGCTGCGGGCGGGCGGGCGGGCTGCTGGGACGGACAGACACACTAGCCATTTCAGAAGGGGACAATCTCCCACCTCTGGCTGCCATGGCAACTGGCTCAGGCTCCCAAGCCTGCACAGGACACAGTGAGGGGCAAGGGAGTGGGGAGGGAGAGGCTGGGGTGTCTGTCTGCTGGATGACGGATCTTTTCAGGCCACCGATGTGGGGCCCTGTGTCCTCCGATAATCGCTCCCTTTGGGCACAGCCGCGGCCTTTTTCCCGCCGGCCAGCTGCGGCCTCATAATGGCGCTGTCTGCACCTCGCGCCCCTCCCGGAGGCGCCGCCGCCCCGGCCCCCAAGCCCTACTGGGGCTCTGGCTGGGTGTTCGCTGCTCCGAGACCCTCACACAGAGGCTGTTCCTCCATCTTTCCAAAAATGGTGTATCGGTGGCATGGGCCCCAAGCTGCCATTTTGAATTTCAAAAGACTTTTAAATACTTTAGTGAAATATGCGTGTGGCCACCTTGTGGAGAAGCTGCCTTAAACTTGTTCTGCCTTAGCCTGCTGGCCGCGCGGGGGTGGCTGGCCTGCAGCCCTAGCGGCCCAGGAAGTGGGCTCCATCTTCCTTCGCCTGCGGAATCCTCCGCCGTCGCCTGCCTTCAGGTCTGCAGGGGGCAGGCCTGTCAATTGCGCATCTGGGTTCAGTCGGGAGAGTCTGCCTGCGGGTGCGGGAGGGCGCCTGGCAGCGGGCTCAATGGCTGGGGATGAGGGTGTCGGCTGCTGCCTGAGCAGGGCATTTCTGTGGTTGGGTGACTGTCCACAGAGACAGGTCATTGCAACAGGAGTCGGGGAGTTGTGCTAATTCCTTTGGAACAAAAGCTGCCCCACGTGGGTTGAATGTTGTCCTGATGATAAGAGGCCCCCAGGCGCTGCATGGGCAGCGTGGGGAGCATGGCCTCGCTCAGGCGTCTGGGTGATAGTGGGGTGAGGACAGCCCCCTGGGCTTCAAGGATCTGGGGACTGAAAAGGGGAATCCGAGTCATAGAGCTGAAGGCCGAGGCCTTGGATGGACAGGATGCCAGGGTCACAGGCCGAGCAGCTCACAGCCCGGGTCTTGCTGTGCTGTCCGAGAGCAATGCCCGCCTTCTCCTGTGCCACCACCCTCGTCCTCCTCACCCGGGGGCAGCGTGGCTGGGAGCCTCTGAGCACGCGGCCGCGGGCACTCACTCGAGCCCCTTGCCATTCCCACCACCGGGGGCGGGCGGGCGGGGGGGGGGGGCGGGGACGGAGACAGGTGGGCAGAGGCCAGTGCTGCGCAGCATGGAGCCCAGGCCCAGAGGGAGCAGGCCTGCCTGGGTCCCCACAGGGGGCTGGAGCGTGAGGGGCAGTCCTCCATTGCCAGTGGATTGGGTGCCCGAAGGGGAGTGTGCCCCGGGCACTTGCAGATGCAGGCCGGTGGGGAAGGAGTGTGCCCTGGGCCTCTGGACATCTTGGCCTGGGGACCTGGCACCGAGGCCAGGGCAGCACCCTGCTGGGTGATCTCCGTGGCGCCACAGCCACTGCCCAGGGCAGGGGCAGCACCAGGACCCGAGCCTCACAGAGGGGCCTGTGGGACAGGCCCCGGTTGGTGCCTCTGCTGGCCCGCACTCCCCTTTGCACACACACAGCCGGCAGACAGCTCCCCTTTGCACACACAGCCTGCAGACGGCTCCTCTTTGCACACACAACCTGCAGACAGCTCCCCTTTGCACACACAGTGCCTGCAGATGGCTCCTCTGTACACACAGCCTGCAGACGGCTCCTCTTTGCACATACAGCCTGCATACCGCTCCCCTTTGCACACACAGCCTGCAGACAGTTCCCCTTTGCACACACAGTGCCTGCAGATGGCTCCCCTTTGCACACACACAGCCTGCAGACGGCTCCCCTTTGCACACACAGCCTGCAGACAGCTCCCCTTTGCACACACAGTGCCTGCAGACGGCTCCCCTTTGCACACACAGTGCCTGCAGATGGCTCCTCTGTACACACAGCCTGCAGATGGCTCCTCTTTGCACATGCACAGCCTGCAGATGGCTCCCCTTTGCACACACAGCCTGCAGACGGCTCCCCTTTGCACACACAGCCTGCAGACGGCTCCCCTTTGCACATACAGCCTACAGACGGTTCCTCTTTGCACACACAACCTGCAGATGGCTCCCCTTTGCACACACAGCCTGCAGACGGCTCCCCTTTGCACACACAGCCTGCAGACGGCTCCCCTTTGCACACACAGCCTGCAGACGGCTCCCCTTTGCACATACAGCCTGCAGACAGTTCCCCTTTGCACACACAGTGCCTGCAGACGGCTCCTCTTTGCGCACACACAGCCTGCAGACAGCTCCCCTTTGCACACACAGTGCCTGCAGATGGCTCCTCTGTACACACAGCCTGCAGACGGCTCCCCTTTGCACACACAGCCTGCAGGCAGCTCCCCTTTGCACACATAGCCTGCAGACGGCTCCTCTTTGCACACACAGTGCCTGCAGACGGCTTTCCTTTGCCCACACACTGCCTGCAGACGGCTCCCCTTTGCACATACAGCCTGCAGACAGCTCCCCTTTGCACACACACAGCCTGCAGACGGCTTTCCTTTGCCCACACACAGCCTGCAGACGGCTCCCCTTTGCACATACAGCCTGCAGACAGTTCCCCTTTGCACACACAGTGCTTGCAGACGGCTCCTCTTTGCGCACACACAGCCTGCAGACAGCTCCCCTTTGCCCACACACAGCCTGCAGACGCTCCCCTTTGCCCACACACTGCCTGCAGACGGCTCCCCTTTGCACACACAGCCTGCAGATGCCGCCCCCGGGTGAGCCCAGGCGAGGGGCAGCCCTCTCAGCCTCCTGGCCGCTCTGCTGGACCTGCCGTGGTGGCAGCCACTGGCCATGTGACCACTCATGCCGGTTGGGAGGCATTTGAAAAATAAAACTAATTTCTTAGCAAAAGTCAGGGAAATGTCTACTCTGGTCCACACGTCTTGGGCTCAGTGGACGGAGAGAAGAGCTCAGTTGGCTGCTCTGTCCTGGCCGTGGGAGGGGGCAGAGCAGGCCCCGGGAGAAGGCCCAGGGCCTGGGCAAGCACGTCTGCCAGCGGTGCCATCTGGTCATCGAGTGACTCCTACGACCCCGACCACTTCAGCTGCACCCACTGCAGGTACCAGGGAGGGGAGCGGCGGGGAGGTGCCGGGGCGGGAGGCCCTTCGGGGGCTGGCCCCAAAGGGGATGGCACGGGGGTCCGAGGCGGGGCAGGGTGAGGAGGTGCTGCTGGCGGGAGGTGCAGAGGGAAGAGGGGCTGCGAACCAGCCTGTCTGGTGCCAGGTCAGCGCCATCTGCACATGCGGTGCCCAGACCAGAAGCCCGCAGCCCCTAACCTGGTCCTGCTCCCCTGGCTGACACTGCGGGGCTCACACAGGGCCCTGCAGGCCGGGGATCAGGGGCTCACAGAGCGGGGCGGGGGCGGGGGGCGGGGGCTCACACAGGGCCTGGGGGATGGGGGCCTCTGTGGGAGGAGGAGGAGGAGGAGGAGGAGGAGGAGGAGGAGGAGGAGGAGGAGGAGAGGAGGAGGAGAGGAGGAGGAGAAGGAGGAGGAGGAGGAGGAGGAGGAGGAGGAGGAGGGGGAGTATGAGGAGGAGGAGGAGGTTGAACTTGCAGTTGGAGCTCAGGAAGAAGCTCAGGAAGCTGTCCGCCCGGGCTGCCCCTGGGCCCCCAGCTCCCCCTAGAGGCGCTGCCCTGTGCTTCCTCTGCTGGCCGCCTGCCCTTCCGTCAGCACCCCTCACCCCGTCAGCACTCCCGGGCTCCCTTCCCCAGGGGGTCCTCTCCCCGTCCGTCCGCAGAGCTGGGTGAGCCGTGGCAGGCCTGTGCCCACCGCCTGGCCCAGAGTGGGCCCTGCCGCCCGCCTGGCAGACCCGTCCTCCCAGGCCAGCAGAAGGCCCGGCCCCGCCGCCCGCCGGTGGCCGCTTCCCTGTCCCTCCCCACCCAGCGGCTCCCCCCGGAAGCTGGTCTTGGGCCCCCAGGTTCCCCGGCTCACTGCAGCCCCCCGCCCCGGCACAGGAGGTGGAGGCTGGGCACACTGCACAGGACGGCCTGGTGCGCGGCCTCCTGCCTGGCCCTGCCTCCTGCAGGGAGGGCGTGGGGAGGGCTCTCCCTGGAGGCGGAGGGACGGAGGAAGGGGGGAGGCAGGGAGCGGACCCCAGCAAAGGTTCTGAGGGTGGAGCTGTCGCAGAGCTTTTGGCTTTTTCTAGAAGGGGCTCTTCGTGGCCCTCTCCTCTCGCGGACACACACTGCTCAGGAAGCTTTATTGGATGTGCTTGGGCCTCTCCGCCCCCATCATCCCTGGCCTCAGGCCTGACGCCCGCCTGTCCAGGGCTCTCCTTTGGCCCGTGGTCTGCAGCCGGAGGTCCCGTGGTGGGGGTGGGGGAGGGCGGGGGTGTGTGGGGGAGGGCGGGGGGCGTGGGGGAGGGCGGGGGGTGGGGGAGGGCGGGGGTGGGGGAGGGCGGGGGTGGGGGAGGGCGGGGGTGGGGGAGGGCGGGGGTGTGTGGGGGAGGGCGGGGGCTGGGGGAGGGCGGGGGTGGGGGAGGGCGGGGGGCGTGGGGGAGGGCGGGGGTGGGGGAGGGCGGGGGTGAGTTGGGGAGAGAGGGGCATACAGGACGGGGCAGGAGGGTGGGTGGGCCGCCCTCGCTAGGGCCTGGCCGGGCTGGAGGCCGGGCCTCGCTGCTTGGCCACGGCGCTCAGGAGCTGCTGCACGTAGGAGGTCAGCAGGTCGTCCATCTTGTAGCCCTGGCAGAGGCAGGGGCAGAGGCTGTGGGTCCAGGTGGGGCTAGGCCGGCCGCGTGTGCTTCCGCCTCAGGGACGGCCTGAGCGAGGCGGGCCGAGGGCACAGCCGGGCGCCCCGCATGGCAGGAGGGCGGGCCTGTGCCTGGGCCTGGCCTTGGAGCCGGAGCTCACCAGAGAGGTCTCGCACAGCAGGCGGCCGCCGCGGCCCAGGCTGCCCAGCACCATGTGGAAGTAGGTGCTGCCGCTGCTCCAGCTGGCGATCTTGGTGAACGGGTAGGTGGCGAGCAGCTCCTGGGGCAGAGGGGTGCTGAGGGCCGTGCGGCGGCCACGGCCACGGCGAGGGCCCCCGGCCTCCCGCCGGCCTCCGTACCTTGGTCTTGGGGTGGATGAGCAGAACGCCGTGCCGGTTGATGGCCACGAGCACGATGTCGGGGTAGGAGGGCTCCGAGGTTTGCTGGGGGAGGGCGGCGGTCACAGCCCAGTGGGCGGGCTGCCCCGCACCCGCCCTCCAGGGGCCCAGCGCGGGGTCTGGGAGCTCAGGCTGCCGGGCCGGGGGGCCTCGTGCAAGCACAGGGCACGGGCGGGCGAGACTACCTTCACCTCGAAGAAGGCGGACCCGAAGGTGGGCCAGCGGCTGATCCCCCGCAGGAAGGCCACCTTGGCCTCCTCCGGCGTCTTGTCCCGGTGCTGCTCGCAGGCCAGCAGGATGCTCTGCGGGGAGGGGCGGTGAGGCCAGGCCCTGCCCGGGTGTGAGCACGGGCGGTGCACGCAGACCCAGCGCCCGCCAGCCCTGGAGGGACCTTTCTCCATTCCTCCGGGGACATCAGGCGCGTCAGGTTCTCGGGCACCAGCTCCCCCAGGACCTTGGGGATGCTCGCCAGCGGGGCCTGGTCGCCGCCGAACTGGGCCTTGTAGATGAGGCCCGCCAGCTGCACCGCGTCCTCCCGCGAGCACTTGTGGAACCCACGCAGGTACTTGGGCAGCTCCTGGGGGAGGGACACGGCCTCAGGCTGCCGCCCCCGCGCCCCCCATGGCCCCCGCCCCTCCTGCGCCTCCTCCCTGCGCCCCCTGCACCCCCCGCGGACCCCCGCGCCCCCACGCCCCCCCCTGCACCCCCCACGGACCCCCGCGCCCTCCTGCGCCTCCTCCCTGCGCCCCCTGCACCCCCCACGGACCCCCGCCCCCTCCTGCGCCTCCTCCCTGCGTAACCCTGCACCCCCCGCGGACTCCCGCGCCCCCACGGCCCCCCCTGCACCCCCCACGGACCCCCGCGCCCCCACGGCCCCCCCGCCCCCTCCTGCGCCTCCTCCCTGCGCCCCCTGCACCCCCCGCGGACCCTTGCACCCCCATGGCCCCCCTGCACCCCCACGGTCCCCCCGCCCCCTCCTGCGCCTCCTCCCTGCGCCCCCCTGCACCCCCAAGGCTCCCCCGCCCCCTCCTGCGCCTCCTCCCTGCGCCCCCCTGCACCCCCACGGCCCCCCGCGCCCCCATGGCACCCGCGCCCCCACAGCCCCCCTGCACCCCCACGGCCCCCGCCCCCTCCTGCGCCTCCTCCCTGCGCCCCCCTGCACCCCCACGGCCCCCCCTCCTGCGCCTCCTCCCTGCGCCCCCTGCACCCCCACGGCCTCCCATGCCCCCCACGGCCCCCGCCCCCTCCTGCGCCTCCTCTCTGCGCCCCCCTGCACCCCCCACGGACCCCACGGCTCCCCCTGCGCCCCCCCTGCGCCCCCACGGCCCCCCGCGCCCCCCACGGCCCCCCCGCCCCGTCCTGCGCCTCCTCCCTGCGCCCCCCTGCACCCCCCGCGGACCCCACGGCTCCCCCTGCGCCCCCCCTGCACCCCCACGGCCCCCCGCGCCCCCCACGGCCCCCCCTGCACCCCCACGGCTCCCCCCGCCCCCTCCTGCGCCTCCTCCCTGCGCCCCCCTGTACCCCCACGGCCCCCGCCCCCTCCTGCGCCTCCTCCCTGCGCCCCCCTGCACCCCCACGGCTCCCGCCCCCTCCTGCGCCTCCTCCCTGCGCCCCCCTGCACCTCCACGGCCCCCCGCGGCCCCCCCTGCACCCGCCACGGACCCCCACGCCACCCACGGACCCCCGCGCCCCCACGGCCCCCCCTGCACCCCCACGGCTCCCCCCGCCCCCTCCTGCGCCTCCTCCCTGCGCCCCCCTGCACCCCCCCTGCGCCCCCCCTGCGGCAGGTGGCAGGGCAGCTGGAAGCTGAGGTTCCTGCAGGGCAGCGGGCGGGAGGCGTCCTGTGGACGCGGTGGAAGGGCCTGTGGGAGCGGGCGGGGCGGCCAGCAGGGCCCTCGGGGGGTGGGCGGGGGCCCGGGAGCCTCGCACCTGGTGGTAGTGGAGCACGGTGTCCGCATGCACGTCCTTCCCGGGGGCCACGCCCAGCCACAGTTTGCGCATGAAGTACACCTGGTAGGGGAGCGTCAGCGGGGCCCCTGGGGGCCGCAGTGAGCACCGCTGCCCGCGGGCGCCGCCCCCCGCCCTGCCGCCCGGACCGCAGCCTCCTCTGCCGGGCAGCTTCCTGGGCCTCCGGCCCTGAGTGCCCTCCCCGGCCTGCCCGCCTCAGGCCCACCTTCCTTCTGGGGCTTGCTCCTCTTCACCCAGTCCGCCACCTGGCGCAGCGAGTCGAAGAAGAAGTCTCCCTCCTTCTGGCTGATGACCTGGGGGCGCGCCGTTCAGGGAGGGCCTCCGGGCGGGCATGTGGGCACGTGCGCCCACCCGCCTCAGCGCCCCCCGCCCGCCTCAGCGCCCCCCGCCCGCCTCAGCGCCCCCCGCCCCCCCTACCTTGTCTGCGATCTTGATGAAGAGGCTGCAGCCCTCCCAAGAGGCCAGCTGCAGCCTGGCGGCCACGCCCGCACACACGTCCCGCACCCGGGTGTGGGCGCCCACCTCCAGCGTCTGTGGAGAGCGGCCGCTCAGCACAGGCCCACGGCCCCTCAGCTGGGCTGGCCATGCCCTGGCCTGCGAAGGGCACCTGCTTCCAGACTACGGGCCGGAGGCAGCAGGCGGACGATTGCACAGGCAGCCTCCGAACCTGCCTTCGGAGCCCGGCAGCCCTGTGGGCCTTCGCAGGGGCCCCTCCGGCGTCAGAGCTGCACGCCCAGCCCTGGGCCTCTGCCTGTGCCCGCTGCCCTGGGCCCGCTGCCCTGGGCCTCTGCCTGGGCCCCCTGCCCTGTGCCCCCTGCCCTGTGCCCGCTGCCCTGTGCCCGCTGCCCTGGGCCCCCTGCCCTGTGCCCGCTGCCCTGTGCCCGCTGCCCTGTGCCCGCTGCCCTGTGCCCCCTGCCCTGTGCTCGCTGCCCTGTGCCCGCTGCCCTGGGCCTCTGCCTGTGCCCGCTGCCCTGTGCCCGCTGCCTCTGGAGCCGGCTTCACACTCCTCAGCAGCCCCTCCTGGCCCGGCCCAGAGCCTCCGGATGCACTGTTCACGGTGAGGGCGCCAGTGCCCTGGGCGGACAGCTTCTGGGGTCCCCACTCCTTGGGCGGGCTCACCTGGGTGGTAGGGGGCTCACCTGGGTGGTAGGGGGCTCACCTGGGCGGTGGGGGGCTCACCTGGGCGGGGGGGCTCACCTGGACGGTAGGGGGCTCACCTGGGTGGGGGGGGCTCACCTGGGGGGGCTCACCTGGGCGGGGGGGCTCACCTGGACGGTGGGGCGGGCTCACCTGGGTGGTAGGGGGCTCACCTGGGTGGGGGGGGCTCACCTGGGCGGTGGGGGGCTCACCTGGGCGGGGGGGCTCACCTGGGCGGTGGGGGGGGCTCACCTGGGCGGTGGAGGGGGGCTCACCTGGGCGGTGGGGGGGGCTCACTTGGGTGGGGGGGCTCACCTGGGTGGGGGGTCTCACCTGGGTGGGGGGGCTCACCTGGGGGGGGCTCACCTGGGCGGGGCTCACCTGGGCGGGGGGCTCACCTGGGCGGGGGGCTTACCTGGGCAGGGAGCTCACCTGGGGGGGGCTCACCTGGGCGGGGGGCTCACCTGGGGGGGCTCACCTGGGGGGGGCTCACCTGGGTGGGGGGGGCTCACCTGGGGGGGCTCACCTGGGCGGTGGGGGGGCTCACCTGGGCGGGGGCTCACCTGGGCGGTGGGGGGGGCTCACCTGGGCGGGGGCTCACCTGGGCGGGGGGCTCACCTGGGGGAGCTCACCTGGGCGGGGGGCTCACCTGGGGGGGCTCACCTGGGCGGGGGGCTCACCTGGGCGGTGGGGGGGGCTCACTTGGGGGGGCTCACCTGGGGGGGGCTCACCTGGGGGGGGGCTCACCTGGGGGGGCTCACCTGGGCGGGGGGCTCACCTGGGCGGGGGCTCACCTGGGCGGTGGGGGGGCTCACCTGGGCGGGGGGCTCACCTGGGCGGTGGGGGGGCTCACCTGGGCGGGGGCTCACCTGGGCGGGGGGCTCACCTGGGGGGGGGCTCACCTGGGGGGGGCTCACCTGGGCGGGGGGCTCACCTGGGTGGGGGGCTCACCTGGGGGGGCTCACCTGGGGGGGGCTCACCTGGGGGGGGCTCACCTGGGCGGGGGGCTCACCTGGGCGGGGGGCTCACCTGGGCGGGGGGCTCACCTGGGCGGGGGGCTCACCTGGGGGGGCTCACCTGGGCGGTGGGGGGGGCTCACCTGGGCGGGGGCTCACCTGGGCGGTGGGGGGGCTCACCTGGGCGGTGGGGGGGCTCACCTGGGGGGGCTCACCTGGGCGGTGGGGGGGCTCACCTGGGTGGTGTTGTTGGGGAGGAAGACCTTGTGGCAGATGCGGGAGACGTTCTGCTCGGCCGCCTCCACCTCCACCTGGTGGGGGGGCTGCTTCCGGGGGCCGGTCCTGGAACAGCAGGCACGCTGCGCCCGCCGTCCTCCCGCGCCCCATCGCTCCCTCTGCACTCCCTGCCCGCAAGGGCGGGGCGCCTCCCTGTGCCCGGCTCAGGGCCCGTCCGCCCTCCCGGCCCGGGCACGGCTCTGAGCAGAGCCGACCGAGCTGTCCGGCGGCTGGGTGGGAGCGACAGCTGCTCTGACCAAGCGGGGGTGGCGTGGGGGTGCCGGTCACCCGAGGCCGGAGGCCGGCCCTCCGTGCCTGGAAGGCAGCCGTGGGCGCGAGCTGGTGGCCAGGCCGCGCCCTCCGCGGCCTCCCTCCCCGGCGCCGCCCGCCCGCCCGCTCACCTCAGGGCCCGCTGCACGCGGCGGCTGCAGTCGGGGGCCAGGGGCCGCGCCCTGCGGGCGTCCAGGAACTTGTGCACGTGCGGCAGCAGCGCCTTGCCTGGCGGGAAGAGGCCGGTGCAGAGCCACAGCAGCTGCCAGCCCCGCTCCTCGCTGTACCTGCGGCCACAGAGCCCGGCTAGACTGCGGGCCCGGCCGCGGGCCCGCCCCGCTGCCCAGGCCTCACCCCCGGCTGGCAGGCCGGCCCGGGCCGCGCGGTGGCCGCTCGGTGGGAGTGCCGGCCGGAGTGGCGGCCTCGGCGCGGACAGCGGGCGTGGGCCGAGCCGCGCACCTCTTGGAGTTGTGCGTCAGCTGCTTCAGGATCTGGCAGTAGACCTCGTCCTGCAGGGCGGCCTCCTGCAGGGCCCCCGCGAAGATCTGGTCGGTGAGCTCCAGGGAGGCCCAGGCCTGCCTGGACGGGTAGTCGCCCATGTACCGGAGGATGCGTGTGGCGTCAGGGAGGATAGCCGCTGGCAGGCCCGCCCGCCGCCGCCCGCCGCCGCCCGCCGCCGCCGCCCGCCGCCGCCGCCCGCCGCCGCCGCCGCCGCCGCCCGCCGCCGCCGCCGCCGCCGGAAGGATATCGATGAAGATCTGGCACGCGGCGTCCCGCAGCTCGGCCGTGGCGTGGACGCGCCGGAGCAGCGGCTGCCGCAGGGGCTCCGGGCTGTGCGCCCACAGGCGGCCCCGGGTGCGGGCCAGGCTGGCCACGGCTCTGCTGGCCGGCTCCTTCTCCGGGGCCCTGGCCGGCGGACAGAGCGGTGAGCCTCCGCCCCCCGCCCGCCCGCCCGCCGCGGTGCCCGGGGTGGAGGCTCTGGGGGCCGGGCGCGGCACCTGAAGAACGAGTAGGCGAACTCCTCCAGGGTGTGCAGCTTCTCCGGCGCCTGCTCCTCGGGCGGAGCCTCTGCGGGCGGCCTCGCCTGCGCGGCCAGCTTCCGCTTCTCCGGGGACATGGCCAGCAGGCTCTGCGGGGCACAGGCGTGGGCGCCCGGGGCCGCGCCCGCAGGCCCTCCCGCGGCTGGGGGGCCCACGGGGCTGGCGGCACCCGCACCTCCCTCTGCCTCCCTCTCGGGGCTCCTTGGCCACCAGCTCCCTCGGGGCGCCTCTCCTCGGGCCTCTCTCCTCCCTGCCGCCCCACGCCCAGGCCCTCCAGGAGGCCACTCCCGGGCTCCTCTGGCCCAGAGCTCCGGGCTGGGGGCGTGGGGGAGGGCCCTGTGTGCTCAGCTGGGAGTGCAGGCGCGGGTGGGAGGGGGTGGCTCTGAGGGCAGGGAGGCTTGGCCCCTGGGGTCAGGGCTTCAGTGAGGCTGCAGCTGGGGGGGCGGGGGTTGTTCCCAGGACACACCCGCGGTGGAGGGTGGAGGGTAGAGGGTGGAGGGTGCAGGGCAGAGGGCGCAGGGCGGAGGGCAGAGGGCGCAGGGTGGAGGGCGGAGGGCGGAGGGCGCAGGGCGGAGGGCAGAGGGTGCAGGGCGGAGGGCGGAGGGTGCAGGGCGGAGGGCGCAGGGTGGAGGGCGCAGGGTGGAGGGCGGAGGGTGGAGGGCGCAGGGTGCAGGGCGGAGGGTGCAGGGCAGAGGGCGCAGGGAGGAGGGTGGAGGGTGCAGGGCGGAGGGCACAGGGCGGAGGGCGGAGGGCGGAGGGCGCAGGGCGGAGGGCGCAGGGCGCAGGGCGGAGGGCACAGGGCGGAGGGCGGAGGGCAGAGGGCGCAGGGCGGAGGACGCAGGGCGGAGGGCAGAGGGTGCAGGGAGGAGGGCGGAGGGTGCAGGGCGGAGGGCGCAGGGTGGAGGGCGCAGGGTGGAGGGCGGAGGGTGGAGGGCGCAGGGTGCAGGGCGGAGGGTGCAGGGCAGAGGGCACAGGGAGGAGGGTGGAGGGTGCAGGGCGCAGGGCGGAGGGCGCAGGGCGGAGGGCGCAGGGCGCAGGGCGCAGGGCGGAGGGTGCAGGGCAGAGGGCGCAGGGAGGAGGGTGGAGGGTGCAGGGTGCAGGGCGGAGGGCAGAGGGCGCAGGGCGGAGGGCACAGGGCGGAGGGCGGAGGGCGGAGGGCGCAGGGCGCAGGGCGGAGGGCGCAGGGCGGAGGGCGCAGGGCGCAGGGCGCAGGGCGGAGGGCGCAGGGTGCCCACTCTCGGAGCCTGTGAGTGCCGGCACCGTCCTGGCACGGCACAGATGCCGCCAGCCTCACGCTGCCCCGAGGGGCGGCCGGCTCCAGGCTGACGGGTGCAGGCAGCCCCCTGCTGTGCGGTGGGAGGGGGCAGTTACCAGCAGCTGTGCCGATGGCTTGGTGAGCGTGGGAATGGTGTAGAGGTGGGCGGCCAGCACCAGCCCTGTCCTGCCCGTCCTGTCGTTCCGGCCCGGGACCCAGTCCTCGGCCGCCAGCGGCCCCGTGCTCTTCGTCAGGATCAGCAGATCGCCCTTTGCGAAGGGCAGGAGGGCGGCGTCGCCTGCTCGGGTCAGAGGAGAAAGCCGCTGGCCCGCGCTCTGTGTGTTGGGGCCCCGATCGATGAGGACTGGACGGAGCTGAGGCAGGCTCGCTGTTGGGACTCCCCCCAGGCCCTGACAGGCCAGAGGCGGAGGCAGGGCTGGCTCTGACCACGGCCCACCCGGAGGCCTGCTCCGAGGCCTGGCCAGGAGCCGCGGCCGGCATGGCAGGGGCGCGTGGACAAGGGGAGATGCCCGCTGGCCTCGCCAGCCAGCCTGGGGCTGTGGGACCCTCATCCGCAGTGACTTTCAGCCCTTCCCGGGAGGGGTGGGGACAACTGGGTGCAGGTTCTCCCCGCCTCCCAGCCACGGCCTGCGCCTCTCGGAGCTGCCTGGAGCCCCGCCCTGGCTGTCCCTGCACGGCCGCCTCTGCTCCGGCCGCGCCGGCCTGGCTGTGAGCGGGCGGCCAGCAGCTGCTGGGTGCGCGGGGTCAGGCCAGTGCCTGTTCCCTGCTCAGCAGCCCGCCAGGTGCCTCGAGGGCGGAGGCGCCCTTAGCCCTCTCTGGGAAGGCAGGGCGGTGCCCCTCAGGGTCTCGCGGCCCCCTCCCCCTCCTCGCGCCCTCGCCCCGCACCTGTGGCCTTCTGGTCCTGCAGCGCCATGGCGAACACGGACCGCGCCCGCAGGCCCTCCAGAAGCATGGCCACCAGCTCGGCGATGGCCACGCCGCTGGGCGACAGGAACTCATACTCCTCCTCGTGCAGCGTGCAGAGCAGCAGCCTCTGGCCGCCCCGGGCCTCCCTGGGGGCGAGCACCTGACCCTCAGCACCGGTTACAGGCGCGGGGCCACAGGCAGGGCGCCGCCGTGGGGTGGCAAACGAGGTGAGAGCACAGGCCCGGGCCCGGAGGCAGTGGTGGCGCCAGCCCTCCTGAGGGCTCATGCCGGCCACGCAGGGGCGTGCGCGAGCTCGGCGAGCTCCTGGCCCCTCGCCCGTGCCCTCTTGGCCGGCCGCGGCCGCGAGGACCCCGCACGTGGGAGGTGGCCAGCTCAGGGCGCGGTGGCCAGTGTGGCCTGGAGCTGCTGGAACAGCGACGCTGGCTCTGCCCGGAGCTTCCGGAGGGCTCCGCAGGCCCGGGCGGTGCAGGAGAGCGGGAGGGCTGCGGCCTGCCCTGTGCCGCTGGGCGCTCGGTGAGCTGGCAAGCACCAGCGCGCTCGCCCGGACCGCCTGCACCTCCCGCGCGGCCGGGAGGGGGCGCTGTGAGGAGTGCACCCCAAGGGGGCGGTGGCCTGCCCTTCCCGGAGGACTTCCCAGCAGGCTGGGGGTGAGGGGGCTGAGGGCACGCAGCCGCGGCAGACGGAGGCCACGCCGGGGCCAGCGCGCCCTCGCGGTCCACGGCGGTCCACCCGCCCCCGCAGGCTCCCGCCGCCCAGGACCGAGCTCCGGGCGGGACGGGCCGCCCCACCCACCTGTGGGCGACCAGACTCATGATCTCGGGGAAGGACAGCTCCAGCAGCGCCCGCTCCCGCTGGTCCAGGAGGGACAGCCCCTTCCAGTTCACGGCCAAGATCAGCGGAGTCCTGGGCAGCCGGGGGCCTGGCCGGGGACGGGCATGAGCCGCAGGCCGGGCCGCCCGCCCGCCCGCCCGCCCGCCCGGCCTCTCCCGCACCTGAGGAGGCGGTGACCTCGAAGAGCCGGGAGAAGAGCAGCGGCCACTGCAGGCGGGCGGCGCCCACCACCTGCTCCCGCGCGGCCTGCCTCCGGGCGTGCGGCACCTGCTCAGGCACGAGGCACCGTCCTCGCTCAGCACCGCGGCCCTGCGCCCCCGCCCCGGCCCCCGCCCCGGCCCCCGCCCCGGCCTCCGCCCCAGCCTCCATCCCAGCCTCCGCCCCGGCCCCCGCCCCGGCCTCCGCCCCGGCCTCCGCCCCGGCCCCCGCCCCGGCCTCCGCCCCGGCCTCCCGCCGTGGGGAAGAGGGAGGCGGCTCTCCTTTCGGCCTGGACAGTGGAGGCCGCGGTGCCGCTGGTGCTGCCTCTGGCAGCCCCGCCTGGGGCGAGTCTTGGTCTGGCGGGCGGCCTTAGTGTCCTCTGTGTCCTCGGTGCCTGTCCTCCCCGCGTGTTTGGGGCGCCCCCAGGGCCTCCAGCTCAGCCCCTCCCGCTGTGCCCCCACCCGTCCTCCCTCCCTCCCTGTGCGCACCGAACTCCCTCTTCCTGTCTGTGAGTGCTCTCTTGTTCCTGCTTTGAAAGGGCGGGAGTGACCGCCATGACGGAGCCTGCAGGGGGCTCCCTCGTGTTTGACAGTGAAAAGGGAGCCGCTCACCACTAGGCACCAGAGAAGTGAGTTAGGACTCGTTAACGCGCACACACAGCCGTTCAATGAACCCAAAACTCAAAGGGAGGCTGGCGGACCGGCCTGTGACCAGCGCTGACGGAAGGCCTGGCAGACCCCAGGCCGCAGAGCTGTGCTCCCTGGCGAGCCCACGCTCCCCGCTGCGAGGGCGGCCCCCAGCCCCGGGAGAGCCAGCGCTGGCTGACCTGAGCCAGGGCGGCGGAGACGAGGCCGGCCCACTCCTCGGGGGGCTTGGTCCGGTACAGCTTCGGGGGCACACAGCTGGGCAGCAGCCCCTGCACAGCCTCCGTCCGCGCCGCGGCGCCCAGCTCTGCGCAGCAGTGCCGGGCCAGCAGCTCCACCAGCTCTTCCTCCTGCCCGCGAGCGAGACACCTGTGAGGCTGAGGCCCCCTCGGGCCAGCCTGGAGCGGGAGCCCCGCCAGGCCGGTCCTCCTCTGCAGAACGTGCCCCTCCCACCAGGGGTGCACCCCCGTGCCCTCGGGGGCCAGGGTGCTCCTCTCAGCCCTCGGGCCCCAAGGGCGGAGGCCTGGGCAGAGCCCTGATGTCCCCGCAGAGGTGCGTGCGCCCTGTCTCACCAGGCCTCCCGGACTCGGGGTGGGTCTGCAGACCCAGACTCAGTCCTGGCTCCAGTCACCCTGCACCCTGCCCACTGCCCCACCCTCCCTGACAGCGGGAGGGGCCGCGCCGGCTGGGTCGCTCCGCCCTCTGGTGCCTCCTGCCCTCGGTGCTCTGGGCCCAGGAATCCCGGGCCCCCTGCCCTCCTGGATGAGGGCCCGAGGGTCCTGGCACGCTGCCCGAGGAGGCCGGGCGCTCAGCCAGGCCGGAGACGGCCCGTCCTCGAAGCCGGCCTGCCGCCCGCCAAGGGCCACCCCGGCGAGGCCTGGCCAGGGCTCCACCGGACGGGGCGGAGGCGGCAGTGGCCGGGAGGCGGCCCGGAGCAGGCCGGCGGGACCGCCCGGGGCTCACCGTCGCGAAGCTGTACTCGCCGGACCAGACGCCGTGCAGGACTTGGCGGTAGATGAGCTCGGTGCTGACCGCGTCCTCGCTGGGGTCGTGCCAGGGGCTGAAGAACTCCTTCCGGAAGTAGAGGCGCCAGGGCGCCTGGCGCTCGCTCTCGCCCCGCTCCCGCGCCAGCTGCTCGCACTGGCCCACTGCGTCCATCACGTGGTCGTGCCCGCTGCCCAGCGACCAGAACTGAGGGGTGGGCGCGGTCAGGCACCGGCCACCTGCACTCAGCGCCCGCGGCTGCCACACCGGGATCGCGTCTGTGCCCTCCTCTCCCACGGCCCAGAGGCAGGGCCGGCGCCCGCTGCACGACGGGTGGCGCCCTGAGCCCCTGGCTGGCGTGAGGGAGGCTCAGCCCGGGCACCTGGGTGGGTGAGGATGGGGTCTGGCGGGGCTGGCAAGACATGCAGGGGCGCTGGGCCCAGGGCCTCCCGGAGAGGGGGTGGGGGAGTGAGCAGGAGAGTGTCGGCCAGGAGGACGGGTGCCTGGTGATGAAGCCTTTTTGTGAGTTTGCGTGTGTGGGAGAATTGTGCATGTGTGTATATGTGTGAGTGTGTATGTGCGTGTGTGAGTGTTTGAGAAAATGTGTATGCATGTGTGTGTGTGCATGACAGAGTGTGTGTATGTGTATATCTGTGAGTGGATGTGTGTAAGTGTATGAAAGGATGTGTGCATGTGAATATGTGTGTGTGAGTATGAATGTGTGTACATAAGTGTGTATGTGTGAGTATACTCTGAGTGGCTAGATTATTATGATCTCTGAACACATGATAATCTGGCCACTCAGTGTATATACTATATAATAAGAGACTAATATGCAAATTGTCCCCTCGACCAGAAGTTTGACCAGTAGGCAGGCCAGCCAACTGCCCATGTTCCCCCCCTTGGCCGGACCGCACTCATGCACAAATTCATGGCCGGGTCTTAAAAATATATATATTTTACACACACACACACACACACACACACACACACACACTGAGCGGCTAGATTATTATGCGTTCAGAGATCGTAATAATCTGGCCACTCAGTGTATATGTGTATGTGTGTGAGTGCGTGCATTTGTGTGCATGTACGTGTGTAAGAATGTGCATGTGAGTGTGCAATGTGACTGATGTCTGCGGACGTGTGTGAGTGTGAGGCCATGGAGGAGAGCAGCGGCGGACGGTGTGGTCGGCTGAGCTGGGGGCAGGGGGCGGGCGAGGCTGCGCACCTTGTCGTACACAGCGACCTGGAGGGAAAAGCCCAGGGGGTCGCGGAGGCCCTGCTGGCGGGCGATGTGCAGGCAGACCTCCTGCGAGGTCGAGGCCGAGTCCACGGTGACGGTCAGGCTCTCCCCCGTCGGCAGCACCACGTGCACCGGGATGTGCTTTCTGGACTTGACAGCCTGGGGAAGGCGAGGCAGTCCCTGGGCCGGCCACTCCGCGGCCTCTCGCCCCGAGCTCGGCCGGAAGGGCTGCTGCTGCCCGATGGCCGCGGAGGGGGCAGGCTGCCCAGGGCTGTTCTCAGGGGCAGCCAGCGGGCAGCCCCCATGGGAACCCTGAGCTCTGGGACCCGAGTGGCTGAGAATCAGAGGCTCAGAAGAGCCCAGTTCCCCGTCCCAGACTCTGGAACCTTCTGACACCTGGGAGCCATATTCCCTCCGCGTGCACACCACAGGGCATGAGCACCCGACAGCGCCACAGCGCACACGCAGCCCAGGGCTCGGGGAGCAGCCGCGAGGAAGAAGGAGGGCAGGACAGGACCACCGGACACGGGTGAGGGCCTCGGTCCTGAGGGCCTCACCCCCGGGCTGCGGACCCTGAGATCTCGGGCCCTCATGGTGTGGCCTGTGCCCGGTGACAGCGCCCGCTGCCTCCTTCAGGGAAGCGCAGCAGCCACCCACTCACCAGTGCTCACTGGCAGGCCCCACGGCGGGCTGACACGGGGCCCAGCCTGGCGGAGCTCACAGGGGCCGTGGCTCAGAAGCTCCCCAAGTGGGTGGAAGAGGCCAAGGACATGCTTTTCACTGGCAGGACCCAAGAAGGCACCCCCAAACCTGGGCTAGAAGAGCCGCAGGAGCTGACACCATCCCACCCTGACCACCCCCCCTCCAGCAGGCCCGTACCTGCAGCTCCAGCCAAGTGGGGGGCTCCGTGCGAACCCCGTTGGTGTAGGTGCGTCTCAGGCGCTCGGCACAGAAGGGCCCGTAGCCGGCTGGCCCTTCACCAATGAAGTTCAGCAGGTACTGTGGGTGCAGAGGGCAAAGGGCAGGTCACTCCTGCCTCCCGCCCAGATGGATCCCAGCGTCGCAGTCATTCTCATCTGGGAGGCGGGGGCGTGTGGGCCTTCCGTGAGGCCGTGCAGTATCCGCCGACAGAAAGCTCTCACTGAACACCTGGACTCCTGCTGTCATGCCAATCACCCTATCTAATGAAAGAATAACATGCAGATGGACCATCACTCCAACACACAAGATGGCTGCCCCCATGTGGACACAAGATGGCCACCACAAGATGGCCAGCACGGGAGGGCAGTTGGGAGGGATCAGGCCTGCAAGGGAAGGTAGTTGGGGCAATCAAGCCTGCATGGGAGGGCAGTTAGGGGTGACCAGGCTGGCAGAGGAAATTGGGGATGACTGGGCTTGCAGGGGAGGGCAGCTGGGGGAGGGGACACCCAGGCCTGAAGGGGAAGGTAGTTGGGTTAGGGGACCAGGCCTGAAGGGGAGGGCAGTTGGGGGTGATCAAACCTGCAGGGCAGTTAGGGGCAAACAGGCTGGCAGGGGAGTGGTTAGGGGGTGATCAGGCTGCCAGGGGAGTGGTTAGGGGTGATCAGGCTGGCAGGGGAGTGGTTAGGGGTGATCAGGCTGGCAGGGGAGTGGTTAGGGGTGATCAGGCTGGCAGGGGAGTGGTTAGGGGTGATCAGGCTGGCAGGGGAGTGGTTAGGGGTGATCAGGCTGGCAGGGGAGTGGTTAGGGGCAATCAGGAAGGCAGGCAGGCAGAAGCGGTTAGGGAGCCAGCAGTCCTGGATTGTGAGAGGGATGTCCGACGGCCCTACTGGGATCAGGCCTAAATGGGCAGTTGGACATCTCTTGAGGGGTCCTGGATTGGAGAGGGTGCAAGCTGGGCTGAAGGACATCCCCCCCCCACACACACACATTTTGTGCACCGGGCCTCTAGTATCTCAATAAGTCTGGGGAAATTGTAAATTTTAAAATGATAATACTCAGCGTTGATAACACTAGAGCCAGTGCACGAAATTCATGCACGGAGAGGGGGTCCCCTCAGCCCAGCCTGCACCCTCTCCAATATGGGACCCCTCTGGGACTGTCCAACTGCTGGTTTAGGTCCAATCCTGGGGCCCAAGATGTCCCTCTCACAATCTGAGACTCCTGGCTCCTAACTGCTCACCTGCCTGCCTGCCTGATTGCCCCTGACTGCCCCCAACTGCCCTCCCACCCCCTCGGGCCTGGTAGCCCCACACAGCCTGCTGCTCAGTGATTTGGTCACCCCTTACTGACCCCCCTGCCAGCCTGGTCGCCCCATGCAGCCTGTTCTATCGTCTGTTCGGTTGCAATGGTCGCTTAGGCTTTTATATGTATAGATGAGAAGGAATACAAATTGGACATTTCTTGGGATCAAGTTGTCACTGTTCTAAATAGTACATAATTTTAAAATGTGCACACTCTTTGACCCAATAATTCAGACCTCTCCTAAAGGCATCGTACGGAGAGGAAGGGAGAGCGAGGGAGAGAGGGAGAGAGAGCAGTTTCCTTCCGCGGTGCCCTGACTGGGGATGGCACCTGCGGCTTGAACTCGCGACCTCTCCGCGCACAGGATGACCCGGCCGGCGGAGCCACAGGCAGAGGGACGGTGGCCCCAATGTCCTCCACACGCTGACCCCTCTCGGGACGGCGGCGTGGCGCCAGCAAAGCGGCCCTCAGGGCGAGCGGCAGCGTGGGAGCCGCTGGTGAGGACAGCGAGACACACGGAGCTGACGTTCAGAACGCGCTCGTAAAATGCGCCGAGAACCTTTCGGAGGCGTCGGGAGGCGTGCAGCTGGGAGTTGCTGTGTCGGGGACGGCGGGCAGCTGGCGGTTTCCGTGACCACGGCAACACGGACAGTCTGGGGGCCTCTGGTTTGGGGGCCGTTTGGACGCGCCTCTCCTCCACAGGGCGCCGGTGTGACTGCCCGGAAGCTGAACCGCGAGCCCGGCGCCTCGGCCCGTTCCGCCGACACGCTGCCCGCTCCTCCGGGCCTTCCTCTGGCCTCTACCCTCTCCCCTCCCCTCAGAGGGGCCATCCTGGTGCCCAGACCAGTGAACTGCAGCCCTCTCTTACATAAGGGGAAACAGACCGGAGAAGCATAGCACTGACCATCCTGGCCAGTAGAAGCACAAGAACAGGGCCAGAACCCAGGATTCTGGACTGCACCAGCCCAGGGCCAACACACCCTCCCATGTACCCTGCCCTCGCCATCCCCACCCCTACCCTAATCCTCCCCTCCCCCCTGCCCTGGTCCCACCCCTCCACCCTCGCTGCCCTGGTCCTCCCCTTTACCCCGCTGCCCTGGTGCTCCCTATCCTCTCCACCCTGCCCCGTCCTGGTCCCCCCCCCCCTCCCTGCCCTGGTCCCACCCCTCCACCCCTGCTGCCCTGGTCCTCCCTATCCCCTCCCCCCTGCCTTAGTCCCCCCCATCCCCTCCCCCCTGCCCTGGTCCCCCCCCATCCCCTCCCCCCTGCCCTGGTACAGCCCACCTTCATGAGCCTCTCGGAGGGCGGGAAGCAGCCCAGACAGAGGCTGAGCAGGATCCAGCCGCGGGCCAGGCTGCTGGTTTTCGGGTTCTCTGACAGCTGCTTGCAGATCTGGCAGTAAATCTCGTCCCTGAAAGACAGATGCAGGCTGCAGGCTTGCTGGGAGAAGGGGCAGGTGAGGGGTGCACAGCGCCTGCTACGCCCCTCAGTGTGGCCATGGCCAAGGAGCCTCCAGCCACTCGCCTGCTCCCGGCTGCACTCCTGGCCCTCGTGTGGGTCAGGGAGGGCCCAGGTCTCCAGCCACAGCCCGGCTCAGCAGCCCCGACTCTGTGAGAGGGACGGCTCCTCTCCCAGCTTCACCGCACAGCGCCCTCCTGAGTGCGGGCACCTCTGCCGCCCTCCCCCCTCCGCCCTCCACCGCATCCCCTGCCTCAGGCCTCTCCTGTCCTCCCCACTGACCGGCCTCCTCCTGCTAAGTGCCCCTCCCGCTGCCGGCCTCCCCGGCCCGAACACCAGCAGGGGCTGGTGGGTAACAGCCACGCCCGGCGCCTGCCTCACGTGTCGGCCCGTTTCTG
The DNA here is from genome assembly GCA_963693515.1 of Pipistrellus nathusii. Lineage (NCBI taxonomy): Eukaryota > Metazoa > Chordata > Mammalia > Chiroptera > Vespertilionidae > Pipistrellus > Pipistrellus nathusii. The sequence continues at coordinate 83,201,069 of OY882865.1, read as the reverse complement.
GGGCACATGTTCCTGTTAATGCCAACTTCAGCAGCCGGCTGATGGCACCGGCAGAGGAGCCCGCGCTCACGGCCAGGCCCGCCCTCTGCCGCAGCCCCAGCAGCTGGCCCGGAGGGGAGGGGCCTCCGGGAGGGCTGCCGGGTCCCGGCGAGCGCTCGGGCGGAGGTGGCCGTGGCGCTGGCTGCCACTTCGGGAGGTGGCACAAGCTCCCGCTCGGCCCAGCGCGGAGGGCACTTGGGCACGGAGTCACCGGAGGCTGAGACCCACACGGGCCAGCTCAGAGGAGCCACAGCCAGAGCCGTGGAGCGCACAGGGCACCACAGCGGCAGCCCAGGCTGCGGGCCGGGCGTGGGGCGCCCGTGTGCTGTCTGCCTCTGGGAGGGGCAGCGGCGGGAGGATAGGGGAGCTGCCATGAACAACTGGGGGGGGGTACAGGCAGCCCTCAGGCTTCCCAGGCTCCTCAGAGCTAGTTCAGGGCCGTGGTCTGCCGAGCTGAGCTGAGCCGGGTGCGGCCTGGCAGCGGGCGGAGGCAGGGGGCTGTGGGTGGCTATGGCTGAGGCTGTGGCTGTGGCTGTGGCTGTGGCTGTGGCTGTGGCTGAGGCTGTGGCTGTGGCTGTGGCTGAGGCAGGGGCTGAGGCTGTGGCTGTGGCTGTGGCTGTGGCTGTGGCTGTGGCTGTGGCTGAGGCTGTGGCTGTGGCTGTGGCTGAGGCAGGGGCTGTGCTGTGGCTGTGGCTGTGGCTGTGGCTGAGGCTGTGGTTGTGGCTGTGGCTGAGGCAGGGGCTGAGGCTGTGGCTGTGGCTGTGGCTGTGGCTGAGGCAGGGGGCTGAGGCTGAGGCAGGGGCTGTGGCTCTGGCTGTGGCTGTGGCTGAGGCTGAGGCAGGGGCTCTGGCTGTGGCTGTGGCTGTGGCTGTGGCTGTGGCTGTGGCTGAGGCAGGGGCTGTGGCTGTGGCTCTGGCTCTGGCTGTGGCTGTGGCTGTGGCTGTGGCTGAGGCTGTGGCTGTGGCGGAGGCAGGGGCAGTGTCGGAGGGGCCAGATGAGAGGGACTGACCGGAGGCCGGGCTGCAGGAGGCCGTGGCTCACGATGAAGTGCACCTTCTCCAGGTTGGACAGGGGTCTGTCGGAGGGGGAGCCCTCAGACTCCAAGGCCTCCTCTCCAGTGTTCAACCGGCTCGCCACCTGGAAGTCACGTGGGCATCAGGGCCTGGCCCCTCCCGCTGCCCGGAGGCCGGCTCGGGGGCTGGGCGCCGGGCTGGGCCGGGTGCGGCGGGCGCCTGCCTCACCTGGCCGGTGACCGGGGCGGAGCGCCGCAGCGTGGTGGAGGAGATGTCCGCGGTCCTGCCCCCGAGGCCCGGCCTCTGTGGAGGGGGAGAGGGAAGTGACCGAGCACCGGCAGCACGGACCGGCAGCCACGGGGAGCGAGTCTCCAGAGCGCCACGCGGGCCCTCGAACCCGCCAGCTCGGCAGCACTGCCACGTGCTCGCAGAGCCTCTCCTGGCGGGGACGCCGGCCAGGGCGCCTGAGCCCCAGAGGGTCAGGACCTCGACGGCTCAGAGCTCAACCCGACGCAGGAGAGCCCAGCCCTGGACGGCCAGGCCCAGACGGCCAGGCCCGGACAGGGAGGCCCGGACAGGGAGACCCGGACGGCCAGGCCCGGACAGGGAGGCCCGGACAGGGAGACCCGGACGGCCAGGCCCGGACAGGGAGGCCTGGACAGGGAGGCCCGGATGGCCAGGCCCGGACAGGGAGACCCGGACGGCCAGGCCCGGACAGGGAGGCCCGGACGGCCAGGCCCGGACAGGGAGGCCCGGATGGCCAGGCCCGGACAGGGAGACCCGGACGGCCAGGCCCGGACGGCCAGGCCCGGACGGCCAGGCCCGGACAGGGAGGCCCGGATGGCCAGGCCCGGACAGGGAGGCCCGGACGGCCAGGCCCGGACAGGGAGGCCCGGACGGCCAGGCCGTGCTCATCCTCCGCGAACACTGGGCGAATGAACTGGACGCGCTCTGCCATGGGGGGGGGGCTGCCAGGGGCCATGGACCCGCTTCTCCTCGGCAGAGATCACACCTGGGCTGGAGGCGCCTGGAGAAGCCGCTGCCAAAGGCGGGGCAGCGAGGACGGGGCGGGCTGGGCTAGCCACCCCGGCGGGGCACGGGCTCCTGGCGGGGAAGCGGCTTTGCCACAGAGATGGAATGTGCCACACCAGCTGTCCCTCGTGCAGATGACATGGCTGTCTACATGGAGAACTCCAAGAATTTGATAAAAAGTAAGCAAGTTCAGCCGGCAAGTATGGCTTGGTAGTTGAGCGTCAACCCATGAACCTGGAGTCACAGTTTGATTCCTGGTCAGGGCACAGGCATGGGATGGGGCTCAGTCCCCAGTTGGGAGAGGTGCAGGAGGCAGCCCATCAGTGACTCGTTCCATCATTGATGCTTCTAGCTCTCCCTCTCCCTTCCTCTCTGAATCAATAAAAAATATATTTAAAAAAAATAAGCAAGTTTCAGCAATGTTGCAAGATACAAAGTCAATTCACAGATAAATTATAGTTTTCTATCCTAGCAATGAACATACCAATGCCAAAATTAAAAATATGGTGTCAGTTAGCCCTGGCTGCTAGCAAATGGCTCGATTGGTTGGAGCATCCTTCTGTTAACAAAAAGGTATTGGGTTTGATTCTTGGTCAGGTCACATACCAGGTTGCAGGTTCGATCCCCAATTGGGGCACATGCAGGAGGCAACCAATGTTTCTTTCTCTCCTTTAAATATCTCTATCTCTATGTCATCTATATCTATCATCTGTAGATATATATATACACACACACACACACTGAGCGGCCAGATTATTATGCTCTCTGAATGCATAATCATCTGGCCACTCAGTGTGTGTGTGTGTGTGTGTGTGTGTGTGTGTGTGGTAAAACCTCAATGTAATTGACTAAGTCAAGTGAGGGTGTGTCCATTAAAGTTGAAAGTATGTTATATAATAAAGTAGGTTTTCCAAATGCATATATTAAAAAATTGACAAATTAGTTTACCTGTTTTTACTTATATAGACAGATCTGTGTAATTATAATTATGTATGAAAAGTTTATTTTCACAGAAAAGTTTTCTATATGTTTTACTGTCATTTTAAATTCATACTGAATAGATCTAGTAATGCAGAAGCACACGGCTGGGGGTGGGCATGGCTCAGCCACTTGGGGATGTGGGCCAACACGAGTTAAACTGCTGCAGAAGTCACGCCACAGACAACAGAACCAGCTACTGAGCATGTGCCATGTGCTCACATGCTGATCGCTCCTGAACACTGTTTAAGAGCAATGACTCTTGGATTTAAATAAGTAGACTTTAGCTGTAGATATGTAACATTTGTTCATGTCGGCAAAATTCTGCAGTGTTTTTTCCAATATATGACCTACTCATTAAAATTAGTTAAAAATAACCAAAAAAACAACAACCCCCCCCCACAAAAAACATACACAAAAAACCCAATCTCTTAACCTATATATATAAAAGACTAATATGCTAAGTGTCTGACCAGTAGCTATGATGCGAACTGACCACCAGAAGGCAGACACTCAGTGCATAGGCATGGAAACATGGAACAGACTTCTGAATCTCAGAGGAAAAGGGGGAGGGTAGGGAGAGATTAACTGAAGATCTTATGTGCATACTCTGTGCGCCCTCAGCCTGCCCTGAGCCCTCTCGCAATTTGGGACCGTCCGGGGATGCCGACTGCCGGCTTCTGCTTGATCTCCTAAGGCCAGGCTGAAAGACCCCACTGGTGCACCAGGCTCTAGTTTAATTATAAGCAAATCTTGGTTAAAGCATTTTTATTTATTTACTTTCTTTTTAAAACATCTTTATTATTGAGAGTATTACAGATGTCCCCTTCTCCTCCTACTGTCTCCCCACCCAGTTCCCACCCTGCCACAGGCCTCGCCACCCTATTGTCTGTGTCCACAGTAGTGCCTATATGCATATAGGTTCTTTGGTTTTCTCTTCCTGCCCCTCCCCCCCTTCCCTCTGAGATTCAACATCTGTTCCGTGTTTCCAGCCTCTGGTTCTATTGTATTTATCAGTTTATTTTGTTCATTAGATTCCTTGTTCATTTATTTTGATTTTTAAATATAATTGTTGATAAATGTGTATTTATTGCCATTTTATTGTTCATATTTTTATATATATTTTTCTTCTTCTATGACATATAACATAAGGACTGGAAATTTTGTCTGTTAAATCCAAAGTCCATTAAATTGAAGTCTGAAAAAATAGAGTGTACCGTTTATATAATAAATATATAATCATTTATAATCTCTAAAAAACCCTTATGTGCAAATATAAAACAACATGTGTAGGGCATATATGCTGAAAACTACAAAATCCTGGTGAATGGAACCGGGGAAGATTCACATAAATGAGCTCCTGGACCGGAAGACTCTGCAGGGCAGAGATGCCAGTTCTCCTCAAACAGATTAGCAACAAAACTCCTATCGAAACACCAGCCAGGGAATGTCTGTGGGTGTGGGCAAGAGTTTTGGAAATGTGTATGGACAGGCGAGGCACCTGGAATAGCAGAATCCATTCTGGACGAGGGGCAGGCAGTGTGTGCCTGCAGCCCACAGACGGCAGTGCTGGCAGGGACACTGGCCGCAGGACCCGCAGGGCAGAGACGGGAATAAACCCCCCTATTTGCACACCGATTCTTGACAGGAGTGCGAAGTCCATTCAGTGAGTGAAGAACGGACTTATAAGTGAAAACGTGAGGTCTGAGCGGGAAGCCCTGCCCAGGCCGCCCAGGGCGCCAGCCCCCAGGGGCCCAGGGCCTCCTGCTTCCTGCTGCCCTGCCCCGGGGTGAGACCCAGGACCAGGCGCCCCGCTGCCGCTGGCTTCACTCCCCGGGAGGAAGCCCTGGGGGGGCAGCACCCGCTTGGCGAGCCAGCAGGGCAAGTACCCAGGCTCCTGCCGACAGCCATGGGGCGGGCAGGCGGGACGGGAGGGGGGCTTCTGGGAAGCAGCTGCCCAGCCGTGACGCCTGGAGAGGAGGCGGCCTGGCCACACAACACAGCTGCAGGGAGACTCGCACAGGCCTGCCCGGTCCCCGGGGGGGAGCCCGGTCCCCGGGGGGGGAGCCCTGCCCGGTCCCTGGAGGGTGAGGGGGGGGAGCCCGGTCCCCGGGGGGGAGCCCGGTCCCCGGGGGGGGAGCCTGGTCCCCGGGGGGAAGCCCTGCCCGGTCCCCGGGGGGGGGATCCCGGTCCCCGGGGGGGAGCCCTGCCCAGTCCCCGGGGGGTGAGTCCGGTCCCGGGGGGGGGGGGGGAGGAGCCCGGTCGGGGGGGGGAGCCCTGCCCGGTCCCGGTGGGGGGGGATCCCTGCCCGGTCCCCGGAGGGGTGAGTCCGGTCCCGGGAGGGGGGAGCCCTGCCCGGTCCCCGGAGGGTGAGGGGGGGGGAGCCCGGTCCCCGGGGGGGAGCCCGGTCCCCAGGGGGGGAGCCCGGTCCCCAGGGGGGAAGCCCGGTCCCCGGGGGGGAGCCCGGTCCCCAGGGGGGAGTCTGGTCCCGGGGGGGGGAGTCCTGTCCCCGGGGGGGAGTCCGGTCCCCAGGGGGGAGTCCGGTCCCGGGGGGGGAGTCCGGTCCCGGGGGGGGAACCCAGTCCCTGGGGGTAGCCCGGTCCCCAGGGGGGGAGCCCGGTCCCCGGGGGGGTGAGTCCGGTCCCGGGGGGGGAGCCCTGCCCGGTCCCGGGGGGGAGCCCAGTTCGGGGGGGGGGGGAGCCCGGTCCCCGGGGGGGAGGTGAGGGTCTGCCCCGGCGGCTTCGGGGCCAGGTTACGGGACACTGCACAGCCCACGCCTGGGCAGCCCCCATGGGCCCCGGGCTTAAGGCCCGAGAGCTCCCTGCGGCGGCCCGCGCCGGGACCTGACCGGGCGGCTGGGCGGCTGGGAGGCTCGCGGGCCGGGCGGCTGCTCGGAGCTGGCCTCGTGGAAAGAGCCAGGGCGGCCTGCTGACCGCCGTCCCCCGGGCCAGAGGCCCCGCTCTCTCGCCCTGTGGCTGGGCCGCCGTCACGCGGCCAGGGTGGGCCCGTCCGGGCGGCACCGAGCCTGCCCCCACGCGGGCACCGACTGACGGGCCTGAGCTCAGGCCGGGAGCCATGGGCCTCCGGCTGGGCGCCCGCCACCGCCCGCCGCGTACCTGCGCTCCGCGCTGCGGGGCCGGGGCGCTGCCCGCGGCGTCCTGGGCCGGCCGCGTCCGGGCGAACAGCACGGGCTCCGGGAGGTCGCCCATGAACCTCAGGATGACGCTCCACACAGCCAGCGCGGCCTGCGGGGACAGGCTGCTGGGTCGCCCGGCCTGCCGCTGAGGTCCGAGCGCAGAGGGGGCGGGGGGATGGGGGGGAGGGTGGGGGGAGGATGGGGGGAGGAGGATGGGGGGGAGGAGGACGGGGCGGGGGGGAGAGGGAGGAGGAGGACGGGGGGAGGGGGGATAGGGGGAGGAGGACGGGCGGGGGGATGAGAGGGGGAGGAGGACGGGCGGGGGAGGAGAGAGGGGCAGGAGGACGGGCGGGGGAGGAGAGGGGGAGGAGGATGGGGGGGAGGATGGGGGAGGAGGAGCGGGCGGGGGGGGAGGAGGAGGGGCGGGGGGAGGATGGGGGCAGGAGGAGGGGCGGGGGGGAGGAGGAGGGGGGGAGGATGGGGGAAGGAAGAGGGGCGGAGGGAGGATAGGGGGGAGGAGGATGGGGGAGGATAGGGGGGAGGAGGACGGGTGGGGGGGAGGATAGGGGCGGGGGAGGATAGGGGGCAGGAGGACGGGCGGGGGGGGAGGAGGGGCGGGGGAGGATGGGGGCAGGAGGAGGGGCGGGGGGGAGGAGGAGGGGGGGAGGATGGGGGAGGAGGATGGGCGGGGGGGAGGATAGGGGCGGGGGAGGGTAGGGGGCAGGAGGATGGGCGGGGGGGAGGAGGATGGGGGGGAGGATGGGGGGGAGGATGGGGGAGGAGGACGGGCGGGGGGAGGGGAGGGGCGGGGGGAGGATGGGGGAGGAGGGAACGGGCAGGGGGGAGGGGCGGGGGGAGGATGGGGCAGGAGGACGGGCGGGGGGGGAGGGAGGGGCGGGGGAGGATGGGGGAGGAGGACGGGCGGGGGGGAGGGGCGGGGGAGGATGGGGGCAGGAGGAGGGGCGGGGAGGGGTACAGGGGGCCTGAGAGCTGAAACCAGAGGCCGTACGGAGCAGGCGGCGGCGTCCTCGTGGTAGAGCAGTGGGTGCCGCAGGGGCCTCCGCAGGTGTGTGTGGCTGGCGGACTTCTGGAAGTAGGTGGCCGCGAACTTGGGGAAGCTGTACTCGGCCAGGCCGTCCGCCTCGTCCTCGGGCCCCTCCACCCGCGGACACTGCGTCCAGGTCCACCTCGGGCAGCCTCCGCGGCTCTGTTTCCAGGTCCTGGGCGCGGGGGAGAGCAGGCAGTGTCTGAGGGAGGCACAGGCCTCGTGGGGACTCGGCCCCGGAGCCCTGGCGTCCGGCCTGCAGACCCGGCTTTAGACAGCGCCCGTGTGACGCGGACACGCCGGTGCTGAGGCCCGAGAGGCTGGCGCCGCTGCTCCAGACACGGCCCCTCCGCCCCGCGCCCTCGGAGGGGTGTGCAGGCCCCGGGCGCGTGTGCGCGGCGCTGGTGGGGGCAGGCAGGCGTGGGGGTGCCTGGGCCATGTGCGCGCTCCAATCCCGCACACTGCCTCAGACACGCTTCCTCCTCCAGCCCCTGGTCCCAGCCTCAGGGCCGGCCAACTGCAGAGCACAGCCCGGGCGGCCGATCGGCCTCGGAGCCTACAAAAGGCCCTGGCCAGCGAGGCCCGCAGGGGGAGCTGCTTACCTGGGAGAGTGAGACCGTCCCCCTTCTCTGCACGGCCACCCAGGACCAGGCACGCTCCCGCCCGCGC